>BSBK01003002.1:7500-712500 GCA_027943335.1 Chamaecyparis obtusa
TTGGAGTGCAAAATGCTTCATAATTATGGATGATATTATTGACTCTGTTTTCCAAGCATGTAGGAAGGTTTCCTGATCTTCATTTCCTGTACAGCTGTACAATCAACCTACCATATATGCCAATTGTAATTGTAAGTTTAATTTACAAAACTCCCTTTTGTTAATGATTTTGTAGTAATTAATAATAAAAAAATGTTGTTATTGATTTTGTAGAATAGCTTAAAACTAATTTGTACAAATCTCATGAAGTCAATCTTTACTTGTCCTCTGGCCAGGTTTCAGTTGCAGGTCAGTTTGGCTGTTGAGATTAGGCAATAACACTCCCAAGGCGTGCACATTTTGGCCCTCAATAAATGCAGCTTAGTCTTGCTGAAAGTAAAGAAGTACCAAAATAGAATTTTTTTTGTATAAATTCTATCATTACTAGCTCTGTCATGTTGGTGATTTCAGAGTTAGAGAGGTACAAACTCAACTTGCCAAAAAAAAACTATTTTCTAGGAAAACTTTAGTCAATATACATGTTGCTTCGATTCTGATTTTGCATTGTGTTTTCTCCTTTCCCATATTTATTCCAGATAGAAAATGACAGCAATCTTCTTAGTGATTTCTAAAATTTCAGCAAACAAGAGCATATAAAAAATTATCATAACTTTATTGTGAAATGTCAAACCTCTGATAAACAATTTTTTATTAGTTTTGACCTGTCCTGCTCACCCATAATCAAAATCTCTCCTTAAAGTTTGAATATCTTTTATGTTATCAAAGTCAGCTTGTATCTAAACCACTATAGAAACACTCTTTGCAGGTCAATTGGTTCAGTGGAATGGATAGAATATTCAGTTGTAGTTTTATACTAGTTATAGGATGCTGGATGAATTCTTCATATGCTCTGGAGACTCTGGTGTTGGTATTTCATGGAGCTCTATAACTCAGCCAGAGGTTTGTTTCATAAAGTGGATATGTTCTATCTCGCCTCCTCCTAAATTACTCCTGACTGTTGAACATCGATATGCATTTGGTGTACAGGTTTATAATTCAGGTATATAGCTCAACTAGAGTTTGGGGCAATCATGTATTTGTATACAGCACCCTGATCCCATAGCCGCTCTTCAAGATACAGCTATGGATGTTGTTACTAACAGGAATTTTTTTTACATTCATCTCAATGTTTATATGTTGAACACAGTCTGATTTTTAATGCTTTTATACTATTAGAATTATGCAGTCCTAATTCAGAGTTTTATAAACCAGTAGATCCGTTGTTAGAGCCAACTGCAGAGAAAGTTGCAGTAAACTGCAGAGAAATCTTATCTTTCATATTCATTGCCTTCCTTAACCTTCTCAAATGAGGGAAGAAAGTTGCAACCTGGTAAACCATGGAGGAAAGAACAGTAAGCTAAAGAGAAATCAGTCTTTCACGCTTATTCAATGTTTTTGGAATTCGTGTAGAATTTGGTTTCTTTATATTATAACAGTTTCATATTTTGTTTACTTTAATGCTCAGTTGTACATGGAAGATTTCTCACCTTTTCCTTTCCAAGAAATGATAGGGACAATGCCACTGCCATTAATTACAAAAGTTCAGACTGATATGCTTATGTTGTGACTCTTTCATCATTTGTTATTCAAGCACCCTGTTGTGGCCTTCTGTCTGTCTAAAATAGGGAAAGACCAAACTGCAAAGTTGACTATATATTGTAAATGTCACCAATTTTATTTGAGCAATTGTGAATCCCCGGTCGACTTTTGTATTTTACAAGGGACTTGTTTCACCATTCCCATTTCTCAAATGAAATCAGAATGAATTTGTGTTCTATGAAGTTTTCCCTCTTAAAAGGAAGATGTCTCTTTAAAAGGAAGATGTCTATATACTTTTCTCTTGTCTGAGAAAATAAACAGAATTTGCAATGCAGAGAACTAAATGGATTATAATGGTCTTCTTCTTTTTTCTTTCTTTTTTATAAAAATTTGAATATCATTTACAAACTAACCACTTGATGCAATATGATTTCTTAAATATTTTTTAAAGAGCAAATACTAAATCTAGATTTGTTTCATAATTTTCTTACTGGAAATATTTTGAATTGGCTATAGGATTTAATATATCTTTATCATCTCAACCTCTCTTGTAACCAGTTTGTAGGTAATTTATCCTTCAAACTGCTTGGTTTTGAACACAATTACTAAAGAGGCACAATTATCGATTTTCATAATAATAAGTAACAAGGAAATATCCCCGTTCCCCTACAAATGTGGAGTTCTTGGATTTCTTAGAAAATATATTTGATGGATCTATTTCAATAGGAATTGGCAAACATGGACAAGCTCTTAGATTTCTATCATTGGTCAAAAACAATCTTAGTAGTGTCATTCCACATTCTATTTGCGAGTCAAGTTATTTGGAAGTTTTAGATGTGTCAAGTAATAGACTTAGTGATAAGATTCCCTCTAATTTAAACAATTGCTCTGAGTTGTCCATGTTAAATCTAGAAAAGAATGATCTCAAGGGCACAATTCCAAATATATTTTAGAAAATGCCTTTTTAGAAACATTAAAACCAGTCTTGACGGGCTTAAAGGGAACATCCCACCATCCCTTGCAAATTTTAATCTCTAGAACTTCTAGATTGGAGGAATAACAATATTCATAGGAGCATTAGTTGGATTGAAAGCTTGCAAAGTCTTCACATCCTAGTACTAAAATCAAATAAATTTGTTGGAAAGATGATTCATTGGAATTATCAAACTTGAAAAAACTTCAGATCTTCCATTTGTCAAGCAACAAAATTTTAGGGACTATTCCAAGTAGTTTTATGAACTTGAGTGTAATGGACAATCGGATAGAAAACAAAGAAGCTCCTGAAGTAGATACTGATTTTTCTAGTGTGATATATATATCACATCATCATTAGAAGCAGAGCACAAGATATGAATTTTGTGAGAAATTTGAGATTGGTAAAATGTCTTGATTTATCAGACAAAAAATTATCAGGTGAAATACCTTGGGATATTGAAACTTTCAAATGATTGATATTTCTAATGTTTCACAAAATCATTTTAATGGTGAGATCCCAAATCTTTGGGAAGCATGGTGCAATTACAATCACTTAATCTTTCCACAAACGAATTGTCTGGGATGTTTCCTTTTGAACAACAAAATCTCACATATTTTAGCTACTTTGATGTGTCCTACAATCACCTATCAGAAACAATACCACAAAGAAGACAAATGATAGCATTTAATTCCTCAACATTCTTCAATAATTCAGATTTATGTAGCCTACAAATCAATGTGTCAACATGAAAAGAATAAAGTTATGGAAGAAATGGACTTTGCATTGGGGTTTTTAATTCTGATTTGGGTGTTGTGGTTGAGCAAATCTTCGAATGCAAAATGCTTCAAAGTTATGCATGGCATTATTGACCCTCTCTAAAAAACATAGCAGAGAGGTTTTCTAATCTTCATCTCCTCCTGTATAGCTGTATAATCAACCTACCATATATGCCATGTAGCTTTAAGTTTAATTTGTAAAACTCTTTTTTGTTAATAACTTTTTAGCGATTAATAAAAATAATGTTGTTGAAATAAAGGAGGGGTGAAAATTTATTCAAACTGAAAGAGAAACAAGAACAAACAAAGAAAGGGCATCAAATAGCCCTATCAAGATCAACCAAGTGATCAAATTGATGGGACAAGCCCATCGGAAGTTGAGTCTTATCAACAATGTTCCAATTACACATATGGTCAGAAGCCCACTTCGCCAAACAATCAGCAACAATATTCCATTTCTTGGGAATATGAGTGAAAGTAATAGACTCCAAAGAAGTACACAAATTATGAATCTGGTCCGCAATTAAAGCTAACTTCCAACTAACAACTTTAGAATGTTGTCGATTCAATAGACGTATCACCACTTGAGAGTTAGATTCACAGATAAGCCTTCTCCAACCAATGTCACAAGCATTCTTCATGGCATTCAAAATAGCCATGGCCTCCATCAAGTTGTTAGTGTGATGACCTTTATAAATTGAAAACAGAAATTGAACATCCCCATACTATCTTTGCCAACAACACCAATACCAGCAGGGCCTGGATTGCCCTTTGAAGACCCATCCGTGTTGATTTTAAGAACACCCTGCAGAGGGGCACTCCACTTCCCCACCCTATTTATCTTTTGCAAGGGAATATTCAGGCAATTATTGAAAATATCCTCCACTAGTTCCATGGCCTCAAAAGTGTCACATTTTGCAGAAATGGTTTCCCCCAAAGAATGGAGAATTTTCCACCATAAGTGAGGAACCTCCAAAAACTCATCCTTAAAGATACGACGGTTCCTCTCCAACCAGATATGCCAAATAACAAAGGAGGGTCCAAGAGTCTAGGCAACTTGAAGAAAATAAGTCTTCACAGGAGCCTTATCCCAACGAGCAAAGAATTTTGCTAGTGAGGAAACATGCCAACAAGATTGGTTCCACACATTCCACCAAGAGTGCCAACTATGTCTAGTGAAAGAGCATTGGAAAAAGAGATGAGAGATATTTTCTTCACTAGTCTGGCATAGAACACACATTGAGGGTCCATGGAAGCCATGCTTGCATAAATTATCCCATGCAAGGCACCGGCTATGGACCACCAACCACATAAAAAATTGCATTTGGGCCAGGAAAACTTGTACCAAACTTGCTTCCACCAAGGCACCTGGATGTCCCCCAATGTCTTCCGAAGAAGCTCAGCATATCCTGCAGATACTGAAAATTTCCCAGACAAATCCTCTCTATCCCAAGCAAGAACATCATTACCAACCAAAGTAGTACACTCACGAGACTGCAAAATTTGAAACAACTCCTTCCTATTCTCCTTAGATCCTCCTGGAGGCCATTCAGAAGGGTGTTTCCAATGAAAGGAAGGAGCCAAACCTCTAACACACCCTATCTTATAAAAATCAACTGTGTCCCAACCAACAACACTAAAATTTTGATAGAGGGCATGGAGCCGTGGATGAGTGGAAAGGATAGGAGGGTGCCCATCCCAAGAGTCAAGCCAAAATAAAGCTTGTGATCCCAAATGAAAAATCCAAAAGAGACCATCTTTAACCAACTGAGCTCCAAACTTTAGCATATTCCAAATCATGGATCATTTCCCTTCTAGAGGAAAGCAATGAACTTCAACCACATCAATATCTGGAAAATACTTATGGGTGAGAATACGAGCCCAAAGTTGATGTTGATTATACACCAACGCCAATAAAGCTTTGCAGTGAGAACCTGTCCATTTAAAATAGTTGATTGTAGGCCAAGGGCACCCTCCTTCTGAGGTCTACACACTATTTCCCATTTAACCAGACTCCATTTAGAAGTTGAAAGGTTTCCACTCCAAAGGAATTGATGGGACAGAGCATCAAATTCCCAAAGAAAATACATAGGAGCAGCTTGAACAAAACAACTGTAAATAGGAAGAGCTTGAATAACCAACTTTAACAGAGTCGGGCAAGCAACAGTTGATAGCCATCAATGAGTCCAATGGTTAACCTTTTGTCATAGCTTATCAAGAAAAACTTGCCAGGAAGATCTAGGATGTCTACCAATAGTAAGAGGAATACCCAAATAAACAAAGGGAAGAGACCCAATTTGAAACCTCAAAATAGCAGCAATACGCCTCTGAATAGCCTCGGGAGTATTGAAAAAAAAATGGAGGATTTGTTCTCATTAAATTTATGACTTGAATCTGCAAGATACAAATCCAAAGCATACCTAAAAGAAGTAGCTTCCTGAAGATGGGCATGTCCCATAAATGAAGTATCATCCACAAACTAAAGATGTGAAAGAGGAGGCAAGCCAGCACCCCATTTCCACCCATGAATCAAATCTTGGTGAGCACGAAGCTTAAGAAAGCATCCCAAACCCTTAGCCAGAATGATAAAGAGGTAAGGCGAAATAGGGCCCCCTTGGCGAAGTCCTCTAGAGGTACCAAAGGGCTCTGAAGGAACACCATTTACAAGAACATAAAAAGAAGCTAAAGAAACACAACGCATAATCCAGTTCACCCACTATTGGCAGAAACCAAAGGCCAAGAGGATCTTTTGGAGAAAACTCCATTTGACTCTGTCATAAGCCTTAGCCATATCCAACTTAATGAACATAGCTGTCTCTTTTGATGTATGCATAGAGTGAATAACTTTAGAAGCAATAACAATACCATCAAGAATTTGCTTAATAGCCACAAAACCACCTTGTTCCTTCAAAATCACAACTGGAAGGCATATCTTGTGTCTTTCAGCAATCAATTTGGTGATAATTTTGTACACAACATTACAAAGAGTAATGGGATAGAAGGAGTCAAGATTGTTAGCACCTTCTTTCTTGGGGATAAGAGTCAGTAAAGTGGAGTTCAATGCACGAAGCATTTGCTTATTCTGAAGGGATTCCTTAACCACCTCCAAGAGATCCATATTAATAATTTCCCAAAATTCTTGAAAGAATTCCATAGGGAAGACATTTGGGCCTGGAGCTTTATCTTTATTCATCTAAAACACAACCTCTTCAAGTTCTGACATCAAAATTGGATGAATAAGAGAATCATTCATTTTGTTGGTGATAAGAGAGGGAATGCAAGAAAGTATCAAGTTCTCCTCCTCAGCTGTAGGCCGAGAATCTTTAGCAAAAAGGGTAGAATAAAATTGAAGGGCTTCCTTGGTCATAGCAGACTGAGAGGAAATTTGTAGTCCTTCTGCTGTAACAAGAGAAGAAATATACCCTTTGTTACAATGAGCCTGAACAGAATGATGAAAAAAAGTAGTATTTCTATCTCCTTCCTGTAGCCAGTCAATGCGAGCCTTTTGTTTCCAGTAAATCTCTTCCCGAAGTTCCCATTCTTCCACATCCCGCATAGCCTAGGATTCTACCCTGCCAAGAGCCTCTGTAAGCCTAAAGTCCTTGATTTGGTGAGTAATCACTGCAAGATGATCTAGAGCATTCCTCTTTCTAGAGTGAAGGTTTCCAAAGAAAGAGGTATTCCATCTCTTAAGATGATCTTTGACATATTTAAGTTTCTTCTCAAAGACAAACATAGTCGTGCCATAAGCTGGGCCACCCTCTCTCCACCACTTAGCCACCAAATCATAAAGGGACGAGTCTCAGAGCCACATGAGATGGAATCTAAAAGAAGGGTTCTTAGGGAGTGCAACAGGAGAAGAAGAGAACTTAATTGGCCAATGATCAGAACCTCTCCAATCAAGAATTTCAAAACTAGAAATCAAGACACCTCCAACCCAATAACAAGAAACAAGAAACCTATCAAAATGTTTTGAGGTAGCTTCCTGACCACTCCATCTATTGTTCCAAGTGAAAACCCCATTTGAAGGCTTAACATCAATAACAAAAAGAACATCCACCTGGGCTTGAAAAAGATCAGAAGCAGGACCAAGCCTAGGCCAACCTCCTCTTTTCTCCTTAAGACTTAAAATAGAATTAAAATCACCTCCTAAAATCCAAGGAAAATAAGGAGCACAAGAACACACATACCTAATGTGATCCTAGAGACGAATCTTCCCATGAATGTCAATAGGGGCATAAACATTTGTCACAAGAATAGTCTCACTAGAGTCCAAGGCAGTATCCACCATAGAAATTGAGTAGTGACTAGAAATCCACCAACGGGGAGAAATCTTCCGATCGTCCCAAAGCAAAGCCAAACCTCCAGAATTCCCTTGTGAACCAATACTTTGACAATGACCAGCATACCAAACACATGGAGCATACTGATGCATAACCTCAACAG
Source organism: Chamaecyparis obtusa (assembly GCA_027943335.1). Classification (NCBI taxonomy): domain Eukaryota; kingdom Viridiplantae; phylum Streptophyta; class Pinopsida; order Cupressales; family Cupressaceae; genus Chamaecyparis; species Chamaecyparis obtusa. The sequence goes on from BSBK01003002.1 coordinate 15,277, forward strand.
AAACCTTAGTCTCTTGAACACAAAAGACATCTGGAGAATGAATTGTAATCAAATCATGAATAGCTTTTTGATGACAGGTTCTATTCAAACCCCTCACATTCCAAGAGAGAATGATCATGGAAGGGTTTGAGAAAAGTGAGCATCAATAGGTTTAACAAACCCAAATTCCACCAACAGATCTCCAGTCATTTTTATCTTCTCAAGGTTCATCTTCCGCCCTTTTGAGGAGCTATTAGCAGGACCTTTCTTAAGGGGCCATTGTTTTACTCCCAATCTATGAGATGAACCCTTATTTTGAGATGAAACTAAAACTTCTTTATCTAAATCCACCAAAATAATGTCATCCTCTATGGAATTATTTAAAGTCACTTGAGCCACTTGTTGTCCCTGAATAGCCTAAATTGGTTCTTGTTCAAGAACTGGTACAACCTCCATACTGACCCCAACACAATTAGAAGTGACCACATGTGGGACTCCTTCCAAAGCTAAATTCTCCAGCACCTCAAACATGTTAAAGCCTCCATCTGTCTGTCTATCCTTGAATGTCCTCTTCTGACCTCGTCCTCTAGCCTTAGTTTTAACTGGTACAAATCCTTCCTTGTCCTTTCCCTGAGGTTCAACCATCATGGGAGCTTTCCCTTTGTCCTCTTTACCCAGAGGAGGAGGTTCTGAAGAGGGGGAATGAGCTTCTTTATGAACTTTAGGGCATTGTTGTAAGAGATGGCCATACTCATGAAAAAATTAACATAAAAAAGGTAGAGATTCATAATCTAACTGCTGAATCCATGAAGAAGATCCCAAACAAATTTCCATGGAATCTAGCAGGGGATTATTCAGATCTATCTCAACACAAATTCGGGCAAAAGAAATCACCTTTTTATCAAGGTTTTGTGTAGCAACCACCTCAGGCTTTCCCAAGAGACTAGCAATTTTATGTAAGATATCTTCTCGCCAAAACTCCAGGGGCAAGTGAGGAAGACGAAGCCAAACAAGAACTCGAGAAGGCATCTCTTCAGCTGAATTAAAACTTGCATGCCATGGTTTAATAAATAATCCAGCTTGATTATAAAAATATGGGCCACCTTCAAAAACTCTATTGTGATTTGCCATATTCGAGAAAATAACCATAAAATAGCTATTTGCTGCAAGCATAATTTCCATATCCCCTTCAATCTGCCAAGAATGCTAGATCCAAGCTTCCAGAGTGGACAAAGGAATGCAAATGCCAAGAAACTTATAGATCAGAGCATGTCTGCTCCAATATGAGATATCTTCTTCCACCAAATTAGGAGAAATAATCAAAACTGGGCGATCTTGGGTTCTAGGAAGACACCCATTAACCTTCTTCATTTTAGGATCAGCACTCATATAAAATGTATCTGCTTGTTGTGCATGCATGCTTGAAGAGGACCCATTATGAGCCTTGTCCATGTGAGAAAGCTCCACAAATGATGCCATAGAAATCTCTGCCATGCAAAGATTGAAGCCAGGAAACAAAAAAAAAACCAAAACAGTTGCCAGCAAATAGAAAAAATTCCTGCAGACACCAATAAAAAACAAAACCCACTACAAAAAAATAAAAAACTACCCTACTGCTGAAACGCTTCCACAAATCCCACGCATGAAAACCTGCAACCAAGCTAGGGCACCTCCATCTCCTCTCGAAAACAAGTTGTTCAAAGCTCTCCACTTGCAAAGAATTCCAGAACGACCTAATAGAATAAAGTATAATCAAATAATGTTGTTAACGATATTTGTAGAATAGTTTAAAACTAATTTCTACAAATCTCATGAAGTTAATCATTATCTGTCTTCTGAGCAGAGAAGCTACAGTGTACCGAAGACAAATCTTATCTTTCACATTTAGTGGCTTCCTTAACCGTAAAAGAAAGTTGCAACCTGCTAAACCATGGGAGAAAGAACAGTAAGCTAATGAGAACTCAGTCTTTTCCTCTTCAAGAGATGAACAGGGTAAATTCCCCTGCTCCTTGAAATGATAGAAACTCACATTATTAAGCTCATGTTGTGACTCTTCCATCATTTATCACTCGAGTTCTCTGTTGTGGCTTTCTGTCCATCTGTCTAACATTAGCCAAGAGAAGAAGAAAATGCAACACTAATTTCATTTGATCAGCAACTACGCGAGTATCTTACTATTTTTTGTATTTTACAAATGGATTCTTTTACCATTTCCATTTGTTAAATGAGATCAGAATGAATTTGTATTCTATGAAGTTTCTTCTTATAAAAGTAAGATTTCTCTAAAATTTTCTCGTCTGAGAAAATAAACAGAAGTTGCGTTCCAGAGATGAATACGGGCTATAATCAGGTTTTTGCACTCCAGACTAATACTATTTACAAAGTAATGACATAATTTCTTTTTTGGTTAATAATTATGTTTCATTTAATTTTGTTTAGATTTTTAATTTTTGATTGTTTTAATTTAATTGTTGGGATTTTAATATTTGGCTATTGAATGACTGTTTTTAATTTATTTTAAATTTAATAATGTTGAAATATTATTCAATGAACCTTTATTATTTTAATATTATTTTTGAGATTTGTCATTTTCCAATTTAAAATTTAAAGGTTATTTCTATTTGAATATTATTTTATTTTTTATTACAATAATTGGTGGTAAAATTTAATATTTAATTTGTTTATATTAATTAAATAATTAATGAATTATTTTAGGGAAGATTATTTAATGTTCAAGATGGACTTAGATAAATATTTCTCCCTTAGCATTAATGTTAATTTAATATTATTATGGTGAATATTTTTAATGTTTTTAAATGTTTAATTTAAATTAATTAATAAATCTTGATAACTTTATGTCTTAAGTAAAAAATATAATATTTTGTAATAAAATATTTGAACATTAATATTTTAATGGGTAATATTTTATAACCCTAGGTTTCGTGTAGGGTAATTTTCTTGGCCTTATTTTATCATTTTATTTGTTGATGTTATTTTGCATTTTCTATCCTATTTACTAATGCGATTGAATTTATCCTTATTTTAATTAAACCTTTTTGGGTGTGTTGACCCAACCTTTGACTTTTTATTATTATTTAAGTTTTAATTTCCCTTTGGTTTATCTCTTCTTTTGATCCCTATTAGGGTTTCTTAGAGACCTAGTTATGGTTTCGAGTTAACTAATGCAGTTAATAATCAAGAGATGTTGGCAAGCCAATGCATGTCATGATACCTCTTGTGAGTTAACTTGTGTTGGGTTATGCGTTCATACTTGTTGAGTGTTCCTTGGTGTGTTAACTTAGCTAATCTTTTATGTTTTAAACAAAATTGTTGTGTGTGTTTTGCCCTAATTTTTTGGCACGACATTGAAGTTGAACCTTTGAGTTCGGTAAAATCATGAAAAATTGAACTTTAAACTTTTAACCAAAATGAGTACAATTGTTCTAATTGAACATTGGTCAACCTATTTTTCTCTTTCCAAATTAACCTTCAACAAAGATTCAATTTTTTTTGAACCTTTGACATTTTGAACCTGAGATTTTGGACCTTGAACTATGAACCAAAATAAGTACAATGGTTCAAGTTCAAAATATGCCAACCTGCAAACCTGGACTTTTGAACCTTTGAACCGCGGTAGAAAAACCTACATAATTTTTTGTTGATAGTTTTATTTTCCATGAAATTTTAACTGTAGGCTAAATGAGCCATGTAGAGCATAACTCATAAATATTTTTAGCATAGGACACATGAAACTTAGGATTTAATTTCTTTTGCATCCTTTGAACCCATGAATTTGAACCTGTACTTTGGTACCATTGAGTTTGAACTAGTTCACCTATGGTTCAAACATTCTTCCATATACACTTTAAAAAAAAAAATTTCATTGTAAAGATTGATAAAACCATGGGAAAAATTGAGAAAACTATGAAATTTTTTCCTTTGACCAACATAAATGACATAGGGAGACTTAATTTCAAAACTTTAAAATTGGGAGACCAAAGTGGGCCAATATTACCTAGAATGAGGAAAAAAATGGTTGAGGGGGTTGACAATGAAGCTCAAATCAAGCATCTATGCATCCAGAAATCATCCACTCATTTTCCAAGTAGTAAAAATGACTTGGAAATCGGATAAAAATAAAAATAAATACATTTTCGAATCAACCACCTGATTTGTAAAAATTGAGCACCCAATTTTCTTTAGTGGCCTGATCCTAAATAGGTGCCCATTTTATAAACATGCACCCATTTTATTTTTCCAAGTTGGGTGCATGAAACCAAATGGGTGGTTGTTTCTTAAAAACTAGGCCCTTGTTTCTTGTGGCAATTTTTTTGCCTGCAAACTTTCATGGAATTGACACCCAACTTCTTGCACCTACCCCAGAATCAATATTGTATTTTACAGGCATGGGTCAGGAGTTCCACTACACTTTCATGAAGATTTACAGAATATTTCAACAATAATTACATTAATATTGTATCATTCAAGTCATCTACACCCCTTAGGTGTAGAATGCACAATTGGTATATACATGAGGGAAGATCCATTGATGGGCAACAATTAGCACGGGCAATGATGAATTTTGGTGCTAGGTGTTTTTTAGAATTTTTGACAATATTTGGACTTGTATGCTTGGGTAGAGAGTCATTTCTATAGAATTTATTGACAGTTGTGATCTGTATATAGGCACAATATTATATGGATTCTTTAGTGCCATCTTTAGTTTGATGGGTGTTTACATGAACTTCTCTATGAATCTGAATCTTTAGTAGGCAGTATGTCAATGGCATTGATTTTTTTTTGAAATGTAGATGATGTAGCTATGTAGATGACAATCATCACTTCCATCCACTTTGAATTTTATTACTTACTATGAATCAAGTGTCATTTACATTAAAAATGGTTCTGGAATTGCAATATCCCCATTTCTTGGAGATTTATAAATTTTGCCCTAAAACACTAGTTCAAACTTAGTTTCATAAGAGTATTTCATCATAAATCTAAATTTACCTACAAAGATGGAATTTGTTATGGTATTCAACTTGAAAACCGTAAGAAAAATTTCAAAAAGAAATTAAATCTTCATTGTGTGTTATGTGATAATTGGTTTGAGGATTCTATGTAGTGTTGATACAAGGTCTCTTTTTTTTGGAATTTCCTTCTATTATACCTACCATTGGATAAGAATGTTGTTGCCTGCTATATATTTTGATTGGCGAATCTGACAAGTATGGTTTATTAATAATATAAGAAATTAGTTTATAATGTTTTTTTGTTTTAACTCGTATTATGTTATATCTTATTTTTTATTTATTTATTAGTAAATCCCATCTTAATAAGGGTCAGAAGATTAATTGTTGTTCTTCTCCACCAAAGTGCACATGAAGTTCAATGCAGACTGCACTCTTAGTTTCCATTTATTTCAGTTGCAATTTGCTATTGTCTGTCTCAATACCATGCCATGGTGCACTTTAATGCGAGTGGTGCACTCACCTTCGTCCCTTTACCATGTCATCTATGTCCCTAGTTTTTTATAGTTGTGGATAGCCCTCCTAGGTCTTTTCTAGAAGCAATTCTTGAATGGTAATTTTCATTGAAACAATACACACACACACACACACACACACACACACACACACACACATACATATATGTATAAATATGTATGTGTGTGTGTGTGTGTGTGTGTGTGTATGGGTCTTGTCTAGAAGAAATCCTTGAATGGTGATTGTCATTGAAATAACATACATACATACATACATACATACATACATACATATATATATATATATATATATATATATATACACACACACACACACACACACACACACACACATATATACAGTAGCTATCTATGCTAACACAAAAAATGACATGGTACATGGACAAAAGGTGCAAAAGGCATGTCTTAACATGCATGGGTATCTATTGGGTGTGGGTCCCATGATAATTACTTTAATTTTCAGTCAAATAGAGATTAACAAAGACAAATGACAGTTGGAAATGGAGTAGACTAGGGGCATTGGAAAACAGGAATAGTTAACTACCAGAAAAGAAAATGTTACTATCAGGATAAAATGGTATAGTCAATTGCAACTATGAAAACTAGAGGAAAATAATATGTTACAGTTAGGGTAGACCAATACGAGTAACTGCATGTTTACCAATGGATCTTGCATTGATTGTGTGGTTACCAAAAAAAAGTGGGAATGGTTTAAAAACAAAGGAAAAAGCCTATCATATTATCAACATTAAAAGCCCTAATCTCACATTATGAACAAAAAAATACATAAAATCCCTAATCTACATGTCACATTATGAAATATTTGTGCTTCATTTTGAGATAGTAGCTTGAGGATAAATATGAGAGGAGCTAAAAGAAGAAATTGGTAGTAAGAAAAGTGTGGCATTTGTTATTGCAATACGGGATAAGACATCGACGAAGAATAAGAGCCAAGAAATTTTTTAGATTAACCCTAATATAGATAAGAAAATGACATGGCACATGGAGAAGAGGTACCCCAACCATATAATATCATGCATGGGCATATGTGTGTGTGTGTGTGCGTGTGCGTGTGTGTATTTATATATACATACATATACAAATTATATATATTTAGATTAGAATGTTGTATATATCATTATCATTGGAATGAACATCCTCTTATGTACAATTATAGCATCTTGGAAAATTGACAAATATTGTTGGTCATATGTTTTACTAGAGTGTTAGCAATATTTTGAATTATTGGTTAAAGTGGTATTGAACAGTTTACTATGTATGTCAATTGACAATATAATTCTGCATGTGTTGTTGCAGCATAACATTGTGTCCAATTCTGTTGAATATTGAATATAAATGGTTTGGTACCTTTTTAACTTTCCAATTCAAAATATGACTAGCACTTACAATATTTTTACCACACAGGCCTTTGTATCCAAGATACACACAAGCTATCAACTGGTGGGCATCAAAACATCTAGTTAGTAGAAATGATGAAACATTGTCACTTTTGCACTCATAAAATACATTTCCTTTCTTCTACTTAGGAAATAAGATAATTGTCACATGTTCCCTATGTTGTCTATGACTGTGTTCCCTTCATGGGTTGGTAGTGTATACAAAATTTGTGTGATTTGGAGAATATAGGAATTCTATGGGGTACGTCATGTTGAATATTAGTTGTAAACTTTGTCTAACACAAGTTGTACGTGTAGGTTATTCAATTTCAAGGACACTTTAGTAGTTGTCAAGGACATCAATAAATTATAGGTCATCATCCTTATCCTTGATTCATTCATAATATTGATTGTTTATTAATTATGTATATTGCCCTGCACATTCTTATCTTTTGTCTCTCTTTCATTACTTTCATGGCACATTTTATGTTTATGGACATGATTATATATGTGATCTGCCATTTGATTGACCCCATTAATTGTTAATAAGATAGAATCATACATTGTATCAACTAGAATGGAGTTGTTGAGGTTACACTCCTCAAGCTCCTTTATGTGCACACCATGATTTTATCTGGTAGAAAAACCATGTGCCTTGCCATCTTCCTATATGACCAAGGTATTCCCACTTGACAATTTGAATTGGAACACAAACTAGTACATTCATATAATATCATATATGTGATCAATGTAGTTATTGATGTTGTGGAATTTGTATCTATGCCAAGATGAGTTTTGTATGGTCCCCAGTGTAAGAATGGAAAGGATGACTGCATTCTTTTCATGCCCACTCTTTCTGACACACATGCTATGCACCTGTTTGTTTAATTAACATATTTTCCATGTCCACTATTTGTGACATGTTTTTTATGCATCCTTGTATTTAACTGACACAATTTATGTGCCTAGTTTGTAACGAGCATGTTATGCACCTTGTGTTTAATATTCTTTCTCCCTCTCTGAGTTTGATAGTGCACATTTAGTGATAAGTGATTTTTCAAAAAATCCAATAGGTTAAAACACAAATTTGGGTAATCAATTCCTTATTTATATGTGAATATATATGATTGGTCGGTTGAAAGAGAAGTTGGCAGAACCCTAAAAATTTAGTTTAGAGGGCTACCAACCCCCTATGTTGGACTGGATTAGGCTCAATCAACCAATACTAGGGCATGTGAAAGGCATTCTGTTAATGTAGGATTGGAGGATGAAAATGTATATTTACTTTGTTGGATTCCCAATCCAAAACCATTGTTTAATGGGATGTGCAACTATTATATGCAGGAGGGAGAGGAGGCTTCAAATAAATCATTGCTTGCATAGAGGAGGGATGCTATTGCAGGTGCAACAATGAAAGTGGTAATTATTTATTGGATTTATGTTCTCACCTACTCTAAAAGTAGAAAATCTATCATACATGTTTTCTGGACAATACTATAAATGAAGTGTCATTGATTTACATTATAAAGGAAAATCGACACTGGTTGGGGTCAAAGAGCTCGTGGTTGACGTTGATAGAAATTCAAAACACTTTTGAGAGAAATTCTAAGTTTTTAGGAGAAGATCTATCTAATGAGGTTGATGAAGAGAGAATTAATGATGATTATGGAGAAGGGAACAATGTTTCTTCCAGTGCTCAAAAAAAGGAAGAATGTACCCCAACCAAAGGTGAGGTCTAGTTATTATTCTCCTTTCTCAGTTTCCTTTCTCATCCAGAGACTTTGTGCTAGCATTAGCTCCTTGTAAAAACATGGATAAGTGTGTTTCAATTTTCTTTAGGTTGGTATGGTGCTTGATTATTTGAACCAAAATTGTGTGTGTAGCAATACACATATCATTGAACAAAACATCTGGGAGGAAGACTGTTCTATTTTTGTATATATGAAATAAGTGCAAATGGAGAAGGTCATAGGTTATGGAATCTATGTAGGTTGAATATCCACGGGCTAGTCAAGCACAACCTCACATTCATTCTAGTGTGAACACATGGGCCTTCTCGGGGAAAACAATGCTCATTGTATGCACCCTAAAATGGTTGCCTAGACTTTGGGCCCCCATTCTGCAATTTATCAAATCCCTGAATCAATATTTTCAAAAATCAACATTTTTCCAAATTATATCAATTTCCTTGATCAAATCCTATTTCATCATTTTCAATTATTTTCTATGGGCTAACCATTTTATCCTAAAGTCTTTATTTATTTAAAAGGAATATTTCCTACCCTTTTATTTAAATAAAAAGCCCCCCACTTTTCCTCTTATCCTAAGTTGCACAAATAAAGCATTATTCTTATTTTATAAAAAGGGAAAAAGTACTTTTTGTCTCATATGGACACAAAAGTCAACTCTTATTTTCTCATTGGAGGATACTTGTGCACATGGATTGCTCTTCTTTGATGCTCCACCGTTGATTAACCTTTTTGCCTCTTAATCTCCATGGTCCATTCCTTTTCACTTCCTATAAAAGAAGAGCTCTCTTCCTCATTTGTGATCCATCTCTTTTATGCTAATGTTATGTTGCAGGTTTTCTATGTCATTTGGAGCTCTTTGAAGACATTCTTGCATTCAAGCTTTGGAGACCATTGTTGCATCACATTTACATACTTTCATAGTTCATTTCTTGCATTTTCATAGCATTCCTAGCTTCATTCTTAGCTTAGTTTCCTTTATGCTATAGATTAATCCATCTCGTTTAATTAGGAGGGATTGTCTTTCATAGCATAGTTTGTACTTTCATTTCATAGACTAGATTGCATTTCCATTTCTAGTTGCATATTCACCTTAATCTAGTTTGCATTTGCATTCATTTTGATTCTTGGAGATATTGGCATTCTTGCCCTTGTCTTCATTGAAATCTCTCATTGTGTGGTTGACTAGCAAGGTCATGAGTTTATAGCTCTAGCTGAGAGCAAATTTCATATCTTGCAACTCCATGCATAGAGAGCTATGGATCGCTTTATGAGGACTCATTCTTTGTGAGGACTCATTTTGAAAATGACACTTTTTGACCATAGTAATTTTTAGTGGCTAATATTCACCAATTGGCTAATTTTGGAAATTTTAGAATCCAAATTTGGCTAATAATTCAAGATTTGAGGCAACCTAAATCGCCACATTTTTATAAAATTTTGATTTAGAAATGTTTAAATCGCAAAATAATTTATTTTATTAAAAATTTGAACTCAAAAATTCGCCACAATATTCGATACATGATTAGATTTGATTTGCCAGAATTTTATAAGTTATTGTAGAAATTTAAATTAATTCTCCAATAATATATCATGATTATTAGTTACTATAGGGATCTATCACCAACTTTTAGTTGTCATTTTTTACTTAAAGTATAATCTAGTGACCCACATTCTATTTTATGAGGTAAAAATGTTACTATTTGGTTTGTAATGCTTATGGGAGCTAAAATTTCTTTCGGATTGTTGATCTCAATATAAACCAATGGTCTTGAAAAAATTTGGGCCTCATTAATATTTAAAAATATCAATATATTCGTCTCACACAATACAATGAGGTTATTAGATTATATTTTCACATTAAGATTTCCACATTAAGCCTAATAATTTTCTATAAGAATTCTATTTTTTAAATAGAAGTATTCGCCATGGTGATTAATTAACTTATTTTTATTGTTTGAGATTTGCCAATATTTTCTACAAAAAAATTGTTATTCAAAAGTAATCGCCAATAAGAATACTTTTTTTTTCAAAAAATTTGAGAGATTCACCAATAGAAATTATTTATTTTTTTCAATAAAATGAAAGATTCGCCAAGATTTTATATCTTTTTTTAGAGGGGGGTTTCTTAAAGATTACCCTGTTTTTGACCCTTTTATAGCATTTTAACTTTTTTCGACCAATTTTTAAAACACTTTGAAATTGTGCAAAAATTGCACCCCTGGCTAATTTTGACATCCTGGATCCATTTTCAGACTCGAAATCAAAATCTGAGTTAATCTTGATAGTCAAAATCACATTTCAAAATTTTCCCTTCTTCTGCGTAGTTGGCTGACCTTTTGAGGCATAACCCTTCGATCTTCGCTGGGGCATCTTCATTTCTTCATTTCCATGTCTTCCAAACTTCTAATCTTTCATTCACCCCTTTCACTTCCTCTCTCTTTGAGGTTTGACTTAATATTTATCCTATATCTTTTTCAGTCAAACCTAGTCAACTTGGGGCATATCTTCACTATTTGATGGTTATCTTATCATGCTCCATCCTTCGATTATGATTTATTCTGACTTGATCAAATTTATCAATTTTCTATTCTCCTCTATCTGATTTCAATTTTGATTCTGAGGGGGCAGTATTTATTGGATTTTAATCCTTGATTCCTTGATTTTCCTGATTTAGCTATCCTTCTGTGAGTTTTCACTCAAGCTTGAGATTCTTATCTCTTATTTTGGATATGATCCCAAATCAACCTCATGTCTAGAATCCTTTGTCTATGTTTGTCGAGGTGTGATCCCAAATCGACCTCACATCTGAGTTGTTTTGTGATCCCAGATCAATCTTACATTTCAATTCTTCTTTGAGTGCATGTGTTCCCAGATCGATCACACATTAGTCAAAGAGGGCCAAATGTATGCACCCTAAAATGGTCGCCTAGACTTTGGGCCCCCATTCTGTAATTTATCAAATCCCTGAATCAATATTTTCAAAAATCAACATTTTTTCAAATTATGTCAATTTCCTTGATCAAATCTTATTTCATCATTTTTGATTATTTTCTATGGGCTAACCATTTTATCCTAAAGTCTTTATTTATTTAAAAGGAATATTTCCTACCCTTTTATTTAAATAAAAAGCCCCCCACTTTTCCTCTTATCCTAAGTTGCACAAATAAAGTATTATTCTTATTTTATAAAAAGGGAAAAAGTACTTTTTGTCTCATATGAACACAAAAGTCAACTCTTATTTTCTCATTGGAGGATACTTGTGCACATGGATTGCTCCTCTTTGATGCTCCACCATTGATTAACCTTTTTGCCTCTTAATCTCCACGGTCCATTCCTTTTCACTTCCTATAAAAGAAGAGCTCTCTTCCTCATTTGGGATCCATCTCTTTTATGCTAATGTTATGTTGCAGGTTTTCTATGTCATTTGGAGCTCTTTGAAGACATTCTTGCATTCAAGCTTTGGAGACCATTGTTGCATCACATTTACATGCTTTCATAGTTCATTTCTTGCATTTTCATAGCATTCCTAGCTTCATTCTTAGCTTAGTTTCCTTTATGCTATAGATTAATCCATCTAGTTTAATTAGGAGGGATTGTAACACTTGTACTTCCCTTTCATAGCATAGTTTGTACTTTCATTTCATAGACTAGATTGCATTTCCATTTCTAGTTGCATATTCATCTTAATCTAGCTTGCATTTGCATTCATTTTGATTCTTGGAGATATTGACATTCTTGCCCTTGTCTTCACTTGAATCTCTCATTGTGTGGTTGACTAGCAAGGTCACAAGTTTATAGCTCTAGCTAAGAGCAAATTTCATATCTTGCAACTCCATGCATAAAGAGCTATGGATCGATTTGTGAGGGATTATTCTTGAGTTTCCTTGCATGTAAGGATTCATAGAAGTGTGGTCACATTTTTACCATACACTCATAAAGTGGATGTTTCCCTGAGAGATTAAAGAAATACCTCAAGAAGAGGGAGATTGACATTGACTACTAGATGAGAGTGAGGCATAGTATGCAAAAAAAATACATGAGCGAATGAGTACTCATAGAATATGGTGTACAATATTAGGATGATCTCTTCGAGGAAGGAAAGAAAGAGATCACTAATGAAATTCTTGTTTACAATAGTTCTCCAATAAAGGAGGAAAGAAGGAAGATTCTTTTACGTTTGTTTGATCACAAGAAACTTCATAGAAAGGTAGTGAACAATTGTCATGTATACCATTTTATTTTATGTATTTGTGAGAGCAATATGATATTTACATGCATGATAATGTGTTGTGAAGTGACCAATGGTGTTATGATAGGATGATGTTGGGGAATATCATAGAAGCATTCTGTAGTCTTTGAAAAGTGATCAGACGAGGGATGTTACAAGAAGGAACAAAGTCAACATGCATGATGGAGGTCCTGATACCCAAATTTCCTGTTCCATACAATTTTGGCCAACAGGCTGGGCTCTATCCAGAAATCTTCATTTTTAAGCCTTGTTGAGAACCTTGAGAATTTTTATAGTTCTGTGCCTCTTCCCTTGGTCTCTGCAAATTGTTATATCTCTAGTCTGATAGCCATTAAATTTGAAAAAATATGATCATTGGAGGTAAAAAACCCTAAAAACCCTGCAACTGGTTCTATTTTTCCATTACCTTTTTTGGTCACTTAAGTCACTATATTATCATGTGCACTTTTTTGTGATTGGCTGGTCGCGAGATCTCTAAAGCTCAACCAAATATTCTTTTCTATTTCTTGATCCTGTGACTCCCTTTATTTCTTTATCTCCTGATCAGATAGAGTATTCCCTTTTCATTCAGCGACTCAGCATTTTCCCCTTTGGTCAGGTTATCTCTTTATGTAACCCAAGGTCAGCAATTCTTCCAGAGATCTGGCGACTTAAGTGATTTTTCTAACTACAGTTATGACTTGTGTCAATGCCGAGTTAAGATGTTCATTCAGTCAAGAATTCTCATGAGTTAACCATGGTCAACCAAAAGTTCATGAGACTTTGATTTCTCTCAGTCGGGAGGTCATTGGATTTGATCATGGTCAGCGCATGATTAGGTGGACAGCAAAGCATGGACAATAGAAAATGACAAATCATAAGGTGCCACATCTCTCTAGTAGGCCCAGGCTTTATAAGCTTAGTCTCTTAGTCATGAGACCCAGACCGAATATTCCAATTTATCAAGAGACAATGAGATTTTCCTTAGTTGGGTGATCTCATAACAAAAATGGAATATTCCACAATGTCGGGTGACTTGGAGGTTAAGGTGCAGTCGCTAGATCTCTAAATTTAAATACATGGTAAAAAGTTGAGTTGAAATCTCTTCAGTCGGGAGGTCTCTTGATCAAACCCAGAGTTATGAAAAGATCATGAGACTTGGAATTTTATGTAGTCGCATAGTCTCCAGATGAGGCTGGGTCAAAGGAGAGTTGAGTTAAGTTGAATAGTTGGTGGTTTTCAGAACTGATAAAGTAGTTGAAAGAAAATGAAAGAGTGACACATGGCAAGGCAGGGCCTAGTGGGTAGTCTTCATCTTGATCCTACAATTTTTGCATGACCACAAGGAATATTCTTGCCCCTTGTGATCATGCAACAACTGTCGATCCTCTCTCCAGCTCAGCGCTCCTATCAAGTGGGTTCTCTGCCAGATAGATCTGAGGTGCCTATCAGTCAAAGGCCAGTGGTATGATGACAAGTGTCAAATGGGCCCAAGTTTGTAAAGTTCAGTCAGGTGATCGCTTAATAAAAAGGGAATATTATTTTCTATCTAGTGATTACGAGGTTGCCTTCAGTCAGGTAATCTCCTAATGAGAAGGAATATGCTGAAGATGTCAAGAGACTCAATGACCACCGTCAGATAAAAAATAGGATCAACACTTGTCGCTAAATCGCTAGACTAAGCCAGAGTTAGTGAAAAGGTCGTGAGATCTAGTGACTAAGAGAAAAGAGAACCTAAGGTTAAATGTAGAGTTAAGGTTAAAGTCCAAGATGGTGCTATAATACCCAAAAATGGGCTATAAGTTCATTAATCTCCTACATCTTCAATTCGAACGAAATCGACATCAAAGTCTTAATCTAAGGCCATCTGCACATCATCAAATCTAATTGATTATCTTAAATTCCGCATCGAGGAATATTCTTAGTAATATTCCTAATCATCATAATTATCTTTAATTTTATAATTATTTGGCAATAAATCACATTTATCCTAAAGTTTGATTAATTGAATATTTTCATATTTAATTAATTAGATTTAATATCTTGCCACTTAATTGTGTAATTAAATTTAATTCTATCTATTATTAATTGTATTATTTAATTTTGACAATAAATCCAATATCCTATGAATAATTGATTAAATTTTTATTTAATTAATTAAAGCAAGTTGTCATTATTTAATAATATAGTTTTTAATAAAAGTTTGATTAATAATTGATTAACCCATAAATCAATTGTTTTATTTTTAAAAGCAGTTAAGTTGGAAATAAATCACTTTATTATTAAATTAATTCATAAATAAAACATGCACAATCACAAAAGCAAACAACTATCAATTATCAATTAAAGCTAAACTCTATTTTGAGTTAAAACTTAGCTTTTGCATGTTTTTGTGAGTTAATTATCCTTTATTTAAAAATAACTCAAAAATCAACCTGAGTTATTTGAGTGATTTATGGCTTTTTTTCATGCACCTCCAAAGCCTTGGATTTCTATAAAAACAAGGCTCATCTCTTCATAATTCATCTCTCAAATTTGCATCCACAGGATCTCATAATTGTGCAAACTTATGCTGGAGAATTGGAATTGAAGAATCAAAGCTCTTGCGAATCGACATCTTTGTGAGATCAATCTTATTTTTGCATTCATATTGCATATCATTGTTAGATTAGCATTGCTTATCAATTTTCAATAGCATTCATAGCATATCAATTTCATCTAGCATAGATTCATATCAAGTTTTCATTCTTATTGCATAGAAAATATCAAAAATATAGATTAATTGCATTCAATTTCATATCCATCTTTTGCATTCAAATCCTTCATTTAGGTGTCGTCTAGGTCACTGATCTCGATTACAATCTGAGAACATCAATCTCGCACCTATTAGAAGGCAGTAAATCACTTGGTTACATGGTTTTCAATTTTGCACGATTTTGATTATCACTAACCTCTAATGTTTTACTGAGTGTTGTGTCTACAGATCAGGTACAATTTTCACACACACATTTCTGGCGCCCACCGTGGGGCAACCCACCTTTGCATGTCGATTTTGATTCTTGGAGCTAAAACCCTAAAGTTTCAAAGATTTAATTTTATCTCCCAAACGGCTTGGAGTTTTCATCTGAAATTTTTTTTACAAGTTGGAGAAATATCAAGGAAGCTTTGAAAAAAAATTCAGAATTTTTTGAATTATTTTGAATTTTTAATAATTTTTTTTAATTTTTCATAAAAAATTAAGATCTGACGCAAATCAGCATATTTTTCTAAAATTTTTATATTTTTGGAAAGCTCTTCAAATTCTATAGGGGGTCTATTCTTTGTATTTTAAATTTGGATGCAATTTAGTAGCTCAAATAGTCAATTTACAAAAATTAATCTGTTTTGATAAAATGGGTCTCTAGGGCACAAATGAAGAGATTTTTCTAAAATTTTTGCATTTTTGGAAAGCTCTCTATTTTTTAGTAGGGGTTTCTATTCTGAATTTCTATTTTTGTGGCCAAAATCATATAAAAAAAAATTAGATCTTGTTGACTAGGTCAAATGTAGTGCAAAAAAATTAAAATTTTATGGTGGGTATGCACTTATTTTTCATATGATTCAATGCATGATATGAGTTGTCATTTGGATTAATTTATGGTTATTATTGCTCCTAACAATTGATTTTTAGAGCTAACCCTATAGTTTTCATAAGTTGAATATATTTTGCATATCTTGTTTGCTTGTTTGCTTGTTTGCTTGTTGGAGAGTTCGTCACTTGCTTGCATGGAAAAGCTCAACAAAAATTGCTAAAAATCAGGTAGAATCTACTAAGCACGTTACAAGGATCACGAGGTATTCTCCTTGTTCTGAAAATATTTCAATTTGGACTTAAAATAAATCTCTTATGTGTCAAGCTTGTGTGCATCTTTTCATGCTTTTGATCTATTTCTTCACACTTGCATAATTTGATACTAGGTTGTGATCCCTTAAGGATTCATTAAGTATTTTTAGAATACTTGTGATTGATCTTGATTGCTATCTTGGGTTATTGGACTCGCTAATCCACCGGCCCCTCATTTCTGCCCCGTGGTTGCAATCTTAGCGCCATAAAGGGGAGGGGTCAACAGGACAGAAGCGTTAAGTGTTCCACTTGGCAACCCTTTTGTGCTTTTAGGAACTCACTTGTTTTCTAAGTTGTGGACTTGTTTTCAGCTTGTGTGAGGTGTTAAGTGTTCCACCTTGTGGACTCATCTCATATTTGCTTTAAGCGTTAAGTGTTCCTCTTTCTGCTTTTTGGATGCTTTTGGTAGATTTGCTTTCGGAACATACATCTATGCTCACATAGTAATTAGGCCCTATGAAAACTATTCATGATTCTTGAGAGATTGGATTCCTAGCAAAATTCTTTCTTGATGACAGAATCCTTGTAGGTAGGGAGGATACTTAGTGCATTTCACATTCAACTTGGTTAGTGCGTCTTCTCTTATTGATCGACACATTCTCTCTCCAGAGAGGTTGATAGATCACGTGGGGTTGATATCATGAGCTTTGGTGAATCAAAATTGGTTAGTGCATCTTCTCTTATTGATTGATACATTCTCTCCCCGGAGAGGTTGATAGATCACATGGAGTTGATATCACAGACCTTGGTGAAACAAAACTTTGTCTTAGCATGTCGGATTAATCTGCTTGCTTTGTTTGGGTTAAAAGTGAAAAGGTGTCAAAAACATTAGATCTGGAGCCAAGTCCCCTTGTGGTATAAATCTGTGAGTCACCTTTAGAGAGGGTTAACCATAGTGGACAATCCCTTCACAGGGCAAACTGCATTGACAGAACCTCAAGCGGTAATAGCCATTTTCGCCATGGTAGTGACAGCCGCTATATAAATGTCCTTGTGGAAGAAATCTCCACGGGTATGGTTCATTGTTGGGTTGTCAGATCTCCCTAGCAGCTCTTGAAGATTAAGTTCTCGGATTGTGTCAAAACCCTGGTGCACCGGGATTGGAGTTCACCCCTTTGAATCATAAAAGTTGCAGAGTCAAACCATTACTAAAAACCCTAGAGAGGCCAATTTTTCATTCTCAGGTATATGTGTGTTATTGCAAAACTTTTCAGAACATACACAATTAGTACTCTCAGGGATTAGCACAATTTGGTCACTTGATTGTTCATGCGCAAGGTTGCTTTTGCCCTTGTTCATTGTTTTCAGACGTGCTTGGAATCACTTGCTTGCTATTCTGCGTGCTTGTTTATCTACTTGGCTATTAAAAATGATCAAATCTGGTATAACCTTCAAAATCTGGACAGTACAATTTGCAAACAATCCAAAACTAAAGACCTTAAATTTTGGAAAAATTGACGTAAAATCTTTCTGGATTCAAAAGTCATTTTAAGAAGTCAAAATTCATACGAGTTTTGTCAACTGTCATTTCATTGCTACCCAACTATCGTACGAGTTTAGCAACTATCATTTCATAGGCTACCCAATGTCATAGGAGTCTGCAGAGTGTCATTTGGAAAAATTTGAGAGAGTTGTCAAAAATTGTCAAATTGCAAGATATCCAATGTTTCCAGCCTAGTTCCAGAATCTGTCAAAAATATCATTGTGTCAAGAACAAATTAGTAGCTATTGAAAATCAGTACACATGTCTCAAAGAATCAGTACACATGAGGAAGAAATTCTGATCACCGCTATGATGAAGTAGCTGCAAGCTATGCAAGTTGAACTTAACAATCTTAAAAAAGAAAAAGAATCTAAAGAGTTCTCCATGGAATCTCTATCCTCTTTTCCATTTGATAAAGACTTCTACATGTCACCATGCCCCCAAACAAAATTTGAGCAATATGATACCTCTTCCATAGAGAGTGACACATCTAGCTTTGGAGACTATGATGACTATGATGACAGACAATGTAATGATACCTATGACACCTCTGTTCCTAAGAGTCCTCGTCGTTCATTCCTACTTACTACAAATGGGCCATCACATTGGATAGATCATGATGGTGATCCATATGATTCTAATTTTGAAAGAGACTTTGATGGCTTTTGTGGACAACCTTGATGATGATCCATCTACTACTGCTGAGGACTATAAAATACATCGCGCTAGCTTGAAACATCAATATTATAAGAATCCTTCTCCTAAGGACTCTCCTGCTGAAAATAAAGATTATCTTCTCAAGCAAGATCATGTTAATGTTGAACCTTTGTCTAGTGATGGTTCCCTTCCATCCCCTACTTCCTCCGATACCCGTACATTTCCTAAAGCTTCCAAGTCTTTCAAATCTTTCACAAAACCTTCATCCGACACAAGCTCTGATACTTTTCATGCGGTTCCCTATAGTTATCCTCCAGGGCTAGCTCTTAAAGAAACTCAAGCTAACCTTCACATGGCTGCAAATACTTTCAATAATGATAAACCTAAAGAGCCTAAGCCTTCATATGCTATAATGCCTACTTTAGCTAGTCCTTCACCATCTCTTCCAAAGTCATCCATACAATCCCAACATGCTTCCTTGTCCTTAGAAGTGGCTCCATGTCAAGAGGACTCTAAAAATGATGAAGAAAAGAACATAAAGAAAGATCAAGATCAAGAACCCTCCATGTCATCCACTCCTTTTCACGATGTCTCTTATCCGCTTCATGGTTCTTTTGATCCTATACCCCCTTTTTCATGCATTCCACCATGTCTTAAGTCTTTGCCTAAGCAAGATCAACCTACTACTTACACTGTTGAGCTTATTAACAATCAAAATAACCTTACTACAATTTCACTTTCCAAAGATGATACTTCCATTAAGGTTGGTAAAAATAGTGTTGTTACTTCCAATGTTAAGCCTATTGAAAATCAAGAGACAAATTATGCGCTGGTGCTATCCAAAGATCCTTGTCAAGATCAAAGTCTTCCATCTTCTTATTCTACCACTCCATGTTCACTTCCACTTTCTACTCTTCCTAAGTCTTTGCAAGCTTTGAACAATCCTATCAAAGAAGGTGCTCATTTTCAAGATGTCCATGATTCTATTGAAAATTCTAATGCTCACTCTAAAGATGTTGATATCCTTGGTTGTCATATAGATGCTGATGAACTTATTGATTATCCTTTTGCATCTTCCACTTCCATCCTTGGACCTCTTCCACCACTACTAAGGGCTTCATGCCTTCCTTCCATCTTGGGTCCTTATGTCCCTTCACTTTCCCCTCCTAACTCTCTTAATTTGCCATCCATCTTAGGTCCTTACATACCTCCATCTCCTATCTTTCCTCAAGATCAACATAGATGCATACCCTTGAATCTTTTTTATCCACCCACCCATCTAAACCAGTCATATCCTCCCTCTTCCACAAATCCCAAGTCTTTTGGAAGTAACTTGAATGTTCAATACAAAAAAAAGAATTAATGCAAGAATCCATCAAAAAAAGAAGATCACCATGTCTCCTCTAATCGACACGGAGGCATAAAGTCAAAAGAGATATCTAAGAAAAAAACTACAAGACAAGTATGGGTTCCAAAATCCATCATTTAAGATATTCTCTCTAAATCATCAAAAGGAAATAAAAAGCCTATGGCTATATGGATTCCAAAGTCTCTCTTGAAAGAGTCTGGTGTTGAGAAAAAAGTGAAATTGACATTCAAGCTTCCAAAGGCTTCAACTTCATCTCCCTCCAAAAATATTCTTCCATTCCATGTGCCTAAACCACAACCTCTGCTATCCATTCGCCATATTCCTTCATGTATTCTCTCGTTCACATTTCCTCCACCCTCTCGCCACCCTTCAAGGTATGTGTTGATGTTGAGCTTGCCTTCCTTTCCATCTACCCTTTCATAATCTTTCCATGCATTATCCTTCTACCTTCTATCATTTTTTCTCATTTGCCTATTCCTCCTATCTTCCATCCTCACTCACTTTACATAAAACCCTATCCTCCATTTTCCTCCTCCATATTCCTTTCCCTATCAGCATCTTTGAGCATATCATTTTGAGTCCTTGGCATATCATGGTTTATCCTTTCAAGGAGCACTATCTAAAAAGCTTGCCTTCTTCCAAAAATTCAAAAATAAAATAAAATTGAAAATGTGCCTTGGTGAAAACCTGGAAACAGGCACCTTGGTAGAAAAAGTAAAGAGAAATAAATTCATCCTATGGTGAAAACCACTTCCTTGTGGCACCTTGGATAAGTACCATGCTGAAAACTTGGCAATCAGACATCATGCGTAGTTCTTCTACATATTTCATCCATTCCATCTTCTCTCTTTGATCTTGACAATGTTGATCTATACAGGAATATTTGGCTATTTTGTGAGCTATCTTACGGTGATCTTGCTTTCATTCCTTCCATGTTTAGCCTTCATATCCATCTTCCTCCATTCATTTTCGCCTATCGCTATCCTTTTCCCCTTTGGTCTTGATCTAATAAAAAAAAGAAAGAAAGAGTAAAACACAGCGCTATGAAGCCTCTTGACATGTCTACTCCTTTGGACTACATCCTATCCTGCTCTGGCATTACACTTTTGTGACTTATCCTATGCTAGCCTTTCATTACTTGTCCAAATGCGCTTTACATGACAATTTTTCCCTAGCTTGAGTATTCTTGAGGAGTTTTCCCTTGAGGATTTCTTCCCTTCATTAGCTTTCATTCTCTTGTCTTCCATCTCTTCCACCAGCTTGCCAATCCCTCTTGTTCTCCACCTTGCTAGACATTGGGACTGCACGATATGATCTTGGTTGGGAGTTTGCAATGGAAAAAGATGCTATCAAGTATGCAAAGTATCAAAAAAAATATCAGAACAAGTATCAGAACAAGTATCAAAATCAGTATCAGAACTAGTATCAGAACAAGTATCAGAACCAGTATCAGAACTAGTATCAAAACAAGTATCAGAACCAGTATCAGAACAAGTATCAAAATGCCTATAGGGGCTACACCTTTCACTTTAGTTTATGGGTCTGAAGCAGTACTGCCTATTGAGGTTGAAATCCCATCACTCAGAATCAGAATGCATGGACTTGTCACTGATGAAGACTACAGAGTGTCTAGGTTACAAGAACTTGAATTACTAGGTGAGTGCAGACAAGCAGTGTATGATCATCTCAGACTATATCAAAAAAGAATGTCTAGAGGCTACAACAAGAAAGTCAGACACAGAGAATTTCAGGTTGGTGATCTAGTCTTGAGAAAAAATCCAAAAAATCAATCTCATCGAGAATGCAAGGGGAAGTTCAAATCCAATTGGCCGGGTCCCTTTGTCATCACTGCTACTTTTGGCTCTGGTGCCTATCAACTCTCAACGACTGAAGGAGAACAGCTTCGAGAACTAATCAACGTTCTCCATCTGAAGAAATTCTACACCTAAGGCATTCAGTCTATGGTTAAATATCTTGAAAAAATTCTAAAAATCAGAAAAAGTCCTAAAAAATGAACATCTTGGTGAAAACCTAGCAATAGGCGCCTTGATAATTCACAAAAAAATCAAAAAATATCAAAAGTACAAAAAATTGAAAAATGAAAAATACAAAAAAAATGAAAAAAAAGAAAAAGTTCCTTGGTGAAAACTTGGAAACAGGCGCCTTGGTAGCAAAAATAGAATCTCTGCCAAGATGGTGAAAACCCAGCAAACGGGTGCCACTTGTTCAAAATGCTCCATCTATCAGCACAATCTTGATCTTTCCCAGCTTTCAGTCTTGCTTTAGTTTGTACATATCTCCCGGTTTGTTTCTGCATTTCCAATTTTCAATAAGTCGGTCTGTACACGAATCAGCTCAAGCGTCTGTATCCTATCAATATTCAAACTTGGGGGCAATCAATGTCATATCTTATAGTCTCCAATGTATCTTAGACGTGTCATATCCACTCAGAGTCCTTTGAAGCTTCATTTGAGTCATTCAAGTCTGTCTTGTTTCCAGAAAGGATTTTGCATCTACAACAACGCAATCAAACATCAAAACTCAACTGAAAACAATCTGTGCTTCATGCTTTTATCTCCTTGTATGCTTATAGATTTGCATTGAGAACTTTGCATATTGTGTCCCTTCGAGCTCTTCGATGATGTCCTTTATAGGAATTAGAGAGTGATGACTAGGGGCATAATCTTTTCTTTGTCTTCTGCTTGTATGTGAAAATCTAACAACTTTGGAAATTCCAGATTGAAATGGTGTCCGACTATAAGAGCCTCTATCTCGAATTAGATGGCCATGCGTACCTCAACCATTGATACCCAGACAATTCAAGGAAGTTTGATCTAACTATTGTCTTTTTGAGTAAGTTCTTTCTCCTACTGTGGAACGCAATCTTGCCTAAGGATGTGAACGATAAAGGGTCACTACGGGTAATTCACATTGGATTTAGAATGATCTCTTGACTGTTTGATGTGTTTGCAATGCAAGGCGTATTCAGGTCATAACAACATTTATGTTTTGATGCTTATACAAATTGCTATATCAAAATGGACATGATATTTAGGTCATCCTGGCATTTGTGCCTTGGTGCTTATATCTACTCCGACATTCCGAAAATAAAATCAATATTCATATGTCCATGGTTGTATAACCAGTGGGTGTTGTATTGATTCTTGTGCATACAAATTGATATTCATATGTCTATGGTTTCATGGCTAGTGGGCATTGTATTGATTTATCCGGTTACCTAAAAGTTCAATGATGATAACAAATCGACATATGATCAGTGACTAGGTCCTAGGTCTTAGGTTGCATTTCATTTTGCATGTCTCATTGCATGTTTGCATGTTTGCATGATCTCACAATGATTAAACAAACTTCAATGCTTAAATGATTCTTCAAATCACATCTTCAAATCTAACAAGAGTTGAATCTTACACGAAGGTCTATCCAATGAAATAGCAGGTAGAATCCTTTTTTGGGATCAAAATCAAAATCTGAGATCATTCATATTGTCTACTACTTGCATAATCAACCTTCGATCATCATAGAAATCTAGTATTCAACTTAACTGATTATCTTACATCAAACTATTAAAATTTCAACTTGGTCAACCATGGTCAACTCATAGTCAAACCTAGTCAAACTTGGTCTTTTGGGACCTCCAAACGATGTAGAATGCATTCCCAGATGTGTTTAACCACTTCTCAAATCAATTAACATGCTTCTAAACTATAACGCTGACTTTTCTTGTCAGATTTCAATTTTAATCCCGAAGGGGGCATGGTATTGCACATCATTCAAAGTCTGTCAATCAAATCTATCAATATCTTTCATCAGTAATCAAGACAAACAATCACGTCTAGTTACTGATTCATAAAAAAAAAAAGACCTCATCGCTTGGGGCAAATCTATCATCACTTGGGGCATATCAGATTCATCAAGATCCATATCAATCTGGTATTCTCCTAATCTTGTAAACTGTATTAGTTTTTGCAACCATCGGATCATAGTGTTCTTTCCTTGGTTCTTTGGCAACTGAAGGATTCAGATGTGATACTTGCTAGTTCTGCTAAGACAATAGAGTCTAGAACGGGTCACTCACTTCTTATCAATTCTAAGGTTTAGAATCAGGCATTTTGACACTTTTTCACAATCATAGGTTCATTTGCTGCTACAGTGAACATTATCTCTGGTCATTCAGGACCTCCTATCTCAATATCTCTCAATCGGTTTCTATCTTGAGATTGGTTTATCTTTCGAATCAGTTTCATAGCTCTATCAAACACAGACTTTCTTTGAACCACTATGCTTCGCACAGTAATTCAAAGAGGGGCAAAATGTAATACCCCAAAAATAGGCTATAAGTTCATTAATCTCCTACATCTTCAATTCAAACGAAATCAACATCAAAGTCCTAATCTAAGGCCATCTGCACATCATCAAATCTATTGATTATCTTAAATTCCGCATCGGGGAATATTCTTAGTAATATTCCTAATCATCATAATTATCTTTAATTTTATAATTATTTGGCAATAAATCACATTTATCCTAAAGTTTGATTAATTGAATATTTTCATATTTAATTAATTAGATTTAATATCTTGCCACTTAATTGTGTAATTAAATTTAATTCTATCTATTATTAATTGTATTATTTAATTTTGACAATAAATCCAATATCCTATGAATAATTGATTAAATTTTTATTTAATTAATTAAAGCAAGTTGTCATTATTTAATAATATAGTTTTTAATAAAAGTTTGATTAAATAATTGATTAACCCATAAATCAATTGTTTTATTTTTAAAAGCAGTTAAGTTGGAAATAAATCACTTTATTATTAAATTAATTCATAAATAAAACATGCACAATCACAAAAGCAAACAACTATCAATTATCAATTAAAGCTAAACTCTATTTTGAGTTAAAACTTAGCTTTTGCATATTTTTGTGAGTTAATTATCTTTTATTTAAAAATAACTCAAAAATCAACCTGAGTTATTTGAGTGATTTATGGCTTTTTTTCATGCACCTCCAAAGCCTTGGATTTCTATAAAAACAAGGCTCATCTCTTCATAATTCATCTCTCAAATTTGCATCCACAGGATCTCGTAATTGTGCAAACTTATGCTAGAGAATTGGAATTGAAGAATCAAAGCTCTTGCGAATCGACATCTTTGTGAGATCAATCTTATTTTTGCATTCATATTGCATATCATTGTTAGATTAGCATTGCATATCAATTTTCAATAGCATTCATAGCATATCAATTTCATCTAGCATAGATTCATATCAAGTTTTCATTCTTATTGCATAGAAAATATCAAAAATATAGATTAATTGCATTCAATTTCATATCCATCTTTTGCATTCAAATCCTTCATTTAGGTGTCATCTAGGTCACTGATCTCGATTACAATCTGAGAACATCAATCTCGCACCTATTAGAAGGTAGTAAATCGCTTGGTTACATGGTTTTTAATTTTGCACGATTTTGATTATCACTAACTTCTAATGTTTTACTGAGTGTTGTGTCTACAGATCAGGTACAATTTTCACACACACAGGTGCCCAAGTAAATTAAAAATATCTATGACCATGTTCTAAAATTGGATTAGATTTGATTCTCGTCCATAGATACAGATGTTGTGCCTTCACTGACCGTTATCTTTTAAAGATTTTAAAATTCAAGTATCTGATCTAAACAGTTATGGAAAACCCGACTTGCAGAGAAGTAGATGGATCAGCTGACCTTCTAGAGGAAGTTATGGTGATGGAATTATGTGCAGGAATAGATATCTGATCGATCAAGATATTTTAACAATGCATTTATGATCAGAAATGATAGAATTAGGGTTTTCTATTAGTCTATGAAAAATCTATATAACCCTAACTTATTTTTGCTCCTACCTGTGTGCAATAAAGGAGATGTATACATTAGTTTTAATAAGTTGTTTTGTAGCAGAGTTTACTTTCTGGAGACTTTTATTTTCTGAAAGAGAGTCTTTCTTTCTTAGGAGCTATCCGTGGCATTCTTTCTGCCCTCTGGCTTCTAGAGTCTGTAATCTTTCATTGATGGTTAGGTATTGCAAAGGCATTTTTGTGACATTCTTTCTATCCATGTTCTTTCTTGTCTAAGTTTTCTCTTATTAAATATGATATACTGACTTTGTTAGAGAAATCTTGGAGTTTCAGAGCCCTTCTTTCTTTCAACTTTTTTGTGTATTATTGTGTCTGATTTGATTTGAATGAGTTTGTGGGTATACTTCAACCTCCTGTCATTCTATCTCATTCCTATGTCCTTTTGCTAAAGAGACCATTTGCTTGCATGTCATAGTCTGTGTCTTTTGTTTAGACCTCTTTGTGAAACACTTATGCAAACTTGTTTAGGAAGATTGTGTTCTATTAGATCTAAGATCTTTCATGCTAATTTGGTCAATATATTATGTTCATGTCATTTTGGTGTATCACCTAGTAGGTAGTTTGCTTTCAGTTATTTCTCTTCAGCATTCCTTCTATCCCTTTCCCCTCAAGAATTTACTTTCCTGTCAAGAAGAAAATTAAGGTGATTATCCAAGAGGAACCAACCTAGAACCTAGAGGTTTCATCTCAATTAGCAAAGGTCCCACAACCTGGAGATGATTCCCATGTTATAATAGGTTATCAAGACTACAAGAGCTTGAATAGGGTGCAAAATGCAGTGCATAATAGGTCCATCAACAATAAAGGTAATCTGACAATGCACTGCACATGTTTTTTTTTAGTGACCGATAATGTGTGCACTTGCAAAGGTAATTGAGGCCACTTTTTGGGGTTATAAGATTGATAAATCCTTGGCATTGTTTTCTTAATTATGGAACTATACAATACTAATTTGGTAAGGTATTTATGACATGGTTCATGTTGGGAGTTTGGAGGATTCAGTTGAGTTGGTAGACAAGGGTCCTCATTTGAGAAAAAGTCCACAGGAGAAATCTCCAATGTACTCTTCTTACAAGACAAAGAGATTGTTGGAAAGGAGGAGAATAAAAATCATTTCAAAAGAGGTAAGAATAGAGGAATACTAGGTACATTGAAATCACAACACAAAATATGTATGTGGCATTGTGGTTCACTGCATTATACTACCACGTCATTCCAACATTCTTGCATATGAAGTTTGATTTTGTAAACTTTGTTAAGTTTGATTTAATCATTCAAATCTTTTGTATGTGATGTTAAATGTTTAATGCGGTTTTCCTAGGACATCCCCCTAGTAGTTCATAGAAGGCCTCTGCAAACCATAGTGAAATTGCCAACAATAATACATCCTCCATCATGCATTGGATGAATAAAATGTTCACACCAATCTTCTCATAAGCTGCATGAATAGATGTAAAATGGATTCACCTCTATTCAAATGTAAAGGGGGAAATATGAGATCTATTCTCAAAAACCCAAATTCCCAAAGAAGAGATCCAATTTGATCAATCGAGAGGTTAATACACAATCGAATCAATTTATGGTAAATATGGAAAAGAAAGAGAGTAAATCCAATATTTCCCTATAAAGGAAATTGTGTTTGGAATATATAGAATAATTGAAATACAACTACTAACCTCAAATTAGGGCAGATCTGGAAAATGTTGAATTTTAGTGTCTATGTGTACTTTCTAGAAAATCTAAAACCTGTCCTGGACTAGAAATGCTGAGCTAGAGAAAACCTAGAAATCTTTCCTCAAGATAGCTTAGCTCAGGTTTGACCCTCATAAAAGGTCAAATACCACATTCTTTATATGAAGTCCGATTCAAATTCTGTTCACAGATCTCAGAAGATGGCTGAAAAGGGTATCCAAATTTGCTCTTAGATCTGAAACTTCACACCTGTACCTGCAAGAAAATGGGGGTTTTTGTTGTATGGGGGGTTTGCCATGGTCAAAACCCAATTTATGAATTAACCTTGAAATTGAATTGAAATATATTGTGCATAAACAAAGTAATTGAAACAAATCACCTCGCTTATGTTGAAGTCCTTGTAGAGGATTCGAATCCTCAAATCCACGAGTAAGATTGCTTCAATGGATGTAGGATGTCTCCAATCAATGGTATTTGATCTTCAACACCAATCTTGACATGATCTTTGCATATGAGAAGGCTTGAATGAATGGAGAAGGATGGATCTTCAAGGGGGCTCCAAAGAGATTGAATCCTTCAATAGCTAACAATGGAAGTCCTTGATGGATGAATGCTTGAAGACTTGCTTGCACTTGAGAGATCTAGATGCTTGATTTCCAAAACTTGATTATGAAAGTGGATTATAGAGCTTGTTCTCATAAAACTTGATGGAGAAAATGAGAGAGGAAGGCCTCATTTTATAGTGATCTAGGGCACATTCCTCTAGATGGGCCACCTTGGAGAATTAAATCCCAATTAGGTCTTCACCTTTAGAAAATATACCTAGATTAAATGCAATTAAAGGATTTACCATCTTGAAACCCAAAATGGTGAACCTGGAGGTGGGAATAGAAATTTCCCAAAAGCCTGAAGCCCAGAAATTGAGAATCTAGAGATTTTGGAGAAAGGGGTCAAAGTCAAGATTAACCCTGACCTAGTCAAGGTCGAGTTCAACCTTGACCTAGTCAGGGTTGAGCTCAACCTTGACCTAGTTAGGGTCGACCTAAGACATTGACCTTTTTCTTAGATTGACCCAGAACCAAGTCAGGAGGTTGCAGGGATGCCCGAAAACCTAGAATTGATGCCAGAATAGGACAGAATATCAGGAAAAGACATAAAATCCTATGATTACTAAAATGAAGGCTAGGAGGATCCATTTCTAAATCCTACCTAGAAAATAGAGCCATGGAAGAGGGAAATTCAGGAGAATCCTTAAGATCCTAACCCTAATTTCACCTAGAATGAAGAAATCAAGTGCGTGGAAGAAGTGGAAAGCAGGGAGAAAAGCCAAATACATGCAAAGACCCAATTAAGGTGCTTAACATGAGCCCAAACCACTTACTTAGAGGGATAAACACTCTTATCATGG
This sequence comes from Chamaecyparis obtusa, assembly GCA_027943335.1. NCBI lineage: Eukaryota > Viridiplantae > Streptophyta > Pinopsida > Cupressales > Cupressaceae > Chamaecyparis > Chamaecyparis obtusa. The sequence goes on from BSBK01003002.1 coordinate 44,550, forward strand.
AAGTGCTTCCATTTTAAGATGATACACTATAGAGAAGGGAGGATAGGAAGAAAGAAATTTTTTATGTTGAGTAAATGAGGGAATCAACAAAGGAGGTATTTCAACATTCTAGTACAAAGATTTTATGTCCATAAACTAAATATGTTTCTCTACATATTTTTTACTCAAAGTTAGCATGTATTTTAGTTTGACAATTCATGTGACCTGCTAGTCGGATAGGGTGGTCGCCATCTTGTGCATGGTGGGAAAGGGAAGGGAGTTCTGATTTCCTGTGATAGTGGACCTCCTCTGACATGTAGTGCAGCTTAACATGGTAGTTCCATTTTCAAAGATGGTGTAGTATGTATCTTCTAAGTCCATATAGTTTTCATCCTTGGACATGTTGTTTGTGTTCTATGCATTTTGAATTTGTCCAATAATCCATCCATATTAGTTCCAATTTATTAAATTCTCTTATGGGCCATGTTAAAGTGACATTCCCTGTGATATTGTGAAGTACAATTTCAACATGGAAGAGATAGATGAAGTGGTATATTTTTTGAGGAATAGTCCCAAGAGATAACTGAGAGGGGGGGTGAATTAGTTATCTCCAAGATTCAATTCTTTATCTAGTTAAGTATAGAAGAACATTGAGAGTCTGAAGATTTTGGAGAAAGGGGTCATAGTCAAGATTGACCCTAATCTAGTCAAGGTCAAACTTGACCTTGACCTAGTTAGGGTCGACCTAAGACATTGACCTTTTTCTTAGATTGACCCAGAACCAAGTCAGGAGGTCCTAGGGATGCCCGGAAACCTAGAATTGATGCCAGAACAGGACATAATATTAGGAAAAGACATAAAATCCTATGATTACTAAAATGAAGGCTAGGAAGATCCATTTCTAAATCCTACCTAGAAAATAGAGCTATGGAAGAGGGAAATTTAGGAGAATCCTTAAGATCCTAACCCTAATTTCACCTAGAATGAAGAAATCAAGTGCATGGAAGAAGTGGAAAGTGGGGAGAAAAGCCAAATACATGCAAAGACCCAATCAAGGTGCTTAACATGACCCCAAACCACATACTCAGAGGGATAAATGCTCTTATCATGGAAGTGCTTCCATTTTAAGATGATACATTAAGCCCCCACTTTAGCAAGAGTATGGACTCGATGCAAACTCTTGGTAAAGGAGATCAGAATAAAAAGATAATCTTATTGTAATCCAAAGGACAAAGAGAACCTTAAGCCCCCAGGGACTCAAGTCTTTGTTGAATCCTAGATCATAATAAGAGAGACATCTCTAGAGAGAGAAAGAAGGTGTGATTACCTCACCCAATGAGAACTTATGTCCCATTGTGAACCACATAGGAAAATGGTGCAACTGGAAAGATGGAATTGAATTGCCTAGTGAATGTGGCTACTCACTAGTCAACCCATCAAGGAAATATCCTTAAGAATATTCTATTCCATAAGAATAAAACCAAAAATAAAAACAAAAGAGATCCAGTCTTAAGGACACTTCCAACCTTAAGGGATCACAGTATATGTGTATTTGAAATTGGAGGGATCAAGAGATCGTAAAATATAAATCTATGCTTTAAGGATTAGTTACTAATCCAAAAAGGGAAAAGAAGTATCTTTGAACAATATGTGTGTATTTGAAAAGTGTGTGTGTGCAACAGGTGAGCAGAGCGTATGCCCCCACATTAAAGTCATTGCTTATACTTTAACAGGAGTAATGACTTTAATAGAAACATAAACAACTCCACTAATTACATTTCCACGTCGAGATGCCCCTAGACGAAGACAAATCAAGGGAAATATCAAAGAAACATACAAAGAACATGGAAGGTATCTACCTACCATGGGGTCAGTATGATCATAAGATAATATATATATGATATTATTGCAAATGAATTCACATCATTCCCCAAAGAAAGTAGAACTACAATCACAAAGGAGGAAAGATCACATAAGATATACAAAGGAGAATATTTTTGGACCATGACATGGAGACCAAAAAGAATTAGTGCTACCATATCTTGAATCCAAGCAGATTACACAAGGAAACATTTATGAACAATAGCACAATTACAACACAACATTGAACAACACATAGAAGAATAGAGATACATATAGAAGAATTTGAACGACAGTTTCAATTCCTTTATCACCTTGCACCAACTGAGTAACAAGGATCGTATAAAAGAATCTAACAACATTTATCAATCACATTATGGGAGAAGTACAGTATAGTAGGAAAACACACAACAAAGCTACCATGAAGTACAAGCTGATCAAGCATGCCGCCTACTTTCCCCATCTTGTTATATATCATTTAGGGTAGGTGGGTAACTCGCAAGAGGGACTATATCCAACATAGTAGGAATGTTAGCCAGTTCCAAACAAGGATCCTCTTGAGAATCACTATGTTTGACATTAGGTGTAAGAGTCAATTGTGATGAAAGCATATTAGGCAAATCAATGTCAATGTCAATAGTCTCATATTCATCATTAACATTAGCAGTATCATCAAGAGTATCTTCTTCATCCAAATTAATCAAAATAGGATCTAAGATACGAATAGAATCATCATAATCATGCATGTGAACATCATTATTAGTAACAACATCTTCTAATACATTATGCATAGGTTTATCCAAAGAAGGTAGAGATCTTTTAGCTTTAGCATGAGCATGATGCTTTTTACAACGTTCATTAGTAGATCAGTTACATTTGGATTTAGTTGAAATAGGTTGAGAACTAGGATGAACAATCATAGGATCCTTCACAGGTTCTTTAGGAAGATCAATAGAAGTTTTATCCATAGGAGAAACAATCATAGGATCTTTGATAGGTTTAGTAGGAGGAACTTGATGAATAGAACTAGAAGCCATAGTTAAAGGAGGTATCGAAGGTGTAGGTAAAAGACTACAATTAAGATCCATAGGAGGTATGCTTAATTGAAGAATCTTACAATGTTTATAAGCTTGATATGATCAAAAAAGATTATCAGGGTGAGGAGGACATGAATTAGGCAATGAAGGCCAAAATAAATCTAGAGCAGCACAATCTATAGGCCTAGAAGGTTGATATAAACTATGATTGATCATCTTCACTTCATCATCATGAATGAACTTAAGACACTTATGGATAGGGGAAGCAACAGCATGCATGGCAGTCAACCAAGGAAAACCTTGCTTAACTTGAAATTGATCAGAAGTAGGAACCACAACAAAGATAGTGTTCACATTTTTTCCAAAAAGTTCAACCGGTAAAGTAATAGAACCAAATGAGGGATAAAGAAAACCATTAAAAGTTTGAATCCACACATTTGATGTATCATAGAAGTCACATTGTAAACTTTTCATAAAAAGATTTTCTTTAGTGATAACATTGACTAAGGAGGTAGGATCAACAAGACAACCACAAGTAGGTATCTGAGAAACCCTAGCAGTAATGTAAAGGGGACCATCATGAGCTTTAATAATATCAGAGTCATCAAAGGTAATAAAAAGTTCCTGAGGTCTTTTATTCTTGAATTGTTGTTGAGGTTTAGGTTGAGGTTTTAGTTTAGGTTTAGGTTTAACTTGAGGTGAAGGTTGAGTTTGAAGTTGAGGTTGAGGTTGAGGTGGAGATATAGACTTATCAACATGCTCCACTTGATTAACAACATGATTGAGATCATCCATCTTTGAATCATACACAATGTCCATAGCAGATGGTTGAGCAATAGTATTAGTATCATGCGTAGGTAAAGGGTTTGTATAGATTTGAAGGTTCTGATTAGGAGGAGAGATAGATGAATTTCCACTACTATCCAAATTATCAATAGACAAAACCTTAGAATCAATAAGATCTTGAACCTTATGTTTTAAAGAATAATATCACTCAGTATCATGACCATTCTGACGATGATATTGACAAAAAGAATTTTGATCAAAAGATTTAGATGCAATTGTAGTAGGTAAAAGAGGTTCAATAGGAGGTAAAGTAATCATATTAGTAGCTAACAACCTATTCATAATAGCATGTAAATTTTCAGCAAGAGGAGAAAACGTACGATTTAATCAAAAAGTAGAGGATGCAAAAGTGGCATTATGAGATGCAACAACAACCTAATCAAAAATTGCATTTGCTTGTTTTTTTATCTTGACATAATTGTTAAATTTTTGAAACTTGTTTGGATTAGGAGCAGCATCACACTTATCAATTGGAATAGGAACCATTGGAGTGTTGCTCTCAAACTAGCTCACTTGTAATTGATAATGATGAAGCGACGAACAAAGTTGTTGAAAAGAGGTAAATTCAGTAAGCAGAATCTTATCTCTAATATCCTTTTGCAAATTTGAAATAAACATACGTTGAATATCAATATCAGGAATAGGATAGGAAATCTGAGCATGCAAATGCTTAAATCTACCAATAAATTCAGTTAACTTTTCTTTAGCACTTTGTTTACAATGCATTAAATTAGTCAAAGACACTTGTGGGCCAATATTGTTTTGAAATTGTTGAATAAAGGCATTAGCAAGTTGTGGAAAGGAATCAATTGAATAGGTAGGCAAGGAACAATACCATTGTAAGGCCTTGTCACGAAAAGTTCTAGCAAATAGTTTGGCTAAAATCCTATGGTCATGAGCATAATCACTACAAAGGATTTGGAATGTTTTAACATGATGAACAAGATCTTTTCCATTATAATTCTCAAGATGAGGCATCTCACCTTGCTGAGGAATAGGAGTTTGGATAATATCCTGGGACAAAGGACTTCCCATGTCACATGTAGGAATACTAAACTTGTTTTGAGTTAAGGAAGAAAGTTGTTGTTGTAAGGATGATACAGTTTGAGCCAAACTGATGATGGTTGAATCATTAGAGGAAATAGGAGTAGCAACATTAGACACACTAGGTAAAGTGTAAGAAGCTGCAGGAATAGAAGACACAACTAGAGGAACACTAGGAACCACAGTTGGAAGTGGATTGGAATAAGTGAAAGGAACATTATGATATGAAGGTTGTGATGTAGGAAGGGACATAGGAGGAACACTCATAGGAACATAGGGAACTGTCACAGTCACCAAAGAAGGAGTATAGATAGGAATACTAGGTAAAGGTTTAGGAGGTTCAACACTAGTGATAGGAGGAGTGAAACCTAAATCTTGAGCCTCTTGAACTAACGGTTTAACATTGGAATGCACAAGATGAGTAATACCATGGAAGAGGTTAACACCTTGATCACTATCACGAAGAACTTTCTGAAAAGCCTCTATAGCTTGAACAGAATCTTGATTATGGTTTTCTTGAAGCAGCTAATTACCCATTTTATCAAGTTCAGTGGAAAGTTTTTGGACTTGTCCAGGAGGAACCCTTAAAGCGTCATCCTCATCATGAGATGAATAAGAAGATTTTTTCTCCATAGTAGGATTAGATTCATGAAGAATCCAGTTGTCATTGGGGATCCTAAGGAAAGGAGAAGAAGATTCTGGATCAAAGGTACCCATGAGTCTACGACTTTTTCTAATGAGAATGTTATAAGTAGGACTAGTGGTAGTAAAGCTCATAAAACAAGATAATGAAAATGAACTAAACTAAGGACAAATAAAGCATGAATATGAAATCTAATTAGCATACAAGATCAATCACAAAGGAAAAATCTAATACTAACAAGATAAAAGAAACACACAAGATAAGACAAAGGGAAATCTAACACCAAAAAGAAAGAGAGTAAGCTAGTCGGGTTCACCAAAATGAATAGATGTAAAATGGATTCACCTCTATTCAAATGTAAAGGGGGAAATATGAGATCTATTCTCAAAAACCCAAATTCCCAAAGAAGAGATCCAATTTGATCAACCAAGAGGTTAATACACAATCGAATCAATTTATGGTAAATATGGAAAAGAAAGAGAGTAAATCCAATATTTCCCTATAAAGGAAATCATGTTTGGAATATATAGAATAATTGAATTACAACTAATAACCTCAAATTAGGGCAGATCTGGAAAATGTTGAGTTCCGGTGTGTGTGTGTACTTTTTGGAAAATTTGAAAGCTGTCTTGGACTGGAAATGCCAAGACAGAGAAAACCCATAAATCTTTCCTCAAGATAGCTCATCTCAGGTTTGACCCTCATAAAAGGTTAAATACCACATTCTTTATATGAAGTCTGATTCGAATTATGTTCACAGATCCCAGAAGATGACCGAAAAGGGTATCCAAATTCGCTCTCAGATCCAAAACTTCACACCTATACCTGCAAGAAAATGGGGATTTTTGTTGTATGGGGGATTTGCCTTAGTCAAACCCTAATTTTAGAATTAACCTTGAAATTGAATTGAAATATATTGTGCATAAACAAAGTAATTGAAACAAATCACCTCGCTTATGTTGAAGTCATTGTAGAGGATTTGAATCCTCAAATCCACAAGTAAGAATGCTTCAATGGATGTAGGATGTCTCCAATCAATGGTATTTGATTTTCAACACCAATCTTGACATGATCTTTTCATATGAGAAGGCTTGAATGAATGGAGAAGGATGGATCTTCAAGGGGGCTCCAAAGAGATTGAATCCTTCAATAGCTAACAATGGAAGTCCTTGATGGATGAATGCTTGAAGACTTGCTTGCACTTGAGAGCTCTAGATGCTTGATTTCCAAAACTTGATTATGAAAGTGGATTGTAGAGCTTGTTCTCACAAAACTTGATGGAGAAAATGAGAGAGGAAGGCCTCCTTTTATAGTGATTTAGGGCACATTCCTCTAGATGGGCCACCTTAGAGAATTAAATCTCAATTAGGTCCTCACCTTTAGAAAATATACCTAGATTAAATAAAATTAAAGGCTTTACCATCTCAAAACCCGAAATGGTGAACCTGGAGGTGGGAAAATAAATTTCCCGAAAGCTTGAAGACCGAAAATTGAGAATCTAGAGATTTTGGAGAAAGGGGTCAAAGTCGAGATTGACCTTGACCTAGTCAAGGTGGAGCTTGACCTTGACCTAGTCAGGGTTGACCTAAGACCTTGACCTAGTCAAGGTCAACCTAAGACATTGACCTTTTTCTTAGATTGACCCAAAACCAAGTCAGGAGGTCCCAGGGATGCCCGGAAACCTAGAATTGATGCCAGAATAGGACAGAATCTCAAGAAAAGACATAAAATCCTATGATTACTAAAATGAAGGTTAGGAGGATCTATTTCTAAATCCTACCTAGAAAATAGAGCCATGGAAGAGGGAAATTCAGAAGAATCCTTAATATCCTAACCCTAATTTCACCTAGAATGAAGAAATCAAGTGCATGGAAGAAGTGTAAAGCGGGGAGAAAAGCCAAATACATGAAAAGACCAAATCAAGGTGCTCAACATGACCCCAAACCACTTACTTAGAGGGCTAAATGCTCTTATCATGGAAGTGCTTCCATTTTATGATGATACACTATAGAGAAGGGAGGATAGGAAGAAAGAAATTTTTTATGTTGAGTAAATGAGGGAATCAACAAAGGAGGTATTTCAACATTTTAGTACAGAGGTTTTATGTCCATAAACTAAATATGTTTCTCTACATATTTTTTACTCAAAGTTAGCATGTATTTTAGTTTGACAATTCATGTGACCTGCTAGTCGGATAGGGTGGTCGCCATCTTGTTCATGGTGGGAAAGGGAAGGGAGTTTCAATTTCCTATGATAGTGGACCTCCTCTGACATGTAGTGTGGCTTAGCATGGTAGTTCCATTTTCAGAGACGGTGTAGTATGTATCTTCTAAGTCCATATAGTTGTCATCCTTGGACATGCTGTTTGTGTTCTATGCATTTTGAATTTGTCCAATAATCCATCCATATTAGTTCCAATTTATTAAATTCTCTTATGGGCCATGTTAAAGTGACATTCCCTATGATATTGTGAAGTACAATTTGAAAATGGAAGAGACAGATGAAGTGGTATGTTTTGTGAGGAATAGTCCCAAGAGATAACTAAGAGGGGGGGTGAATTAGTTATCTCCAAGATTCAATTCTTTATCCAGTTAAGTATAGAAGAGCATTAAGCATAAACACAATATAAGAACACTTAACAAAACACCACAATTTTGGTTACGGGGAAACCCAAATAGGTAAAAACCCCGGTGGGAATTAGTACCCACTATAAACTGCACTAGAATATTATGATTCATGTTAGAAGATATTACAACCCTGTTAGGAGTTTATCTTTACAATGCATTAGGTACAATGACTTGGTCAAGGGTCGGATCTTGTTAGGAGTCTTTTACAATTAACCCTGTTAAGGGTGAGGACACACTCTCTCAGAGCACACTGCTCAAAGGGGTGAAGGTTGCAACCTTCTATTTAATAAATACACACTATATCTGGATCTTTGGTGAATTGTGAGGTAGACTTGCTGTCTTGATTAGTTCTAATGAATAGCATACACTTTCTTCTTAGACACATAGACCTTCTTTTGATGGCACAATACTTTGCACTCTCTATTTTGCTCTATCATTTCAACTAACTACCATGCCTAGCAATCACAAATTACTGCCTATAAATATCTTTCTCCGAATGATATAATCATGTCGGCCTATTAGAACTTCCTTGAAATCATATTAGAGAAACAATATAACTCTCCAATAACATCTTAGTCAGCTCTACTAAGCACGTAACACCAAATGTGACCACCCAACTCAATAATAGTAGACACGTCGCTTCACATTGTCAGCTCCAACAATTTAACTAATACTTTCTTCTCAGGCTGAATTACATCATGCACTCTTAACCAAACATTCTTAACTATTCTCCATACACTAATCCAAGTACACATACAAAGATGATAGGCACAACTACTACAATAGTATAAACATTATTGGCTCTACCAGATAATCTCAGGAAACTGTAACTATCAACTAGAGAGTTCATAACTCAACCTTTACTATACATATGACTCTGCATCCATGAACATAGCATCATACATATGTATAAAACATAAATATAAATGTGCAAGACTTTACTCCAACCATACTAAAAATCACATACAAAACTCTTCCTGGGACCTGTTAGGAACGCTCACTGATACAAACAACTATATTATTGTCTTCACTTAGAATAAACCTCTATGTCTATGATATCATGTTCATAACATATCTAGGAAAGATATAATCAAGGCTCTCTTCATTATGATTCCATGCATGTTGCTTACCATATGTTGTCATCAATGACAAACATACAATCAACGATCTGGATTGATGGTAAATCTCCAACAATCTCCCCCTTTGGAATTGATGGCAATATATGGAATGAAAAAAACCACCAATCCAAATGTACAATTCTTTAATAAAATTCTCCATTTCCTCAACAAAACTCCCCCAAGGATGAATCCTCCATCTCTTACAGTTTTGTTTTTCATGATTATATACTTACCACCCCTTTGACATCAATGGAAAAGGGCGCGAAAACATTTAAGCACCGGTACTGCTCTTGAGGTAGTGTATCTAACCATTCATCAGTCACTAAGGACTAATGCACTCTTAAAAACTCTAATCAGATTGAGGAAAGGGAATTACTCCCAGCTTCTCCTTGAAAAAGTATCCTTAGGTAAAGGTTGAGTGAATATGTCTGCTAGCTGATCTTTTGTACTCACATAGCCCAACTTTACTTCTTTATCTGCAACTTTCTCTCTTAGAAAGTGATATTTAATCTGAATGTGTTTTTCCTTTGCATGCATCATAGGGTTCTTTGACATATTAATGGTGCTAGTGTTATCATAATGAATAACAATAAGATAATCAATATGAATACCAAAATCCTTTATCATCTTCTTGATCCACATAATTGTAGAGCAATTTAATGTTGTTGCAACATACTCTTTTTATATTGTGGACTAAGAAATATAGTTTTTCTTCTTACTTGTCCAAGTGACAAGTCTATCTCCAAGGAACACTGCTCCTCCAGAGGTACTCTTTCGATCATCAACACAACTTGCCCAATCTGCATCTATATATACATGAAGCTCTACATTTTCTAAATTAGGATACCATAAACCATAGTCTATAGTTCCTCTCAAGTATTTGAATATCCTCTTTACTACCATGAGATGACATTGTTTAGGTTCTACTGCAAATCTTCAAACAATACCAATTGCATTGGAAATATTAGGTCTAAATTGAGCAAGATAGATTAGTTTACCAATCATAGACTTATACAAGGTAATGTCTACTATTGCTGAATCATCTTCTTTTGAAAGCTTGCATCCTATTATCATAGGGGTACTTACTAGCTTGTAATCATCCATCCTGAACTTTTTCAACATCTCTTTCACATACTTAGAATAATTAATAAAAATATATTTGTCTATCTGTTGCACATTCAGTCCCAAAAAGTACTTGATAGGTCCAATCATGCTCATTTTAAATTCTCTCTACATGTCCTTAGCAAATTATACACTTAGCTTGTCATTACCACCAAATGCAATGTCATCAACAATTATAGAAACTAATAATAGTCCATCAAATGTTTCTCTTATGAATATATTAGAATCTACTGCTCCTTTCTTGAATCTGATCTTAGTCAAGTAACCATCTAGTCTTTCATACCATGCTCTAGGGGCTTTCTTAAGTCCATAGAGGGCTTTCTTTAGTCTGCATACCATATCAGGTCTATCTGATAAGGTAAATCCTTCAGGGTGCTCTATGCATACCTCTTCCTTCAAATCTCCATTTAGGAATGCCGACTTGACATCAATCTGATATACCTTAAAGTTTTTGAATGTAGCATAGGCTAGAAATAACTTTATGGCTTCCAATATGCTTACAGGGGAAAATGTATCTGAATAATCAATTCCTTCTCTTTGCGCATACCCTTTACATACTAATCTTTCTTTATTTTTTACTATTATTCCATTTTCATTCATCTAATTTCTGAATATCCACTTGGTTCTAGTCACATTCTTATCACTAGGCCTAGGGACTAATTCCCATGTATCATTCTTAATTATCTGATCTAGATTTTCTTTCATTTCTTCATGCCAATCTGAATCATTACATGCATCTTCAACACTTAAGGATTCAATCTGTGATAGTAAACATACCTCTTCATTTGTTGTGAAAATCTTTTCTTTTGATCTTGTCATGACTTTATTGTTTTGATCACCAATGATGTCTTCCTTTGAATGATATCGAGATGTGAATTTAGGAATATTAGGAGTGACTCTCTCATCTGACTTCTATGTTTCTTCTTCACTAGTTTCAGGGTCATTGAATAAACAAAAATGTTGTCAAGCATTTCTTCAACAACTATTTCTTTACTAGTAGGTTTAGGTTCCTCTTCAGTCATAGGTGCATAATCATGATACCTCACTTGAATCATAAACTTCTCTTCAATCTTAACATGATAACTTTAAATGATCTTCTTCAATCTTAAGTTAAGACATCTATAAGCTTTTCTTTTAGTAGAGTAACCAAGAAAAATACCTTCATCACTTCTTGCATCAAACTTGCCAATGGCTTCATCTCTTTTGATGTAGCACTTTCTTCCAAACATTCTAAAGTATTTGACTATAGGTATATTCCCAAACCATAGCTCATAAGGTGTTTTGTCTACGCTTGGCCTAAATTGAATTCTATTGATTATATAGATTGCAGTATTGATCACATCTCTCCAATAGGTGTGTGTGACCTTTCCTTCAATCATGATGGTGCACACTGTGTCCAAAATGATCATATTCCTTCTTTCTACAATTCCATTTTGCTGAGGGGTTCCAGGTGCACTTAGCTGTCTCTTTATCCCATGCTCTTCGTAGTACTCATAAAATCTATCAGAGGTGAATTCTCCTCCTCTATCTGATCTGAGACACTTTATCCTTAATCTAGACTCATTTTCAATCTTAGCTTTGAATATTTTGACCTTATCAAATGCTTCTGATTTATCCTTTAATAACACAACCCACATCATTCTAGAATAATCATCAACAAAAATAATAAAGTACCTTTCACCATAGTATGATCTTGTTTGAGTTGGTCCACATAAGTCTGTATGTATCAGATCCAATTTATTCTTTGTCAAATTATGCTTGCTTCTAAATGAATTTCTCACATGCTGTCTTCTCACACATTTCTTGTATATAATATCCACTAGTTTTACAATGCTAGGAAGATCTCTTATTGCCTTTACATTGCTTATCTTTACTATGCTATCAAAATTGATGTGACATTATCTTTTGTGCCATAACCAACTGTCATCTACGTTAGCAACAAAACAACTTGCTTAAGGGTTAAGCTGAAAAACATTACCTTTAGTCTTTGAACCTAATGCAATCATTACACCTTCCTTGTTGTTAATGATGAACTTGTTGTCTTTGAATTCCAACTGATATCCTTTATCAAGCAACTGTCCAACACTTAGTAGGTTATGTTACAAACCATCAACATAAAGAACATCATTAGTGTTGTTATTTCCATCGAGGGTGATGGCTCCTATACCTATGATAGGTTTAGGAGTGTTGTCACCAAATCTAACCATGCTGCCTTTGTACCTATCCAGATGTACAAATATATCTTTGTCTCTTGTCATGTGATGTGAGAAATTGCTATCAATAATCCAATCTGTCCTAATGTCAACTTGTGAAATCAGTGCTAACTCTTGTGCTTTCTTTTCATCTTCAAGGTCATTTTCATCAAACATTTTATCCATGTCTTTAAGAGAGATGAATCCAATTTCATCTTCAACTGACTCTTCATTTGATACTCCATCACCAGCATAGTAACATTCTTTTTTATACTTAGGCTTATAGTTAGTTTTGAACTTCTTGACTCTTTTAGGACACTTAGATGCAAAGTGACCAATCTTGTTACATGAAAAGCATTTGAATGGACCTTCATATTTTCCTTTTCCCTTCTTTTCTCTCTTAGCAATCATAGAAATAAAATCATCTAGTGTTTTCTCTTCCTCATCATGATCAAAATTACCAGAAGTGTTCAAGAATTTCTTACCATGGACTAAGGCTTTGAAGGCTATTTCACTTTTAGGATCTATCTTCAAACTTGATATCTCAAATGCTACAATCTTGCTTATTAAGGTCTCTCTTTTGAAGTTTTGTGAAAACTGCATAGTCTCATCAAAGATGTTTATCTTGCTCTCATATTCTGGTGTCAAAGTAGTGATCAACTTGCCCATTATTTCTTCTTATGAGATTTCTCCACCATTGTTTCTAATTCCAGAAAATGCTTCATTAATCCTTTGATTCTAGTCTCTAATGTTCTCTTCAAGTAGCATCTCCAATTTATTGTACTTTTTCTTCCATTTCTTTCTGCTTGCATTCTTGGCTTGGATGTCTCCTTCAAACATGTCTTCTAGATACTTCCAAATCTTGTAGGCTTTATCTAGTTTCTTGATTTCTAAAAACTCACTATTAGACAAGACATTGATAAGGTCTTCCTTGGCAATATAATTTGAAGTGAACATCTCCTTTTTCTTAAGAGTTGCATCTTCCTTTGTAAGATCTGATAAGGAGGGAATCTCAACTTCCTTGGTAGCTACTTCAAAAATCTCAAAATAAATGCATTGCAAATGTTTTATCATATTGTTCTTCCAGTCTAAATAGTTCTCTCCATCAAACTTAGGACTTTCTTTTCAAGATAATTCCATCTAATAAACCTCAAGCTGTTAAAATTTCTCTCCAAGGTACTTGGCTCTGATACCAATTGTTAGGAATAGTCCCAAGACATAATTGAGAGGGGGGTGAATCAATTATCTCCAAGATTTAATTCTTTGTCCAATTAAGTATTGAAGAACATGAAGCATAAACAAAATATAAGAACACTTAACACAACACCACAATTTTGGTTACGAGGAAGCCCAAATAGGTAAAAACCCTAGTGGGAATTAACACCCACTATAAACTGTACTAGAGTATTATGATCCTTGTTAGAAGATCTTACAACCCTGTTAGGAGTTGATCTTTATAATGCATTAATTACAGTGACCTATTCAAGGGTCAAACCCTGTTATGAGTCTTTTACAATTAACCCTATTAGGGGTGAGGACATAGTATCCTAGAGCACACTACTCAAAGATGTGAAGGCTGCAACCTTTTGTTTAATAGATAGACACTATATTTGGATCTTTGGTGAACTACAAGGTAGACCTGTTGTCTTGATTAGTTTGAATAAATAGCATAAACTTTCTTCTTAGTCACATAGACCTTGTTCTAATGGTACAATACTTCACACTCTCTGTTCTACTCTATTCTTTCAACTAACTACCATGCCTAGCAATCACAAATGACTACCTATAAATATCTTTCTTTGAATGATATAATCAAGTTTTCCTATTAGAAATTCCTTGAAATGATATTAGAGAAATAATATAACTCTCCAATAACATCTCAGTTAGCTCTACTAAGCACACAACACCAAATGAGACCACCCAACTCAATAAGAGTAGATGCGTCACTTCACAATGTTGGCTCTACTAGATAAACTCAGGAAACTGTAATTGTCAACTGGAGACTTCATAACTCAACCCGTACTGTACATCTAACTCTACATCCATGAACATAGCATAATACATATGTCTACAACATAAATATAAATGTGCAAAGCTCTACTCTAGCCATACTGCAAATCACATACAAAACTCTTACTGTGACCTGTTAGGAACACTCACTGATACAAACAACTATATTACTATCTTCACTCTGAATCAACCTATGTGTCTATGATATCATGCTGATAACATATCTAGGAAACATATACTCAAGGCTCTCTTCATTAGGCTTCCATGCACATTTCTTATATGTTGTCATCAATGAAAAACATAAAGCTTCTAATGTATCATAAGGTTAGGAGAATAAGTTATGGAATTAATCTTTTCTTGTTATTTTGTGAGCTATATTTGATTGTCAATTTGTCTAGTTGGATTCTCGATTTAACATTACGAGCTGATGGGTTTACATGTGCCCACACATTTATCGTTGTAGGTAACTGTGACTGAGAAGGACTGTAGAAATGGGGGTGCCTGTGCTTTTGTGATTGGAGATAATGTGGACCTACTGGAGGATGGAATGGTGGAAGCCAAAGGTGTTGTAGATGGGTTGGAAAGGGGTTTTGTGTGCCACAACTACCAAATCCCATTAGGATGTGCAAAAGTCTACATTTATGAGGTCTTTGATCTAGATTCTCCTCTATCCTTTGGTCATTCCTTTTTTCACATATTTTATCCAACTCACTAAAGTCGTATGAGGTATGGAACATGGAGGACCTAGTGAAATCCATAGTTGCAGTACAAATTCAACACTTATTAGTCATTTTCATTGTTGATTCATTTATATTTCTCACAGTGTACCAATTTTTTGACATCTTCGTGAATGAGTAGACTGAATCTGTATACTATTGATGGTTTTTTGTAGGATCAAGATTTAGAGACTAAAAAGGCTAGGAAATGTGACAAAAACAACCATCCTATCATCAAAGGAGAATTTCTAGGATTCGATCTCTTGGGATCACCCCTCAAGAGATGCACAAGAACCCGAGGAAGTGTGCTCAATTTTACAAGGACATCTAATCTCTTGCACAAAATAGACAATGGAGGGGGGAATGAGAATGTGTTGTTAATTATAGACATTCCTAGTAGATGCATGAATAACACATTCACCAAGATAATTTGTAGGAAGTAATACTAAGATAGATGGCTAAATGTGTTATGTCATATATTCAGTGTGTGTGGTTGTCATTTCATTGATAGCCTTGTTTATGATTTAATTGTGTTGAAGAAGAGCTCACCTCAGTTTGAGATACATTTCCAATTGCAAGAGGTACTTCTATATTAACTAGAAGTAGAGTACATATACGAGATATAATCTTCTATTAAAAAAACATCCACTTGAAGATCTACTTGGTGAATAGGTGCACCCACCTAGGTCCTGCAGAACCTAAAGTGTAGGTGAAGTTAAACATGATTTGGTTAATCATTTTCATTTACTAGGTTAATTAGAAGGTTTGAAAATAGAATTTTTCATACTATTAGATCTTTCCAATCTATTTATTTTGGAACCAAACTCTTTGTAGATCCTTTTAGTCTTATTTAGATATCTCTCACTTTGTTACTGTCTTACTTTATCTTATTCTCTCTATCTCTCTTTAGTCTTCTTAGGTGGATTTTAAGATCTCTCTCTCTCTCTCTCTCTCTCTCTCTCTCTCTCTCTCTCTCTCTTAATTATTTATCAACCTTTCTACCTTTCTCTACCTCCTTAACCCTATTTTGTTCTTTTTGAACCTTTTTGTAATTGTAAACTATTTGGTTCTACATATTTTGTTTCTTATTTGTTTGTGGGAACAATAAAAGAAATTAAGGGAATTTGATTAGATTCTTTTGATGTAACCATTTTTTGAAGAGATTGTATTAGATTCTTTAGAGAAATTATCTATATCGCAATATCCTCTACCTATCTCTCTATATTTCCCTCATTTTCTCATTCTCTACCCATATATTTCTATATTTCTCATTCTCTCCCTTCATATATTTGTCTCTCCCTCATTCACTCTCACTCTCTTTATCTCCTCCTCTCTATATATAATCTAATTATTATTATTTGTCTAACTATCCATCTCTATCTCTCTATCTCTCTCCCTCTTCTCTTTTTCTTTATATATGAATTTAACTTCACCCTCTATCATTCCAACTATATTTATCTCTCTTATTTTCTACTAATATTTCTCCCATATCTATCCCTCTATCTATCTATACTCTATTTATTTACATATATATTACCCTCTATATCCATATATATCAATATCTTTGTCATTCCCTCCATATCTCCTATTGTCCATTTCTATCTTTATTTATCTTTTATCTCCCTCTAATTTCCCCCCTTTTATCCCTTTTTATGCATATCTTTTGCTGCCTTAATATCCTTATCTCTTTATCTCTCTCCCTACTATCTATTTCTTTCCATATCCCTCCTTATCCCATTCATTGGCCAAATCAATTGGAAGGTTTGAACATAGATCTTGGCATATTCTTAGAACTTTCTAATATGTTAAAAGTCTACTATTGGTTGAATCTAAATCTTTAGTAGGCAGTATGCCATTGACATTGAATTTATTTTTAAATGCAGACAACGTAGCTATGTAGCTGACATTCAACACTTTCATCTACTTTGAATTTTATTGCTTGCTATGAATTGAGTCATTGTCATTAAAAATGGTTTTGAAATTGTAATGTCCCTATTTCCGAGAAATTTATCTTTTTCTAGCATCATGTTTTCTTGCACTGTTGCTAATCCACTCTACTCAAAATTCCCTCCACTAATAACAACATAGATTTATAAATTAAAAAATGTTTCTAATTTCTCAATAATATTTTCGCTAAAAAAACCAATAAAAGAAGATACATAGGGGAAATGACCTAGTAACCATTAGGGGGTCCAATAACCATGACCTTTTTGTCATGTTTCAACCCTCTAATTACTAATATTAAAGGAGCTCTAAAAATGATAACACATGTATCAATAGCCAATCACACATGTACTAATAGCTGATCATTTTTTAGTTTTTCTAATTAGTAATTGGCCCATTTTTGCACCACTATTGGGACATTTTGTAATGACTATTGGGACATTTGGCCACAAGTACTGGCATTTTTTAGTGAATGACTATTGGTCTAGGAACATAGAAGGTATTGGGTGACACTTTGAAATGGTCATTTTTTTATCACTTTGCATTTGACAATCTATACAGAGAGATCTGTGAATACCCAGAAGCTGAAACCTTAGCTTTAAGAAGTTAACTTGCATACAGAGACATGCCGAAAAAATTGTTGAAATCCAACATACTGTTTAGGCTCTACAGGAGCACGAAGTTAGGATGTGCAGGTATTGGGTCCACCTTCCCCTCCCTATTTCCACTCCTACAATTGTCATCATGACAAGTTGTCCCAATATTTCAACCTAATATTTCTTTCATATGCCTACTGTTTCACTTTTGCCAACACCATGTTTTCTTCCACCGCAACTAATCCACCCTACACAAAATTTCCTCCACTAATTACAACATAGATTTGTAAATAAAAAAATGGTTCTAATTTCTTAAGAACAATTTTGTGAAATTCAATGAAAAAACCCAATAAAAGAAGAAGATACATACCAACATAAAAAGAAATCCTCCTTGTTAGGGTTAATGTGACATATTTCTTCTCATGGGTTATCTTCCATGAGTCTTATTTTCTTGCCTCTTGTTCTTCATTGACGTGTTATCCCATGATGCAACAACAAATGCCACATGTTTCTTTCCCTGATTTCTTCTTCTAGTTTCTATCCTATTTCTCCTAAAGCTGATGTATCAAAATGAAGCAAAAATGGCTCAAAACGTGATGACTATATTAGGGACTTTATATGTTTTAACTTGCACAACATGACATTAGGGTTTTAACGTTGATAACTCATCAGGGTTTTAATGGTCCATAGTGTAAGAATGGAAAGGATGACTGCATTATTTTCATGCCCACTCTTTCTAACATAGATGCTATGCACCTGTCTATTTAATTGACATGTTTTCCATGTCCACTATTTGTGACATGTTTGTTGTGCATCCTTCTATATAACTGACACAATTTATGTGCCTATTCTATAACAAGCATGTTATGCACCCTTGTGTTTAATATTATTTCTCCCTCTCTGAGTTTGATAGTGCACATATAGTGATAAGTGTTTTTTCACAAAATCCAATAGGTTAAAACACAAATCAAGGTAATCAATTCCTTATTTATATGTTAATAGATATGATTGGTTGGTTGAAAGAGAAGTTGGTAGTACCCTTAACATTTAGTTTAGAGGGCTCCCAACCCCCTATGTTGGATTGGATTGGGCTCAATCGGCCAATACTGGGGCATGTGAAAGGCATTCTCATAATGTAGGATTGGAGGATGAAAATTTATATTTAATTTTTTGGATTCCCAATCCAAAAACTCTATTTAATGGGATGTGCAACTATTATATGTAGGAGGGAGTGGAGGCTTCAAATACATCATTGCTTGCATAGATGAGGGATGCTATTGTAGGTGTAACAATGCAAGTGGTAATTATTTATTGGAGTTATGTTCTCACCTACTCTAAAAGTAGAAAATCTATCATACATGTTTTTGGACAATACTGTAAATAAAGTGTCATTAATTTACATTATAAAGGAAAATTGACAATGGTTGGGGTTGAACAACTCGTGGTTGATGTTGATAGAAATTCAAAACACTTTTGAGGAAAATTCTAAGTTTGTAGGAGAAGATATGTCTAATGAGGCTGATGAAGAGATAATGAATGATGATTATATACAAGGACACAATGTTTCTTCTAGTGCTCAAAAAAAGGAAGAATGTGCCCCAACCAAAGGTGAGGTCTAGTTATTATTTTCCTTTCTCAGTTTCATTTTTCATCCAAAGACTTCGTGCTAGCATTACTTCCTTGTAAAAACATGGATAAGTGTGTTTCAATTTTCTCTAGGTTGGTATGGTGCTTGACTATTTGAACCAAAATTGTGTGTAGGAATACACATATCATTGAACAAAACATCTGGGAGGAAGACTATTCTATTTTTGTATATATGAAATATGTGCAAATGGAGGTCATAGGTTATGGAATCTGTGTAGGCTGAATATGCATAGGCTAGTAAAGTATAACCTCACATTCATTCTAGTGTGAACACATGGGCCTTCTAGAGGAAAATAACACTCATAAAGTGGATGTTTCCCTAAGAGATTAAAGAAATACCTCAAGAAGAGGGAGATGGACATTGACTACTAGAAGAGAGTGAGGCATAGTATGCAAAAAAATACATGAGTGAATGAGTACTCATAGAATATGGTGTACAATATTAGGATGATCTCTCTGAGGAAGGAAAGAAAGAGATCACTAATGAAATTCTTGTTTACAATAGTTCTCCAATGAAGGAGGAAAGAAGGAAGTTCTTTTATGTTTGTTTTAACACAAGAAATTTCACATAAATGTAGTAAAAAATTATCATGTATACCATTTTATTTTATGTATTTGTGAGTACAATATGATATTTACATGCATCATAATGTGTTGTGAAGTGACCAATGGTGTTATGATAGGATGATGTTTGGTAAAATCATAGAAGCATTCTGTAGTCTTTGAAAAGTGATCAAACAAGGGATGTTACAAGAAGGAACAAAGTCAACATGCATGTTGGAGGTCCATCAACAATAAAGGTAATCTGACAATGCACTACACATGTTTTGTTTTTTAGTGACTGATGATGTGTGCACTTGCAGAGGTAATTGAGGCCACTTTTGGGGGTTATAAGATTGATAAATCCTTGTCATTATTTTCTTAATTATGAGACTATACACTGCTATTTTGGTAGGGTATTTATGACGTGGTTCATGGTGGGAGCTTGGAGGATTTAGTTGAGTTGGTAGACAAGGGTTCTCATTTGAGAAAAAGTCCAGAAGAGAAATCTTCAATGTACTCTTCTAACAAGACAAAGAGGTTGTTGGATAGGAGGAGAATAAAAATAATTTCAAAAGGGGCAAGAATAGAGGAATACCAAGTACATTGCAATTGTAACAGAAAATATGTATGTGGCATTGTGGTAGACTGCATTATACTACCGTGTTGTCGCAACATTCTTGCATACAATGTTTGTTTTTGTAAACTTTGTTAAGTTTGATTTAATCATCTAATACTTGTGTATGCGATGTTGAATGTTTAATGTGGTTTTTGTAGGACATCCCCTTGGTAGTTCATAGAAGGCCTCTATAGACCGTAGTGGAATTGCCAACAATAACACCTCCTGCACCATGTGCTGGATGAAAAAAATGTTCACACCAATCTTCTCATAAGCTAGAGAGAAGGGCTAATAGGAAGAAATAATTTTTTTATCTTGATTACATGAGGGAATCAATAAAGGAGGTATGTCAACATTCTACTACAGAAGTTTTATGTCCATAAACTCAATATGTTTCTCCATGTATTTTTTACTCAAAGTTAGCATGTATTTCAGTTTGACAATTCATCTGCCCTACTAGTCAGATAGGGTGGTCACCATATTGTTCATGGTGGGAAAGGGAAAGGAGTTTCAATTCCCTGTGATAGTGGACATCCTCTGACATGTCGTACAACTTAGCATGGTAGTTCCATTTTTGGAGACGGTGTAGTATGTATCTTCTAAGTCCATATAGTTGTCATCCTTGGACATGTTGTTTGTGTTCTATGCATTTTGAATTTTTCCAATAATCCATCCATATTAGTTCCAATTTATTAAATTCTCTTATGGGCCATGTTAAAGTGGCATTCCTTATGATATTGTCAAGTACAATTTGAACATGGAAGAGATAGATGAAGTGGTATATTTTGTTAGGAATAGTCCCAAGAGATAACTGAAAAGAGGGGGGGGTGAATTAGTTATTTTCAAGATTCAATTCTTTATCAAATTAAGTATAGAAGAACATTAAGCATAAATATAATATAAGAACACTTAACACAACACCACAATTTTGGTTATAGGGAAAACCAAATAGGTAAAACCCCTGGTTGGAATTAACACCCACTATAAACTATACTAGAGTATTATGATCCATGTTAGAAGATCTTATAACCCCGTTAGGAGTTGATCTTTACAATGCATTAAGTACAGTGACCTAGTCAGGGGTCAGATCCTATTAGGAGGCTTTTACAATTAACCCTATTAAGGGTGAGGACACATTGTCCGTGAGCACACTACTCAAAGGGGTGAAGGTTGCAACCTTCTATTTAATAGATACACAATATATCTGGATCTTTGGTGAATTGCAAGGTAGACCCATTGTCTTGATCAGTTCCAATGAATAGCATACACTTTCTTCTTAGTCACATAGACCTTCTTCTAATGGCACAATACTTCACACTCTCTGCTCTGTTCTATTCTTTCAACTAATTGCCATGCTTAGAAATCACAAATGACTGCCTATAAAAATCTTTCTTTGAATGATATAATCAAGTTGTTCTATTAGAACTTCCTTGAAATCATATTAGAGAAACAATATAACTCTCCAATAACATCTCAATTAGCTCTACTAAGCACACAATACCAAATGAGACCGTCCAACTCAATAAGAGTACATGCGTTGCTTCACACTATCGACTCCACCAATTTAACTAATACTTTCTTCTCAGGCTGAATTACATCATGCACTCCTAACCAAAAATTCTTAACTCTTCTCCATACACTAATCCAAGTATGCATATAGAGATGATAGGCACAACTACTACAATAGTATAAACAATGTTGGCTCTACCAAATAATCTCAAGAAACTATAACTATCAACTGGAGACTTCATAACTCAACATGTACTATACATATGACTCTGCATCCATGAACATAGCATCATACATATGTATACAACATAAATATAAATGTGCAAGGCTCTACTCCAACCGTACTAAAAATCACATATAGAACTCTTCCTGCGACCTGTTAGGAACACCCACTGATACATACAACTATATTACTATCTTCACTCAGAATAAACCTCTACATCTATGATATCATGTTCATAACATATCTAGGAAATATATAATCATGCCTATCTTCATTAGGCTTCCACACACGCTGCTTACCATATGTTGTCATCAATGACAAACATACATTTAGCAATATGGCTTGCTGGTAAATATCCAACAATCTCCCCCTTTGGCATTGATGGAAACATATGGAATGAAAACACCACCAATCCAAATGTATAATCATTTTATAACATTATCCATTTCCTCAAAAAAACTCCCCCAAGGATGAATCCTCCATCTATTATTGTTCTATTTTTCATGATTATATACTTACTCCCCGTTGACATCAATGGAAAAGTGTGCCAAAAAATTTAAGGACTGGTACTATTCATGAGGTAGAGTAGCTAACCATTCATCAGTCACTAAGGACTGATGCACTCCTACAAACTCTAATTAGATTCAGGGAAGGTAATTACTCCTAGCTTCTCCCTGAGATACTCAAATGTATCCTTAGCTAAAGACTTTGTGAATATGTTTGCTAGCTGATCTTTTGTACTCAGATAGTCCAACTCTACTTCTTTGTCTGCAACTTTCTCTCTTAGAAAGTGATATTTAATCTCAATGTGTTTTGTCTTTGCATGCATCACAGGGTTCTTTGACATATTAATGGTGCCAGTGTTATCACGATGAATAACAATAGTATAATAAATCTGAATACCAAAATATTTTATCATCTTCTTGATCCACACAATTGAAGAGCAATTTAATGCTTTTGCAACATAATCTTCTTTTGTTGTGGACTAAGAAATACAGTTTTGCTTCTTACTTGTCCAAGTGACAAGTCTATCTCTAAGGAACACTGCTCCTCTAGAGGTACTATTTCTATCATCAACACAACTTGCCCAATATGCATCTATATATACATGAAGCTCTACATTTTCTGAATTAGGATACCATAAGCTATAGTCTATAGTTCCTCTCAAGTATTTGAATATCCTCTTTACTACCATGAGATGACTTTGTTTAGGTTCTACTACAAATCTTCCAAAAATACCAACCGCATTGGAAATATCATATCTAAATTGAGTAAGATAGATTAGTTTACCAATCATAGACTTATACAAGGTCATGTCTACTATTGTTGAATCATCTTCTTTTCAAAGCTTGCATCCTATTATCATAGGGGTACTTACTGTCTTGTAATCATCCATCTTGAACTTTTTCAATATCTATTTTACATACTTAGACTGATTAATGAAAATACCTTTCTTTGTCTACTACACATTCAATCCCAAAAAGTACTTGATAGGTCCAATCATGTTCATTTTAATTTTTCTCTGTAACTCCTTAGCAAATTTTGCACTTGGCTTGTCATTACCACCAAAAATAATGTCATCAACAAATATAGAAACTAACAATAGTCCATCAGATGTTTCTCTTATGAATATATTATAATTTTCTTCTCCTTTCTTGAATCCAACCTTAGTCAAGTAACCATCTTGTCTTGCATACCATGCTCTAGGGGCTTGCTTCAGTCCATAGAGGGCTTTCTCCAATCTGCCTACCATATCAGGTCTATTTGATAAGGTAAATCCTTCAGGCTTCTCTATGTATACTTCTTTCAAATCTCCATTCAGGAATGCTGACTTGACATCCATCTGATATACCTTAAAGTTTTTGAATGTAGCATAGGCTAGAAATAACTTTACATCTTCCAATCTACTTACAAGGGAAAATACATCTAAATAATCGATTCCTTCTCTTTGCACATACCCTTTACATACTAATTTTTTTTTATTTTTTACTATTGTTCCATCTTCATTCATATTATTTCTGAATATCCACTTGGTTCCAGTTACATTCTTATCACTAGGCCTAGGGAACAATTCCCATGTATCATTCTTAATTATCTGATCTAGCTCTTCTTTCATTTCTTCATATCAATCTCACTCATTACATGCATCTTCAACACTTAAGGGTTCAATATGTGATAGTAAGAATACCTCTTCATTTTCTATGGAACTCTTTTCTTTTGATCTTGTAATGACTTTACTATTCTGATCACCAATGATGTCTTCCTTTGAATGATATCTAGATGTGAATTTAGGAATATTAGGAGTGAATCTCTCATCTAACTTATGTGATTCTTCTTCTCTAGTTTCAGGGTCATTGAATAATACATCAATACTGTCAAATATTTCTTCAACAATTGTTTCTTTATTGGTAGGTCTAGGTTCTTCTTCAATCATAGGTGCATAATCATGATACCTCTCTTGAATCATGAATTTCTCTTCAATCTTAACATGAGCACTTTCAATGATCTCCTTCAATCTTACGTTAAAGCATCTATAAGCTTTTCTTTTAGTAGAGTAACCAAGAAAAATACCTTCATCACTTCTTGCATCAAACTTGCCAATGGCTTCATCTCTCTTGATGTAGCACTTTCTTCCAAAGATTTTGAAGTATTTGATAGTAGGTACATTCCTAAACCATAGCTCGTAAGGTGTTTTCTCTACGCCTAGCCTCAATTGCATTCTATTGATTATATATATTGCATTATTGACCGTATCACTCCAATAGGTGTGTGTGACTTTTCCTTTAATCATGATGGTGTGTGTTGTGTCCAGTATGATCATATTCCTTCTTTATGAAAATTCATTCTGTTGAGGGGTTCTAGGTGCACTTAAATGTCTCTTTATCCCATGTTCTTCGTAGTACTCATAAAATCTATCACATGTGAATTCTCCTCCTCTATCTGATCTGAGACACTTTATCCTTAATCTACACTTATTTTCAACCTTAGCTTTGAATATTTTGAACTTGTCAAATGCTTCTAATTTATCCTTTAAGAACACAACCCACATCATTCTAGAATAATCATCAACAAAAAAAATAAAGTACCTTTCACCATAGTATGATCTTGTTTGAGTTGGTCCACATAAGTCTGTATGTATTAGAACTAATTTGTTCTTTGTTGAATTATTCTTTCTTTTGAATGAATTCCTCACGTGCTTTCTTATCACACATTCCCTACATATTATATCCATTGGTTTTGCAATGCTAGGAAGATCTCTTACTGCCTTTACATTGCTTATCTTTACTATGCTATCAAAATTGATGTGACATTGTCTTTTGTGCCACAACCAACTATCATCTACCTTAGCAACAAAACAACTTGCTTCAGGATTAAGTTGAAAAACATTACCTTTTGATGAAGGGTGCTCCCCTTAGTACCACAAACACATAACAGAAATAGAGAAACAACAACAATAATATGCAAGAACAGAAAATTGGCTTCTTATTATCTCCACAAATGTGGAATTACAAACTTTCAGAATTACAATATGCAAAGCCACATGGGCATTCCCTTACAATATTCTGTAAGAAAAATCTTCGAATCAATACCTAGATCTACTACCCAGAACTGCCCTGGACAACACTACGGGCCTTCTTTATATAGGCAATTTCCACCGCCTGAGAAGGTTCTAGAAATTTAGCCCTTAGGGCCGACCAAACTTAGAATTATTTTATTTTACAATTTATTACATCAAAGTCGGCTCAAAATGAGTTTTGAAACCTAAACATAAATTTTGAAGAAAAATTATTTTCCGCTATTTCAGGTGACCCAACTTCCGAAGACCATAAGTCATTGCCCGTTGACCCAATTGGTTATTATAACCCCATTCTGGAAATGCCATGAAGCGCTCTCTAGGCTTGATTGGTGCAAAGCGTCTGTCATCCAAATTTTCAACCTCATCCGGGGCCTCTAAAGCCTTCAAAACTGAGTTTGAAGTTTCTGTACCCTGTTGCCAATACCGAAAATCTTCAATATCTTCAAAACTACACCTGATCTATCCATGAAACTTTGCTAGCAGGCTGATATGACTGAGATGAACCTCCATATGTAAAATCAGACATTCCGAGATCGTAAGACCAACTTACTAAAAATAGCAAGTTTCCACAAATAACAACTCTGCACAAGATAGCCCTTATTGAATACAAAAACATAAATATTTTTGGGTGATACAAGATTGCTCTAACACCCAGGATGCTCCTGCATCAAACACCCGAGGTAATTTGAGAAGTGACCCTGTCACGACTCAAGTGTGTAAAGGAAAACCAAGATGGTTAACCTCCTCCTTTGTTAGCCATGATGAATCTTCAACAGGTCATCCTTTCCATTTGACCTAATACTCTTCATATGTCCTATTCCTTGTGCTTCTGCCAACACGACTGTCTAGTATGTCTTCAATCTCCTTGATATCTGAACTGGTTGCTGGAATACTCCACTATGCTGCTGCAATCTCATCTTCAACACCTCCTTCATGATACTCTGTCAAATCTGAAATGTTAAACATTGGTGAAATATTCAGCTCATTAGGCAATCCTACCTCATATGCATTTCCTGAATCATGCTTCTTCAGTATCTTACATGGTCCAAACTTCTTCATTTTCAGCTTGTTATATGTACCAACTAGAAACTGCTCCTTCCGTAAATAAACCATGACTTCATCCCCAACCTGAAATTATTTATGCCTCCTTTTCTCATCTGCCTTAGTCTTATACTGCACATTCATTTTGGTAATATGCTTCCTCACCTCCTCATGGATGTTCTTCAAATGTTCTGCAAAATCTTTAGCTTCAGCACTACTTATTTCTCCTTTATCTATCTTTCTCAACTCGGATGCATTTCTTGGAATACTTCCATATAAAATCTGGAATGGTGATTTACCAGTGCTCCTATTGACAGAATTATTGTATGCAAATTCTGCCTGTGGTAAAATCAAATCCCATCCTATTAGCTTATCTCCAACCAAACATCTCAGTAGATTTCTCAAACTTCTATTCACCACCTTTGTCTTTCCATCAGTCTGTGGATGATGTGATGAACTGAACCTCAAATTTGTCTTCAACTACTTCCACAATGTCTGCTAGAAATATCCAACAAACTTAGTATCTCGATCTGAAACTATGGTCTTTGGAAAACCATGTAGTCTCACCACTTCTTTGAAAAACAATTCTGCTACATGAACAGCATCATTAGTCTTCTTGCAGGGAATGAAATGTGTCATCTTCGAAAATCTATCAACTACTACAAAAATTGAATCATGTCCCTGCTATGTCCTTGGTAAACCAAGAACAAAGTCCATACTGATATCCTCCCAAGGCTTCTCTAGTACAGGTAATAGCTGATATAACCCTGTATTCTACTTCACTCCTTTCACCATCTGACATACTCTACAACTCTGTACAAAATTCTTGACATCTTGCTGCAACTGTGGCCAATAATAATTTTCACTAACCAAAGCAAGGGTTTTATCTCGACCAAAATGTCCAACCAATCCTCCGCTATGCTTCTCCTTGATGAGATTCTTCCTCATAGAACTTCGTGGAATGAACAACTGACTCCCTCTGAATAGCATATCATCTTGGATGATAAAATCCAGCCATTTCATCTTGTCTAGAGTAACAGGCTCTTTACAAGCTTTCCAAGCTCCACCAAAATCAGGATGCTCTGGATACAAATTCTTGAGTTTCTTGAATCCAACCACTTCAATCTGCATCTCTATCAGCAATAGTTGCCTTCTACTAAGAGCATCTGCAACCCTATTAGACTTTCCACTCCTGTGTTTCAAAACAAATGTATAACTCTGCAAAAACTCAACTCATTTCAAATGCCTCTGATTCAACTTTCCTTGACTATTCAAATATTGTAAAGCTTGATGATCAGTATACAAAACAAACTCCTTAGGAAAAAGATAATGTCTCCACTTCTTTAATGCTTGAACTATAGCATAAAATTCTTGATCATAGATAGAATATTTTCTCTTGGCATCATTTAACTTCTCACTAAAATAAGCAACAGGTTTACCTTATTGGCTCATAACAGCTCCTATTGCAGTACCACTAGCATCACAATCTACTTGAAACACCTTATTAAAATATGGAAGTGCTAAAACATGTTGTTCTGTAACTTTTTATTTCAACAATTGAAAACTCTTTCCTGCCCCCACTAATACATTTGGGGGCATTTTGCGATGGCTATGTGTCGCAATTGCGACGGCTATGTGTCGCAATAGCAACACCCATAGACGTCGCTATTTTTTAGTCGCAATTTGCGATGTCTATGGGTAGCCGTCGCAATTGTGGTGCCCTCCCGTCGCAATGTGGCTAAGATTTGTTAGCGGCATGGGTGTCGCCCCCTCGTCGCATGGCTTCGAAGGGCCGTCGCAATTGCGACGGGCCTCCTAGGCAATTGCGACAGGGACCTGCATCGCATTACGACGGGTTCCCGTTGCAATTGCGACGCCCGTGGGTGGATAAAAAAAAATAATTTATTTAATACATTGCTAATGAACCACATTAATGCTTTTTTCTTTCAACAAATGAGGACAGCCACTGTAAAGACAACATGATAATGTACACTCACTGTAAGGACAGTCACAAATGAGGACATCTCACAGTGACTGTCCCTTGTGTAATTGCCACTTGAATGTATTGCTATTCAGCCACATTAATGCTTTTCTTCTTCAACAAATGAGGATAGTCACTGTAAAGACAACATGATAATGTACACTCACAGTGAGTGTACATTATCATGTTGTCTTTACAGTGACTATCCTCATTTGTTGAAGAAGAAAAGCATTAATGTGGCTGAATAGCAATACATTCAAGTGGCAATTACACAAGGGACAGTCACTGTGAGATGTCCTCATTTGTGACTGTCCTTACAGTGAGTGTACATTATCATGTTGTCTTTACAGTGAGTGTACATTATCATGTTGTCTTTACAGTGTCAATATATGCATTATTACTTAAACTGAAGAGTACTCTAAATAATATGTCATTTTGGAGTTCTGATTGCTTCCAATTTGATATACGCTTGTTCTACTTATGTATCCAGCATCATGTAAGAAAAGTTGATGCTTTTAAAATAGATTCATTTAGCCATGAAATGCCTGTGCATGTTACATACAAGATTCCAAGGCCCAAAACTGATTACTCATTATAATTCATGTACAGAATGATAATCAACCACAACGAGGCATGCGTAGGCACTGCTTAGATTTTGAGGCATCAGAAGCTCGTAGAAGAAACTTGACCAATGGCTCATGGAATGCAACAAACTTATTGCCTAAAATAGGAGCATTGGTAACCACAGATGATGGTTTTGAAAAGAACACTTCACCATCAATGTCACGTGAGGGAACTGCAATTTCTGATGGCAAGCAACTTGTAGTATATAAGAGAGATGCAGGTACAGATGCTGGGAATACATTGCTAATGAACCACATTAATGCTTTTTTCCTTCAACAAATGAGGACAGTCACTATAAAGACAACATGATAATGTACACTCACTGTAAGGATAGTCACAAATGAGGACATCTCACAGTGACTATCCCTTGTGTAATTGCCACTTGAATGTATTGCTATTCAGCCACATTAATGCTTTTCTTCTTCAACAAATGAGGATAGTCACTCTAAAGACAACATGATAATGTACACGGGCTGCAAGTGTACATTATCATGTTGTCTTTACAGTGACTGTCCTCCTTCAAGTGGCAATTACACAAGGGATAGTCACTGTAAAGGCAACATGATAATGTAGAGAAACGTTGTCATTTGTATTTTCAATAGTGCCGAGAGAGATTCCCTCCGCGAAATCACAGCTACAATTTCTGAGTACGTTGGGTTTATTTTTCTTTTGTCATTATTATGTAATCTGGTATTCAGCTGTTACAGAGCTAAAATACCCAGAAATGAGGACATATCTATGTTGAATTTATTGTTAGCGGCTTTGGTTATTTAGAAGTTTAATTTTATTTGTTCATCTTTCAAGCACAAACATTTTGTGGACCGTAACATCTTCATTGTTTCGGGTATGCAATGAAACAGCCCTAACTTGCAACTACCTTCACGGTACTTGTGTACATTATCATGTTGTCTTTACAGTGACTGTCCTCATTCAAGTGGCAATTACACAATGGGACAGTCACTGTGAGATGTCCTCATTTGTGACAAGGACAGTCACACATGAGGACATCTCACAGTGACTGTCCCTTGTGTAATTGCCACTTGAATGTATTGCTATTCAACCACATTTATGGGCCTGTTTGGACCACAGCACACAGTAGCATCTACAGAGAAGAATATCCCAGGTGCAACAAGTTGTAAGAATATACCAACAGTTCTAAGAAGTTCCCTAGCACATAGTAGCATCTACAGAGAAGAATATACAAAATGAGGGCAGCCACTGTAAAGACAACATGATAATGTACACTCATTGTATGTGTACATTATCATGTTGTCTTTATAGTGACTGTCCTCATTCAAGTGGAAATTACACAAGGGACAGTCACTGTGAGATGTCCTCATTTGTGAAAGGACAGTCACACATGAAGACATCTCACAGTGACTATCCCTTGTGTAATTGCCACTTGAATGTATTGCTATTCAACCACATTTATGGGCCTGTTTGGACCGCGGCACATAGTAGCATCTACAGAGAAGAATATCCCAGGTGTAACAAGTTGTAAGAATATACCAACAGTTCTAAGAAGTTCCCTAGCACATAGTAGCATCTACAGAGAAGAATATGGGTCAACGAGGTTGACTTCAAAGCCATGCAATCTAATGGTAATAGTAATATCATAATTTGACATACTATCAGAAATACTTCCTAAATAGACTATTCAATCTTATAAGAGATGGATTCATGAGAACTATTATTTATGAAATATGAGTCAATGACTTTAATTAAAAAAATTACACAATCTAATTCTTGTAAAAAAATCAAAATTTGACACATTGAAAATACCTTCCAAAAGTATCGTTAATTGATTAATATGAATCACTACTCATGAAATATAATTTTATAAACCTAATCTAAAAACTACACAATAAAAATCTTAATAGCAATATTGTAAGAAACTATTCCCAAAAGCAAGCCTAACAAAATTTGATGAAAATCTTGGGCATCTTTTGAGTCCTTGGTTGAAATGAGCATAGTAAGTGTTTATTAGGTGTCTTTTAGATGTTGTTAAGAAGTTTGAAGGTCCAAAATAACTTTAATAAGGTTCCTAAAGTTTCACAACACATTTTTAACCTTCTCGGTAAAGTTGTTTGCAAAGTTGTAATGCAACTTTAAAAGTTGCTTAGCAAAGTTGACATTTGTTGGATAAACTGTTCTAACCACCTAGATGGTTGAACCAACATTTGGAGAGCCTATTTTAAGGTTCAAATGGTCGAAGACAGACAGAGAACCAGTATTGTAATCATTTTGCTTTCATAAAAAATAAAAATAACCCTATTTTAGTGCATTTCTGGTGAAAAATGAACTCTGTACGGCTGTACGGATGGTGGTTGGATGATAAAATTTGCCTGGAAGTTGTAATAGTGACATCTGATGCTTTGGAAGTTGGTTTGATTGATTCTCTTTGTTTTATATCTAAGTTATTTCAAATTTTCTGTGCATTGTTTACAAACCCTCATTTTCAGGGTTTGACTGATGTAAAGACCTTAACTCACGTTTCAACCATTGGAATTCCTTCTTCCTTGGTGGAATGAGAGTTAAGGATGTATATTTGTATATTCTAAAAGCCCTGACTACTCTGCATCACTATTGAACCACATTAATGCTTTTTTCCTTCAACAAATGAGTACAGTCACTGTAAAGACAACATGATAATGTACACTCACTGTAAGGATAGTCACAAATGAGGAAATCTCAAAGTGATTATCCCTTGTGTAATTGCCACTTGAATACATTGCTATTGAACCACATTAATTCTTTTTTCCTTCAAGTGGCAATTACACAGGGGACAGTCACTGTGAGATGTCCTCATTTGTGACAAGGACAGTCACACATGAGGACATCTCACAGTGACTGTCCCTTGTGTAATTGCCACTTGAATGTATTGCTATTCAACCACATTTATGGGCCTGTTTGGACCACGGCACACAATAGCATCTACAGAGAAGAATATCCTAGGTGTAACAAGTTGTAAGAATATACCAACAGTCCTAAGAAGTTCCCTAGCACATAGTAGCATCTACAGAGAAGAATATACAACATGAGGGCAGCCACTGTAAAGACAACATGATAATGTACACTCATTGTATGTGTACATTATCATGTTGTCTTTACAGTGACTGTCCTCATTCAAGTGGCAATTACAGAAGGGACAGTCATTGTGAGATGTCCTCATTTGTGGCAAGGATAGTCACACATGAGGACATCTCACAGTGATCGATTGTCCCTTGTGTAATTGCCACTTGAATGTATTGCTATTGAACCACATTAATGCTTTTCTTCTTCAACAAATGAGGACAGTCACTCTAAAGACAACATGATAATGTACACTCACTATAAGGACAGTCACAAATGAGGACATCTCACAGTGACTGTCCCTTGTGTGATTGCCACTTGAATGTATGGGAGTCTTTGTATAGGGGCTCGTATGCCTTCTCAAGTAGAGGTACATCGAGGCTATCATCATCATCATGATCAGATCCGCTTGGACTAAATGTGTCATGGATCAATGTATTTATACCATCATCTTCAATTGTGTTTTCTGGCGCATGATCATCATCTTCCATGGGATCATTATCTTCACCTTGGATATTCGCACCCCCATGTTCCTCCATATCATGTACTTCCCTGGGGAGATCAACCTATATAAAATTGATTAACATAAATAAACCATGATCTTCAATTCATCATCAAGTGATTTCATATGTATATAAATTGTTTAAATGATATAATGAACAACTTACCAGTGGATGATAGTCATGCCCCCCTTCAATGTGACCATTCTCCCTACAATGTCTCTTAACTGTTTTGATTAGCAGTCTTCTACGGTTTAAGCCCTTACAAATTTTGCAGGGAAAATAACATTTTCCATCACCTTTTCTTTTCAAGTTAGACCATAATCTAGCGATTGTCTCCCTATTTTGTTCTTCACTTATATTATCTGACATGATCGTTCTTCGCAGGAAGCAAAAATTGGGCTATGAAAACTTCGGTCTACAACTTTCAGTGACTAAGCAAAATTGTCAAAAGTACACAAATCTTCTTAGACCTAGTTAAATCCTTTAATATTTTAAAAGTCTAGTTAAAATATACATTAGATTAAAAAATATACAATTTTCATGCCTGAGCGCATGGCTACGACTAGTGCAATGGTCTTCTTGCTTAGCTCTAGAAGCTCTCTAGCAATCAAAACATATAAGCTACAAGGCCTAACAGCAATTTCAAAACATATAAGCTACAAGGCAAGACATATTACATGACATGGCAAAAGGATTAAAATATACATTAGATTAAAATATATACAATTTTCAAACCTGAGCGCGCGGCTATAACTCGTGCAATGGTCTTCTTGCTTAGCTCTAGAAGCTCTCCAGCAATCAAAACATATAAGCTATTAGAATTCATTAACTTTCTGTATTTGGAAAACTCTATTTGATATTAGACAGTAAACTACTACTATTCTCTCCATAAGAACTAAGTACAAAATTCTTTCAAGTTCACATCCATGATTCCCTTTAGATTAAAATATACAGCAAAAATAAGCTAAAAGTCTAGTTAAAATATACATTAGATTAAAAAATATACAATTTTCAAACCTGAGCGCGCGACTATAACTCGTGCAATGGTCTTCTTGCTTAGCTTTAGAAGCTCTCCAGCAATCAAAACATATAAGCTACAAGGCCTAATAGCAATTTCAAAACAAGGGTCATCAAAAGAACCAAAAACAATGTGTGCAAACAATACCTTGTGAAGTGGTATAGACAATTAGAAGATGCTACTATTTGCTAGGGAACTTCTTAGAACTGTTGGTATATTCTTACAACTTGTTACACCTGGGATATTCTTCTTTGTAGATGCTACTGTGTGCCGTGGTCCAAACGGGCCCATAAATGTGGTTGAATAGCAATACATTCAAGTGGCAATTACAAAAGGGACAGTCACTGTGAGATATCCTCATGTGTGACTGTCCTTGTCACAAATGAGGACATCTCACAATGACTGTCCCTTGTGTAATTGCCACTTGAATGAGGTTAGTCACTGTAAAGACAACATGATAATGTACACATACAATGAGTGTACATTATCATGTTGTCTTTACAGTGGCTGCCCTCATGTTGTATATTCTTCTCTATAGATGCTACTACGTGCTAGGGAACTTCTTAGAACTGTTGGTATATTCTTACAACTTGTTACACCTGGGATATTCTTCTCTGTAGATGCTACTGTGTGTTGTGGTCCAAATGGGCCCATAAATGTGGTTGAATAGCAATACATTGAAGTGGCAATTACACAAGGGACAGTCACTGTGAGATGTCCTCATGTGTGACTGTCCTTGTCACAAATGAGGACATCTCACAGTGACTGTCCCTTGTGTAATTAAGTATTGTGGGGAAGCATTCTAAATAACCAAAGCCGCTAACAATAAATTCAACACAGATATGTCCTCATTTCTGGGTATTTTAGCTCTCTAACAGCTGAATACCAGATTAAATAATAATGACAAAAGAAAAATAAACCCAACGTACTCAAAAATTGTAGCTGTGATTTTGCGGAGGGAATCTCTCTCGGCGCTGTTGAAAACACAAATGACAACCCGCTTGATTTTGCAGAGGGAATCTCTCTCGGTGCTATTCAAAACACAAATGACAACCCGCTTTTTTCAAAACACAAATGATAACCCGCTTGATTTTGCGGAGGGAATCTCTCTCGGCGCTGTTGAAAACACAAATGACAATGTTCCTTTTTTTTTTTGCACTTATATCCCGACCAACATAAGGTCCATTTGTAATACAACATGATAATGTACACTTATAGTGAGTGTACATTATCATGTTGTCCTTAGAGTGACTATCCTCATTTGTTGAAGAAGAAAAGCATTAATGTGGCTGAATAGCAATACATTCAAGTGGCAATTACACAAGGGACAGTCACTATGAGATGTCCTCATTTGTGACTGTCCTTATAGTGAGTGTACATTATCATGGTGTCTTTAGAGTGACTGTCCTCATTTGTTGAAGAAGAAAAGCATTAATGTGGTTCAATAGCAATACATTCAAGTGGCAATTACACAAGGGACAATCACTGTGAGATGTCCTCATGTGTGACTCTCCTTGTCACAAATGAGGACATCTCACAATGACTGTCCCTTGTGTAATTCAAGTGGCAATTACACAAGGGACAGTCACTGTGAGATGTCCTCATTTGTGACTATCCTTACAATGAGTGTACATTATCATGTTGTCTTTAGAGTGACTGTCCTCATTTGTTGAAGAAGAAAAGCATTAATGTGGTTCAATAGCAATACATTCAAGTGGCAATTACACAAGGGACAATGTCATGAGCCGTGACATATTGAACTTAGTATAATAATAAAATGATTAGATGATATATAATAATCTATTATTAACGGTATATAACAATAATATATAATTATTATCAAAAGATAATAATAATATATAGTTAGCATAATAAGTAATATGTTAATTAAATAATATTAAAATATTAATAAATAATATAATTATGATTATAATTATAATATAAATTAATAATAAATAATTATTAATAAATTATATATATTATATTATAATAATATATTAAGTAATAATATTAAATCAATTATTGATATAATAATTTTAATATATAAATAATATTAATAAACCTCTCAATATAAAACAATATGTTATCACTATAATAATATTTATTATAATATTATTAATATTACTAACATCATTAATTATAATATTTAATAATAACAATAACATTAATAATAATAATAATAATAACGTTTAAAGCAATATCGAATATCTGTAATCGATATACATCTACATTAAACATCTGCATTATCTATCACGATGAGGAATGAAGAAGTGATACAACAATCACTAGTCATTACACATCGATACCATGAGAGGATGATTAATGAACCAAATACTATGAAGTCAAGATCAACATGATATGAATAAGGGATAGGTCGCTATGTGTTTCAGAAGATGTATTGATAAGCAAGAAGGATAACCATTCATATATTATAAATAATCATTAATTGCACAAGTTTAGACAATGACATATCCGATAAAGCAATATCAAACATGAAGACCCGCTAGCAAATATGCACCATCACTTCCTATGTTATCATGACAATAACATAAACTAGATTGAATTCTACTATCTATATCAATAGACACCACATAGGAGGATATCGACTAAAGGATTGAAAGATTATCGATTGTCTGAGATAAACCACATCTTGTAGAAACACAAAAGCATCAGTGATTATATCACAAGCTATTGATGAATGAGGCATCAGTCATGGATAATAAGTATAATGTATCCTTAAGTATTAATAGGAATGGAAGTCAATTTGAAGATCAAACTCCATTACCAGCAATCAACCAATAAATGGACAATTATCAGAAAATGATATCGACTTATATCAGAGTAGAAAGATTGGATATAATCATAACAATATGGGATAAGGCAAGAGTTAATATCGATTGACTAAATACTAATGATAGTTAGACCAAACTAATACAAACACAATGGATGTTAACTACTGGTTGCACTACCAATTAGGGAAGATTACCTTCATAAAAAGATTTGATATTGAGTCAATCTGGGAGTTATCTATGATCAGAAAATAATGAAATAATATTATGTGAACTGTCGGATTATGGAAAGGTGTGATTAACAAAGGGACATGGAGGAAGAAACAAGACACGTCTCATTCATAGCATCTCTTCATTTGTTAAAGACAATATAAGAATGCATTCTCGTCAGTCACTCAAGGCATCATTAGAACTTTATTTACTTATCCATATTTGGATATACTCAATAGAGCATCTGCCTTTGGCAGTTTGGTTTCAAGTTTATCATTGCAGATCAGAGACAACACCATGATTGCACAGATAGAAAGGATAGTCAGAAACAGCATCAATATTTGAAGTTGCAAGCATATAATTCAGAATCTGAAATAGCAACATATCACTCATAGCGATATTACACATTTGCATAATTACATCATCATATCAGACACAACAAATACATTGCTGTAAGCAATACTTATTGATTGTATATCGATATTGTTTATATCAGACATAGCATCATTATACTATCACTATAAGTGATAGGAAACATCATATTCATAGCATATTTCATATCATTATATCCGACAGTGCTATTAAACATATTGGTATCAATATCATCTTGCACACATATTGTGATTGAATCTGAAATAGCAGTTGATATCTTAAGTAACCTCCATTAATTAGTTTAATTGTAAGTATCTGATAGAGTAAGTCTGAGAAGTGGAGTAATTGTTCCTATTTTCCAAGTTAGCCAAAAAGGGGACATTACAGACAATCACTGTGAGATGTCCTCATGTGTGACTGTCCTTGTCACAAATGAGGACATCTCACAATGACTGTCCCTTGTGTAATTCAAGCGGCAATTACACAAGGGACAGTCACTGTGAGATGTCCTCATTTGTGACTATCCTTACAGTGAGTGTACATTATCATGTTGTCTTTAGAGTGACTGTCCTCATTTGTTGAAGAAGAAAAGCATTAATGTGGTTCAATAGCAATACATTCAAGTGACAATTACACAAGGGACAATCACTGTGAGATGTCCTCATGTGTGACTATCCTTGTCACAAATGAGGACATCTCACAATGACTGTCCCTTATGTAATTCAAGCGGAAATTACACAAGGGACAGTCATTGTGAGATGTCCTCATTTGTGACTGTCCTTACACTGAGTGTACATTATCATGTTTTCTTTAGAGTGACTGTCCTCATTTGTTGAAGAAGAAAAGCATTAATGTGGTTCAATAGCAATACATTCAAGTGGAAATTACACAAGGGACAATCACTATGAGATGTCCTCATGTGTGACTGTCCTTGTCACAAATGAGGACATCTCATAATGACTATCCCTTGTGTAATTCAAGCAGCAATTACACAAGGGACAGTCACTGTGAGATGTCCTCATTTGTGACTATCCTTACAGTGAGTGTACATTATCATGTTGTCTTTAGAGTGACTGTCCTCATTTGTTGAAGAAGAAAAGCATTAATGTGGTTCAATAGCAATACATTCAAGTGGCAATTACACAAGGGACAGTCACTGTGAGATGTCCTCATTTGTGACTGTCCTTACAGTGAGTGTACATTATCATGTTGTCTTTAGAGTGACTATCCTCATTTGTTGAAGAAGAAAAGCATTAATGTGGTTCAATAGCAATACATTCAAGTGGCAATTACACAAGGGACAATCGATCACTGTGAGATGTCCTCATGTGTGACCTTTGTGAAGGCAAGTGCCAATTTGTACCCAAGTTACCAATATTGTGGCAAAAGTGGGAATGAAGCATTTAGGGGTCAAATTGGGCAAAGAAGTGTAGAAGTGGCCTATGTGAGGTCTAAATAGCCTAACTAAGTCATGGTTAGGGTCTTATGGTGTTTGAACAATAAGTTTTGAACCAAAATCCCAAAGGTTGTAACAAGTTGTCAGTGTTGTCATTCACAACATTGACAACATTTGTGCAAGGGAGCATTTTTGAGTAAGATGGTTATGTAACTATATGAAACCATTGAATTAGGAATCAGATCAACTATAAGAGGCCTCCATCGATCTGTGCAAAAGTTTGGGGGGAAAAAAATTTGGAATTAAGAAGATTTGTAGAGTAACACGATTTTAGTGAATTCTTGAGTTTTTTTGTTTCTTTGTTTTCAGTTGATTAATGGATTAGATAGCTCGCAGTGTCTATTGGAAAAGTTAGTACAAGTTGTTTTTTTATTCTGTGTTGTGTTTTTTTTGAGTTTTGAAGCATTCCAACTAGTTTGTTAATTCTTTTGTTAAGTACCCTATCATTGGTTTGAACCAGGCAGGTTGAACAAATGGAGTCTTAGCTCATCATTCCATTGTCAATTTTGTACGGGCTCTTGGAATGGGTGAGGAGACTCCATGTACTATATGTTTGGAAGGAGGGGCCCTGGGAAGCTCATTTCCTATGTTTG
Organism: Chamaecyparis obtusa; assembly: GCA_027943335.1. Taxonomy (NCBI): domain Eukaryota; kingdom Viridiplantae; phylum Streptophyta; class Pinopsida; order Cupressales; family Cupressaceae; genus Chamaecyparis; species Chamaecyparis obtusa. Next base: position 84,058 of record BSBK01003002.1, read on the forward strand.
CAATGATGTCCTAGGTGAGTCAGTTGAGCATAGTTAGGGATGAAAAATCATTACAAGAAGATTACAACAAGTTGAATGCATTGGTTGCTTCAACTAAAATCTCATGGAGAGGTAGACACACATCTAAAGAAGCCCCAAGTCAAATTAGAAGATTGGGTGAGTTTCTTTGGCTGCTAAGAAAACAAACTCTTAGTCAGACTGTCCAAGTTGTGTCAAAATACTTGTTTTCAGGCATGGCTGTAGCAGTTGGTGTACAAAAAATCTAGGAGGAGAAGACCTTAGATATCTTGGAGTTCTCAATAAAGGGCATCTGAATCCTAAGCCCTTTAGGTGGCTTAATATAAACAAAAAGGCTTGACAAAGGCCTAATTGCTAGTAGCCTATTTTTGGGTGCAATTGGCATGGTTTGATGAACCGGATTGAAGTACTGATGAAAAGTATAGGTGAAGGAGTAATATTGAAACCAATAGAGGTCCTAGTGGCCAGCCTCTCCATGGAGTAAAGTTCTAGTTGAATGTGTTTCAATTTGTGAAGACAAGACTAGGAGTGTCCTAGTAGCTAGATTGGTATTGAGCAGAGTTTGTTGTATTTCTTGTTGGTGTGCACTACTTGAAGGAGTGGGATCTTGGGTAGAGATACCTAAAGAGTGTAGGGATAGTTAAGTACCCTATCAAGTCAAAACATTGGCCTAAAGAGACCCTAGTGAAGGATAGGGAGTGAGCAAGACAAAGTGTTACATCAATTAACAAGATCATTTTTTGGTAATTGTGTACATTATCATGTTGTCTTTACAGTGACTGTCCTCATTTGTTGAAGAAGAAAAGCATTAATGTGGTTCAATAGCAATACATTCAAGTGGAAATTACACAAGGGAATATCACTATGAGATGTCCTAAGTGTGACTGTCCTTGTCACAAATGAGGACATCCCATAGTGACTGTCCCTTGTGTAATTGCCACTTGAATGAGGACAGTCACTGTAAAGACAACATGATAATGTACACAAGTACCGTGAAGGTAGTCGCAAGTTAGGGCTGTTTCATTGCATACCCGAAACAATGAAGACATTACAGTCCACAAAACGTTTGTGCTTGAAAGATGAACAAATAAAATTAAACTTCTAAATAACCAAAGCCGCTAACAATAAATTCAACACAGATATGTCCTCATTTCTGAGTATTTTAGCTCTCTAACAGCTAAATACCAGATTACATAATAATGACAAAAGAAAAATAAACCCAACGTACTCAGAAATTGTAGCTGTGATTTCGCGGAGGGAATCTCTCTCGACGCTGTTGAAAACACAAATGACAATGTTCTTGTTTTTTTTGCCCTTATATGCCGATGTGATTTCGTGGAGGGTTACAGTGCTGTTGAAAACACAAATGACAATGTTCCTTTTTTTTTTGCCCTTATATCCTGACAACATTGCAATTGCAAGTTAGGGCTGTTTCACTACATACCCGAAACAATGAAGACGTTACGGTCCACAAAACATTTGTGCTTGAAAGATGAACAAATAAAATTAAACTTCTAAATAACCAAAGCCGCTAACAATAAATTCAACATAGATATGTCCTCATTTCTGGGTATTTTAGCTCTCTAACAGCTGAATACCAGATTACATAATAATGACAAAAGAAAAATAAACCCAACGTACTCAGAAATTGTAGCTGTGATTTCACGGAGGGTTACAGTGCTGTTGAAAACACAAATGACAACGTTCTTGTTTTTTTTGCCCTTATATCCCGATGTCATTTCGCGGAGGGTTACGGCGCTGTTGAAAACACAAATGACAACGTTCTTGTTTTTTTTGCCCTTATATCCTGATGTGATTTCGCGGAGGGTTACGATGCTGTTGAAAACACAAATGACAATGTTCCTTTTTAATTTTGTACTTATATCCCGACAACGTCGCAATTGCGATAGTGCCAAATGTATTGTCATCGCCATTGCGATGGTGTCGGGCTATATTTGAAAAAAAAAGGCCAAAACCGCATGACATTTGCCTGCCGTCGCAATTTCACCCCAAATGTATTAGTGCCCATTAGTCCACTTAAACTCTTTTCTATCCCCTTTCATTGTTTCAGTCAAGGGTCCGCAAATACTGCTAAAATTTCTGATAAATTTTCTGTAAAAGCTAGCCAAACCATGAAAAGATCTTACCTCAGTAGCACTCCTTGGAGTAGGCCATTCAAGGATAGCCTGTACCTTCTCTGGGTCCATTTTTAGACCTTCTGCTGAAACTACAAATCCCAAATACACTAACTCTTTCTTCACAAAACTGCACTTCTTCAAGTTAATTAATAATTTCTCATCTCTCAGTTTCCCAAACAACATACGAATATGCATCATATGCTCCTCCAATGTCTTGCTAAAGATCAAAATATCATCTAGGTAAACAATGAAAAACTTACCTAGAAATTCTTTCAGAACCTCATTCATGAGCCGCATGAAAGTGCTCGGTGCATTGGTTAGCCCAAAAGGCATGACTAACCACTCATACAGTCATTCTTTTGTGTTGAAGGCAGTCTTCCATTCATCTCCTTCTCTATTCCAAATCTGGTGATATCCACTCTTCAGATCTATCTTTGAAAAATACATAGCCCCACTCCAACAATCCATAATATCATCCATTCGTGGCAATGGAAACCTATACTTGATTGTGATCTTGTTTATTGCTCTAGAATCTGTACACATCCTCTATTCTCTATTCTTCTTTGGTGCTAATACTACTGGTACAGTACATGGATTCAGGTTCTCCCGAATCAATCCCTTCTGTAACAACTCATGTACTTGTCTGTTCAACTCTTCACTTTCTGCTGGTGTCATTCTGTGTGCTGCCTTGTTTGGAAAATTGGATCCTGGAATCAAATCCATCTGATGACTGATCTTCGTTACCGGTGGTAATCCATCAGGTACATTATCAGATACAATATCTTGAAACTGATTCAAGAAATCTGCAACCTCTACAAGTACATCCTCTACTTCTTCTTTACCAACTTTTGGAACTAAAGCAAAACACACATGCTCATACCTCATACCATCTAGAAATTTTCTTCCATCAACAAATGTTATTCTTGCATTACCACATACCTTTTCTTCAGTCTCCTTCAATGGCTTTAGCTTATGTTGCACTCCATCCTTTGTCAGGGAATAGGTATTCGCACGACCATCGTGTACAACACATCTGTCAAACTGCCATGGTCTACCCAACAACATATGACATGCATCCATAGATATTATATCACATAATACCTCATCTTGGTACCCACCGATCTTGAATTTTACTAGGCACTGTTCACTGACCATGACCTTGTGGTCATCCTGCACCCAGGCAATCTGATATGGATGTGGGTGTTTCTATCTCTTAAGCTTCAGCTTTGTCACCATCTCTTCTGACACCAAATTGTCAGTGCTTCCACTATCGATAATCACATCACAGCATTTACCTTCACACTTGCATCTAGTACGAAACAAGCTCCTCCTTTGTTCAGGTTCATTTTCACCACTCAGCAAGACTCTTCTGTTAATTAGCATTTCTCCTCTTTCAGCATATTTAAAATTTGATGATCTGGCATCTTTATCTACATGTGCAACTCTGGCTTGACTTTCATTCCTCCTGTCTGTTCTGCCTTGGCGCTAAGGACATTCAAATGCCTTATGACCTTCATCTCCATAGTGAAAACATGTTCCACGGAAGCCTCCTCTTCCTGAACCTTGTCCTCTTCCTCTTCCTCTCTGATCTCTATTATTCTGATCTTGGAAATGATTAGAATTGTTTCCTCTCTAATTCTGGCTGCTACTAGCCTCATCCTTCTTTTTTGAATCTTTATTTCGGCCACTATATGACCGTCCACTAGATCTTCCACCATGACCTCTTCCATTTTGTTTACTCTCAAACTTCTTGTTTAGCTTTTCCTCTACTTTTAGGAAAAACTGGTATGCCTCTTCAATACTGTTCATTTGAACCAGATTCAACTCCTCCTGAATGCTTGGCTTTAATCCATTAAGGTATCAGGCAACTTTCTCCTTATCAGCTTCTGCATGGCCTATTCTAATGAGGAGTCGATAGAACTCCTCTGTATACTCTGAACAGATCTTCCTGCTTGCTTCAAAATTTGTATTTTCTTTAGTAGCTCAAGCTCATAATCAACAGGAATGAACTGTCGCTTCAATTTATCTACCATCCAATCCCATCTTGTGATTTTATCTTTCCCTCTTCTATTTCGCTCCAATTGAATTTCTTGCCACCAAATCTTCGCATGACCTTTCAATCTGGCTTTCGCAAATTTGACCCTATCAGGATCCTCAACATCATCATACTCAAAATATTCCTCACATTCATTGATCCAGTCGATCAATTCCTCTGGGTTAAGATTTCTAGAAAATGTAGGAATCTCAATCTTAGGTCTTTTCCCAATCTTGGAAATCGCCCGAAAAAGTCTTTCTTCCTCCTGATTCACAACTTCAGCTTCTCCTTCTTGATATTCTTCTTTGGCTTCATCCTCACTTTTGTCTCTAAAATTAAGATTCATTCCTGTACGAATCTCTTCTTGCAATGCTCGCACCTGTCTCTGCAGCTCTCTAACCTCAGGTGTCATAGCACCGGCTCTTTCGCCATGTTCTTTTCATGGAGGCATTTTTGCGATGCGCGCTGAAACCCTAACCATGATCCTGGTGCAAACTGCTTCACAGTCGGCATTCTGTTTACACACTCAAGAACCTGGCTCTGATATCACTTGATGAAGGGTGCTCCCCTTAGTACCACAAACACATAACAGAAATAGAGAAACAACAACAATAATATGCAAGAATAGAAAATTGGCTTCTTATTATCTCCACAAATGTGGAATTACAAACTTTTAGAATTACAATATGCAAAGCCACATGGGCATTCCCTTACAATATTCTGTAAGAAAAATCTTTGAATCAATACCTAGATCTACTACCCAGAACTGCCCTGGACAACACTACGGGCCTTCTTTATATAGGCAATTTCCACCGCTTGAGAAGGTTCTAGAAATTTAGCCCTTAGAGCCGACCAAACTTAGAATTATTTTATTTTACAATTTATTACATCAAAGTCGGCTCAAAATGAGTTTTGAAACCCAAACATAAATTTTGAAAAAAAATTATTTTTTGCCATTTCAGGTGACCCAATTTCTGAAGACCATAAGTCATCGCCCGTTGACTCGATTGGCTATTATAACCCCATTCTAAAAATGCCACGAAGCGCTCTACAGGCTTGACTGGTGCAAAGCGCCTGTCACCCAAATTTTCAACCTCATCCGGGGCCTCTAAAGCCTTCAAAACTGACTTCAAAGTTTCTGTACCCTACTGCCAATACCAAAAATTTTAATATCTTCAAAACTACACCTAATCTATCCATGAAACTTTGCTGGCAGGCTGATATGACTGAGATGAACCTCCATATGTAAAATCAGACATTCCAAGATCATAAGACCAACTTACTAAAAATAGCAAGTTTTCGCAAATAGCAACTCTGCACAAGATAGCCCTTATTGAATACAAAAACATAAATATTTTTGGGTGATGCAAGATTGCTCTTACACCCAGGATGCTCCTGCATCAGACACCCGGGGTAATTTGAGAAGTGACCCTGTCACGACTTAGGTGTGCAAAGGAAAACCAAGACGGTTAACCTCTTCTTTTGTTAGTCATGATGAATCTTCAACAGGTCATCCTTTCCATTTGATAAAATACTCTTCATATGTCTTGTTCCTTGTCTTTCTGCCAACATGACTGTCTAGTATGTCTTCAATCTCCTTGATATCTGAACTGGTTGCTGGAATACTTCACTGTGCTGCTGCAACCTCATCTTCCACACCTCCTTCATGATACTCTATCAAATCTGACATGTTAAACACTGGTGAAATATTCAACTCCTTAGGCAATCCTAACTCATGCATTTCTTGAATCATGCTTCTTCAGTATCTTACATGGTCCAAACTTTTTCATTTTTAGCTTGTTATATGTACCAACTGGAAACCGCTCCTTCCGCAAATGAACCATGACTTCATCCCCAACCTGAAATTCCTTATGCCTCCTTTTCTCATCTGCCTTAGTCTTATATTGCACATTCATTTTGGTAATATGCTTCCTCACCTCCTCATGGATGTTTTTCAAATATTCTGCAAAATCTTCAGCTTTAGCACTACCTATTTCTACTTTATCTATCTTTCTCAACTCGGATGCATTTCTTGGACTACTTTCATATATAATCTCGAATGGTGATTTACTAGTGCTCTTGTTGACAGAATTATTATATGCAAATTCTGCCTGTGGTAAAATCAAATCTCATCTTGTTGGCTTATCTCCAACCAAACATCTCAGCAGATTTCTCAAACTTCTATTCACCACCTCTGTCTGTGCATCAGTCTGTGGATGATGTGATGAACTGAACTTCAAATCTGTCTTCAACTACTTCCACAATGTCCACCAAAAATATCCAACAAACTTAGTATCTCGATCTGAAACTATGGCCTTTGGCAAACCATGTAGTCTCACCACTTCTCTGAAAAACAATTCTACTACATGAACAGCATCATTAGTCTTCTTGCAAGGAATGAAATGTGCCATCTTCAAAAATCTGTCAACTACTACAAAAATTGAATCATGTCCCCACTGTGTCCTTGGTAAACCAAGAACAAAGTCCATACTGATATCCTCCCAAAGCTTCTCTGGTATAGGTAATGGCTGATACAACCCTGTATTCTGCTTCACTCCTTTCACCATTTGACATATTGTGCAACTCTGTACAAACTTCTTGACATCTTGCTGCAACTGTGGCCAATAATAATTTTCACTAACCAAAGCAAGGGTTTTATCTCGACCAAAATGTCCAGCCAATCCTCCGCTATGCTTCTCCTTGATGAAATTCTCCCTCATAGAACTTTGTGGAATGCACAATTGACTCCCTCTGAATAGCATATCATCCTGGATGAATAAATCCAGCCATTTCATCCTATCTAGAGTAACAGGCTCTTTACAAGCTTTCCAAGCTCCACCAAAATCAGGATGCTCTGGATACAAATTTTTGAGTTCCTTGAATCCAACCACTTCAATCTGCATCTCTGTCAACAATAGTTGCCTTCTGCTAAGATCATTTGCAACCCTATTAGACTTTCCACTCCCGTGTTTCAAAACAAATGTATAACTCTGCAAAAACTAAACCTATTTCAAATGCCTCTAATTCAACTTTCCTTGACTATTCAAATATTGCAAAGCTTGATTATCAGTATATAAAACAAACTCCTTAGGAAGAAGATAATGTCTCCACTTTTTTAATGCCTGAACTATACTATAAAATTCTTGATCATAGATAGAATATTTTCTCTTGGCATCATTTAACTTCTCACTAAAATAAGCAACAAGTTTACCTTCTTGGCTCATAAAAGCTCCTATTGTTGTACCACTAGCATCACAATCTACTTGAAACACCTTATTAAAATCTGGAAGTGCTAAAACAGGTTGTTCTGTAACTTTTTGTTTCAATAATTGAAAACTTTTTTCTGCCCCATTAGTCTACTTAAACTATTTTCTATCCCCTCTCATTGTTTCAGTCAAGGGTCCAAAAATACTACTAAAATTTCTGATAAACTTTCTGTAAAAGCTAGCCAAACCATGAAAAGATCTTACCTCAATAGCACTCCTTGGAGTAGGCCATTCAAGGATAGCCTATACCTTCTCTGGGTCCATTTTTATACCTTCTGCTGAAACTACAAATCCCAAATACACTAACTCTTTCTTCACAAAACTGCACTTCTTCAAGTTAATTAATAATTTCTCATCTCTCAGTTTCCCAAAAACCATACAAATATGCATCATATGCTCCTCCAATGTCTTGCTAAAGAACAAAATACCATTAGGTAAACAATGACAAACTTACCCAGAAATTCTTTCAAAACCTCATTCATGAGCCGCATGAAAGTGCTCGATGCATTGGTTAGCCCAAAAGGCATGACTAATCACTCATACAGTCCTTCTTTTGTCTTGAAGGTAGTCTTCCATTCATCTCCTTCTCTGATTTGAATCTGGTGATATCCACTCTTCAGATCTATCCTTGAAAAATACACAGCCCCACTCAAACAATCCATAATATCATCCATTCATGGCAATGGAAACCTATACTTGATTGTGATATTGTTTATTGCTCTAGAATCTATACACATCCTCCATTCTCCATTCTTCTTTGGTGCTAATACTACTGGTATAGCACATGGACTCAGGCTCTCCCGAATCAATCCCTTCTGTAACAACTCATGTACTTGTCTATTCATCTCTTCACTTTCTACTGGTGTCATTCTGTGTGCTGTCTTGTTTGGCAAACTGTCTCTTGGAATCAAATCCATCTGATGACTGATATTCCTTATCGGTGGTAATCCATCAGGTACATTATCAGATACAATATACTGAAACTCATTCAACAAATCTGCAACCTCTACAGGTACATTCTCTACTTCTTCTTTACCAACTTTTGGAATTAAAAAAAAACACACATGCTCATGCCTCATACCATCTATGAATTTTCTTCCATCAACAAATGTTATTCTTGCATTACCACATACCTTTTTTTTCAGTCTCCTTCAATGGCTTTAGCTTATGTCGCACTTCATCCTTTGTCAGGGAATAGGTATTCGCATGACCATCATGTACAGCACATCTGTCAAACTGCCACGGTCTACCCAACAACATATGACATACATCTATAGATATTATATCACATAGTACCTCATCTTAGTACCCGCCAATCTTGAACTTTATTAGGCACTGTTCATTGACCATGACCTTGTGGTCATCCTACACCCAGGCAATCCGATATGGATGTGGGTGTTTCTATCTCTTGAGCTTCAACTTTTTCACCATCTCTTCTGACACCAAATTGTCAGTGCTTCCACTCTCGATAATCACATCACAGTATTTACCTTCACACCTGCATCTAGTGCGAAACAAGCTCCTCCTTTGTTCAGGTTCATTTTCACCACTCAGCAGCACTCTTTTGTTAATTAGCGTTTCTCCTCTTTTATCATGTTCAGAATTTGATGATCTGGCATCTTCATCTACATGTGCAACTCTGGCCTGGCCTTCATTCCTCCTTTCTATTCTACTTTGGCACTGAGGACATTCAAATGCCCTGTGACCTTCATCATAATAGTGAAAACATGTTTCACCGAAGCCTCCTCTTCCTAAACCTTGTCCTCTTCCTCTTCCTCTCTAATCTCTATTATTCTGATCTTGAAAATGATTGGAATTGTTTTCTCTCTGATTCTGGCTGCTACTGGCCTCATCTTTCTTTTTCGGATCTTCATTTTGGCCACCATATGACCGTCCACCAAATCTTCCACCACGACCTCTTCCATTTTGTCTACTCTCAAACTTCTTGTTCAGCTTTTTCTCTACTTTTAGGGCAAACTGGTATGCCTCCTCAATACTTTTCATTTGAACCAGATTCAACTCCTCCTAAATGCTTGGCCTTAACCCATTAAGGTATCGGACAACTTTCTCCTTATCAGCTTCTACATGGCCTGTTATGATGAGGAGTCGATAGAACTCCTCTATATACTATTGAATAGATCTTCCTACTTGCTTCAAACTTTGCATTTTCTTTAGTAGGTCAAGCTCATAATCAACAAGAATGAACTGTCGCTTCAATTTATCCACCATCTGATCCCATCTTGTGATTTTATCTTTCCCTCTTCTATTTCGCTCCAATTCAATTTCTTGCCACCAGATCTTTGCATGACCTTTCAATTTGGCCTTCGCAAATTTGATCCTATCAGGACCCTCAACATCTTCATACTCAAAATATTTCTCACATTCATTGATCTAGTCGATCAATTCTTCTGGGTTAAGATTTTCAAAAAATTTAGGAACCTCAATCTTAGGTCTTTTCCCAATCTTGGAAATCGCCCGAGAAAGTCTTTCTTCCTCCTGATTCAAAACTTCAGCTTCTCCTTCTTGATATTCTTCTTTGGCTTCATCCTCACTTTCGTCTCTGACATTAAGATTCATTCCTCTGCGAATCTCTTCTTGCAATGCTCGCACTTATCTCTGCAGCTCTCTAACCTCAGGTGTTAGAGCACCATCTCTTCTGCCACGTTCTCTTCGTGGAGGCATTTTTGCGATGCGCGCTGAAACCCTAACCACAATCCTAGTACAAACTACCTCATAGTCGGCGGTCTGTTTACACACTCAAGAACCTGGCTCTGATACCACTTGATGAAGGGTGCTCCCCTTAGTACCACAAACACATAACATAAATAGAGAAACAACAACAATACTATGCAAGAACAGAAAATTGGCTTCTTATTATCTCCACAAATGTGGAATTACAAACTTTTAGAATTACAATATGCAAAGCCACATGGGCATTCCCTTACAATATTCTGTAGGAAAAATTCTGGAATCAATACCTAGATCTACTACCCAGAACTGTCGTGGACAACACTACGGGTCTTCTTTATATTGGCAATTTCCACCGCCCGAGAAGGTTCTAGAAATTTAGCCCTTAGAGCCGACCAAACTTAGAATTATTTTATTTTACAATTTATTACATCAAAGTCAGCTCAAAATGAGTTTTGAAACCCAAACATAAATTTTGAAAAAAAAATATTTTCTGTCATTTTAGGTGACCCAACTTCCAAAGACCATAAGTCATCGTCCGTTGACTCGATTGGCTATTATAACCCCATTCTAGAAATGCCACGAAGCACTCTACAGGCTTGACTGGCGCAATACACCCGTCACCCAAATTTTCAACCTCATCCAAGGCCTCTAAAGCCTTCAAAACTGAGTTCAAAGTTTCTGTACCCTACTGCCAATACCGAAAATTTCAATATCTTCAAAACTACACCTGATCTATCCATGAAACTTTGCTGGCAGGCTGATATGACTGAGATGAACCTCCATATGTAAAATCAGATATTCTGAGATCATAAGACCAAATTACTAAAAATAACAAGTTTCCACAAATAGCAACTCTGCACAAGATAGCCCTTATTGAATATAAAAATATAAATATTTTTGGGTGATGCAAGATTGCTCTTACACCTAGGATGCTCCTGCATCAGACACCCGAGGTAATTTGAGAAGTGACCCTGTCATGACTAAGGTCTGCAAAGGAAAACCAAGATGGTTAACGTCCTCCTTTGTTAGCCATGATGAATCTTCAACATGTCGTATTTTCTATTTGACCAAATACTCTTCATATGTCCTGTTTCTTGTGCTTCTGCCAACATGACTGTCTAGTATGTCTTCAATCTCCTTGATATCTGAACTGGTTGCTGGAATACTCCACTGTGGTGCTGCAACCTCATCTTCAACACTTCCTTCATGATACTCTGTCAAATCTGAAATGTTAAACACTGGTGAAATATTCAGCTCAGTAGGCAATCCTACCTCATATGCATTTCCTGAATCATGCTTCTTCAGTATCTTACATGGTCCAAACTTCTTCATTTTCAACTTGTTATATGTACCAACTAGAAACCGCTCCTTCTGCAAATGAACCATGACTTCATCCCCAACCTAAAATTCCTTATGCCTCCTTTTCTCGTCTGCCTTAGTCTTATACTGCACATTCATTTTGGTAATATGCTTCCTCACCTCCTCATGGATATTCTTCAAATATTCTGCAAAATCCTCAGCTTCAGCACTACTTATTTCTCCTTTATCTATCTTTCTCAACTCGGATGCATTTCTTGGACTACTTCCATATACAATCTAGAATGGTGATTTACCAGTGCTCCTATTGATAGAATTATTGTATGCAAATTCTACCTCTGGTAAAATCAAATCCCATCTTGTTGGCTTATCTCCAACCAAACATCTCAGCAGATTTCTCAAACTTTTATTCACCACCTCTGTCTATTCATCAGTCTGTGGATGATGTGATGAACTGAACTTCAAATCTATCTTCAACTACTTCCACAATGTCTGTCAGAAATATCCAACAAACTTAGTATCTCGATCTGAAACGATGGTCTTTGGCAAACCATGTAGTCTCACCACTTCTCTGAAAAACAATTCTGCTACATAAACAGCATCATTAGTCTTCTTGCAAATAATGAAATGTGTCATCTTCAAAAATCTGTCAACTACTACAAAAATTGAATCATGTAGTCTCACCACTTCTCATCTCTCAGTTTCCCAAACACCATACGAATATGCATCATATGCTCTTCCAATGTCTTGCTAAAGATCAAAATATCATCTAGGTAAACAATGACAAACTTACCCAGAAATTATTTTAGAACCCCATTCATGAGCCTCATGAAAGTGCTCGGTGCATTGGTTAGCCCAAAAAGAAGGACTAACCACTCATACAGTCCTTCCTTTGTCTTGAAGGCAGTCTTCTATTCATCTCCTTCTCTGATTTGAATCTGGTGATATCCACTCTCAGATCTATCTTTGAAAAATACACAGCCCCACTCAAACAATCCATAATATCATCCATTCGTGGCAATGGAAACCTATACTTGATTGTGATCTTGTTTATTACTCTAGAATCTGTACACATGCTCCATTCTCTATTATTCTTTGGTGCTAATACTACTGGTACAGCACATGGATTCAGGTTCTCCTGAATCACTCCCTTCTATAACAACTCATGTACTTGTCTGTTCAACTCTTCACTTTCTACTGGTGTCATTCTGTGTGCTACCTTGTTTGGCAAACTGGATCCTGGAATCAAATCCATTTGATGACTAATCTTCATTACCGGTGGATCTTCATTTCGGCCACCATATGAACGTCGACCAGATTTTCCACCACGACCTCTTCCATTTTATCTGCTCTCAAACTTCTTGTTCAGCTTTTCCTCTACTTTTAGGGCAAACTGGTATGCCTCCTCAATACTGTTCATTCGAACCAGATTCAACTCCTCCTGAATGCTTGGCTTTAACCCATTAAGGTATCGAGCAACTTTCTCCTTATCAGCTTCTGCATGGCTTGTTCTGATGAGGAGTCGATAGAACTCCTCTGTATACTCCTAAACAAATCTTCCTGCTTGCTTCAAAATTTGCATTTTCTTTAGTAGCTCAAGCTCATAATCAACAAGAATGAACTGTCGCTTCAATTTATCCACCATCTGATCCCATCTTGTGATTTTATCTTTCCCTCTTCTATTTCGCTCCAATTCAATTTCTTGCCACCAGATCTTTGTATGACCTTTCAATCTGGCCTTCGCAAATTTGACCCTATCAGGATCCTCAACATCTTCATACTCAAAATATTTCTCACATTCACTGATCCAGTCGATCAATTCCTCTGAGTTAAGATTTTCAGAAAATGTAGGAACTTCAATCTTAGGTCTTTTCCCAATCTTAAAAATCACCCGAAAAAGTCTTTCTTCCTCCTGATTCACAACTTTAGCTTCTCCTTTTTGATATTCTTCTTCAGCTTCATCTTCGCTTTCATCTTTGACATTAAGATTCATTCCTCTCCGAATCTCTTTTTACAATGCTCGCACTTGTCTCTGCAACTCTCTAACCTCAGGTGTTAGAGCACCATCTCTTCCGCCATGTTCTCTTCGTGGAGGCATTTTCGCGATGCGCGCTGAAACCCTAACCACGGTCCTAGTGCAAACTGCCTCATAGTCAGCGGTCTGTTTACACACTCAAGAACCTAGCTCTGATACCACTTGATGAAGGGTGCTCCCCTTAGTACCACAAACACATAACAGAAATAGAGAAACAACAACAATAATATGCAAGAATAGAAAATTGGCTTCTTATTATCTCCACAAATGTGGAATTACAAACTTTTAGAATTACAATATGCAAAGCCACATGAACACTCCTTTACAATATTCTGTAGGAAAAATCCTCGAATCAATACCTAGATCTACTACCCAGAACTGCCCTGGACAACACTACGGGCCTTCTCTATATAGGCAATTTCCACCGCCTGAGAAGGTTCTAAAAATTTAGCCCTTAGGGCTGACCAAACTTAGAATTATTTTATTTTACAATTTATTACATCAAAGTCGGCTCAAAATGAGTTTTGAAACCCAAACATAAATTTTGAAAAAAATTTATTTTCTGCTATTTCAGGTGACCTAACTTTGGAAGACCATAAGTCATCGTCCGTTGACCCGATTGGCTATTATAACCTCAATCTAGAAACACCACGAAGCGCTCTACAGGCTTGACCGGCGCAAGGTGCTCATCACGCAAATTTTCAACCTCATTCGGGGCCTCTAAAGCCTTCAAAACTAACTTCAAAGTTTTTGTACCCTGCTGCCAATACTGAAAATCTTCAATATCTTCAAAACTACACCTGATCTATCCATGAAACTTTGCTGGCAAGCTGATATGACTGAGATGAACCTCCATATGTAAAATCAGACATTCTGAGATTGTAAGACCAACTTACTAAAAATAGAAAGTTTCCACAAATAGGAACTTTGCACAAGATAGCTCTTATTGAATACAAAAATATAAATATTTTTGGGTGATGCAAGATTGCTCTTACACCCAGGATGCTCCTGCATCACACACCCGGGGTAATTTGAGAAGTGACCCTGTCACGACTCAGGTGTGCAAAGGAAAACCAAGACGGTTAACCTCCTCCTTTGTTAGCCATGATGAATCTTCAACAGGTCATCCTTTCCATTTGACCAAATACTCTTCATATGTCATGTTCTTTGTGCTTCTGCCAACACGACTGTCTAGTATGTCTTCAATCTCCTTGATATCTGAACTAGTTGCTGGAATACTCCACTGTGCTGCTGCAACCTCATCTTCAACACCTCCTTCATGATACTCTATCAAATCTGAAATGTTAAACACTGGTGAAATATTCAGCTCAGTAGGCAATCCTACCTCATATGCATTTGTTAAATCATGCTTCTTCAGTATCTTACATGGTCCAAACTTCTTCATTTTTAGCTTGTTATATGTACCAACTGGAAACCGCTCCTTCCACAAATGAACCATGACTTCATCCCCAACCTGAAATTTCTTATGCCTCCTTTTCTCATCTGCCTTAGTCTTATACTGCACATTCATCTTGGTAATATGCTTCCTCACCTGCTCATGGATGTTCTTCAAATGTTCTACAAAATCCTCAGCTTCAGCACTACTTATTTCTCTTTTATCTATCTTTCTCAACTCGGATGCATTTCTTGGACTACTTCCATATAAAATCTGGAATGGTGATTTACCAGTGCTCCCGTTGACAGAATTATTGTATGCAAATTCTGCCTGTGGTAAAATCAAATCTCATCCTATTGGCTTATCTCCAACCAAACATTTCAGCAGATTTCCCAAACTTCTATTCACCACCTCTGTCTGTCCATCAGTCTGTGGATAATGTGATGAACTGAACTTCAAATCTATTTTTAACTACTTCCATAATGTCCGCCAGAAATATCCAACAAACTTAGTATCTCGATCTGAAACTATGGTCTTTGGCAAACCATGTAGTCTCACCAATTCTCTGAAAAATAATTCTGCTACATGAACAACATCATTAGTCTTCTTGCAGGGAATGAAATGTGCCATCTTCAAAAATCTGTCAACTACTACAAAAGTTGAATCATGTCCCCGCTGTGTCCTTGGTAAACCAAGAACAAAGTCCATACTGATATCCTCCCAAAGCTTCTCTGGTATAGGTAATTGCTGATACAACCATGTATTTTGCTTCACTCCTTTCTCCATCTGACATACTCTGCAACTCTATACAAACTTCTTGACATCTTGATGCAACTGTGGCCAATAATAATTTTCACTAACCAAAGCAAGAGTTTTATCTTGACCAAAATTTCCAGCCAATCCTCCGTTATGCTTCTCCTTGATGACATTCTCCCTCATAGAACTTCGTGGAATGCACAACTGACTCCCTCTGAATAGCATATCATCCTGGATGATAAAATCTAGCCATTTCATCCTGTCTAGAATAACAGGCTCTTTACAAGCTTTCCAAGCTCCACCAAAATCAAGATCCTCTAGATACAAATTCTTGAGTTCCTTGAATCCAACCACTTCAATCTGCATCTCTGTCAGCAATAGTTTCCTTTTGCTAAAAGCATCTGCAACCCTATTAGACTTTCCACTCCTGTGTTTCAAAACAAATGTATAACTCTGCAAAAACTCAACCTATTTCAAATGCCTCTGATTCAACTTTTCTTGACTATTCAAATATTGCAAAGCCTGATGATCAGTATACAAAACAAACTCCTTAAGAAGTAGATAATGTCTCCACTTCTTTAATGCCTGAACTATAGCATAATATTCTTGATCATAGATAGAATATTTTCTCTTGGCATCATTTAACTTCTCACTAAAATAAGAAACAGGTTTACCTTCTTGGCTCATAACAGCTCCTATTGCAGTACCACTAGCATCACAATCTACTTGAAACACCTTATTAAAATCTCGAAGTGCTAAAATAGGTTGTTCTGTAACTTTTTGTTTCAATAATTAAAAACTCTTTTCTGCCCCATTAGTCCACTTAAACTCTTTTCTATCCCCTCTCATTGTTTTAGTCAAGGGTCCGCAAATACTGATAAAATTTCTGTAAAAGCTAGCCAAACCATGAAAAGATCTTACCTCAGTAGCACTCCTTAGAGTAGGCCATTCAAGAACAGCCTGTACCTTCTCTAGGTCTAATTTTAGACCTTCTGCTGAAACTACAAATCTCAAATACACTAACTCTTTCTTCACAAAACTGCACTTCTTCAAGTTAATTAATAATTTCTCATCTCTCAGTTTCCCAAACACCATACGAATATGCATCATATGCTCCTCCAATGTCTTGCTAAAGATCAAAATATCATCTAAGTAAGCAATGACAAACTTACCCAAAAATTCTTTCAGAACCTCATTCATGAGCCGCATGAAAGTGCTCGGTGCATTGGTTAGCCCAAAAGGCATGACTAACCACTCATACAGTCTTTCCTTTGTCTTGAAGGTAGTTTTTCATTCATCTCCTTCTCTAATCCGAATTTGGTGATATCCACTCTTCAGATCTATCTTTGAAAAATACACAGCCCCACTCAAACAATCCATAATATCATCCATTCATAGCAATGGAAACCTGTACTTGATTGTGATCTTGTTTATTGCTCTAGAATCTGTACACATCCTCCATTCTTCATTCTTCTTTGGTGCTAATACTGCTGGTACAGCACATGGACTCAGGCTCTCCCGAATCAATCCCTTTTGTAACAACTCATGTACTTGTTTGTTCAACTCTTCACTTTCTGCTGGTGTCATTTTATGTGCTGCCTTGTTTGACAAACTAGCTCCTGTAATCAAATCTATCTGATGACTGATCTTTGTTACTGGTGGTAATCCATCAGGTACATTATCAGATACAATATCCTGAAACTCATTCAACAAATCTGCAACCTCTACAGGTACATCCTCTACTTCTTCTTTACCAACTTTTAGAATTAAAGAAAAACACACATGCTCATGCCTCATACCATCTATAAATTTTCTTCCATCAACAAATGTTATTCTTGCATTACCACATACCTTTTCTTCAGTCTCTTTGAATGGCTTTAGCTTATATCACACTCCATCTTTTGTCAGGGAATAGGTATTCGCACGACCATCATGTACAACACATCTGTCAAACTACCACAGTCTACCCAACAACATATGACATGCATCCATAGATATTATATCACATAATACCTCATCCTGGTACCCGCCGATCTTGAACTTTACTAGGCACTATTCACTGACCATGACCTTGTGGTCATCCTGCACCTAGGCAATCCGATATGGATGTGGGTGTTTCTGTCTCTTGAGTTTCAGCTTTGTCACCATCTCTTCTGACACCAAATTGTCAGTGCTTCCACTATCGATAATCACATCACAGCATTTACCTTCACACTTGCATCTAGTGCGAAACAAGCTCCTCTTTTGTTCAGGTTCATTCTCACCACTCAGCAGGACGCTTCTGTTAATTAGCGTTTCTCCTCTTTCAGCATCTTCAAAATTTGATGATCTGGCATCTTCATCTACATGTGCAACTCTAGCCTGGCCATCATTCCTCCTGTCTATTCTCCCTTGGCACTGAGGACATTCAAATGCCCTATGACCTTCATCTCCACAGTGAAAACATGTTCCACGGAAGCCTCCTCTTCCTGAACCTTGTCCTCTTCCTCTTCCTCTCTGATCTCTATTATTTTGATCTTGAAAATGATTGGAATTGTTTCCTCTCTGATTTTGGCTGCTACTGACCTCATCCTTCTTTTTTGGATCTTCATTTTGGCCACCATATGACCGTCCACCAGATCTTCCACCATGACCTCTTCCATTTTGTCTGCTCTCAAACTTCTTGTTCAACTTTTCCTCTACTTTTAGGGCAAACTAGTATGCCTCCTTAATACTGTTCATTCAAACCAGATTCAACTCCTCCTGAATGCTTTGCATTAACCCATTAAGGTACCGGGAAACTTTCTCCTTATCAGCTTCTGCATGGCCTATTCTGATGAGGAGTCGATAGAACTCTTCTGTATACTCCTAAACAGATCTTCTTGCTTGCTTCAAACTTTGCATTTTCTTTAGTAGCTCAAGCTCATAATCAACAAGAATGAACTGTCGCTTCAATTTATCCACCATCTGATCCCATCTTGTGATTTTATCTTTCCCTCTTCTATTTCGCTCCAATTCAATTTCTTGCCACTAGATCTTCGCATGACCTTTCAATCTGGCCTTCACAAATTTGACCCTATCAGGATCCTCAACATCTTCATACTCAAAATATTTCTCACATTCATTGATCCAGTCGGTCAATTCCTCTGGGTTAAGTTTTCCAGAAAATGTAGGAACCTTAATTTTAGGTCTTTTCCCAATCTTAAAAATTGCCCAAAAAAGTCTTTCTTCCTCCTGATTCACAACTTCAGCTTCTCCTTCTTGATATTCTTCTTCGGCTTCATCCTCACTTTCATCTCTGACATTAAGATTTATTCTTCTACAAATCTCTTCTTGTAATGCTCACACTTGTCTCTACAACTCTCTAACCTCAGGTGTCACAGCACTAGCTCTTCCACCACGTTCTCTTTGTGGAGGCATTTTCGTGATGTGCGCTGAAACCCTAACCACGGTCCTGGTGCAAACTACCTCACAGTCAGCGGTCTGTTTACACACTCAAGAACCTGGCTCTGATACCACTTGATGAAGGGTGCTCCCCTTAGTACCACAAATACATAACAGAAATAAAGAAACAACAACAATAATATACAAGAATAGAAAATTGGCTTCTTATTATCTCCACAAATGTGAAATTACAAACTTTCAAAATTACAATATGCAAAGCCACACGAGCATTCCCTTACAATATTCTGTAGGAAAAATCTTTGAATCAATACCTAGATCTACTACCCAGAACTGCCCTGGACAACACTACAGGCCTTCTTTATATAGGCAATTTCCACCGCCCGCGAAGGTTCTAGAAATTTAGCCCTTAGGGCGGACCAAACTTAGAATTATTTTATTTTACAATTTATTACATCAAAGTCAGCTCAAAATGAGTTTTGAAACTCAAACATAAATTTTGAAGAAAAATTATTTTCCGTCATTTCAGGTGACCCAACTTTCGAATACCATAAGTCATCGCCCGTTGACCCGATTGGCTATTATAACCCCATTCTGAAAATGCCACGAAGCGCTCTACAGGATAGATTGGCGCAAAGTGCTCATTACCCAAATTTTCAACCTGATCTAGAGCCTCTAAAGCCTTCAAAACTGAGTTTGAAGTTTCTGTACCCTACTGCTAATGCCGAAAATCTTAATATCTTCAAAACTACACCTGATCTATCCATGAAACTTTGCTAGCAGGATGATATGACTGAGATGAACCTCCATATGTAAAATCAGACATTCTGAGATCGTAAGACCAACTTACTAAAAATAGCAAGTTTCCACAAATAACAACTCTGCACAAGATAGCCCTTATTGAATACAAAAATATAAATATTTTTGGGTGATGCAAGATTGCTCTTACACCCAGGATGCTCCTGCATCACCTTTAGTCTTTGAACTTAATACAATCATTACACCTTGTTGTTAATGATGAACTTGGTGTCTTTGAATTCCAAGTGATATCCTTTGTCAAACAACTATCCAACACTTAGTAGGTTATGTTGCAAAGCATCAACATAAAGAACATCATCAGTGTTGTTATTTCAATCTAGGGTGGTGGCTCCTCTACCTATGATAGGTTTAGGAGTGTTGACACCAAATCTAACCATGCCTCTTTTGTACCTATCTAGATGCACAAATCTATCTTTGTCTCTTGTCATCATGTGATGTGAGCAATTTCTATCAATAATCCAATCTATCCTGATGTCAGCTTGTGAAATCAGTGCTAACTCTTGTGCTTTCTTTTCATCTTCAAGGTCATTTTCATCAAATATTTTCTCCATGTCTTTAAGAGTAATGAATCTAATTTCATCTTCTGCTGACTCTTCATCTGATACTCCATCACCAGCATAGTAACATTCTTTTGTATACTTAGGCTTATAGTTAGTTTTGAGCTTCTTCACTCTTGTAGGACGCTTAGATGCAAAGTGACCAATCTTCTTACATGAAAAGCATTTGAATGGACCTTCATATTTTCCTTTTCCATTCTTTTTTCTCTTCTAAATCATAGCAATGAAATCATCTAGTGCTTTCTCTTCATCATCATCATCAAAATTGCTAGAAGTGCTCAAAATTTTTTTTACCATGGGCTGAGGCTTTGAAGGCTATTTCACTTTTAGGATCTATCTTCAAACTTGATATCTCAAATGCTGCAATCTTGCTTATTAAGGTCTCTCTTTTGAAGTTTTGTGAAAGATGCATAGTCTTATGAAGGATGTTTATCTTGCTCTCATATTCTGGTGTCAAAGTAGTCATCAACTTACCCATTATTTCTTCTTTTGAGATTTCTCCACCATTGTTTATGATTCCAGCAACTGCTTCATTAATCCTTTGATTGTAGGCTCTAATGATCTCTTCATGTAGAATCTCCAATGTATTTTACTTTTTCTTCCATGTATTTATGCATGCATTCTTGGCTTGCATGTCCCATTCAAACTTTTCTTCTATATACTTCCAAATCTTGTAGGCTTTATCTAGTTTCTTGATTTTTGAAAACTCACTATTAGACAAAGTGCTAATAAGGGCTTCTTTGGCAATATAATTTGAAGTGAACATCTCCTTTTTCTTAAGAGTTGCATCTTCCTTTGCAAGATCTGATAAGGAGGGAATCTCAACTTCCTTGGTAGCTACTTCAAAAATCTCAAGAGAAATGCACTACAAATGTGTCATCATTTTTTTCTTCTAGTCTAGATAGTTCTCTCCATCAAACTTACGACTTTCTTTTCTAGAGAATTCCATCTAATAAAACTCAAGCTGTTAAAATTTCTCTCTGAGGTACTTGGCTCTAATACCAATTGTTAGGAATAGTCCCTTGACATAACTAAGAGTGGGGTGAATCAATTATCTCCAAGATTTAATTCTTTGTCCAATTAAGTATTGACACAGGGACAGGGTAGATACAAGTAGAATCAAGCAGAATTGAAACCACTTGAATCAACAAAAAGCCCTACTCAGAGTTACACAATGGAAGAAATATGAATACCACATTAAATCAATGAAATTACAATGGATATGAGACAATCAACTAGCAGCAACAACAAAGAATTTATATTATTTCTTTCAACATGCCCGACTGTGAGGCCTTCTGGGTTTCAGCCTTATACAATGAGAATTACAAATTTAGAATTATAGCTTGCATCCTATCTATCTCCAATGATGTATCTCATCAATCATCCTTCTAATTTCCCTCTTGATTCCCTACTACATCAATCTAGACTCCTTATATAGCCAGCTAAGCCACAAGTCGGCCAGTCAGGCATTGAATTACATTATAGGTCCAATCTGGAAGATTTAAATCAAAACTAATGAAAGAGGGATCACCAATTGATGTGCCCTTGGATTTAGGTCCTCACATGACCCAAGAACATTCCTTTAACTACACAAGGCCCCATTTTATCGCACGTAAGCATGCACGAAGAAACACTACACATTTCATCCGAAAACTGGCAGAAAATATTTTCTCGAAAAAAATGGGCATAAATTTTTACTCATAAGTAATTAGGACTTGAACTCTTGGGAAATGATATTAATTTAGGTCCTCTTAAAGTCCTTAAGAGATAAAATTATTTTTCCTTATGGATCAACATTTCCCCTACACGCAATCAACACCAAAACTATAGGAAAATATGGCTCGGATGATAAGGAAAACATCTGTAACTTTCAAATAGTCTATCCAATCTTTATATGCTCATAGGAGAAGGTTCCCAAATAGGTCCTCAACATCATGTTAGTTTTTCACAACATGAAACCATCAAATGCAAAGATTATAAGGAAAACAACAGAAACATGAAATGTTTTTGGTTGATGCAAGATTGCTCAAAGACCCAAGATGCTCCTGCATCAGACACCTGGGGTAAGTAAAGAACTGATGTTCACATCAAGAACTTCTCATAGTCTTACCTGAATCATAAAGATCCAACTCAGCTTGTGTAGTCCATGAATTTTCTTCAACTAGCTTGTCTTTCCACTAAACTAGATATTCCATGTAGTCTTTTCCTCTTGTACTCTTGCTCACTCTTTTATTCAAGATCTTCTCAATGTTGTCTCTATTCTTCTTAGGATAATCCAGATCATATTCAATCTCATCATTTGATTCAAAGTACTCAAATATATCATAAATGTTGAATATAGGTGATATATCCATGTCCCCTGGTAATTCCACTTCATAAACATTTCCACTATCAAACTTCTTTAGAATCTTACAAGGTCTAAATTTCTTCATTTTCAGCTTGTTGTAGGTACCAACTAGAAATCTATTATTTTTCAAATGAATCATAACATCATCTCCAACTTTAAAAGATTTATGTCTCCTTCTCTTATCTGCTCTCTATTTGTATTTCAGATTACTGTCTTCCAAATTCTTTTTGACTTTATCATGTAAATTGCTCATGTATTTTGCAAAACGATCAACTTTAGCACTCTTTGTCTCAGCAAGTAAATCTCTCATCTTTATGGTTCCCTTAGGATGAAATCTAGTAACAATCTCAAATGGTGTCCTCTTAGTGCTTCTATTCACATAATTATTATATGCAAACTCTGCTTGTACCAAAATCAGATTCCAATTAGCAGGCTTATCTCCAACTAAACATCTCAACAAGTTTCCCAAACTTCTATTCACAAATTTAGTCTATCCATCTATCTGAGGGTGAAATGTAGAACTAAACTTCAAATCAGTACTCATCTTCTTCTAAAGTGTTCTCAAAAAATAACCAGTAAACTTTGTATCTCTGTCTGAAACAATAGACTTAGGAAAACCATGCAATCTTACCACTTCCTTGAAGAATAATTTAGCTACATGCAATGCATCAGATGTCTTCTTACAAGGTATGAAATGAGTCATCTTAGAAAATATGTCAACCACTACCAAAATAGAATCATTACCTCTCTGAGTTCTAGGCAATCCAAGAACAAAGTCCATACTCACATCTTCCCAAGGTCTATTAGGTACAAGAAAAGGTGTATACAATCCCAAATTTTGACTAGTTCCTTTTTCTGTTTGGCAAATTCTGCAACCTCTAACCATTCTTTGTACATCTCTATAAATCTGTGGCCAAAAGTATCTTTCTAAGATCAAATTCACATTCATATGAATCCCAAAATGTCCAGCAAGTCCACCAATATGTTTCTCCTTCATTATGTTCTCTCTCATAGATCCCCTAGGTGTGCACAACTAAATTCCTTTAAACAACATGTCTTCTTGAATGAAATAATCAATCCACTTATTGCTCACTATGTGTTCCTTACAAGCTTTCCAAGGCTCTACAAAATCAATGTCAGTCTCATACAAACACTTCAAATCATCAAAACCAAGTACCTCAACTCTCATCTCTATCAACAAATTTCTTCTTCAGCTCAAGGCATCAGCAACCTTATTTAACTGTCCACTTTTATGCTTCAATGAAAAGGAAAAATTCTACAAGAACTCAACCCACTTCATATGTCTCTGATTTAACTTATTCTAACTTCCCAAGTACTGCAAAGCTTTATGGTCAGTATACAACACAAAATATTTAGGCATTAAATAATGTCTCCATTTCTTTAAAGCTTGAACAATAGCATAGAATTCCTAGTCATAAAATAAATATTTTTTTTAGCATCATTCAACTTTTCACTAAAGAAAGCTATAGGTTTTCCTTCTTGACTCAAAATAGATCCAATTGCACTTCCAATAGCATCACATTCAACTTGAAAAATTTTACTAAAATTAGGCAAAGCAAGTGTAGGCAACTCTACAATTCTTTGTTTCAATGTTTCAAAACTCTTTTGTGCTCCATGTGTCCATTTAAAATCCTTTTTATCTCCTCTCATAGTTTCAGTCATAGCATTACAAATAGAACTAAAATTTCTGATGAACTTCTTATAAAAACTTGCCAATCCATGAAATGATCTTACCTCTCCAACATTCTCTGGTGTAGGCCAATCAAGTACAGCTCTCACTTTCTCAAGATCCATCTTCAATCCATCAGCTGAAATTACAAAACCAAGATATACAATCTCTTCTTTCATAAATAAACATTTCTTCAAATTAATTAGCAACTTTTCTTCCTTAAATCTCTGCAATACTTGTCTGATATGTTCAAGATGTTCCTCCTCACTCTTACTGAATATCAAAATGTCATCAAAATATACAATTACAAACTTACCCAAGAATCTTTTCAGAACTTCATTCATCAACCTCACGAAAGTACTAGGTGCATTAGTCAAACCAAAAGGCATAACCAGCCATTCATACAAACCTTCATTAGTCTTAAAGGAAGTTTTCCATTCATCCCCTTCTCTGATCCTAATCTGATGATATCCACTTTTCAAATCAATCTTTGTGAAATTCTTTTCTCCACTCAAACTATCCATTATGTCATCCATCCTAGGCAAAGGAAATTTGTACTTTATTGTTATCTTGTTTATAGCTCTAGAATCATTGCACATTCTCCATTCTCCATTCTTTTTAGGTGCTAATACAATAGGTACTGCACAAGGACTCAAAATTTCCCTAATCAAACCTCTTTCAAGCAATTCTTGCACTTATCTATTCAATTTAGTCTTTTCATCAGGTGTCAACCTATGTGGTGCTTTATTAGGAAAACTAGCTCTAGGTATCACATCCATACAATGACTTATACTTCTCATAGGTGGTAAACCATTAGGTACATTATCAGAAATGATGTCATGAAATTAATTCAACGAAGGTTTAACCTCAGGTGCATGTTCTAACTCATCTTGTTTCTCAGTCTTTCTTGGAATTAAAGCAAAGCAAACATTTTGTTCTTTCATTTCTCTTGCAAAATTTTTACCATCAACCAAACATACTCTGATTGTGGTACAGTGACTTTCATCAAACTTCTCTATCAAAGGCAACAATACTTGTTTCTTTCCATCCATCCAAATAGTATATTGATTCAATCTACCATCATGCAAAGCTTTCCTATCATACTGCCAAGGTCTACCCAAAATAATATGACAATAGTCCATAGGCATAATATCACACAAGACTTCATCATGATAATTCCCAATTTTGAATTTAACAAGGCATTGTTCACTTACAAGTACTTTATGCTCCTTTTGGATCCAAGCAATATGGTAAGGCTTAGGATGTTTCAATCTTTGAAACTACAATTTGTTAACCAACTCTTCAGATGCCAAATTATCAGAACTTCCACTATCAACGATTACCTTGCAACATTTATTAGTGATCTTACATCTAGTTCTAAACAAAATTTTCCTCAAAATAGGTTCCTCATTAGCTTCTTCATTTCACAAGATCCTTCTTAGTATCAAGTTCTCACCATGTTCAGGTTCATTAGACATTTCTTCAACTTCTTCACAAGCTAAATTACTTCTACCATTACTTCTAGTCTTCTTTCAAGAGTTAGTACATTCAAAAGCTCTATGTCCTTCTTCACCACATTTGTAACAAGTACCTTTAAACCAAGATTTCTCTTCTCTTTTCCCATTATTGTTATTTCTAGAGTAACTGGTATAGCTACCTCTAGAGTAATTGCCTCTTTTACCAGCAAGGATCTTTCACTGCATTGTCAGATCCGCTACTTTCTCCATAAGATCTACCTCTACTTCTCTAAAATCTACCACCTCTTCCTCTTTGTCTTTCATCATGTATTTTTGTTAATCGTTCTTCTACCTTCAAAGAAAATTGGTATGCTTCTTCCACACTTTCTATCTTCACATAACTAATTTCATCTTGAATAGACGTCCTTAGGCCATTCAGATATCTAGCCACCTTCTCAACTTCATCATCCACATGTCCAGATCTAATATCTAATTTGTAAAATTCCTCAGTATATTCTTTCACACTCATGCCCTTTTGTCTCAAATTTTGCATTTTCCTCATCAAACTAACTTGGTAGTCAGTTGGAAGGAACTTCTTCTTCATCTTTGCAAGCATCTTCATCCATGTCTTGATCTTTTCTTTTCCTCTCTTTTGTCTCTCAGTTTGCAAATGATCCCACCAACACTAGTATATTTGAGACCTTTTTCTAACAATCGAACGTCTGAATTTAGACACTATACTGTCGATTAAGCAACGACACCTAGTGTCATAGTTTTGCAGTTCAAAAAATTGATGATTTTTGTAGGTGTCATAATTACAACAACCTTGGTCATTACAAAAGGAGGGTACCAACAAAGTGAACTTCCCATTGGGCTTGTTTGTGGCTATCAAAATTGGGATGTCTCTACATTGCAAAAAATATAAATGACGGTGACCCGTCATAATATTTTGATGAATATCTATCATTTGTAACCTATTTGTTGATGAAAATCCTAGTAATGCAACATATATCCATCAGAATCTTATGATAGGTGTCCATCGTTTATGGTTTGTAATGATGACTATGTTGTACATGTGACAGACATGCGTTGGACATCTTCGATGGATATCTTTCATTTGCGATTTTTTTCTAACAACGTTGTTGTTAATGCAATTGTTGGGTGTCAGATATTTGTGATGGAAAACTATCACTATTGATATGTCATCATAGTTACGATGAAAATCAGTTTTTGAAAAAAAATTATATATATTTGTCGATTTAGAATGGTGTTCTTGTTGGTTCTTGCTCGTGATTTGGTTATGGATCATTCAGAGATAACTTTGCAGTATATTTGGTAGTAGGTCATGGATTATTGAGTTGAGTCTAGAGACTTGGATTTCAAAATGGATTCAAGTGACTTCTTGACTTCTTTGGTCTGAATTTGATGTGCTTTGTTCCTATGGAGTGTAGCAGTGACTTGACTTGGAATTTGAGTAGACTGTGCATTGATCAGCTTGAAGACATAATCAAGCTATTCTTTGTGTTGTTGTTGAGATCAGGTTGTGATGGATTTTTGGGATCATCTATCATTTTTACCATAGTTTTGAATGAGTTAGGTGTGATGTCGAGAGAGCAACATGCAGAACTTTCACATTGGAGATTCGTAGATCACTATGGTGTGTGTGATGACTTGGGAGAAGTCTTCTTCTTAGTGAACCAAGCTGAGAGACTTAGATTATAGAAAGTAGATCATTTGATGCAACTTATGAGACATTTAATGCCTCTTCACAATGGGTTCATAGTGTGGTCTACGGTATTTCTTTGCAACTAGGTTCTTAATAGAGATCTGTTGATTTGGTAGCCATTGAGATGGATCGATATATATTTTTCATACGTGGATTGAGATCTTAAATTATTGAGCTTCTCTTTGTTTTGAGAATAATTTAACATTCTCTACTTAACAGGGCCAACCATGTGAAGGTGGAAGCTCATCTGACCCCTCCTAGGAGCCTCTTATGACCCTTTACGACATTTTAAGATCTCTAAGATGTATCCTTAGGGATCGTAAATGGTCATAAAGGGTCATAAGGGGTCTTGGAACACAACAACTGAGAAACATAAATGTAGGCATCATGCTCACAATTTTTTGGAAAAATTTATACCATTCAATTATGTTGTGTCTCCAAAAAATTGTGACCATGATGCCTACATTTATGTTTGTCAGCTGTTATGATGTCTACATTTATGTTTCTCATTTGTCATGTTTATGTGCATGTTCTTTATGTGTATCTACTAGAAATTCTAAAAAAAAATCAGTATCTACAATAGCCCTTTGTTAACCACATTTACGCATATGGTCCCAACAAAGTAGTGCACAAACTACACAAAGAAGACATTGCAGAAATATGATTTCTACTTTCACCATTGAAGCAATCTTGGTAGCACTAGTTGCCTCTTGAGCCTTGCACAAGTTGAACTCATTTCCTACATCAGGTATAGATGTAGATGGGGTAGATGTAAATGTGGTTTGATCGACCCACTGAAAGTATTGACATCTAGTATTTCCTTAACAATACCAAATGCACATCAATTCTTCATAAAATGATTAGTTGTGACATTATTTTTAAACATAAAATATAATTACATATCCAGACCTTTTTCCTATTTGGGAAAACCTAAAATTGATGCCCAGGATTAGTTGTTTTGTGTGACGTCTTCAACATGCATGGGCCAACACCACATTGACACATTGACGGAAGTCATCGATGCTATTTTGAAAAATATTGCATTATCACAAATATTGCATTCTCATTATTTTGTTCATTCATACTAATTATAATTACAATAAAAAGAAACATACTAATGTAGACTTGCACATTTTTTGGCTAAGTCAAAGTCTTTGGTTTAAATCACTAGACACTCAAAACAAGATGACAAACCAAAGACAACCATGCAATTGTAAAGTAAGGTAATTTTCTTAATCACGTCACTAATTTGTGCATGTCTAAATACTGGTGTCTTTCAGGTGATTTGATTCTTGTCATGCCCACTAAAAATGAGAACAGTCTTAACTAGTGAGGTTGTTTAAGCATATAGCGATTAAATACACTCTTTTAGAATGAAATTTCTCTTAACAAAATATTAAAGATATATAAGTAGGACATATAAAAAAAGGTCTTCTTCATCCATCTCATCATCAAGATCATCATCATCGACAACATCATTGCCACCACTATTGTTGTCATCGTCGTCATCACCATCAACATCATCATCATTGTCATCATCATCCTCATCATCATCCTCATCCTCATCAATAGTAGCATCAGTAGTAGCATCATCCTCATCAGTAGAAGCATCATCATCATTAGTAGCAGCCTACCTAAAGTACCAGTGCCCTCTTCCCACATAGTACTAGCCTCTTCATGCACACCAAACTCAAATGCCCTCTTCGCACCACACAAAAGTGCATCATGATTTGGGGAACTAATTACTAGATGAGTGACTACAGTACCCTAGTTTGCATTATTAGATGATCTTGTTTAATTTTTTTTCATTTCATGCAAAGATACATTTAAAGGAAAATAAATTTTTGCATCTAATGATTACATGTATACATATGAAAAATAACTTGTATCTACTATACAAGGAAAATAAATTTCAGAAGAAAATGCAAGAGTACAGACATATAGAAGAGGATGAACATAAATAATAAGGGTGCCAGACATTACCTGAAGTGATGAATTTTTGGCTCGGGTATGAATCTAGTGTGCCCCTGTGTGATCCAGAACCTGTAAAGAAAAGAGAGATGGGGGTTAGATAAAAAATATCTAAGCAATGAATGGCATCCTATTAGTGATCCTCATCTGCAATTATGCATGTGCATAGTCAAGCATACACTTTTGAAAGAAAAACCATGGTCACAGTCTCAATGAAATAAATAGTGTATAAAATAGGACACACCCTCCAATAGTATAAGCCAAAGGGGTTTTCTGATTCGAAAGACTTAGCAGCCTCCAAGGTCATTTTCTTTTCTATTTGTTAACAAGACATCTGCTAGAAACATTATGACTGCGCATCCCTCTGCTCATCTCTTCAGTTTTTGTTTTCATAGATTTCACCATCTAACATTCCTTTTCAGTACGAGATGGATGGAAATGTTCATGAATCTCGGAAGAATGGCTAGAATAGCACTTGTGGAAGGATCAGTGCATTTCATCTATGACTCAAAATCACTCTGGATCTTCTTAGAATGAAAAATAGAAATATCTAGCAGACATCCTATTAACGCAACATAAAATAAAATGACATGGGAGGCTTCTAAGTCTTTCAAATTAGAAAACCCCTTTGGCTAAGTAATTATGACGCCATATAGTGATATACCAACATTTTAGGCTTGTAAGATTCTCTGGCATCTCTCTATGTTCATTAGGAGCACCAGAAGAACAAAATGGTGAACAAGTGTATTTGACAAAGACAAACATGACACATTTTGTTGGGTTGATTGGGTTGGCCTAGTACCATTTACATGGCCTATTTTATTACTGATGACCCAAAAACATCATGAATGGTCCTAGATGATCTTGTTTAATTTGTGTTCATTTCATGCAAAGATACATGTAAAGGAAAATAATTTTTTTCATCTAAAGATTACACACACACACACACACACACATATATATGAATGTTCATCACTTGTGCATATTAGAGTTGATCAGAGAAGGCATATGCAAAACGAAACAAATAAAGAGAGATCAAACACTTCACACAATTCCTTGAAGATAATGAATGACCCAAAAATATCAAGAATGGTCCTATATGGTCACTAATAGCCAACTTTCAGAAGCATATGAATGATTGCAAACATACATAAGTGGATGAACATAAATAATGAAGGTAAAAAACATTGCTTGAAGTAATGAAGTGTTGACCCAGTGTTCAATCTAGTATGCTCTTGTATGATCCAAAACTTGCAAGGAAGGAAAAGATGGGGTTAGATCCAAAGGATCTAAGCAATGCCTAGCACCCTATTATAAGAAATATTAATCCAATAACATGAAATATTAATCTAATAACAGGAAATACATTACAAATGTCAAGCTCATGGTCTCAATAAAATAAAAAGTGTATAAAACAATATATGATGCCCGAGCTCAAATTCAAAATAGTAAGTGTATTAATATATGTATGATCTAATAGCAGCAACCTCATTGATCATTACCTTTGACTCCTCCATCATTATAGACGAGATAACCACCTACAACTATATTTCATAATTCCTCCTTTGAAGTCATAGGTTAGTTTAAAATGGAGAAAGTATACAAACTCACTAATTTAATCCCAAAATTTCATTACATTGCGTTCTTGT
Source organism: Chamaecyparis obtusa (assembly GCA_027943335.1). Taxonomy (NCBI): domain Eukaryota; kingdom Viridiplantae; phylum Streptophyta; class Pinopsida; order Cupressales; family Cupressaceae; genus Chamaecyparis; species Chamaecyparis obtusa. Next base: position 115,307 of record BSBK01003002.1, read on the forward strand.
TGTTGTTATGGTGCACAATAGTAGCAAGCATGCAATGACAACAATAACATTGCATGATGCCCAAGCTCAAATTCAAAATAGTAAGTGTATTATTTTATTACTGATGTCCCTATTTTATTAGTGTTAAATTTTGGGGTAAAACCTTGCAAATCTTACATAGACTCGACAACATGGCAACATTGATCCAATAATAGAAAATACATTACAAATGCCAAGCTCACGGTCTCAATGAAATAAACAGTGTATAAAACAATATATGGTGCAAAACACTAGCGAGCATGCAATGATATTTCCTCATGAAATGATCATCAACAACAAAACAAATCAAAAGAGATCAAACACTTCACACAATACCTTGAAGTTAATAGAAACAATGCCCTATCTCTTAAAGCTTGCGGTTCATCAAGCATTCCAAATGAAAAGATGTAAATAATGCCAGTATTAAATAGTGAGCTTATAAACAATGTATGATGCCCTAGCTTGCATCCTATGAGCCATCAAGACATTTCCTCATGAAATGATCATAAATAGGGAGTACCACATAGTGAATATCAATAGAAAAACAAATAAAGAGAGATCAAAAACTTCACACAATGCCTTGAAGGTAATAGAAATGATGCCCTAGCTCTCAAATCTCGTGGGTCATCGAGCATTCCAAGTGAAAAGATGTAAACAATGCTAGTATTAAATAATGAGCTCATGAATAATGTATGATGCCCTAGCTACTCGTGAGCCATCAAGACATTTCCTCATGAAATGATCATAAATAGGGAGTAGTACATAGTAGATATCAATAACAAAACAAATAAAGAGAGATCAAACACTTCACACAATGCCACAAAGGTAATAGCAACGATGCCCTAGATCTCAAAGCTCACGGGTCATCAAGCATTCCAAATGAAAAGATGTAAAAAATGCCAGTATTAAATAGTGAGCTCATAAACAATATATGATGCCCTAGCTTGCAGCCCACAAGCCATCAAGATATTTCCTCATGAAATGATCATTAATAGGGAGTACCACATAGTGAATATCAACAACAAAACAAATAAAGAGAGATCAAACACTTCACACAATGCCTTGAAGGTAATAGAAATGATGCCCTAGCTCTCAAATCTCGTGAGTCATGGAGCATTCCAAATGAAAATATGTAAACAATGCCAGTATTAAATAGTGAACTCATGAACAATGTATGATGCCCTAGCTACCTGCGAGCCATCAAGACATTTCCTCATGAAATGATCATAAATGGGGAATACCACATAGTGGATATCAATAGAAAAACAAATAAAGAGAGATCAAACACTTCACACAATACCTTGAAGGTAATAGCAACGATGCCCTAGCTCTCAAAGCTCATGGGTCATCAAGCATTCCAAATGAAAAGATGTAAACAATACCAGTATTAAATAGTGAGCTCATAAATAATGTAAGATGCCCTACCTTGTAGCCCACGAGCCATCAAGACATTTCATCATGAAATGATCATAAACAAGGAGTACCACATAGTGAATATCAACAACAAAACAAATAGAAAGAGATCAAACACTTCACACAATGCCTTGAAGGTAATAGAAATGATGTCCTAGCTATCAAACCTTGTGGGTCATTGAGCATTCCAAATGAAAAGATGTAAACAATGCTAGTATTAAACAGTGAGCTCATGAACAATGTATGATGCCCTAGCTGCCCGCGATCCATCAAGACATTTCCTCATGAAATGATCATAAATGGGAAGCACCACATAGTGGATATCAACAATAAAATAAATAAAGAGAGATCAAACACTTCACACAATGCCTTGAAGGTAATAGCAATGATGCCCTAGCTCTCAAAGCTCGTGGGTCATCAAGCATTCCAAATGAAAAGATGTAAACAATACCAGTATTAAACAATGAGCTCATAAACAATGTATGATGCCCTAGCTTTCAGCTCGTGAGCCATCAAGACATTTCCTCATGAAATGCTCATAAGCATAGAGTACCATATAGTGAATATCACTAGCAAAACAAACAAAGAGAGATCAAACACTTCACACAATGCCTTGAAGGTAATAGAAATGATGCCCTAGCTCTCAAATCATGCGGGTCATTGAGCATTCCAAATGAAAAGATGTAAACAATGTCAGTATTAAACAGTGAGCTCATAAGCAATGTATGATGCCTAGCTACCTGCGAGCCATGAAGACATTTCCTCATGAAATGATCATAAATATGGAGTACTACATACGGGATATCAACAACAAAACAAATAAAGAGAGATCAAACACTTCACACAATGCCCTGAAGGTAATAGCAATGATGCCCTAGCTCTCAAAGCTCACGGGTCATCAAGCATTCCAAATGAAAAGATGTAAACAATGCTTGTATTAAACAATGAGCTCATAAAAAATGTATGATGCCCTAGCTTGCAGCCCACGAGCCGTCAACACATTTCCTCATGAAATGATCATAAATAGGGAGTACCAGATAGTGAATATCAATAGAAAAATAAATAAAGAGAGATCAAACACTTCACACAATGCCTTGAAGGTAATAGAAATGATGCCCTAGCTCTCAAATCTTGAGGGTCATTGAGCATTCCAAATGAAGAGATGTAAAAAATGTCAGTATTAAACAGTGAGCTCATGAACAACGTATGATGCCCTAGCTACTCGTGAACCATCAAGACATTTCCTCATGAAATGATCATAAACCGGGAGTACCACATAGTGAATATCAATAACAAAACAAATAAAGATAGATCAAACACTTCACACAATCCCTTGAAGGTAATAGCAATGATGTCCTAGCTCTCAAAGCTCATGGGTCATCAAGCATTCTAAATGAAAAGATGTAAACATTGCCAATATTAAATGGTGAGCTCATAAACAAAGTATGATGCCCTAGCTTGCAGCCCGCAAGCCATCAAGACATTTCCTCATGAAATGATCATAAACATGGACTACCACATAGTGAATATCAACAACAAAACAAATAAAGAGAGATCAAACACTTCACACAATGCCTTGAAGTTAATAGAAATGATGCCCTAACTCTCAAATCTCACAGGTCATCAAGCATTCGAAATGAAAAGATGTAAACAATGCCAGTATTAAATAGTGAGTTCATGAGCAATGTATGATGCCCTAGCTGGCCGCGAGCCATCAAGGCATTTCCTCATGAAATGATCATAAACTAGGCGTACCACATAGTGAATATCAACATCAAAACAAATAAAGATAGATCAAACACTTCACACAATTCCTTGAAGGTAATAGCAATAATGCCCTAGCTCTCAAAGCTCGCGGGTCATCAAGCATTCCAAATGAAAAGATGTAAACAATGTCAGTATTAAACAGTGAACTCATAAACAATGTATGATGCCCTAGCTTGCAGCTCATGAGCCATCAAGGCGTTTCCTCATGAAATGATCATAAACAAGGAGTACCCCATAGTGAATATCAATAGCAAAACAAATAAAGAGAGAACAAACACTTCACACAATGCTTTGAAGGTAATAGAAATGATGCCCTAGCTCTCAAATCTCGCAGGTCATTGAGTATTCCAAATGAAAAGATGTAAACAGTGCCAGTATTAAACAGTGAGCTCATGAAAAATGTATGATGCCCTGGCTGTCCACGAGCCATCAAGACATTTCCTCATGAAATGATCATAAACATGGAGTACCACATAGTGGATATCAATGACAAAACAAATAAAAAGAGATCAAACACTTCACACAATGCCTTGAAGCTAATAGCAATGATGCCCTAGCTCTCAAAGCTCGCAGGTCATCAAGCATTCCAAATGAAAAGATGTAAACAATGCTTGTATTAAACAATGAGCTCATAACTAATGTATGATGCCCTAGCTTGCACCCCGTGAGCAATCAAGACATTTCCTCATGAAATGATCATAAACAGGGAGTACTACATAGTGAATATCAACAACAAAATAAATAAAGACAGATCAAACACTTCACACAATGCCTCGAAGGTAATAGAAATGATACCCTAGCTCTCAAATCTCTTGGGTCATCGAGCATTCCAAATGAAAAGATGTAAACAATGCTAGTATTAAACAGTGAGCTCATAAACAATGTATGATGCCCTAGCTTCTCGTGAGCCATCAAGACATTTCCTCATGAAATGATCATAAACCAAGAGTACGACATAGTGAATATCAATAGAAAAACAAATAAAGAGAGATCAAACACTTCACACAATGCATTGAAGGTAATAGCAATGATGCACTAGCTCTCAAAGCTCGTGGGTCGGAAAGCATTCCAAATGAAAAGATGTAAACAATGCCAATATTAAACAGTGAGCTCATAAACAATGTATGATGCCCTAGCTTGCAGCCCATGAGCCATCAAGACATTTCCTCATGAAATGATCATAAACAGGGAGTACCAAATAGTGAATATCAACAACAAAACAAATAAAGAGATATCAAACACTTCACACAATGCCTTGAAGGTAATAGAAATGATGCCCTAGCTCTCAAATCCTGTGGGTCATCGAGCATTCCAAATGAAAAGACATAAACAATGCCAGTATTAAACAGTGAGCTCATGAATAATGTATGATGCCCTAGCTACCCGCGAGCCATCGAGATATTTCCTCATGGAATGATTATAAATGGGGAGTACCACATAGTGAATATCAACAACAAAACAAATAAAGAGAGATCAAACACTTCACACAATGCTTTGAAGGTAATAGCAACAATGCCTTAGCTCTCAAAGCTCACGGGTCATCAAGCATTCCAAATGAAAAGATGTAAACAATGCCAGTATTAAACAGTGAGCTCATAAACAATGTATGATGCCCTAGCTTGCAACCCGCGAGCCATCAAGGCATTTCCTCATGAAATGATCATAAATAGGGACTACCACATAATGAATATCAACATCAAAAAAAATAAAGAGAGATCAAACACTTCACACAATGCCTTGAAGGTAATAGAAATGACGTCCTAGCTCTCAAATCTTGCGGGTCATCGAGCATTCCAAATGAAAAGATGTAAATAATGCCAGTATTAAACAATGAGCTCATGAACAATGTATGATGCCCTAGTTGCCTATGAGTCATCCATATATTTCCTAATGAAATGATCATAAAGAAGGAGTACCACATAGTGAATATCAACAACAAAATAAATAAAGAGAGATCAAACACTTCACACAATGTGTTGAAGGTAATAGAAATGATGCCCTAGCTCTCAGAGCTTGCAGGTCATCAAGCATTTCAAATGCAAAGATGTAAACAATGCCAGTATTAACATTCATATTTTGCCATTAAATCAACAAATGCCATCAAAATGAAATTGAGTTAATGGGAAGACAAAGCTGAAATGCCTATGTCAAGTCATGGCTGCCATATAAAGATCAAATGCATGAAATTTTATAACTGTTCATATATTTTCTTCAACTCCCCCACATTGTATACTTCTTTTTTTTCAATAGTTGCAGAATCCAACTTCTCCTATAATTACACGTATGTATATATTTAAGAGCAACAAGTATGGTATTTTAAACAAGTATGCATATACATTATATAACAAGAGGAGTGATATATTTTAATGGCAACACTTAATGAGAAGGATGCCTATATAACAGGAGAAGTGATATATTTTAATGGTAGTGGACATAGAAATTGCAGTGAAACTCTGTAATTTATTATGGCTCAGTGTTTTATATCCATAGTCAATGTCTATTTAAACTTTAGGATGATACTTATATGATGGCTTAAGTAAATTGTTCTTACCTTGAGAGTAGTACACCATGGGATTAGAGGATGGTTGTTATAATAGCAACTGTGTGTCTATGAGATACTTTTATATTTTGTATTAAATGATGATAAATATGTGTTTCTTCCTTTTACAACAATTTATATTCTGATAGTTATATCTTGAATTGTCAAATGACTAATGAGTGATAATTTCAAAAGTGTATCATAATTAAAGGCATGCGAATTCATATTGTACATAATCTGAATGCCACTGTATAATGTTTTTACTTACGATATTAATCTTAATATATCCCTATTTTATTACTGATGTCCCTATTTACATCTTTTCATCAAATGACCCAAAAACATCAAGAATGGTCCTATATGGTCACTAATAGCCAACTTTCAAAAGAATATAAATGAATGAAAACATACATAAGTGGATGAACATAAATAATAAAGGTACCAGACATTGCCTGAAGTAATGAAGTGTTGACCTGGGGTTCAATCCAGTATGCTCTTGTATGATCTAAAACCTGCAAGGAAGGAAAAGATGGGGTTAGATCTAAAGGATCTAAGGAATGCCTGGCACCATATTAGTGATCCTCACCTACAATTATGCATGTGCATAGTCAATCCATACACAGACTCAATAACATGGTAGCATTGATCCAAAAATAGAAAATACATTATAAATGCCAAGCTCATGGTCTCAATGAAATAAACAATGTATAAAGCAATATATGGTGCACAAAAATAGAAAGCATGCAATGACAGCAATAACATTGCATGATGCCCGAGCTCAAATTCAAAATAGTAAGTGTATTAATGTATGCTTGCATGATGCCAGCTATTAAACAATGAGCTCATGAACAATGCTAGTATTAAACAGTGAGCTCATGAACAATATATGATGCCCTAGCTTGCAGTCCGCGAGCCTCAAGACATTTCCTCATAAAATGATCATAAATGGAGAGTGCCACATAGAGAATATCAACACCAAAACAAATATAGAGAGATCAAACACTTCACACAATGCCTTGAAGGTAATAGAAATGATGCCCTAGCTCTCAAAGCTTGTAGGTCATCAAGCATTCTAAATGAAAAGATGTAAACAATGCCAGTATTAAATAGTGAGCTCATGAACAATGTATCATGCCCTAGATTGCAGCTCATGAGCCATCAAGACATTTCCTCATCAAATGATCATAAACAGGGAGTACCACATAGTGAATGTCAATAGAAAAACAAATAAAGAGAGATCAAACACTTCACACAATGCTTTGAAGATAATAGAAATGATGCCCTAGCTCTCAAAGCTCGCAGGTCATCAAGCATTCCAAATGAAAAGATGTAAACAATGCCAGTATTAAATAGTGAGCTCATGAACAATGTATCATGCCCTAGATTGCAGCTCATGAGCCATCAAGACATTTCCTCATCAAATGATCATAAACAGGGAGTACCACATAGTGAATGTCAATATAAAAACAAATAAAGAGAGATCAAACACTTCACACAATGCCTTGAAGGTAATAGCAACAATACCCTAGCTCTCAAACCTCGCAGGTCATCAAGCATTCCAAATGAAAAGATGTAAACAATGCCAGTATTGAATAGTGAGTTCATAAACAATATATGATGCCCTAGCTTGTAGCGTGCGAGCTATCAAGACATTTCCTCATGAAATGATCATAAATAGTGAGTACCACATAGTGAATATCAATAGAAAAACAAATAAAGAGAGATCAAACACTTCACACAATGCCTTGAAGGTAATAGCAACAATGCCCTAGCTCTCAAAGCTCATAGGTCATTGAGCATTCCAAATGCTAAGATGTAAACAATGTCACTATTAACAAAGCTAAGATGTAAACAATGCCACCGAAATTGATTTAATGAGAAGACAAAGCTCAAATGCCTACCTCAAGTGCCAGTGCCCTCTTCCCACACGGTGTCGGCCTCTTCATGCATGCCAAACTAGAATGCGCTCTTCACTCCATGCAAAAGTGCAGTGTTGTCTTCGCAACAGCTCTTCGAATTCACAAATTACAAATGACACTTTCTTTTTCTTTTTTTTTGTTTATATACACATGGGTGTCACAATTACGACACCCTCTTCGCTATTATGACACCATCGGGGGCTCTCACAAAAAAAACACAAAAAGCAAAAGCAAATTGTACTAGCATCATAAATTGGCGTCGAAGTTAGACCCCAAATGTTGTAGTGCAAAGAGATGCATGACCTTTCAACTTTGTGACTGCTATCTTAACCTTCTTATTATCAAGAGTACCTTCATACTCAAAGTATCTATCAATCTCAGAGATCCAATCCAAAAGTGTATCGGTCTCAAGTCTTCCATCATAGCAAGCAACTTCAACTATAGGTCTAGAGTTAGCCTTAGACAAAACTCTCAAAAGTCTTTCCTCATCTTATTCAACTTTAGGTTCAGGATTAGGTGCTGCTTCTTCTTCTTCATCACTAACATCTTCAAGATGTGTGCCTCTTCTCTGGGCTGTCTCTATAGCTTCTAGCCTAGTTGCAATCTGCCTCAACATATTCATGATAGCATTATAATTTCCTCTACCTCGAACCATCTTGACAATAAAGTTCTAGAAAGATCATAACCTTCTACAAGTTATAGGTCAGATCTTAGATCTTCCACCCTACAACCAATCCAATAAGGTTCTCCACAATCCAATCCACAAGAAAGAACTTGCTCTAATACCACTTGACGTAGGGACAGGGTAGATACAAGTAGAATCAAGCAGAATTGAAACCACTTGAATTGACAACAAGCCCTACTCAGAGTTACGCAATGGAAGAAATATGAATACTACATGAAATCAATGAAATCACAATGGATATGAGACAATCAACTGGCAGCAACAATAGATAATTTATATTATTTCTTTCAACATGCCCGACTGTGAGGCCTTCCGGGTTTCGGCCTTATACAATGAGAATTATGAATTCAAAATTATAGCTTGCATCCTATCTTTCTCCAATTATGTATCTCATCAATCATCCTTCTAATTACCCTCTTGATTCCCTACTACATCAATCTAGACTCCTTATATAGCTAGCTAAGCCACAAGTCGGCTAGTCAGGCATTTAATTACATTATAGGTCCAGTCTGGAAGATTTAAATAAAAAATAATGAAAGAGGGATCACCAATTGATGGGCCTTTAGATTTATGTCTCACATGACCCAAGAACATTCCTTTAACTACGTAAGGCCCCATTTGATCACACATAAGCGCGCAAGAAGAAACACTACACATTTCATCTGAAAATTGGCAAAAAATAGGTCCCTGAGAAAAATGGGCATAACTTTTTACTCATAATGAATTAGGACTTTCAATCTTGGTAAATGATAATACTTTAGTTCCTCTTAAAGTCCTAAAGAGAAAAAAGGATGATTCTTTATGGATGAACATCACCACTATGCACAATCAACACCAAAACTGCAGGAAAATATGGCTCTGAAGGCAAGGAAAACAGCTGTAACTTTGAAACAGTCTATCCAATATTTATGTGCTCATAGGAGTAGCTTCCTAAATAGGTCATCAACATCATGTAAGCTTCGTACAACATGAAACCATTAAATGCAAAGATTATAAGGAAAACAACAGAAACATGAAATGTTTTTGGTTGATGCAAGATTGCTCAAAGACCCAAGATGCTCCTGCATCAATTATAGAAGAACATTAAACACAAACAAAATATAAGAACACTTAAAACAACCACAATTTTGGTTATGGGGAAACCCAAATAGGTAAAAACCCTAGTGGGAATTAGCACTCACTATAAACTGCACTAGAGTATTATGATCCTTATTAGAATATCTTACAACCCTATTAGGAGTTGATCTTTACAATGCATTAAGTACAGTGACCTGGTCAAGGGTCGATCCCTATTAGGAGTCTTTTACAATTAACCCTATTAGGGGTGAGGACACAGTATCTTGGAGCACACTGCTCAAAGGGGTGAAGGCTGCAATCTTTTGTTTAACAAATACACACTATATCCGGATCTTTGGTCAACTACAAGCTAGACCTGCTATCTTGATCAGTTCCAATCAATAGCATAAACTTTCATCTTAGTCACATAGACCTTTTTCTAATGGTACAATACTTCACACTCTCTGCTCTTCTCTATTCTTTCAACTAACTGTCATGCCTAGCAATCACAAATGACTGCCTATAAATATCTTTCTCTGAATGATATAATCAAGTCATCCTATTAGAACTTCCTTGAAATCATATTAGAAAAATAATATAACTCTCCAACAACATCTCAGTCAGCTCTACTAAGCACCCAACACCAAATGAGACCATCCAACTCAATAAGAGTAGATGCGTCGCTTCACAATGTCGGCTCCACCAATTTAACTGATACTTTCTTCTCATGATGAATTACATCATGCGCTCTTAACCAAACATTATTAACTCTTGTCCACACACTAATCCAAGTATGCATACATAGATGATAGGTGTAAATACTACAATAATATAAACACTATCAGCTCTACCAAATAAACTCGAGAAACTATAACTATCAACTGGAGACTTCATAACTCAACCCGTACTATACATCTAACTCTACATCCATGAACATAGCATCATACATATGTCTACAACATAAATATAAATGCGTAAAGCTCTACTCCAACCTTACTACAAATCACATAAAAAACTCTTCTTGTGACCTGTTAGGAACACTCACTGATATAGACAACTGTATTACTATCTTCACTCAAAATCAACCTATGCATCTATGATATCATGCTGATAACATATCTAGGAAACATATACTCAAGGCTCTCTTCATCAGGCTTCCACGCATGCTGCTTACCATATGTTGTCATCAATGACAAACATACAATCAACAATCTGGCTTACTGGTAAATCTCCAACATATTTTACTATTCTCTCTTTCTAGTTCTTGTCTCAGGGGAATAGTGTTATTTTGGAATGAGGATGTATTTCATATATCTTTTTTGGGATATTAATTTTCTTTACTATCATCTTTGTGGAAAAAATAAGGGGTTGCAGGGACAAAGGAATGACAAAGGTGATGGGGATATCTATTCCAAGAATCCACTATGTTGATTATATTGTGTGTGATGCATTTTTATGATTAGCATTACAAAATGCAATACATGATTGTATTTTATCATTTTATTATCGATTTTTTTTTATATGTGTCATCTTTCTTTTATCTTTTTCAACATGATGACATAAAAGGAAGTCTTGGGGAGAAAAATCAAACATGTGTTGTACTTAATGGGGAGCCTCTTGCCTTGGATGAGGTGAACAATATTCAAAAAGCCTCTAATGAATCAGAAGGTCAGGAGAATAAGTTATGGAATTAATCTTTTCATGTTATTTTGTGAGCTATATTTGATTGTCAATTTGTCTAGTTGGATTCTCGGTTTAACATTACGAGCTGATGGGTTTACATGTGCCCACACATTTACCGTTGTAGGTAATTGTCACTGAGAAGGACTACATAAATGGGGGTGCTCATGCTTTTGTGGCTGGAGATAATGTGCTTTTGTGGCTGGACACATTCAAAAAGATAATTTGTAGGAAGTAACACTAAGCTAGATGGCCGAATGTGTTAAGTCGGATATTCAGTGTGTGTGGTTGTCATTTCACCGATAACCTTGTTTATGATTTAATTGTGTTGAAGAAGAGTTCACCTCAATTGGAGATATATTTCCAATTGCAAGAGGTACTTGAATGTTAACTAGAAGTAGAGTACATATAGGAGATATAATCTTGTATTAAAAAAACATTCACTTGAAGATCTAGTTGGTGAATAGGCGCACATGCCTAGCTCCTGCAGAACCTAAAGTGTAGGGGAAGTTAAACACAGTTTGGTTAATCATGTTCATTGACTAGGTCAATTGGAAGGTTTGAAAATAGAATTTGGCATACTATTAGATCTTTCCAATCTATTGATTTTGGAACCAAACTCTTTGTAGATCCTTTTTAGTCTTATTTAGATATCTCTCACTTTGTTACTCTTTTACTTTATCTTATTATCGTTGTCTCTCTTTAGTCTTCTTAGGTGGATTTTAAGATCTCTCTCTCTCTCTCTCTCTCTCTCTCTCTCTCTCTCTCATCATTATTTATCAACCTTTCTACCTTTCTCTACCTCCTTAACCCTGGTCCATTCTTTTTTAACCTTTCTATAATTGTAAACTATTTGGTTCTGCATATTTTGTTTCTCATTTTTTTGTGGGAACAATAAAAGAACTTAAGGGAATTTGATTAGATTCTTTTGATGTAACCATTTTTTGAAGAGATTGTATTAGATTCTTTAGAGGAATTATCTGTATCTCAATATCCTCTACCTATCTCTCTATATTTCCCTCATTTTCTCATTCTCTACCCATATATTTCTATATTTCTCATTCTCTTCCTTCATATATGTGTCTCTCCCTCATTCACTCTCACTCTCTCTATCTCCTCCTCTCTATATATAATCTAATTATTATTGTTTTTTTTCTAACTATCCATCTCTATCTCTCTCCCTCTTCCCTTTTGCTTTATGTATGAATTTGACTTCACCCTCTATCATTTCAACTATATTTATCTCTCTTATTTTCTACTAACATTTCTCCCATATCTCTCCCTCTATCTATCTATTCCATAGAACATGCTAAGACGAAAAAAAATAGAACATTCCACGAAGAAAAATCAACAAAAAAACAAATTAAAGCCGTTAAATAGACGGCAGGAAGTCAAAGAGGGAACTTCTTCCAACGTTAATTTTATTAATGAAGATTAAAAAAAATCAGCATATGTGAAAATGTTTCTATTGACCGATTTTTCTAACATGTTTGGAAATTCGCCAGAAAAAGAAAAGTCAATTAATGCTAAAATTTTTCCATTCAAATGAGCTTTCGATGAACTGCACAAATTGCACGCTCTAAGAAAATTCTTATGTTGAATACAATTCATTTTCCATCACAGTAGACTCAAAACTTTCCAATATATATTTTACACTTCAAAACTTTCTAATATATATTGCAGTGAATTTTAAAACAAGTCCGGAGAATCAAATGTAAAGTAGGTAAGTTTCGGGTGATTTGCTGCCAAATAAAATTATAAATGAGATTGTAATTTCCATTGCTGTTGTGCTGAATTTCCACAAAGAGAAACCCATCTAATTATGAGATTGTAATTATGAAAGTCGTAAAAAAGACATGGTAAAATTCATCTAAAGTTAATTTTATTATTCAAGGTTTTTCTTACACCATTGGAAAAAATCATATGTGGAATTATTTCCATTGACTGATTCCTCTAACATGTTTGGAAATTTGCAGAAGTGAAATTTGTATGCTTATGAATGCGCACATATTTCTATTAAAATGAGCTTTCGAATTTGCACGCTCTTGAAATCTCGAAATTTCTTATGCTGAATACAATTCATTTTCCATCCGTGTAAATATAGTAAAACATCTTATAAGAGTAAATTCAATTTCTAACCTTTTATAAAAATATATTAATTGTACACTCCAAAATTTTCCACAAAATTTCCAACATATACTGTTTGTACATCTAGAAGTAGTGTGGAAAATCGAACAGAGGAGTTTTCCCCCACTTTCTGTGGTGGAATCAAATTTAGAGTAGGTAAGTTTCGAGTAATTTGCAGCTTTTTCTTTCCATTGTTTTCACAGAGAAGGAAGAGGAGTGCCAGCACTACAGGTATTTTGAAATTATATATATTTTTAAATTTCTTAATCAGACCTATTGATAATTTGAAATATTTTAATATTTTTTATGATTTTTTCAATATTTTCAAGTTGTAAAAAAGTTGTATTGTTAAAATCTTTAGAGAAATCTATGTGAAGTATAATTATATTCTAATTGTCATACTTAATTGTATTCTAATTGTCATACTAAATTATACTTTAATTGTCATATTCAATTAGAGTATAATGAAATGAGTAATATTATACTTAATTGATAAAATCTTCAGAGAAATCTCTACAAAGTATAATTATATTCTAATTGTCATACTCAATTAGAGTATAATGAATTTTGAGATAAGTTGTCATACTCTTGAACACATATACTTTTCTAATTAAATTATATTCACAACGTCTATACGTATGTATTATAGTTAAAATATACATAAATCTAATTGAAATTGTACATATTTAAATAATGTAAAATTAATCTAAAGTTTTATAAAATGTACATCATAAAGTTAATATATCTATCAATAAGCAAAGAAAGAAATTTCACATAGGATAACACCATGAATATGTAAACATTTCCCATCAAATCATTAGATCTATTATCATTATGGGCAGTACATAAAAAAAATGAAATTATCATTATGAATGATGATATATTAGTATTGATAAGGTAGCTAAAATTTTAAATCTAAATATAAAATTGAAATCTATTATTTCTAACATGAAGAGGGAGAAGATGAATTGGAAAAAACACTAGACAGTGTAAGATAACATAGGTTTAGTAAATGTAGAGATACAAAGTCCACTATCTTAAATTTAGATGTCTAATAGAATTTAAAAAATATATGAATATCAATTAGACCGAAATTCAATTTAAAGAGCTCTAATTAGAAACATTAGATATAAAACACAAACAAAAGTCATAAAATGTTTTAGTTTTCCCACAAGTTATTTGTCAATTGATTGTCCTTAGTTGATTGATGAACTAACAAAGATGACTAGATTCATATATGATATTGAATTGGTATTTTGACTATACAATATATGACATCGGGAAGTGCCTTTGGATAAGAGGATCGAAGCATACAGAACTTTCTTTGCTGTAAGTCAAAGAAGGTGAGAATTTTCATAAATGTACAGAACTTTCTGAAGAGTTCCCTTCCTCCTCTCCGTGCATTGAAGATGGATCAGATTCACAGAACACATTATGTTTCACTTCATAAAGCTTTCTCTGAATATTTTCAAGTTTCTTGCTATAACGTGCAAGATTTGCTACAAGTTCCCTGAATTCTTGTGAACTCTCATCACCAATTTCCATAGGAGAAACCTTAAAACAACAACAACAATTAATCACCATTAGTACTTGGTGTCAAGCATGGCTAGAAATTTTGAACATATTCAATGCAGTTAGAATTTTACAAGATTTGAGGGTACCTGCAAATTTGTATTGATAAGCCATGTTCCACTCATCATCAATGCTTTCTCTGCAGCTTCCTGGGTAGCAAATTCAATGTTTACCCCTCTGCATTACAGTGAACAAGATCAAATATATATTCTAATAATTATTGTTAATGAAAAAGAATAGAGCCTGGTCTGTGAGAAGAACATTTGTATATCAAAAGAAAGAAACAATGTAATGTCACCAAATTGCAATGTTGGCTTAAATAGTTTTTTAAAACATTATGATTGACAATTTCCTACCTTTTTGGGAGGCATGGATAAAGCTGTTGAAGCATGGTCACATTAACCACTTCTCCACAGTTCATGAAATGATTCCTCAAGTCCTCTTCTGTTGCTTCACATGGAACCTGCAACATTTCACAAAATAAGCATGAAAGTCCTAATCTGAAAGTTGGAACAATGAAAACCTCTGCATGGATTATTGATAAAAAGTAGAGCTTACATTAGACACAAAGACTGCCATTTCCTCACAAGACTCTCTACTTTTTGGGATATCTCTTAAACCATGATTTTCTGTGATCAAAAGAAACAATTATTGCTTACAATCTAAAAACAAACAGATATTGATCATATGCATTCAAAGATCTGAATGTTGTAATGGTCGATGACAAATAAAAAATGAACTATTTTCAAGTATCCTAAAAGTTAAGTATTAAAGAAGAATACCATTTTCTTTTGTAGCCTCTGATTTAACCTTCTTTGAATGAGGAACAAAGGCTTGGCCATGTCTCTGCAATAAAATAAAGTCAATAATAGGTAACTTTTTTTAGAAAAATGTTTTGACAAATTTTTCCATCATTGTGTCTTCGTAAATCCACTATTTTCTAGATATGATGATTTAAAAGTTGTCGATTAATTCACCTCAGATAATGATTTAGCTGCAGAAAAATTCACCCCTGAAATTGGTGTTGATTGAGGTCTTTTTAGAAGAGATTGTTGAGCAGATGCGGGGCTTGCTCTTCTTCCAAATGCTGTCACCGTTTTACCAGCTTTAGTTTTCATTGTCGAATTGGATCCAGAAATGTTGTGGGTATTTTTCTTGTTAGATATTGATGTTGAAGTTCCATTATAAGCTGTGGAAGGATCCTTAAGTTTCATTTTATTTCTTTGATAGGTTAATTAAATATATATTTTACATTTATGTAAATTATTAAAGTAAAAATTGTATAATAAATTATTAATGTATAATAGTGAAAATTATAATTTTTTTGTGCTTTTTTGTTTGTTCATATTGAATTTGATTGTTTGTTTTAAATGTGACAATTTAGTATCAAAATTTTGTTATATTTTTGTGGTTCAAATCTAATTTATATTTATGTTGTTCCTTATCTTAGGTCAAACATATAATAATAGATTTGAAGCTGACTTGAAAACATAACTAAAGTTTTAACCAGCAAACTTTCAAAGTCAAATTAATTATATACCGAAGCCAACTTAATCTGAACCAATAGTTGTCTTCTAACGTAATCACATAGAAGTTAAATTTTAATGCTAAGATATTCTACAAAGGACAAACCTGAATTTGTTTTTAGGATATCCATGATTGACTATCTAGCATTTTATACTCACATTACTTAAGAATTTTGAAACATTGTATTAAACATATAAGAGCACTAGGGTAACATAACAATATGCATGGTTTTTTGAATGATAGAAATGTATAATCTGACTCTTTCATCATTTATTAGTCGAGAGTAGATTGATTTGTTGTAAATGTTTAAAATTATGGAAGAACAGAACCAATTGCATCACCAATTTCATTTTGATCAACAGGTGCGCAATTGTATAGAGATTTGTATATATTATTATCAGTTTAATTGATAAAAGGAATGATTTTGCCTTGAATATTATTTATATATATTTGTTGTGTCGAAAAAGTATGTTTTTTTAGTGACAGGGAACTCTGTTGAACAATGAAGGACAACCAAAGTAGGTATCAAGTTTGGGAATATAATTTCAGTGTTACATCATAATTGCAAAAATGAGAGATGAGTTGTAGAAAACATATAGCAGTTCACATTTGGTGGATGTCCTCTATTTGCTGGCACTGCTCTTGCAGCATGATGGCTTTATGCTTTTTTTGATGAATGGTTTCTAGTTTCTACTCCGGCTTTTGCCGTGTGGACTCTCGCGGAGTGATTTTTTTGTCCCCCGACCTCTTTTTTGTGAATATGTAACTTTTATATTCAATTAATAGAAAAGACACTATTCATCAAAAAATACTATTGTTTTCAACTAAATTCAAGTGGGCTAAAATGTGTCATTTGTTTATCTTAGTGGATGTCCTCCAAAAAATTTGAGCTAAATTCAAGGTGGCTAAAATGTGACATTTGTTTATCATTGCAATTTATATGCTAAAGTAATACTATTATTTTGAACTAAATTCAAGTGGACTAAAATGTGTCATTTGTTTAACACTGCAATTTATATGCTGAAGCAGCACTATTGTTATGTTGCAAGATTTTCACAAACTACAAACTAACCACTTATATGCAATATGCTTTTTGAAATACTTTCTATGCAGCAAATACTTAATATATTATTGGTCACCAAAGCATGATTAACAATGTTATTGTTAAGAATGTTTAAGGTATTGAATTAAAAATATGTAGGTAATATATTAGAGTACAAGTAGCTCTGGAAGAATGTTAAGAATGATTAGGGTAAAAAACTGAAAGGATGTAGGTAATATACTATGACACAATTAGCTCTTGAAGAATGTCAAGAATAGAAGGAAATATTGGATTCCAAAGTAACAGAGTGCTTAAAATATGAAGAATTCAGTTGAATTTATGGTTATTTCAATAAAAGAGAAAAAATGATAAGAATGTAAGTTTATGATTGAAACTTCTAAATACAAAATGTTCATAAAATGTCTCTAAGGACTTTGGTGTAAATCCCCCTTAAAAGCTCATTTTTAATTTATGGTAAATGACATATTTGAATTGACTTTGCAAAGATTAGCCATGTAAGTAAGGTTGGTTCGATAATTAAATTTCAATGATAATGTTTAAAAAAGTGACGAATATGACGATTAAGTTCTTTAAATAATTAGAAATTTATTTTCTACAATTAGTATATCAGGTTCTTTGTTATTTTAAGGGTAAGTGCACAAAGATGGGGGACCAAAAAGGGGCTATAAGATGCCATTTTTTTCCTGAAATCAGCAAACTTTGAACTTCAACAAGAAATTGAAGATAGTTAGACTCAAAATTTTAAGATGCGACAAAAACAATAATTGTAATACTCTAAATCTAGTTCCTAAACTACTAACTTATTTTAAAAATGATACAGATTAAGGCCCTCAAAAAGGGGGAGCACAAAAAGTGGTCCTATTTTTGTGAAAAAACATAACATAGCGTCTGGTGTGCTCCCCCTAAAATGGTAACTTTTTTTAAAAAAAAATTTAATTGCTCCAGTGAGAAGTTAGCTAACACCATGTAGTTTATCCTATAATTTTTTGGTAATTTTTTATGAATGTATAATTTTTGATGAATTTAAGAAGTGCACACATCCTGCAAACATGAAATTTCTGTGTGCTCCCCCTAGAAATCATTTAAAACTAATCAAAAAATAATTTATTTTTTTTTAAAGTGTGTAGAATGGAGTCTAGTTTCTAAAAATGTAACTTGTTGCAAAATTTGATGAATGAGCCAAAATCTATGCCCAAAATACTACATGTTGGTTTTTTACAAAAAATGGACATACACACAAAAGAAATTAGAGTTGAAAAATTTAACATAATCTTAATTCAAAATAGATTATATGCTTAGATAGCTAACAGAGAGATCTGCAATATCACGTCGTCTGATTTTTATGTTCTTGAGCCATGAGTAAACTTGACGAGGAGCACACAAAAAAAAATGTCATTTTTCTATATGTCTGCTAGAAAATACGTCTCAGGCCTATTTCAATCGTCCAAGCCTTTGGGTTGGATCTCCAAGAAAAATCTAAGCCTTAGGATTGGTAAATTCCAATGCCTTACCAAGTGTGTGCACCCTATAGGGTGAGCACACTATTGAAATCAATGAGTTTCATACTGCATGCGCCTTATGAAAGTCATAGATTTCAATAGTGTGCTCGCCCTATAGGGTGTGCACCCTATTTAAGACATAGATTTAAATAGTGATGACAAATAGTCAGAGTGAGAGGAAGAGAGAGATAGAGGGGGAGAGAGAGAGAGAGAGAGAGAGAGAGCTCTCCCTCCCCCATACTCTCTCTCTCCCCCTCTACACCTTCCTATCCTCCATATTTTCCCTTCTTACCATCTTTCACCCCCTCTCTCTCTCTCACACATGCACATATGCTCTCTCTCTCTCTCTCTCTCTCTCTCTCTCTCTCTCTCTCTCTCCTTCCTCTTATCTCTCTCCTACTATCTCCCTTCCCCCCCCCTCTCTCTCTCTCTCTCTCTCTCTCTCTCTCTCTCTCTCTCTCTTCTCTCTTTTTCTTGTTTTACATAGGGTGCACACCCTATTTAAGAGTATGCATAACATATTTTTTGTTTTGTATAGGGCGTACGCCCTATAGTGCGCTCGCGCTATGCAAAACTAAAATAAATAGTCTTCTTTGCCAAGGATCTCGTGAAAGAGGCCCGCTTTTTCTTATGATGTCTGAATTCTGCATTTTATCTGACATATTTTTTCCTTTTCATGGTGTTGATAGTGACAAATCAACATCATTTTGCACTATAGTGACAAGTTTTCACTTTCCACCATCGTTTTATTTTCTCTTTGCATCATCGAATTGTGAAAGTCAATTATTGAGGAGAAATTTATCGATTGAGGTAAGTTTTTTATTTTTTTACATGTCAAATGTGAATAAAGAGTGTTTTGGTTTATAATTGGTATGATATAGACTTGTTTGATACATAATTTGATATAATTGTAATAAATTTGTATTATAATTTGTCATATTGTAAGAGGTTTATATTATAATTTGACTTATTATTTTACATTTATATTATATTTTTAAAATTGTAATCAATTCATATGTAGAAATCATCATCATGCCAAGGAAATGAGCAAATAATTTAACACTGGAAGAGCATGAAAGAGACAAAGAGAAGAAAAGGTCAACAATGAGACAACTTCGTGAACAAAAAAAAATAGATACCATACAAGAAGATTTTTCTTTGGATGAGGAACATGAAACATCAATACAAAGTAAAAGAGAATTGGAATTGGAAACAAAAAGACAATGAATGATAAACTTGCATGCAGCAAGACAATTGAATTATGAAGATGCGGGGACATCATCTATGAGTTCTGAAGTTCAAGAGACATCATCATCCAATGTTGGAGGCACACCAATGTATCATGTTGAAGGCACACCATTGTCTACTTTTGAAGTTGGAGGCACACCAATGTACCATGTTGAATGCACACCCTTGTATCATGTTGAAGGTACACCATTGTCTACATCTCAAAGTGGAGGTACACAATTGTATCATGTTGAAGACACACCATTATCTACATCCCAAGGTGTAGGCACAACATCATCTCATGTTGAAGGCACACCATTATCTACATCCCAAGGTGTAGGCACAACATCCTCTCATGTTGAAGGCACTCAAGATGGTACACAATTCACACATAATGTTTTTGATGGTCCTAGAATTATTTATAGAAAGCCAAAATATTTGATTGATATTGATACTAATATTTTGCAAGCAATGCCTGACAAGATTTTGGTGCTCCTATTGAGTTGAGTTGTAAAAATATTTCTCATTATTAATAAAAAAAACTTTATGTTGTTATGACAATGACTTGTAGGCACTTTATGTTTTTCTTCTTATTCATAGATTTCATTGCTTTGACTATTGAATCCTTTGTGGGCTTGAACATCACTTTCTTTTCTTTTCTCATCTTTGGAGAATCATTTACTTCATTCTCTCCTTTCATACCATCTACTTTAAGACTCCACACCTTAGGTTTCCTTCAACAACTCCATATCCACCATATCAAACAAGTTCTTGGTTCATGCTTGTTTAAGCTTGTGAATTGGTTCCATCAATCAAATTCTTGATCACCTCTTCAAATGGTGATCAAATTATTTGAATAACCTTTTTCAAGTTGCATAACATATGTCAAAACAAAGACTATGTGTTTTGGAACATCACACCTTAAATTTGATTATTCATGTTTCCCAACTAGGCCTAATAGGCTCAATTAACAAAGAATCCCCATTAAGGACTCACTCCCAGACCTTTCCACTTTCAACAGTGTCTTAAAATGACTCTAATTAGAGGATTCTACCATCAATTTGAATATTTGACACTTCTAGATGTAAAAGCCCCAAGTTTGTCCCAAAACCCCCTAGAAACTAGGGCTCGCCCAATGTCTCATCTCCCAGCACCATAGATTCTGAACCAAAGTTGATTCACCATCATTTGACCATCCTATGATGGATTCATGCATAAAATACCCCCCTCCAAAGGCTAGAACATCTACTGTTGTACCCTTGCACCAATTTCATGACCCTTATACACCCTTCAAACTCATCAAACTCCTTCAATCACTCTCAACTTGCAAAATCTTCTTCTTTCCTACATTTCCAATGTTAGAATACTAAGTTACAAGGTTTGGATCCATCCCTAAGTGACAAAAAATACATAAAGGGGATGGATCAATGAATTTACATCTTTAATCAATGCACAAACTGTGCTTGTACAAGACAGTCAAAACAAATAGAAGTTAAAACCCTACAAAAATAGATTTCCGTTTGTTCTCCTCCCATTCTCTTAATTTTAAAGGCTTAAATAAACTCCCTTTAACCTCCCAAACCAAATCAAATCAGTTGGATATGCTAACAAAGAAAACTATACTTATTTTTAGAGTTTCCCTCCTAATCTCAAGTGACCATTTGAATTTAAATATTCCAATTTGCAAACTTAATCAAATAAACTCCTAAAAACTCTTAACTTTGGATTTTATTCTTTTATGATCCAAATGACCTATCTAAACCATAAAAATTACTCTAAGACCTAATTCCAACCATCTAGGCCCATTATGCCAATACAGGCATTCAACTATCTATTACATCCATTTTTTTCATTTTCAAGCCTTTATAATTTTAGGCCTTGTTTATTACATAAAATGGCTTTACATGCCATGTTACATCAGATAAAATGACCCTTGGTCATGTTCTTCACTCTATCCTCCTTAGGTCCTCCAGGTGACCCTCGTGTGTTCTTAGGTGCCCCTGCACCATAATGTCCTCAATGGACTACAAAATCTCATTTGTAAATGGAGCAATATTGTCCAAGCTTAAATTATGTTTTAAGAGTCTAGGATGGGTCATGGGATAAATACAAGGAATTAGGAATCATTTAGAAAGGGTTAATTATATAGTCAGGGTTTGATCTTTACACCCTCCAATAGATTGTTCATGAGCTCTCCTTTTGCAAGATTGAGTCTCTGAACATGGTAGAATCCTCTCAAAGTCTTAATTCATGTTTCCCAAACCCCTGCCTCTCTCCCAAACACTGCCTCAATCTAGGCTTCCTAATCGGGCTTGTCTTTGCTTGCCTAGGGCCTGCATGTAAAGACACTTCCCCTGCACTTCATGCCATAAAAATACATATTTAAAATTTTTATACAATACACTAACATAATCCAAATGGTCATAGAGAACCCATAATACCCAACTATCCAATCTTTCCCAAACTATCTAGAGGCCTAATTGCCCTGTCTAGTAGCCCTGCAACGAAGGAAAATGCCACTTATCTCTAAAACTTTCCAAAGGAATAATCAAACAAATTAATTTTTTGAGTACCCTTTTCTTAGTACATTGTTGTATCCAAAGGAAATATATGGTTGTTTTGGAGCGTGTACTGTTGCTCAACCCTATGGCTCCAAAAATGCATGAAAAGTGAGTGATTTAACAAAGGAAATATATGAAATAATTAACCCCAAGACTTAAAACTATATAAAGTATCTTATTATGTCATAAAACCTCTAAATACCAAAGGAATTATACTTAGACCTCCTATAACTCCAAAAAACCCCAATTTTGGTCTCTTCAAACCCTTAAACCAAGGGTTTCTCAAATCGGTGCCCTCCAATCACTTCCAAGTTCAAACAATTATTGATTGAAATTTAAATGAACAATATAAGATGATCAAAATCATCATATATCCCTATCCTTAAGACCAATCTTCTGGTGCTATACCCTTGCCATGAAATTCAATGTATTTTCCAACATTTGCTGACTGTGATCACTTCTTCTTTCACTTGTCTGCACACCAAAGCATTAGATTTGTATTGTACATTTTAGATATGCTCATTCCATGAAAGTTAGGCCTTTACTTTCATGGGATGATGCTCATCTTTATTGGATTCCAATCAAAACAGTGACTTAGGAACGCCAAACCGTGACAGTGCTGAAAATAATGATTTAAAAGCTGATTCAAATCAATGTAAGAAACATATGAAATGTCTTCAATCTTGTAAGAAAATACTCCTAAAACATTATCAATCAATCTAAATTAGATTTTTCAACTTCAAAACAAGACATTAAACAAACTTTCAAAAATTCTGAGATTTTCATATTTTTCTATTGCAGTCCGTACACACAGCCTCCTATGTTGTACAATGGAACTTTGGCATATTTGATGGACTCATAGAAACTACCCAACCAATCCCAATTGGTTGGATGGATTAGTTTGCACTAAAACATAACAAAATCCAATTCCCTCCATTTTCTAATAATCATTGCATTTTCATTGCTTATAGGCCATTATAGGTGCCATAAACACCATGTACAAAAAACCTAAAATATTCCAAAAAAACCTAACCTAGAGTAGTAGAAAACTTGGTAACAGCCCTACTTCCTTCAGAAGTAGCATGCCTAGCCAACTCTCCAGGTAGAACAAACTTGACAACAGTCTCAATTTCTCTAGAGGAAAGTGTCACGATCTTGTTATATTTTAGTAGAGAAGCAACCTAATGAGTAATCTTATCAAAAATATCAATCATGAAGCTCTCCATGATATCGATGGCAGCACTGGATATTCCCTTGGAGGGATGCACTTGTTTCAACACCTTGTATATAAACCTCTTGTAACTTTCTACACTTCTCTTCCTCTTCTTCTTCTTATTCTCAAATTTCATGGCTTTGACTACTAAATTCTTTGTGGGCTTGAACATCACTTTCTTTTCTTTTCTCTACTTTGGAAAAGCTTTTACTTCATTCTATCATTTCATACCATCCACTTTAACAATTCTGGAAGCCCTAGAAGATTTTGGAGCCATGGATTTTATGCTTGTATGAACAACTAACTAGAATTTTTTGCAAGCTAATTTTCTTAGAATTCTCAAATGTACAGGCATGGAATTGGATTGTATACAAGGCTTGATTTAAAGCATTGTTTGTGGGTAATTAAGAGCATATGTACAAGGATTTTTCCCTGCCAATGACTCTAAGCTGAAGTGTCCCTCAAGGTTGCTTAAGCATGAAATCAATGATCTTTGTAGGGTTATATCTCAGAGCTTGTGCAAGGTAGCATCGGGGCCTACAAAATCCTATCTCAATTTTTAGAGATTCAACTTCATTTAAATTTGGCAACACATTCTCAGTCGATGTCAGAACTCACAGTGTTCCTCAGTTCAAATGGCCAATGTTGTGTATCCTTCCAACCGTCGGTCCTAGCAATGAACCATATGTTCCAATAGCTCCAAATGGTCTAGTAAACACTAGTGGCAACCTCATTCCCCACACACAACCGTTCAATCCCCATCGACGACTCTGGGCCAAAGTGTCCCTCAAGCTCGCTTAAGCATGAAATCAACAATCTTTGAAGGGTTGTATCTCGGAGCTCGTGTGGGGTAGCATCAATTCGTTAGTTTCTATGGGACCGTGTTGCCAGGGCCTACAAAAGCCTATCTCAATTTCTAGATATTCAACTTCATTTAAATTTGGCAACACATTATCGGTCGATGTTAGAACACAGTGTTCCTCAATTCAAATGGCCAACATTGCGTATCCTTCCAACTCTCAGTTGTAGCAATGAACTATCTATTCCAACATCTCTAAATGCTCAGGTAAATGCTAGTAGCAACCTCCTTCACCATGCACAACCGTTCGATCCCCGCTGACAACTCCAGGCCGAAGTGTCCCTCAAGGTTGCTTAAGCATGAAATCATCGATCTTTGCAGGGTCATATCTCGGAGCTCATGTGGGGTAGCATCAATCCATCAGTTTCTACAGGACGGTGTTGCCAAGGGATACAAAAGATTGTCTCAATTTTTAGAGATTCAAGTTCATTTAAATTTGGCAACACATTCTCAGTCGATGTCAGAACGTACAGTGTTCCTAAGTTCAAATGGCCAATGTTGTGTATCCTTCCAACCATCTGTCGTACAAATGAACTGTCTATTCTAACAACTTTGAATGGCTAGGTAAACGCTAGTGGCAACCTCGCTCACCATGCACACCCATTCGATTCCCGCCGATGACTCCAGGCTGAAGTGTCCCTCAAGGTCGCTTAAGAATGAAATCAATGATCTTTGATGGGTCATATATTGGAGCTCATGTGGGGTAACACCGATTCGTCAGCTTCCATGGGACTGTGTTGCTAGGACCTACAAAAGCCTATCTTGATTTTTAGAGATTCAACTCTGTTTAAATTTGGCAACACATTCTCAGTTGATGTCAGAACACACAGTGCTCCTTAGTTCAAACAGCCAATGTTGTGTATCCTTCCAACCATCAGTCGTAGCAATGAACCATCTATTCCAATAGCTCAAAATGTCTGAGTAAACACTAGTGGCAACCTCATTCACCATGCACAACCATTTGATCCCCGCCGATGACTCCGGGCCGAAGTGTCCCTCAAGGTCACTTAACCATGAAATCAGTGATCTTTGTAGGGTCATATCTCCAAGCTCGTGTGGGGTACTATCAATCCAGCAATTGCTACATGACCATGTTATCGAGGCCTACAAAAGCCTATCTCAATTTTTAGAGATTCAAGTTTGTTTAAATTTAGCAACACATTCTCGATCGATGTCAGAACACACAATGTTCCTCAGTTAAAATGGCCAACATTGTGTATCCTTCCAACTGTCGGTCATAGCAACAAACCATCTATTCCAACAGCTCTGAATGGCTGGGTAAATGCTAGTGGCAACCTCATTTTCCACACACAAGCATTCGATCCCTGCTAATGACTCCAGGCCAAAGTGTCCCTCAAGGTCGCTTAAGCATGAAATCAATGATCTTTGCGGGGTCATATCTCAAAGCTCATGTGGGGTAGCATCGATTCATCAATTTCTATAGGACCATGTTGTCGGGACTTACAAAAGCCTATCTGTATTTTCAGAGATTCAACTTCGTTTAAATTTGGCAACACATTCTCATTCGATGTTAGAACACATAGTGTTCCATAGTTCAAACAACCAACATTGCATATCCTTCCAACCATTGGTCGTAGCAACAAACCATTTGTTCCAACAACTTTGAATGGCTGGGCAAATGCTAGTAGAAACCTTGTTTGTGACGCACAGTCGTTTGATCCCCACCGACGACTCCGGGCCAAAGTGTCCCTCAAGGTCGCTTAAGCATGAAATCAGCAATCTTTGTGGGGTCCTATCTTGAAGCTTGTGTGGGGTAGTATCGATCTGTTAGTTGCTATGAGACCATGTTGCTGAGGCCTAGAAAAGCCTATCTCAATTTTCAGAGATTTAAGTTCGTTTAAATTTAGCAACACATTCTCGGTCGATGTCAGAACGCATAGTGTTCCTCAGTTCAAATGACCAACATTCCATATCCTTCCAATCATCAGTCATAGCAATGAACCATCTATTCCAATAGCTCTAATGGGTAAATGCTAGTGGCAACCTCATTTGCTACACATAGCTGTTTGATTCCCGCCGACGACTCCTAGCTGAAGTGTCCCTCAAGGTCCCTTAAGCATGAAATCAATGATCTTTGTTGGGTCATATCTTGGAAATCGTGTGAGGTAGCATCGATCCATTAGTTTCTATGGGACCGTGTTGCCGAAGCCTACAAAAAAATTTCTTAGTTTTCAAAGATTCAAGCTCGTTTAAATTTGGCAACACATTCTTGGTCGATGTCAGAATGCATAGTTTTCCTTAATTCAAATGACCAACATTGTGTATCCTTCCAACCGTTGATCATAGCAATGAACTGTCTATTCCAACATCTCCAAATGGCTGAGTAAATGCTAGTGGCAACCTCGTTTGCCATGTATAGCTGTTTGATCCCCACCAATGACTTTGGGCCGAAGTGTCCCTCAAGGCCCCTTAAGCATGAAATCAATAATATTTGTGGGGTCATATCTTAGAGCTTGTGTGAGGTAGCATCAATCCATCAATTGTTACGGGACCGTGTTACTAAGGCCTACAAAATCCTATCCCGATTTTAAGAGATTCAAGTTCATTTAAATTTGGGAACACATTCTCGGTCGATGTCAGAATGCACAATGTTCCTTAGTTCAAACAGCCAACGTTGCATATCCTTCCAACTGTCGGTCGTAGCAATGAACCATCTATTCCAATAGCTTTGAATGGTCAAGTAAATGCTAGTGAAAACCTCATTCACCACACATAGTCATTCAATCCCCGCTGATGACTCTGGGCTGAAGTGTCCCTCAAGGTCACTTAAGCATGAAATCAGCGATCTTTGCAGGGTCATATCTTAGAGCTCGTGTGGGGTAGCATCAATCTATTAGTTGCTACAAGACCGTGTTGTTGAGGCCTACAAAAGCCTATCTTAATTTTTAGAGATTCAAGTTCTTTTAAATTTGGTAACACATTCTCGGTCGATGTCAGAATGCACAGTGTTCCTCAGTTCAAACGGCCAATGTTGCGTATCCTCCCAACTGTCGATCGTAGCAATGAACTGTCTATTCCAATAGCTCTGAATGGCTAAGTAAACACTAGTGGCAACCTCATTCACCATGCACTATTGTTTGATCCCCGCCGATGACTTCAGGCCGAAGTGTCCCTCAAAGTCGCTTAAGGATGAAATCAGTGATCTTTGCAGGGTCATATCTCAGAGTTCATGTGAGGTACCATCAATCTGTCAGTTGTTATGGTATTATGTTTCTAAGGCTTGCAAAAGCCTATCTCAGTTTTCAAAGATTCAACTTCATTTAAATTTGGAAACACATTCTCTAATTTCAACTTATTATATGATGCAGCCGAGTGCCGACATAGTCATTATATACGGTATGTTTTACTATTTTTTTTTATAACTAATGCTTCTAGTGAATCCAAATTTAGTTTTTATAAAGATGAGATGTTAGTGAATGACTTCTCGCTAATACTACTCTTCCACCAAATCTAGATTTCAACCCTTTTGTGGATCTACAGGCTCAACCGCGAGCCCACAAGATTGGCCAAGAGAAAACTATGATTGTATATCAATTGATTATAAAATGTTCACTTGAGGAGAAAATATTGCAATGATCAAGAATCAAATTGGCTATGGAAAACCTAGTTATGAATTATGTTAAGAATAAAACTATTAAGGAATTGCATGATATATTACTCAATGGTGCAAGGAATATTCTTGATGAACATGGGATTGCAGCTACATCTATTCAATATATAGAGGAAGATATATGAAATCTTCTCAATAGAGAGATTAATGTGAGAGAAAAGGACATTTCAGAAGAAAATGGTTATCTTGGTGCCATCCAAGGTATGCCAATTACTCAGGGCGAAGAGACAAAGCTCACAGTTAATGGGAAATACTAGGAAGAGCTTCTTGGACCCATGATAGAAGTTACAGATAAGGAGGAAGAGCTAGGAAGGGGAAAGTGACAAAAGAAAGAAGTAAGATATGCGTGTGAGCCTATGTTAGATAATGATGATGAGTACTCACCATCTGCTAGTAGCTCAAGTAGTGACAAAAGCTCTTTAGTGCACATGTACACTATCACAAAATATTCAGATAGAGAAGTAACAAGTGTTATCGAATTATCCACAGAGCAATGTGAAATGAAGCCTCAAATTGGTTCATTAACAATTTGGCCATGCACTTCATTCTAGCACCCCAAATATTTCTATTAGAAATGCCAATTTGTCAATGGCCTTGTATTTATGAGACTTGGGAAACCAAGTTACTCATGTTGAGCATTATCCCTCCAATGTAAGTTCATTGCCACCTTTGGCAAGGCAGTCTCACTCCTTATTTTACAAAAAAGGGCAGCCATCTATGGTCCAAGGTTTTAATTCAGCTGACAAGTGGAGAGCTTCTCAAGGTACCGATCTCTTTCATAGAGAAGTTTCTGATTCATCTCAAGGTTCTCATTTAGGTGACCAACTTCTTGGAGGTCCACAAATAGACCCATTGATTTCCCAAATTGGTAAAAGGGTGGATGCAATTTTGGAAAGAGTATCCCAATTGAAGAGAAATAGAAATTCCAGTGAGCATAAAGTTATTGCAGATCCAATGGGTCTATCTCCTCCATTGACAAATATAACTGCTTCTAGAGACTTGAGTTTAAATAGAGACTGTTTGTTCCCAAACATGCCCCAATCGAGTAGATGAACCAGATGTTCCTTGAGTAAAGAAGATATTAGTTTATTAAAGTGTTTGCATTATCCCACTTGCTATCAGTTACTACTTTTTGAGTGGCTTGCCAACTGCTTCTGTGTGGCATTTCTGTAATATATAATGTCCTCATGCAAGTACATGCCATTTTTTGTAAACATTTTCTATTGTAAAGGGTTAGTGAGCAATATCAAAGAAAAGGTTCTTGCATGTATTATTTAGACACATATCAATTAGTAAACCATTTTTCTCCCATTACATGGTAGAAATGCCTAGATTCACATTGTTGGTATCAATAGGAAGCAAGATGAGGGAAGAAATATTTGTGAAGAGGAAGTACAAATGTTACTATCCAAAACCATTTGGAGAGTAATACTCTTCTCCTAATTATTCCTAGTGGCAACCTCATTCACCATGCATAGCCATTTGATCACCGCTGATGACTCTTGGCCAAAGTGTCCCTCAAGGTCGCTTAAGAATGAAATCAATGATCTTTGTGAGGTCATATCTTGGAGCTCATGTAGGGTAGCATCAATCTATTAGTTTCTATGGGACCATGTTGTCAGGCAATTTTTAGAGATTCAATTTTGTTTAAATTTGGCAACACATTCTTGGTCGATATCAGAACACATAGTATTCCTCAATTTAAATGGCCAACATTGCGTATCCTTCCAACCATCGATCGTAGCAACAAACCATCTATTCCAACAGCTCCGAATGGCCAGGTAAAAACTAGTGGCAACCTCATTCTACACACATATTCATTTGATCTCCGCCAATGACTCCGAGCTGAAGTGTCCCTCAAGGTCTCTTAAGCATAAAATCAGCAATCTTTGTGAAGTCATAACTTGCAGCTCATGTGAGGTAGCATCGATTCATCAGTTGCTACAGGACTGTCTTGCCAGGACCTACAATAACCTATCTCAATTTTCAAAGATTCAAGTTCATTTAAAATTGACAACACATTCTCAATCGATGTCAGAACTCAAGTGTTCCTCTATTCAAATGACCAATGTTACGTATCCTTCCAACCATTGGTCATAGCATTGATCCATCTGTTCCAACAACTCTGAATGGCCAGGTAAATTCTAGTGGCAACCTCGTTTGCCATGCACATTCATTCGATACCCGTCGATGACTCCGGGCCGAAGTGTCCCTCAAGGTCCCTTAAGCATGAAATCAAAAATCTTTGTAGGGTCATATCTTGGAGCTTGTACGAGGTAGCATCAATCTTTCAATTGCTACGGGACCATGTTGTCGGGGCATACAATATCTTGTCTCGATTTTCAGAGATTCAAGTTCATTTAAAATTGGCAACACATTTTTGGTCGATGTCAGAACTAAAATGTTCCTCAGTTCAAATAACCAACATTGCGTATCCTTCCAATCATCCATCATAGCATCGATCCATCTATTTCAACAGCTCTGAATGGCTGGGTAAATGCTAGTGGCAGCCTCATTCACCATGCATAGTCATTTGATCCCCGCCGATGACTTAAGGCCGAAGTGTCCCTCAAGGTCCCTTAAGCATGAAATCAGTGATCTTTGTTGGGTCATTTCTTAGAGCTCATGCGAGGTAGCATCGATCCATCAGTTGGTACAAGACTGTGTTGCTGAGGCCTATAATAATATGTCTTAGTTTTCAGAGATTCAAGTTTGTTTAAAATCAGCAACACATTCTCGGTCGATGTCAGAACTCAAAGTGTTCCTTAGTTCAAATAGCCAACATTGTGTATCCTTCCAACCGTCGATCATAGCATTGAATCATTTGTTCTAACAACTCTGAATGGTTGGATAAACGCTAGTGGTAACCTCATTCACCATGCACACTCGTTCAATCCCCGCCGATGACTCCGGGCCGAAGTGTCCCTCAAGGTCCCTTAAGCATGAAATTATCGATCTTTACGGGGTCATATCTCAGAGCTCATGCAAGGTAGCATTGATCCATCAAGTACTACAAGACTTTGTTTTCGGGGCCTACAATAGCCTATCTCAGTTTTTAGAGATTCAATTTTTTTATATTTGGCAACACATTCTTGATCGATGTCAGAGTGCATAGTGTTCCTTAGTTCAAACAAACAACATTGTGTATCTTTCCAATCGTCAATCATAGCATGGAACCATCTATTCCAATAGCTCTAAATGGTCTGGTAAACACTAGTAGAAACCTCATTCACCACACACAGTTGTTCGATCCCCACTGATGACTCTGTGTCGAAGTGTCCCTTAAGGTCGCTTAAGTATGAAATCAGCGATCTTTGTAGGGTCATATCTCAGAGCTTGTGTGAGGTAGCATAGATTCATCAGGTGCTACAAGACCTTTTTGTCAATGCCTACAATAGCCTGTCTCAGTTTTTAGAGATTCAAGTTCATTTATATTTAGAAACACATTCTCGGTCGATGTCAGAATGCATAGTGTTCCTCAATTCAATGGCCAATGTTGTGTATCCTTCCAACCGTCAGTCGTAGCAATGAACCATCTATTTCAATAGCTTTGAATGGCCAGGTAAATGCTAGTGGCAGCCTTGTTTTCCACACATAGCCATTCGAACCCCACCGACGACTCCAAGCCAAAGTGTCCCTCAAGGTTGCTTAAGCATGAAATCAATGATCTTTGCGGCATCATATCTCGGATCTCGTGTGAGGTAGCATCGATGCATTAGGTTCTATGGGACTGTGTTTCCAAGGCCTATAATAGCATATCTCAGTTTTCAAAGATTCAAGTTGGTTTATATTTGGAAACACATTCTCGATCAATGTCAGAACTCACAATATTCATCAGTTCAAATGGCCAACATTGCATATCTTTCAAACCATCAATCATAGCATTGAACCTTTTGTGTTAGAAATTTGGCTGAGTTGATTACATAGATGTTGTCATTATGGAAACATATGTCCTACATGAAGATCGTACAAGTCAGAGAGAAAGTATGGTAGAGCGCATTGCAAATTTGTCTAAGTGTGAGACAGTATTTTCACCAGTGCACCCGGACACATTTTTGGTTTGCAATGTTGACTAGAGTAAGTTCAGTGCTTGCACACTTGAACATAGACTCTATGATGTCTATTGGACACCCATCTTAGAGCACAAGTTAGTATGACATGTACAGAAAGAGTTATTGTAGTTTTACCGAAGACAGTGTGAAGTCAACAGGACAGAGTATAAAGACAGAATTGGTAAAAGAGTTAAGGGATTATTTTGTTTATCAAAATAATGACTTAAAAATATAAAGAGGACAACATCCTACATGTTTAATCTTGGATAAAGTTACTTGTATAAATGTAATATGAAGTAGAGACATAAGTGTAAGTGATGCAATGAAAGGAATGTATGCATGAAAAGAAAGCAATGAAAGCAGTAATGTAATATATGTAAATAGCAAGCGAAGATAGTGATGCGAAGTTTTAAGTAGTATAAGGTGATGTACCTTGATACTCTATTGTAATTAGTATACATTGTATATTACTTGTTTGGGAAATGGGCTCATCTAGTAATCACTTTTTGTATTAACAACTCCTAATAGGGCTGAGGCTTCTAACAAGGCCTATAGTCCCTTAATCAGGACTAATACACTATATGCTTGTAATAGACTCCTAACAGGGTCAATATCCCTAACAGGGATACTTTTGATTAGTGGATCTTTGTGGGTACCATCCCCATTGGAGTTTTCCCTTGGCCAGGGTTTCCTCAAGAACAAATAATGTGTTATGAGTTCGTATGTCTTACTGTTATGCATATTGTTTAGTTTACTATGTTATGCATGTATTAAGATTATCTGTTATATCCATAATTGGGTAAAAAGAAAAGTTTGTAGAATGCTGATTCACACCCCCCTCTCAGTATTCCCTATTTCTAACAATTGGTATCAGAGCTTAGTTACTCAGAAAAGAATCATTCAAGGAAAGCCTAGCAGCTTGAGTAAGATCTCTATGGATATGGATCAACTATAGAAGAATCTTGAAGAAGCTCTTGAACAGATTGATATGCTTAGTGATGAAAGAGATGCTCTAAAAGGAAAATATGATGATGCAAATAACCTCATTGAGAAACTAAAAAAAAAGTTGGAAGATCTAAAATTTGAAAAGGAATCCAAAGTTCTTATTGAAGATTGTGATGACAATTTGGAAAAAGAAAATGAGATCCTTAAACATGAACTAAAGATAGAAAATTTGAAGCTAAGTCCAAAAGATGGAAATAACAAGAATGAAGAGAATCTAAAATCTGAAAATGAGAAGTTGAAAATTGAAAACGAAGGACTAAAATCTAAACTTGACAAAGTAACATCTGAATTTGAGAAAGTCAATTTACAGTATGTTGAACTTGAGAAATACAATACAATTGTGAAAGGTGAATTGACTCAATCAAAGCAACAACTTGAAAGGCTATATTCAACTAGTGAGAAGATTGATGAACAAGCATCTTTTTAGAAACCATTTTATGATAAAACTGGTCTTGGATTCAATACATCAAGTACAGTTCAAGAAAACAAGGAACCAGATCAGAACATATCTAAAAGTATAGATGAGAGGAAATTTGATGAAAGTAAGAAATCTGAAGATACACCTAAAAGAGAAGAATCACCAAAGAAAGAGGAACCATCCAAAGGTATGCAAAGAGAATTCAAAAGTAGATGCTTTACTTGTAACACTATTGGTCACATGAAGAGAGATTGCATAGGTAAGCAATTCAAACCTCTTAATGGTTATTGTTATAATTGTAATGGATTTGGACATAGAGCTATTGAATGTAGAAAACCTAAATGTATTGAGAATAACAATAATAGTAGAATGTCGAGGAATACTAACCATGCAGATAAGAAACACACTGAAGACATGAACATAAGAAGTGGAGTAATATGTTACAGATGCAACAAAATTGGACACATTGCTAGAAATTGTAGATCACAGATTAATCTACCTAGACCAAGATATGGAAGTAATGGAATTGTTTGTCAGATATGCAACAAGATTGGACATACAACAAAGTTTTGTAGAATGAACAATGGAGTTTTTCATCCTAACCCTAATCCTAGAAATCATGCAAGAAAAGATGAAGATACAAGCAATAGACAGAAAGGATGTTGTAGCACTTTAGATGAAGTGAAGTTTGTTAAAAGAACACATGAAGGAGACATTTTTAGCATTGAAGGTATTAAGGAAGGTGAAGTATTGAAAGGTAAGAATGAATCTTTACCTAACCTATCTCAGAGTACTTAATTTATGAAAATTATAGTAGATTAGGAACTTAGAATTAGTGTAGAAGTAGATATATGATGAATTAAGTTTTGCGTAGTTAATACAAGGTAGTTTATGATGTTCTAATTCTATGTTTAAGAGTGCAAACAAAAATATTATGTTTTGCGAGATCGCAAGAAGTTTTAAGTTTTATAGGTTACCAGAGATAACTTTTTGGAAAGAAGCGGCAAAAGAATTGAATGTGATGTCAGATCTAAGTAAGAATGAAGTAATAAAAGGTTGTAATTGGTATTATTTGATCAGAAAAGTGAATACAAGTGTTAAGGAGAGAAAAGAGCAGTGATTAGAAGCATTTTGCAAGGATTTGAAGAAGGATTTTGTACCCAATCTATGCAAGCCCTAAGATCTCAAAATTGAGGTATTTTACTTGATAGATCTTTGAATCAGTGTAAGGAATTAGAAGCAATCATGGATGTTTCTTTAATACACAATGTTAGAGATAAGAATAGACCTAAACTAAAAAGGGAACTAGTAGAACCCTTGGAAGATGATCCTAGGTTAGCCTTATCATCCGTACCAGACGGAGTTTTGCATTTAGAAAATGTTAGAAGTTATCTTGGATGCAAGTTAGAAACAATCAATGAAAGTGTTTTCACAAAAGAATATGAAAAGATTTACAATCAGGAAATGTCAATAAAGAAAGGGTATGAACATTTGAAAGACAATGAAATTATCAAGTATGCATTGAAGTATGAGTTTGAAAATGAAGAATGCACTAAGATTATCTTGAGTAGAATTCATAATGGGAAGTTTTGGCTAGAAGATAGAGTGATTGATATTACAGCTGATTTGATTCATGAAGTCACTAGATTATCTAAAACTGGAGCTATACCTCTAAATGAGAAGAACATGAGGAAAATAGTCATAGATAACACAGGTTCATCCTATAATGGTAGAGGAATTGTGATTAGCAAGATCAAACAAGATGATGTGAGATACTTATGCAAGATCCTAACAACAAAGTTTTGTGCAAATTCAAGAGAAGATGACATGGTAGCCGGTATGGTGCATGTAGCCTACTTAATGTGTGTTGAAAAAGTACAAGTTGATATGTGTGAAATTATGAGAATACAACTATTTGAGAACTTGGAAAAGATTAAGAAAACCAAGTATGAACAATTTAGATTTTCATCTTTGATCACCTACATATTTTTTCATATACTGAGAAGATTTCCCTACACTATTGCAAGTGATTGGAATGATGGACAAAACACAATGGAAAGGATCAATAAAGTGTACATGAGGCATGTTATTGATACAGTGAATGAAAATGTAGTATTGGTAATGAAGACATTTCAGAACCTAGTGACTAACAGATCAAGGATTTCACAATCTCTTGTGGAGAAGTACAAAAATGACATATGTTTCATGGTTGATACTAACTTTACCTATATTGAAGTAGTAGAACCAAGAACATAGTTCATAGACCCTCTTGGCTATGAGATATCTGAGGTAGAAACAAAAGAGTATGTTAATAGGTTACTTAAGTGCAAGTTGGACGCTCAGTGTAATAGGTTTGGAACCTTTGAGGAGAACTACAAATCTGCAAAGACATTAATTGAAGAAAAGCAATCTAAGAAGAGAGTTGAGAGCACTATAAAGAAAATTTTGAAAGAAACAGGGTTAATAGAGCATGAGTTTGTGATAGCAAAGAATATAGCAGAAACAATCAAAGAGAGTGGACAGAAAGAAGTTTTGACTACCCCACCTTTATCATCAATTGTAGTACAGCAAGAAGAACCACAAGTGAAAGTGAAAGTGAAAGATATTGAGAAGGATCAAGAAGATAAAATTTATACTAGATCCTCTTCCTCCACACCTAGCAAAAGAGTAAAGGAAATTGCTACTGGACCAGGAAAGAGACAGAAAACTTTAGTACAACCAGTTCCAAGAAATATTGCAAAAATAGAAGATGATGTCACTACTGTCAATAATAAAGCTTGGAAACCAAAAGTTGAAAAGCTTAATGAGTAGATCATTGAGGATGGAGACTTTACAAGAATGAACAAGTACTACAATCTCTATAATTATACAGACAGACTTAATCTGGAAAATGCAATTGTTAAGCATATGATTTTGGCTAACAAGTTTGATGCAATTCAAGGTTAGATACTTGATGATTTATACAATAAACTTATAAATAGAAAGCGTAGAGCATTTGTGGAAGACAAAAACATCAGAGATAATCTTGTGAGAAATCTTTGTAAGGTGAGAGATGATGAACACCTTAAGCAGATCTTAAAAGCCTTAAGCACCCATCTGAGAACCAAAAGGAGAACCATTATGATTATGGGTGGCAGATATGAAGAAGTTAATTCTGATACAGAGCAAGCAATTATCAAGGTAATGAAAAAAATTGTTGGAGAACCATCAGTTCAAATAGGACAAGTAGAAGAAACAGAGCAAGAAGAAGAAATAGAGCAAGCAGAAGGAACAGAGCAAGCAGGTGCAACAAAACAAGAGGACATTCCCTCTCCTCAGCCATTAACATTGAAGATGAAACCATGGATGTAGAAGGAACAAAAATCACTTTAGATATAGATGATAATGTATTTAAGAATTTGGAGAACATTGTTGACAACTCAGCTCTTGATGAACCGGGTGTATCTCAAGAAGCAGTACAGACACAAACCATTGTTGAAGAATCTATAGCAATAAAGGAACAAGTACCCATTCCTACCAAAGAAGATATCAGTCTTACTCCTAAGACTAGAAAGCAGAATAAGATTGGATCTATGATTGAGAGTCTAGGAAAGGAAGTAGATGATGATGATCAATTGGAATTGATCACAACCCTGAATAAAATCATTGGCAAAAATAAGTAAGTGAAAAGTCTTGAAGGATGTCTGAAGGATCTAACTGAGAAGTTACAAAGTACTGTAACTACAAAAATTTCAAAATCAGACCCTTTGGAGAATGCAAAGAAGGTAATGAGCACTTTTGACAATGAATTCACAAACCTATCTAATATTGCAAAAGTGAGAACTCAAGCAGCCTATGAGGCTGAAATGCTTTTGAACATCAGCCAGAATATCAGGAATGATATCATCAGTCTGGATATTTGTATCAAGGACTTGAGGAAGCATTTGGTAATAGGAAAATCTATGTACATACAGTGTACAAAACCAAAGATCTTGACAATAGAAGAAGATCAAAAAATAAGGTTGAAACAAGTAGAAATTCAGAATGAATCTAACCTTCTTTCCAGCCCTAATATGAAGGTATGTGATGTTGAGAAGAAAGTTTGAAAGTTATATGATGAATTAGAGTAATGGAAGATAAGAAAGATAGAAAAATGAGAAGACTCACTCTTTTGAGAGAACACATTTATATAAAGCTAAGCATTATTGAAGAACAGTTGGAAGAATGTCTTTTAGCTAAGACATCTTTTCAGAAGTTCAGTTTTGAAAATCTCCAAGCATGTCAAATAGCATCTTATGGACTGAGCACACTACTCAATGTGGCAGATTCCATTAAGAAATCATGGGAGAAGGAGATAGAAGCTATGAAGAATTATTTTGTAGATTGTGTTGCAAGCCTATTGGCTTTGCAATAGCAAATTAAGGTATAATCTTGATATGGTACAGTTTTCTAACTCTCTACCTTTATTTTGTCATTGTTGTCAAAGGGGGAGAGATATATAGAAGAAAATTGATAGTATATGATAAGGATTGATACTCTTAGGGGGAGTATTGTATTAGAGATAAGATTTTGAGGAGTTATAAGGATAGTATATATATTTTATACTATGGCCACAATTTTGAGATTTTGAAGTTGTACACTTAGCCAATTTTCTCATATGTTTCCACCAATGACAAAGGGGGAGATTGTTGGCAATTTGGCTCAGTTGATTACATAGATGTTGTCATTATGGAAACATATGTCCTACATGAAGATCGCACAAGTTAGAGGGAAAGTATGGCAAAGCGCATTGCAAATTTGTCTAAGTGTGAGATAGTATTTTCACCAGTGCACCTGGACACAGTTTTGGTTTACAAAGTTGACTGGAGTAAGTTCAGTGCTTGTGCACTTGAACATAGACTCTATGATGTCTATTGGACACCCATCTTAGAGTGAAAGTTAGTACAACATGTACGGAAAGAGTTATTGCAATTTTATCGAAGACAGCGTGAAGCCAACAGGACAGAGTATAAAGATAGAATTGGTAAAAGAGTTAAGGGATTATTTTGTTTATCAAAATAATGACTTAACAATATAAAGAGGATGACATCCTAGATGTTTACTCTTGGATAAAGTTACTTTTATAAATGTAATATGAAGTAGAGACATAAGTGTAAGTGATGCAATGAAAGGAATGTATGCATGAAAAGAAAGCAGTGAAAGCAGTAATGTAATATATGTAAATAGAAAGCAAAGATAGTGATGCGAAGTTGTAAGCAGTATAAGGTGATGTACCTTGATACTCTATTGTAATCAATATACATTGTATATTACTTGTTTGGGTAGTGGGCTCATCTGGTAATCACTTTTTGTATTAACAACTCCTAACAAGGTTGAGGCTTCTAACAAGGCCTATAGTCCCTTAATCAGGACTAATACACTATATGCTTTTAATAGACTCCTAATAGGGTCAATATCCCTAATAGGATACTTTTGATTAGTGGATCTTTCTGGGTACCATAATGTTGATTAGTAAGATATTGTTCAGTTTACTATGTTATGCATAATGAGTTCTTATGTCTTACTATTATGCATATTGTTCAGTTTACTATGTTATGCATGTATTAAGATTATCTATTATATCCATAATTGGGCAAAAAGAAAAGTTTGTAGAATATTGATTCACCCCCCCCCCCCCCCCCTCTCAGTATTCCCTAGTTCTAATAGTTTGTTCCAACAACTTTGAATGGTTGGATAAATGCTATTGACAACCTTTTTGGCACACACAATCATTCAAACACCGCCGACCACTCTGGGCGAGCAGTAGGATGAGTGCAAATATGTATTCTAGTGTTTTTCATTAACAATCAATTAGTTAAGGGATAATTAGAAGTTAGTTTGTAAAAGCATAAGGTTGCACATCCACATCTGCCATAGTAATATTATTAATAAAAGAACTATTGCCAACATTAGGGTACCCACAAATCAAAATAGGCTTGGTATTGGGGTCAATAGATGACAACCTTGTCATATGTTGCCTCGCCTATTCGAGGTAATGTCTTTATATTGTGACTGTCCCGTGGAACAGGGAACACACCAATGAATATAAATATTTGATTTCACATGATCTTGGATAGGTTGTGATGTAGAAATATTACCTTATAAATTATATTTATACATTTCTGCATTCATTTCATTACTTTTTTTATTATTACAATCAAGGAATTGACTATTATTGAGGACAGTGACTGGCATATGTAGCACAATCAACAAGTTAAACATACATCAATAAATATACAAGCATAGCTATAAGGCATGAGAAATTTACAAAGCATAAGACATCCACATAAACATAAATTAGTATACATCAATACACCAAACACATGAATTGCATACCTAAAATATAAAAATATATATTCGTAGGGCATAAAGCCAAATATATATGTCCAATAATGTCATACATTGAATATATTCAAGACAGTTAAACTGGCTTGCTCAAAACCAAATGGATGTGCAACATATCACTTATACAATATACAAAAAATATGTCCACTAATGCCCTATAGGCATACAATCCATACCCCTAATCTAGTCCTTTCCCACCAGGGGAAGAAAACAAATCCCAAGCTATCTTTGATCATTGCGTCAATGGAGATGTAGTGGATGATGTAGTCTACCAAGTGTGTTCACTCATCCTCCTATCTAGACTCTTCTATAGCTCGAGTCGATAAAAGAAATTTAAGCATCAATAACTAATATACATCAAAATTAAATTATACAATGACATAAAACTAAATATTTGCTTACCACTAGAAAACAGTCACTATGTTCATCCACCAAAGGCACATGCTAGCGATCTGGAGTAATAAGTCCCTACAAAAATGATCAAAATAATAATTAAAATACATACATGAATATCATTATAAAATTTAATACAAACTATTAAAATAACAATTAAAATTAAGTGATCTCTTTCATACCTTAGTCAGTGCTTCAGAACTAGCTACTGGTGTAGCTACTCCATGATCCAAAGTATCACAGACAGAAGGAGGAGTCTCTGATGTTGATAAATGAAAATGAAACAAAAAAAGTATTATGTAGTTATTAGGATTACATATATTTTTTACAACCCTACTAATGAGTAAATGATACCTTCGTGAAGGTTCCACCGCATCCTCCAGTGTGCGGTGTCAAAGTCGAAGCTCCAACATTGAACTAGTGCACATGTACATGGAAAATTATAAGATAACCATTCATATAAGAACATACTACTGACATGTTAATTATAATGCATTATTACATATATACCTGTGGACTCAATGGTGACCTCAAAAACCTAGGTGAAAGAATGTGATCATCGTGCCTCTGGATTTTGATCATAATTTGTCTAGTAATTTAGTCATTCATTCATTTATTAATTAAATATAATCAAGTAAATCAAATTAACATGCAAATAAAGATACCTCAAGGAAAGTGGCATGATGCCCTTCACTCTGTTGTGAACATCGATGGTCCACCAGTGAATGTCT
Organism: Chamaecyparis obtusa; assembly: GCA_027943335.1. NCBI lineage: Eukaryota > Viridiplantae > Streptophyta > Pinopsida > Cupressales > Cupressaceae > Chamaecyparis > Chamaecyparis obtusa. The sequence goes on from BSBK01003002.1 coordinate 156,625, forward strand.
CAATAAGTTATGATACAATTATTCATATAATTACATAATAATTAAATATGTTAACTAAAATGATTTATTCGATACATACTTGTGGAATTGATGATGATGTGTAGAAGGGGACATGAGGATCATTGCCACTTCTACTGCCACCACCATTGACACTCTGGCCTTGAATTTTCATCATAATCAATAGATACTAAATTAAATAGTTATTCTTTTATAAATGAAACATGATCAAAGCAATTTAATGAACTTGGAAATATTTACCTGTGTGTCAATGCCAAATGTCATATTTAGAAAGCTATCAGTCATCATTCTAGGATCATCTTCCTCTCTCTCACCAATACCATATGTGCACAAGGATCCACATGACCGAAGAATATGCCCCCTCAAGGATTGACCATGGTCACCCTCAACTAAAGGAGTGGCACAATGAATGAGAGTCTATGTCAGAGCACTAATCGTGCCTAGTGTGTCTACCCCTACATGTTCCTTCACAACAGAAGGAATAGTAACATGTTCTACCTATGGCTTTCCAATAGGAGCCCTAGGTGCATTATGGTCACGATGTGCCCCTGCTTGATCAAATGATGACCCCCCTCCTCTACCCTGAGGATGTAGATAGTCAGAATAATTTGGCACTTCCTTGAGTACAAACTCGCAATAGAGTTTCCTCAAGAAATATATAGGAACCTCATGATTGTTACAAGGAGGCAAATCAAAGACCATCCACCATCTCTCCCAAAAATTATTTTTAATGTCTTCATTTAAGCACCAATGAATTGGGAACCTCCTTGTTGTAGTTCTATGAGTATCTATGTCTCCTAGTTTTTTAAATAGCTTGCAAATGTCATCTTTTGTGATTTTTTTCTTTTTTATGTCTACATAAGATAATTTATTTACATAATATTGTTTTTGTTCTTCTCTTTTATACTGTCATAAATTAATTAGCCCACTAACCAAGCTTACATGGGTCAAGATTGCTTCCAATGATTTTGCATGTCTTTCCCTTTCGGGATTTGTACCACTAGAATCTTTTAACCTAGTAATTAAAGATTCTAATTCTTTTTGCCCTCTATCAATTTGTTTCATCAAATTTTGTTGTGTTCCAAGAGGAGGTTTCTCGATTGGTGGGGGTAATTGAGGTTCATTTTCTTCATTTGTTTCTTCATTCGGTTCTTTATTTGGTTCTTCATGAGGAGACGAAGGGTTTGGTGGAGAGTTTGGTTGAGGGAGATTATTTCTTCCTGGCAATTAAAAAAACTAGATTTTAAAATCTTCATTACACAACAAATTTAAACAAATTTTTTTTTGAACAAAACAAAATGCAACAAAACTAAAATTTAAAAAAAAATAAGAGGCATGGGCTGTAAAAACACTTACCTCTTCTTCCGGATCAAACTTGACGACGTCCTGCAGCCATTTGATGGATAAATGAATGAAAACAATGGATTCACAAGCCAAAAGAAGAGTGTGTGGGCACTTGGGATGCCCTTCTTAGCTTCAAATGTGGGTTTTAGGAAAACAAAATGAGCTTTCCAACCTATAGCTTTAACTAAATAGGGTTTTTTCAAAGCACGTGCACCCTATAGGGTGCACGCACCTTGAAAAACACTAAAAAAGTGTTTTTAAAAGCACGTACACCCTATAGGGCACATGCACTTTATTTTGGATTGCCCAAGCCTAAGGCTTGGCCAACCGAATCCATAGGGTGTGTGCCCTATAGAGTGCACTCCCTTTCATGCATACACACTATGCATGATGGGGGACAAAAAAGAAAAGTGGCATCTTTTTGGTCCCCCATCTTTGTGCACTTACCCTTAAATTGGTTTTATTATATCAATTTATGTTTTTTAATAGAATAGGAGGAAGAGGGCTATGATCCCTTACAATAAATAAAGGAACTTAAGCCATAAGAGCATAAGAAAAAAAATAATGAAGGGGCCCCAAGCATCGCAACTACTAAAAAATAGAAATAAAAAACTACTCCTAAGTAGAAAATACAAAGATTAGCACTACTGACCATATCTATCATAGTAGTAATCTGATGCAGTGGCATTCTAGGGCACTTGGTGAATTTGCATGGAGGTGTGTATTTTGGACAATGTTACTTGATTGTAGCCTTGATCGACAGTCTCGATCATTGAAGGAAGCTCAGTCGCTGAAGGAACTTAGTAATCTTTGGCGCTTGGTGAAAGTGTTACTCGGTAATGCCTATGGTGCTCGGTGATGCTTGGCTTGCTCGGTTATTTCACTGTTGCTTGGTAATTCTAGTTTACCGACTGGAGTTCTATGTGATTTGTTGGGCTGACTTGGTGCATTTATTGTTTGTATCTTTTGCTGGATTCTCCTAAGTGGATCTGGAGGCTGACATGTTGTATTAAATATTTGTAAGGCAATTTATAAAACAACTTATATTACATTTAATAATTATGAGGGGGAGTTAATGATTTCATCCAGCTAACTTATGGTTGATGAGATGTATTTAAGGGGTGTTTGGGTAGTTGTCTAGGAAGAAGATCCTGAAAGGAGGAAGGGTAGAATGACATCAGATCTAGGAACCTAGAATTGGTGATATTGTGGAAATGATCTTTCATGATCTTGTAGATCCGAATAGTTTTTAATTACAGAGCTAGTGGTTTGCTCACTTGGAGACAAGGAGATTTCTTAGAGGCTTGTGATCTCAAGTTTAGATTTACCTTAGGGTTTCCATCAGTTGTTGATTTGTTTTTGAACTTAACTAGCTATTGTTGTAATCAGATCTATGATCTGGCAGAATTTTTTTTGATTGTAATTGGCCCTGACCCAGAAGGCCTTATAGCCGGACATGTTAATGGAAATTAATTTGAAACAATTGTTGTGTTTTTGTATTATTGATTTTTCCACTGTGTAATTCTGAGGCTGCAAGGTTTGGATAGTCCTTCATTGGATCCTCCATCCCTTGATTTGCATCAAGTGGTATCAAAGTAGAGTTGATCTTGTGGAGCAAAGTTTTGACCTAGAAATTCTAATCTTGCGAAGTTGATTTGGTTGGAAAAGAGATCAAATGATCTTAGTTGTAGATCTGTGGCACTGAACTTGTGGAATCCTTCACTAGTTGCTTTTGCAAGGTTGTAGGTTGCGATCTGACTTGCATGTAGCTTGGAGATTGTCACAAGGTGGTCAATGAGGGTTTGTTGCTGAGGGTTTCTCTTATCTTTAGGGATGCCTCCTAGAAGATTGGACCCTAGAGTTATTGCAAACCTCTGTGATACTATGGAATCTAGGATTACAGATAAAGTGAAATCAGATTTCAGATCTAAGATGGAACTGATGAAGAATGACATGGTCGCTTAGATTATGAGAGCTGTTACTGGTATACCTTAGAATGTTGGTACTTAAGATGGATATGAAGAAGCTTCTGAAGACATTGAACCTATTGGATCTAGTGGTGATGACTAGAGGGATAGATCTGATGAGGACATAACTGCTCGGTTATATAGATCTGAAGCTCAGTTAAGTAGTAGTTACCGAATGGAAGTCTCTAATTTCTTTGGAACTTTGAAACATGAGAACTTGATTGACTAGATTGGTGAACTTGAAGATTTATTTGAGCTAGAAGAAATTGAAGATCCTCTTAGAGTGAGGTTGGCACAAACAAAGTTGAAAGGACATGCTACTCTTTATCGGTGGAAAGAACTACAAAGAGAAAGGGAAGATGAAGGTGAACTGAAGATTAATCGGTGGAGGTTGATGGTGACTAAATTGAAAGCTAAGTTCATATCGGTTGACTATGAGCTTGACCTATTTAAGAAATTACAGAATTTGAAGCAGAAGGATTTGTCTATTGAAGATTATATCGAGGAGTTCTATAGACTTACTATTATGTCTGGACACCGAGAGCTTGGTAGGGAAAAGGTAGCTCAGTATGTGAATGGTCTGAGATTCAATATTCAGGATGAGCTTGGTATGCTAAAGATTAAATTTGTTGAAGATGCTTATTAGTATGCTTTGAAGGCAGAAGATAAGTTGAATACGAAGCAACATGGTAACTCTCGAGGGAAAGAAAAGATTGATCACTCGGAAAAGGATAAATCGACTGATGTAGAAGATGAATAGAAACCTATGGAACCTAAGAAGAAGACATGTAGAGATAATTATCTTTAAGGTTACTTGCTATAACTGTGGAGAGGAAGGACACCATTCTTTTGAGTGTACACAGAAGAAGGTTGATCGATAAACTACTGTGGTAAATGAGAACATTCAAAATGAACCTAAATCTAAGAACTTGCTACTTCAGAGAATGTTGCTCGGTACAAAGGATGAACCTTGTTAGAGGAGTAACTTGTTCAGGACTCGATGCAAGTCTGGAGGTAAAATCTGTGATGTTATTGTTGATAATGGTAGCATTGATAACCTTGTTGCTAAGGACATGGTTCAAGAACTTGGTTTGAGTAGAATGGAACATCCACATCCTTATAGGATTGGTTGGTTACAAGATTTTCATGCTTTGTAAATATGAGAACAATGTTTCATTGATGTTTAGATTGGCCAGTATAAGGATCTTGTGCTTTGTGACATTGTGGATGTGAATAGTTGTCATATATTGCTAGGTAGACCTTGGAAATTTGATTGCAAAGCTATGTATGATTGTGTAAAGAATGTGTTTACTATTGAGAAGGATGACAGGAAGTTTTCACTTATGCCTTTGAAGGATACAACACTCGGTAGGAGAAGCCTGAGTATTGGTAGCCGAGTTGAGTTGGTAGATCTTGAGAGAATGAATTATCATTTTGGAGTATTGGTAGATGTTCTTCTCACATATGAATATCTTTTCGAACCTGGGGTGTCTAATGAAGGGGCATTCTAGGGTACTCAGTGAATCTACATGGAGGTGTGTATTTTGGCCGATGTTACTTGGTTGCAGCCTTGACTGATGGTCTTAGTCATTAAAGGAAGCTTGGTTGCTGAAGGAACTTGGTAACCTTTGGCACTCGGTGAAAGTGTTACTTAGTAATGACTTTGGTGCTCAGTTGACACTGGTGCTCGGTGATGCTTTGCTTGCTCAGTAGTTCTGGTTTATCAAATGGAGTTCTATGTGATTTGTTAGGCCAACTTGGTGCATTTATTGTTTGTATCTTTTTTTGGATTCTCCTAAGTGGATCTGGAGGCTGACATGTTGTATTAAATGTTTGTAAGGTGATTTATAAGCTGACTTGTATTGCATTTAATAATTGTGAGGGGGAGTTAATGATTTCATCCAGCTGACTTGTGGTTGATGAGATGTATTTAAAGGGTGTTTGGGTAGTTGTTTAGGTAGCAGATCTTGAAAGGAGGAAGGGCAGAACAACATCAGATCTAGGAAGCTAGAGTTGGTGATGTTGTAGAAAAGATCTTGCATGATCTTGCAAATCAGAATAGTTTCTGATAGTTTGTAATTGCAGAGCTAGTGGTTTGCACACTTGGAGACAAGGAGATTTCTTGGAGGCTTGTGAGCTCAAGTTTAGATCTACCTTAGGGTTTCCATCAGTTGTTGATTTGTTTTTGAACTTAACTAGCTAGTGTTGTAATTGGATCTATGATCTAGCAGAATTGTTTTTAATTGTAATTGGCCCTAACCCGGAAGGCTTGCAAGCTCAAGTTTAGATCTACCTTAGGGTTTCCATTAGTTTCTAATTTGTTTTTGAACTAAACTAGCTAGTGTTGTAATTTGATCTATGATTTGGCAGAATTGTTTCTAATTGTAATTGGCCCTAACCCAGAAGGCCTTACAACTGAGCATGTTAATAGAAATTACTTTGAAATAATTGTTGTGTTGTCATGTTGTTGAGTGTTCTGTTGTGTAATTCTAAGGCTGTAAGGTTTGGACAGTCCTTCATTGGATCCTCCATCCCTTGATATGCATCATAATCATAACCATACTAAACAATGTTAACCATCATGGTCTTAGAGTAGTTCAAAAGGGTAAAAGTATACCTTGTTGGCAAGAGACACTACTCAGGTGCTTTAGATGTTATCATTGATGACAACTAATGTCATTCCACCCAAACATTATTTTGGAAATTTGGTAAAGTCCGATTAAGATCAAAGTATATGACTGCATTTTGTATTTGGTTTGGTATGGATTCCTAGATAAATATTTTGTGGTGCGAACCTAGAGGAAGATTTTTGAATGTATATTCTATCATATTCTAGATTTGTAGGTCTGAAGTTAATTGGTGTGTGAGATATGAAGATGTGTATATCAATTTTTGGTTAATAGTGAAGACCAACAATAGGGTGTACTAGATCTTCATGTGGATCTATCAAATCAATTTTAGTGATTGATTTTTATGTTTGGGGATGTTCAAATGACTTATGGGATAGTGTGCAATAAATTATTTTGGTCCACAATAAGATTTACATGTAGATCTAGCCTACTAATCATACATGTTACATTATTTTGAGAAGTGTTTATGAGTCATCATATAAGTGATTAAATATTTATTGCAGATATATAAGATTAATATCTTGGGTCATTTTGGTGTAAGGTGTGGATATATCGATGATGTGTAGTTTCACACATGCAATATAGTCATTTGAGGACCAAATCAAAGCATATTCATGAGATAGGGCAGTGAGTATGATGTACTTAACTGTAAATGTATTTTGGCATATGTAGATGTTGTTTCTTAGTTCAACCTTTGTTGTGACATTTTTTCATATAGGTAGTAAGCCTTTTTTTATTTGATCAATGAGCTCTGGGAAGTGTGTTTGAATGCATGTGCATTCTATTTCATAAATCTTTAATAGGGTATAATACTTCTACAAAGTATTTTTCATTTGTGGGTTCATCCCCACCATGGTTTTTCCCTTGACTAGGTTTCCATGATAAAAATATTGGTGTTATGGTATTGTGGATGTTTGCACTATGTTTTAGAATTTTACTTTTCATCATATGTGTTAAGTGGATAAAGAATAAAGTTAATAAAGTTAAAAATCATACAACATTAATTCACCCCCTCTGAGTGTTCCTTAATTCCAACATACCTAAGCCTACAAAGCAACTTAACTATCCAATCTAGCATCATAAACTTATAGAATAAAGTCTTAAAATCTCCTTCCTAGAGCATCAAACAAAGCATAAAAGATTAAATCTTTTTTCACTATATAAAGTCTCAATGAGGCTCCAATCATTCTCTATCTTTTGTAGTGTCACCGACTACGTGTCCAACTTGCCTTTCTGAGAGCTATTCTCCTTAGTGATCTTCCTGCCACTAGTCTTTTTAAAAAAAAAAAAGATTTACCAATGATGATTCCCATAACAACCTTGTGAACAAAGTGTTTTGTAATATTGACCAAAGAGGTAAGAGCCTTATCAATGATAACACATTTTATTCTAATTATCTTCTCCAAATGATTCATCCTTTCCACCATCTCCTACTAGAAATTATCCTCCTCTAGCATAGCATGAAGTTCGATAGCCTCTTCTTCTTCAATAGAGATATCATCCTTTTCAATCATCTCATTGTCCTTATCATTGTCTCTCTCTTCACCATAAAAGGAAGTGTTATCATCTTTTACACATCCTCACCCTCATAGAAATCATCCTTGTTGTCTTATTTGTTAGGAATGAATGCTGAATATATCCTATGGGGGAGTATTCATGATCATTCTATAGTAGTTGAAGTTACATTCATGACTGTGATTTCCATTGATGTCAACACAATGATCTAGTGAAGATTAACAGAGGAGCATATAGTGTTTGAATTAGCACACATGGTGTATTACAGATAAAGCTATGTGGAGTTGAGTACCTACTCTATATTATGTCCTAAGATCATGGTCAAGAGTGCATACATAAATTCAACTATTCATGATGTAAAGGTGGATGGGGAGAGGGGCCAAAGGCACACCCTAACCAGATCCACCTTGCAGAACAACACACAAAAGAAACAAAACACACCAGTGAGAGAGAGAATGGAGATACTTTCAGATATTATCTTCAAATTGATTCATACATGTCGAGCTGTAAGGTCTTCCTAGTTTAGACTAGATATTACAATCAAGTACATAAGTCCTCCAACATGTGAAGGATCTACCAACAATCTCTAATTTTCTATCTTCTATCTTCTATCCAAAAAAATTGACTCCCTAAACTACAACCAAAGAACTAAATTTATATAAGAGGCTACTGAATCAATTCGGCTTTCAGATCCATAATTAATGGAAGGGATGACCAGATCTAGGTCCACACACTTCCCAATGATGGATACTAGCATTAAATCCATGACTATAATTAATTGCACAAGTCATCCTCAACAAGAATTCAAAATAAACAACTCGATAAGAAAGGAAAACTGAGCCCCAAACAAGAATCACCGAGCGCTAGGGAATTAAGTGAGCATCAGAGAGATAATCGACCAACTCAGCCAACAAAGGAAATTGAGCAACACTAAACCAACTCAGTCAAAGAAGGAACCGAGCAACGCAGACAAAACTCAAATATGTTTTTGGTGACATGGGATTGCCAAGGACTGGAGATAGCTCCTTCATCAGACACCTGGGGTTTTTTGAAATGATTCTCCGAATCATGAAATAGGTATGATCTGAGCTACATCCAACTCATATTGTGAAATCCATGAACTATCTTCAATCAGTCTATTCTTTCATTTTACCAAATATTCCATATACTATTTTTCTTGTACTTCTGCCAATTCTTTGCTCTAAAATGTGCTCAACCTCTTCATTCTGCTTCTTAGGATAATCCATTGGTATTGTCATGTCTTCATCAGGTTCATGATACTTATAAAAATAAAAAATGTTGAATATAGGTGATATATCCATGTCATCAGGTAAATCAATCTCATATGCATTTCCACTATCAAATTTTCTCAAAATCTTGCAAGGTCCAAACTTCTTCATCTTCAGCTTCCCATATATTCCAATAGAAAATCTTCCTTTTTTAAAGTGAACCATCACTTCATCACCAACATCAAAAGTCTTATGTCTTCTTGATCTATCAGCTCTATCTTTGTATTTCTAATTACTCTTTTCCAACTTATCTTTCACATCTTCATGCAATGTCTTCATGTATTCAGCAAACTTTACTCCTTCAACACTTCTCTTTCTTTCATCAACAATGTCTCTTAAATCTGATATACCTATCAGTTGTATGCCATTTATAATCTCAAAAGGTGTTTTTCTAGTACTCCTATTCATTGAATTATTGTATGCAAACTCCGCTTGTGCCAATATAGAATCCCAATTACTTGGTGTGTCTCCAACTAAACATCTTAAAAGATTACCCAAGCTTCTATTCACAACTTTTGTCTATCCATCAGTTTGTGGGTGAAATGTAGAACTATATTTCAACTCGGTGCCGAAATTTATCCAAAGGGTCTTCCAAAAGTATCCAATAAATTTACTGTCTCAGTCAGAGATAATACTCCTCGGTAATCCATGTGATTTAACAATTTCCTTAAAGAAAAGATTTTCTATATGTATTGCATCTGATGTCTTTCTACAAGGTATAAAATGTGCCATCTTAGAAAATCTATCCACAACAAAAAATATAGAATCAATACCTCTTATTATCTTCGGTAAGTCAAGAACAAAATCCATACTAATGTCAATCCAAGGTTTGTTAGGAACAAAAATCCATGTATACAATCTAGTATTTTGACTTGCTCCTTTTGCAACTTGACAAACTCCATGACTTTTTACAAATTTTTGAACATCTTTATACAACTGTGGCCAAAAGTATTTCTCCTTAAGATAATTTAATGTTTTATCAATTCCAAAATATCCAGCCAAACCACTACTAGGTTTCTCCTTTATCAAATTAGTTCTCATTGGTCCTCTCGGTATACACAATTGAATACCTTTAAACAACATACCTTCTTGAATAAAATATTCTTCCCATTTAGTACTCAGTTGATCTTGAATAGGTACTCTACACTTTCTCCAAGGCTTAGAAAAATCAGGATCAAATTCATAAGAATCTCTCATATCATCAAATCCAAGAACTTTAATTTTCATTTTGGTCATCAAAGATCTCCTTCTACTCGATGCATCAACAACTACGTTAGTGACTTCACTCTTATGTTTTATCACAAATGTATAACTCTACATATACTTAAACCATTTCATATGTCTCTGATTCAACTTATTCTGACTACCCAAATACTGTAAAGCCTTATGATCGGTATACAACACAAATTCACTCAGCATCAAATAATGTCTCTATTTCTTCAAGGCTTGAACAATATCATAGAATTCTTTATCATAAAAATAATATTTTCTTCTTGCATCATTCAATTTTTCACTAAATAAAGCAACAAGTTTACCTTCGTGACTCAACACAACGTCTATTGCACTTCCACTTGCATCACATTCCACTTGAAATACCTTATTGAAATTAGGTAATGCTAGAATAGGAAATTCAACAACCTTCTACTTCAGAGTCTCAAAACTTTTATTAGCTCCATGTGTCCATTTGAATTCTCTTTTGTCTCCTCTCATAGTCTCAGTCATAGCATTACAAATGGAACTGAAATTCCTTATGAACTTTTGGTAAAAATTTGCTAATACATGAAATTATCTTACCTCACTAACATTTTCAGGTGTAGGACAATTTAAAATAGCTTCAACCTTTTCAAGATCCATCCTCAAACCATCAGCTGAAATCACAAATCACAAATACACAATCTCCTCTTTCATGAATGAACACTTTTTCAGATTTATCAGCAACTTTCTTCTTTCAATCTCTGCAAAACTTGTTTAACATGCAACACATGTTCTTCTCTGGTCTTACTAAATATCAAATAATCATCAAGATATACATTCACAAACATACCCAATAATTTCTTCCAAACTTCATTCATCAACCTCATAAAAGTACTCGGTGCATTAGTTAAACCAAAAGGCATAACCAATCACTCATACAAACCTATTTTTGTCTTGAAAGTAGTCTTCCACTCATCATCTTCTTTGATTCTAATCTGATGATACCCACTTTTCAAATCAATTTTGGTAAAATACTTTGCTCCAATCAAACTATCAATGATGTCATCCATTCTCGGTATAGGAAACCTATAATTCACTATTATCTTGTTGATTGCTCTCGAATCAGTACACATTTTCCATTCTCCATTCTTCTTAGGTACCAATACAATGGGTACTGCACAAGGACTCAAAATTTCTTTGATCAAACCTTTTTTCCAACTACTCTTGAATATGTCAGTTCAATTCCTAATTCTTGGTAGGTGTCAACTGATGTGGTGCCTTATTCCATAAACTAGCTCCAAGGATTAGATCCATACAATGATCAATGCTTCTCTTTGTTGGAAAACCATCAGGTACATTATCAAAAATGATATCACTGTACTCGATGAGTAACTTATCAATCTCCTCAGGGACACTATCCTCTATTTTCTTACTCATTTTGTTAGGAATCATAGCAAAACATACATCATCCTTCTTCAAATCCTTAACAAACTTTATGCCTTCCATCAAGAAAACTTTCACAAATGTGAAAACATTACTAATAGGTTCTTCCATCAAAGGTAATGAGATTTATCTTCTTCCATCAGCCCAAATAGTATATTTATGCAATCTCCCATCATATATAGCATGTCTATCATACTGCCAAGTTCTACCCAACAAAATATGACAACAATCCATAGGCATGATATCAGATAACACCTTATCATAGTACTTTCCAATTTTCAAATTTACATAACATTGTTCACTTACCAAGAGTGTATGCTCATCTTTGATCCATGAAATCTGATAGGGCTTCATATGTTCCAACCTTTTCAACTACAATTTTGTGACCATTTCCTTAGATGTTAGATTCTCTGAGCTACCACTGTCAATCATTACCTTCCAAAATTTGTCAAAAACTCTACATCTGGTCTTGAACAAACTTTTCCTTACTAGATCTTCTTTATTACTTTCACTCCAAAGTGCTCTCCTTACCATCAAGCTATTTTCCTTCTCAAGCTCATTTGGTGACTCTTCTTGCACCAAAGCATTTCTACTATTACCAACTTTCTTACTTGCATGTGTACACTCAAATGATCTATGTCCTTCTTCTCCATAATTATAACAAGTTCCTCAAAAACCACCTCTGTTATAATCACCTCGGTAGTTACTGCCTCTACCTCTATATGAACTTTCACCTTTCCCCTCAGTCTAGCCTTTATCTAGATTTATCTTTTTTGGTTCAGATATACTATTTTCACCATAAGATCTACCTCTTCCTCTAGGGAATCTACCACCTCTACCTCTTTGCCTTTTCTCATGTCTCTTGTTCAATTTATCATCATCTTTCAATGGAAATTGATAAACCTCTTCAATGTTCTCCAATTTAACCAAACTGATTTCTTCTTGGATGGAAACTCTCAAACCATTCAGGTATCTAGCAATTCTTTCCATGTCATCATCATCATGTCTAGATCTGATATCTAATCTATAGAATTTCTCAGTGTATTCTTTTACCGAGCTATCTTGTTGCCTCAAACTTTGCATTCACCTAACTAGCTTAATCTGATAATCACAAGGTAAGAACTTTCCTTTCAATTTATTCACCATTTTATTCCATTCCTTGATTTTGTATTTTCCTTTCCTATTTCTGTCCAACTACAGATGCTCCCACCATAAGGATGCATGACATTTCAACTTTGTGCTTGCAATTTTCACCTTCTTTTCCTCAGGTACATTCTCATATTCAAAATACTTTTCCATCTCAGTGATCCAATCCACCAATTCATCAAAATCTAATTTTCCACTATATTGAGGTGGATTAAAGTGTTGTGTAGACTTCAGACTTGTCAAGGCCTTCAAGAATCTTTCCTCACCCTGATCCGTCACAGGTGTAGGCTCTACATCACCTTGTTCTACCTTAATTTCATCATCACTAACATCTTCAAGATGTCTTCCTCTTCTTTGGGTTGTTTCAACGGCTTCTAATCTAGCAACAGGTTGTCTCAACATGTCTTCCAATCCTAGATCTGCATCTCACCTCCCATGAACCATCTTGAAACCCTCTACAATTGCAGTTCAGATCATAATCTGCTACCCCACAAAAAATCAATTAGGGTTTGATAAGAAGGAACCCTCAAACCTAGATTCACAAACCTAGATCTAGATCTCACCTCGCTCTGATACCACCTGACGCAAAGGTAGATGGCAAGAGGGGCCAAAGGCACACCCTAACCAGATCCACCTTGTAGAAAAACATGTGGAAGCAACAAAACACACCAGTGAGAGAGAGAATGTAGATACTTTCAGATATTATCTTCAAATTGATTTATACATGTTAGGTTGTAAGGCCTTCCCAGTTTAGGCCAAATATTACAATCAAGTACAAAAGTCCTCCAACATGCAAAGGATCTGTCAAAAATATCTAATTTTCTATCTTCTATCATCTATCCAAAAAAATTGACTCCCTAAACTAAAACCAAAGAACTACATTTATACAAGAGGCTATCAAATCAAGTCGGCCTTCAGATCCACAATCAACAGAAGGGATGACTAGATCTAGGTCCACACACTTCCTAATGATGGATACCAGCATTAAATCCATGAAGGTAATTAATTACACAAGTCAGCCTCAAAAAGAATTCAAAATAAACAACACAGTAAGTAAGGAAAACCGAGTGCCAAACAAGCATCATTGAGCGCTAGGGAATTAACCAAGTGCCAGAGAGATAAATGGCCAACTTGGTCAACAAAGGAAACTGAGCAACATCAAATCAACTTGATCAAAGAAGGAGCTGAGCAACGTAGAAAAAACTCAAATATGTTTTTACTGACATAGGATTGCCAAGGACTCAAGATGCCCCTGCATCAATTCATGATAATTATGTGTAAATTAGTGGAAGTAGTATTCAGGCAGTGTTCCTGAGAAGAGGCTTGTGGAAATTGGATGATATCTCCTAATTAGGATAGAATCTGGGCATGCAAAGTTATACAATTGATAAAGACATTATGATAGTGATGTGGACATGAAACCAAGGTTAGAGGTTTCATGAGTGAATAATTATCTTGTTTGGAAGTCGATAATTTTATGTAATTATAAAATATTGTGTAACATGTGGAAGTTTATATTTTGTAATTAGTTAAGCCTTGTTAGTTGACTCATTTGTTATTATTTGACTATGGTATAAAGAAAGGATTGTTTTCCTTTATTGAAAGGTGGTATGAGAGATAGTATGAAAATGAATTGCAGAATTGGGCAATATTTGTTGTAAGAGGATATGCAAAGTACAGAGATCTAGTATTGAGATCTGATGAAGTAGTTGGTATAGTTTGGCACAGACAAAGGAGGAAAGATAAATTTTTGAGATCTATAAATATTTGGTATTATTTTTTTGAGTAATACAAATATTAATTGGACAAGTGCTCAGTGATCTTGCCCTTGAAGCTGTTTGGTAGTGGGTCCTTCTATCTTCCATAACTCCTAGCAGGGTTAGAATCTTTTAACATGGATTCAAAGTCTCCTAACAAGGACTCATATGTAATAAATGTATTTCATAAGGCTCCTAACAAAGTCCATCCTCTCACAAGGAATTTTCATATTAGTACATCTTTTATGGGCATCATTCCCACTGGGGTTTACTCTCTGATCAAGAGGTTCCCTAGTTAACATATCTTGTGTTATTATGTTACTGTGTATGTTTATCTTTATATGGTTTTTTTTTATATTAATTACATGGTTGAAATTTTTTAAAGATGAAAACAATTAGATTTATCAGATAACTGATTCACCCCCCCCCCCCCCCCCCAGTTATCTTGGTGGACTTTACTTTCTAACAATAGGTATCAGAGCTAATAGTGGGGTGCTAGAAAATCTGAGTAGTATCACCCAGCATAGTAGGAATCGTAGGGACTCTCAAAGGAAGAAGAATGATCATGAAAATAGTACTTGGATTTCTTTCCCTGATGGTTGGATTAAGATTAATTTTGATGATGCAACTAAGGGCAATCCTGGTCCGGCGGGGTGTGGAAGTGTTATTAGGGATTGTAATGGGAATGTTATTGTTGCTAATGTTGTTCCTCTAGGAACTCAAAAAAACCATGTGGTGCAAGCATTAGGAACTGACTATGGTTTACAACTTGCCAGTACTTTCAATTATAAAAATATTTAGCTGGAGGGTGATTCAATGAATATTATTGACTACCTAAAAGGTAATTCTCCTACATCTTGGACTATAGATAATATTATCTCCAAAGTGAAAGAAATCATTGCCAAGTGTATCGATATCTACATAACCCATGTGTACCACAAGAGTAACACTGTGGTGGACAGCTTGGCTAACATTGGGGTTAAGTTTGATGAGGTCATCTCTTAGGACATCAAGGCAAATATCAAAGAGGACACTAAATCTTGCATTTATTATGATAAAATCAATCATAAGGAAGGAAAGATTGGAAATTATTAATGAGACTCACCTTAGTGCTACAGAGTTTGACTACAATTATGGGAAAGTATGGAATGGATTTTTAAGCAACATCATTAGCGACAATTTGCATGCTTTCTGGGTAATGCATTTCGTTAAACTCTTTATTAATAGGGGAAGCTATCTTGATCACCACGGCCCTAATTCTAAAAATAGCTCTCTGTTACTGAACTTATCAATCATGGGGGGTGACCTAAATCACGAAGAGCTAGATAATTGTAAAAAGCTCAAGGAAGCTGATATGGCTATGGTTTGGCAGAAACTGAAAAAGGTGGAGTGACCCCTTATCTGGAAAAATTACATGGTTTTGACAAGAATATCACTCATAATTTTGTTAAAGGTTGGAAAAATAACACAGTCACCATTGAAGGGAGAATAGTGGAGATTACTGTGGAGCTTATCACTCAAGTGACAGGTATCCCCAATGACAGGCAAAAGTTTTATAGGAATCTCAATATTTCGGATATGGAAGCTAAAAACCTCCTGAAATCCGTGAAGGAAAAGGTTGATTTTGTGGAAGGAAAGGTTAATGGCTACATTGAGCCTGTCAAAATCAAGGAGATATGGTGCCACATTCTGTAGGCTGTGATGGAGTATTTTACCCTTGATGGTCACTTCACTTGTGCTCACTCCCATCACTTCATGTTCCTTAACCATTTTAGGTACAAGGATACCATTAACATTCCCTATTATCCTCATACTTCTCTGGTTAAAAGCATTAACGAGCATAAGGGTTCTCCTAAGAAGGTTATTAAGCATGAGGGCTTGATCCTTCTAATTTATGAGCATATAAAAAGAACTATCCCTAACCCTAGCTCTACTCCTTCCTCTAGAAAGAGTAAAAGGAGCCCTGTGATTCCTAAGACTAGGTCTGCTAAGCAGAAGGTGGAGGACAACATGGGTAGTAGCTTGAAGAAATTTTTTTTGGAAGCTACTGAGGATGAGAATTGCTTGGAGGGTTTTGAGATGGAGGATTCTGATGAAGATGGTTCTGATAATACCCATGAAATGCAAAGCTTTGGTAAGGAGGGGGAAGAGATTGATGATTTTGATGCTTTGTCTGCCCTTGAAGAGTATAAGGAGGAGATTAATAGTAATAATTTGGGGGAGGAGAATAAGGAGATGATTGGGGGGGATTAGTTGAAAGATGAGGCTCACTTGTAGGGTACTAATGATTCTTAGGTGTGGGGGGATGAAACTGAGCCCATGTGTACTAAAGATAAGGACACTGTTGAAGCTGAGGACCCTGAGAAAAATATTCAAGAAAGTATAGCTGAGGAGAAAGGTGAGGCTGTGGAAGAGGCCATTTCGGAAGGTATTGTGGTGCATAATTCCCATAGCCTGGAAGATCTAGTTGACACTACTATACAGTATACTGAGAAGTAGAAGAATGATAGGGATTTTAATAAAGAGGAGGTTCCCATTCTGGATGATTATGTTGTTGGTATGAGGCATGATGTGCCTGTATCTCAAGACTCCGAGGACAACATTCAAGAGGGTAGTGATGATTCCAGTGAACGGAAGGCTAGAGAGTCCTCCATCAAGCTTATTTTCAAAGATTTTAATGATAGGGAAGAAGTGACTTCTGGTGTGTTGCAGACTACCAAAGCTGAGGCCCTTTATTCCTTTAGATTCAACAAATGGTGCTTTCATGAAATAAAAAGGCTCCCTTTAAAAAGCAGGAAGCTTGAAGCTAACAATGTCATCCTCCATGAGAAAGTTGAGTCTCTTCTCAAAGAGAGATATTCTAATGCCCCTACTATTGATATTAAGGAAGGAATGGATAAATTTTCTAATACTCTTATCAATATCCTCCAGCACAGTATGGATAGTATGAAGGTTTCTAGCACCAACCTCAAGGCTTTGGTCAACTTGTTGGATAATGCTTTGAAGGATACTATTGAGGTTAGGAATGCTCTCTACTAGATAGTGGTGGCCCTAGTTCTTGGACCCATGGGAGGAAAAAATCCCCTCTGATGAAGATGAACCTGGACAAGCTAAAAAGTGTTATTGGAAGGATGGACAACATCCAAGCCAAGATGGAGAAAATGCTAGATGAGAAAGTTGGGGCTCTGTATGTGGATGCTTAGGCTGGATTTCCTACTAGTTTTTTGTGTTTCTTGCTATCTTTTTGTCTGGGTTTCTGTCCCTCTTAATGCTATCTTTTTAGTCCCTTGTATGGGCAGTTTGATTTTGTTTGCTTCTTTTTTGGTGTTGTATCTTCTTCTTCCGATCTTTTGATCGATTTGATGTAAAGGGTTTTGGGTCCCTTCAAAACCTATTTTTTCTAGTAATCAGAATAATTGGTATTAGAGCAGTAGGTCCTTGAAAGAAAAGTTTAACAACTTGAGGAGATCCATGGAAAATCATTTTAGGAAAGAATTTCCTAAGTTTGATGGAGTGAACTTTGACAACTAGAAAGAAAAGATGAAGACACATTTTCTATGTTTAGGACTAGGATACTGGTTAATCACAAAGAATAAAAAAACTATCATTGAAGAAGACAAAATTGAAGAATGTACTAATGAGGAGAGAGATCTATTCATGTGTAACATACTTGCCAGAGAATCACTCTTGTCAACCCTTCTAGAAAATGAGTATAGCTAGGTAAAACATCTAAGAACATCTCATGAAATTTGGTTAGCTTTACAATCTACTTTTGCACGTGATGAACATGAAAAGAGAGTCAAATTACATAATTGGGTACGTGGATTTGAAGATATAAGAATGATGGACGATGAATCTATTAGAAGTTATATTGGTAGAATGTCAGAAATTATTGCAGGTATCTGTCATGCCCAAAATTAGGACAAAACACACACAACAATTTTTTTTTTAGTCACTAACTACAAGGCTGAAAACAAAAACACAAGAACAATCATCAACTAAAGAATTTATCTTACAAGAGGGATTCGACACAAGCGCTGGCTTGCCGACATCCCCAATATGCCAGGTGCACTAGGCCGAAGAAAACACTAACAAGGTTTAAACATAAGGAGTCTACGAGGGAGGAGTCCCTAACTCAAATAAATAATAAGACAATAAAATACTAGGTTAAAAGATTTAAATAAATAATATTAAACTTTCCTAGACTAATTTATAGAAAGATTAAATAAGTGCATAGTTATTTAAAACACTATAATAAAGCCATAAGTATTATTTTAATAATAATCGTTAGGGGTGGTTATCAATTAATTTAGTCCCCTAGAAATTAAGGATTAATTAACCCCCTAAAAGAATTAATGATAACGATAAAATAAAATAATAAGGGTTCATTAATTAATAATTAAAAATGACAAAATGATGATGCATTAGTAAAAGTTGATTTGCATAAGCTAAATTAATTGAATTAAACAAATAACTAAATAAAGGGGATCTAAAATATACATAATAAAAAGAAATAATTGAAAATAAAAGGCCAAATGATGCCTTTCCTAAAAATCAATCCAAATCCTGAATTGATAGGGAGGCTCAAAAATAAAAAGGCAATTTATTACTAAATGAAATTACAGAATTCTAGGAATTAAAAGAGAAGATTTAAAATCCACATGAATAAATAATCCACTTCTTTCCTTAGTGCAATTATTTTCAATGAATAAAATAAAATGAAAAGCCATGCTCAAAAAAAAGTCAACCAAATCCTAAACGAAATTAGGGTTTGGGCTAGAATAAAACATGGCCCAAAACCCTAATCTCTAGCTTTTTACTCATTCTCTACTACTATGTTTCCTTGGGTTTGGAGGTTGGCCAAAGATTGAGAGCATGGAAAAAAGAACAGAGTGAATTCCCAAGTATACATGAATGTATGCACACACTTTAGTGTGTGTATACATTCACCTGTACTTGTGCTTTAC
This sequence comes from Chamaecyparis obtusa, assembly GCA_027943335.1. NCBI lineage: Eukaryota > Viridiplantae > Streptophyta > Pinopsida > Cupressales > Cupressaceae > Chamaecyparis > Chamaecyparis obtusa. The sequence continues at coordinate 175,895 of BSBK01003002.1, forward strand.
ATCCAAAGGTCCAGGCTTCATGATGGCTAGAACCAGATTGCCAAGGTATCTTACACTAAGGTTCCTTTACGAAGATCTTCTTTTCTTATCTGGGTTTAAAGGTTTTAGTTTTCAGATTTACTCACCCTCCTCTCTGTACAGGGATTAGATCCTGGGTTTAAGATACATGCACTAGTCTTTTGTTATCTTTTAAAAATATATTGGCATTTCAAGTCACGTATTTGTTTATTATTCTCTTTAGTTATCTTCCTGGTAAAAGTAAAGAAAATATGATCTTTGTTTTAGTCTTCCTATAATATTCACAAGCTACAATACTAAATTTATTTTACAAGAAAATAGAAAGGGCTAAATTTATTCATTTATTAGTTTAGGCCAAAGATATTTAAATTGGTATTATGTTTTCTTTCTATAAAGTAAAGAATTTTTTATCAAACAATAAATTTAATGTAAATAAATAATTCTATCTATTGATAAAACAATTTTTCATACATAAAACGAAGGACCTGCATTTTTTTATTTTTTTTTCAAAAGGTATCTTTTATTTGCATTCTGGTTAATAAAGTTTTGTTAGCAATAGAATAACCTGAGACGGGTTCTTTTTATTTTTATTTAAAAAAGCATTTCATAGCCAAGTAAAAATTAGCTTTACTAAATAAAAGTTTTTTTTGTAAAAAGAATATCATAGCAATTAGAAATATTTTACTAAATAAAAGATTTTAATTAAAACAATATTTCATAGCAAAATAAGTTAACTATATTAAATAATAATCTTTTATTTAAAAGGAACTTATAATAAAAATATTATTATAAAGAAATTTTTTTTAAAAACAAATATAATAAACAATAAAATCTTTACCAAAAAAAAAAATCTAAAAAAAAAATCATATAATACACAATCTATTATGTTACTTTTACTTTCATATTAGAGTTTGCTTTCCAATATATTACATGCAGATTTATTTATTCAATGAAGTTTAAAAAGTGAGGAAAATATATGTTATATATATATATATATATATATATATATATATATATATATATATATATATATATATATATATATATATATATATATATATATGGATAGCATTATACCCTGTACTTTCTATTGGTACAGATCATCATCATCATCATGAAGGTACAGGGTATAATGCTATCCTTATATATATATATATATATATATATATATATATATATATATATATAAAATAATTTTGATCAAATCACAGCATTACTCATTTTTTAAAAGGGAACTTACTAATATTAAATCAGTTATTTTTCAATATACAGTTTGCTGCAATAATATAATTGTAATGTATTAATACACATATATATTTAGTGATATATATATATATATATATATATATATATATATATATATATATATATATATATATATATATATATATATATATATATATATATATATATATACATACATACATATATACATATATATATACATACATATATACATACATATATACATACATATATATATATACATATATATATATATATATATATATATATATATATATATAATTACATGTATTATAACTAAAGGATCGTGAAGTAACATAAATATTTTACAGAGAAAATTATTTTCCTTCCACACTTTAAAAACATAGACATTCAATTTCTTTTCTCTTTTTTAAAAAATAAATAAAATAAAGATGATTAATCTAGCTCTTAGATTCATTTTAATGCTAACATTTAAAGGGAAATAATAAATCTAATCTTTTCAAAGTAAAAGCAACTAAATTTATAACATTTATTTCTTTTGATGCATCTCTTAAAATGAAAGAAAATCCTCTTTAAATAGAGTGTTTAAATGAATACAGAATAACTTTCCTTGAAAATGAATTGATCTCAATATATTGAATTATGTAAAGAAATGACATCATTTTTTTTTTGCAAGTAGGAAATCAATCAACAACATGGCACTTTTTTTTTCCAACTTTAATAATCATTACTAGCATTTCTTTTCTACATAAAGGAAGGACATTACAACATTATCATATTCATCATAGTACATGAATTGAGAAATAAATAAGCTAACTAACTATTACAAGCATTCATATGCTAGGCTATTTAACATAGCCTTAATAAAAAGACAACTTTCACAAAGGGGCTCAAAGCCAAGAAAACTCAAATAACATGGAGATGGTCTATCCAAATTCTCTTTTAACTCCTTGAAACTAGCAAGTTATGTCTTGAGAAAATTTGCAAAACAAACAAACAGACCATGGAGGCTCACCTCCCAACCTAGGCCATTTCATGGCCACCCCTGAGCTAGGGGAAACAAAGATGGATAAGGGGTTTTAACATGCATACATCAAGTACATAATCAACAAAACCAACAAATAAACATGAACATCAAAATTTCCTTCCCAAGGCTATGCACACAATGGGTCACCTTGCACACAATGGCTAGGCATTTTGAGCTACTCAACTAGGAGAATGCCAAAGTACAATAGAAAACCAGCCTTCAACAAGGCTCTAAAATCTGTTCAAAATGCCTTCACAAGGTCATAGAAACAACCATCCACCCTTCTCATACTCATCACAATAACAACACTCTTATGACCCCCAATAAGTATACACAAAGATGGCAACACGGATGGCCATACATCCATGCCTTATCCCCTTCCTCCTAGAGGAAGGACTCTACACTAGAAGAGTAGTCCCAACTTATGCCCTTCACCCTTCAAAGATCTCTTCCCTCCCAAGGGTGAGTTTGGCCTTGCACACCGAAAAAAAATAATACAACAAAGAAATGAAGATACACATAAATGCAAAGACAAGAAGCCATGAACTTTACATAAATAACTATCATTCACACAACATAGAAAAAGAAGTAAAAATGTACATAGCAATAAGAACAAGAGAATACAAGATCCAACCTTGATCCAAGCTTATGGCAAAGAGGGTTGAGATGAGCTTTCCCCAAACTAGCCTCCTCCTTTCCTATGCAACTCAAAAATCCTCTAAGAAAACAAGAACAAATTTTCACAATTCTCAAAAGTCTCCAAAATTGGAGAGTGGGCAATTGCCCTCAAATTTTCCCTCCAATTCCTTAAGAAGGAAAACCCTAATCCATTCAATCAAGAGGGGGAAATTCAAAATTCAAAATTCAAAATGAGGAGTGGGTTTGGCATGCATCTCTAATTTTCGTCACTTTTCAAAAGAGCATCTTTTAGAAGAGCAAAAATAGCCAAAATACATCATAATGGTCAAAATTTGACCCCCAACACATGGCACCACTATGGGGTAGTCTATTTTTAACCTCCACTACCCTATATGGTCACTAAATGCCACTCAAAAGACCACCTAAAGATAACTCAAGAAAATGAAAGAGATTCTCACTCGTGGCTCCTAAAAATAGAAGACCACTCACACACATAAAGAACTTGGTCATGCCACCACATAATACATGTGTCAATTGACACCACAATAAATCACAACACATCACGATACACATGGCATGCCAAGTAGACTACAATAAAATTAAAAATAAAATAACATAATCAATAAATACATTCATGCATCACTTTACAATAATCTCACATTACAACGAGGTTAATTCCTTCCCTTGGAGATAACCTTGGCTTAACAAGATTTTCACAAGTATCCACCTTTAATTTCCCCTGATATAACCATGGTCTTACCTGCACACTTGACAAAATATCAGTAGCTCATGGAATGTTAATAGCATATATATGTACATCATAAATAATCAAACTCAAGTACATCATATAGTCCAACTGCATCCACACTTTATCTCAAGAAAATCACTTACTTCCAATAATACATTTCTTAATTTCGAATCAAGCTATTTCAAGAACATAAATATATCAATTAACCTAATTTATTAACCATGATTATCTCACATAAACTCTTCTTATATAAACATGAAATTATGGCATAATATTCTAAATTAAATAATTCATCAACATCGTAAGTCAAGACCTAATAATCTAGTGTGAAAATAAATCCTAAATTATTTACAAGCTACATTACAAATGATTCTCTTTGCTTGCATAATTATAACATCAAAGCATTCTATGCAAAATCTCCCACTCAACATCAGGACCTAATAATCACTTTTCTATTAATACATGTCTCAACATAAAATAAATTCAAATAGTCCTTTATGTAAGCATTCATATCCAAATAGAAACATTTCAACATTCAATAGTGGTGCACTCACACCTTTCCTACTATATTTCTTCTAGAGATTACATACACATGAGAAAAAATATTTAACTATATTACAATATATATATATATATATATATATATATATATATATATATATATATATATATATATATATATATATATATATATTTCAACCTTTTATTATTTAAACTACCTTATTCCAATACAATTTCTATAAAACATGCAATTGATAGTATTATCACAAAAAGCAATTGAATTCAATTAATCTTATTTTAAACACAGAGAATCCTAGGATTTTGAGTGTATTAGTAACATGAAAAGAGTACATCACAAAAGGTGATCAAACCTCTATCCATCAGGACATAATTCATAATGCAACAACATAAATTTTTAATTACTGAGTCTATTATGCAGAAAGATAATACCAAGATAAAATCTCTTAAAACACCTGACATGACTTCCAAAGATAAACTCCTGATAAACATAAGGAAAGTCTGGGCAAAGAGCATCTCATGATGCCATCGACCACAATGTGGGTAACAATCATTGCATCTATGTGAATGACTCATCCCTATACTAAGGGTCTCTAGAATGTGATTCAAGACCATATCCTACGTCTCCTAGCTCACGCAGAAAGTTGATACACGGTCCAAAACAATCCTACTGGTAGATCCTCCCTCACATGGGACCAACATGACCTTACCCTTCAAGAGTGACAGTTGAAACCACACCATAAGGATGTTTGTGCAAAAGGGGTAAATGAGGCACGTACTACAGTATCAAATCTTGTGAAGGAAACAAGACAGAGAATGATGTGATATGGAAAATTATAAAGACATTAACTCTTGTATTTAAGCATACAACACTGATGATTGAACAAGTTATACCTTGTATTGAGAACTTCACCAGCGAAACCCTTCTTGGAAGACTAGAAGTGGCAAAGCTAAGCTTGAGACAGTTGGGAGATTTACCTAGAATGGAAACAACATTCAATGTACTTAGTGTTCATCCGACCTTTTCAAGAAGCATTAGTGTAAGAAAAGATTATGCTAGTGGCAGTAGATCTAAGAATGAAGAAGACATGAAGATTGAGGAAGGAATTGCCTTGCTTGTGAAAAGAGAACCATAAGGTAAGAAATTTTTTAAATGTTGGACTTGTTAAGAATATGGTCATTTTGCATCTAAATGTTGAAGTTAGAGAAGAAAAAGCTTTAGTTTCTCAAGTAGAAAAGAAATCAGATTGGATTATAAAAAGTGGTTATTCACATCATATGACTAGAGATATGAAGAAGTTTATAAAGTTTAACAATTATGATGGAGGAATTGTTAGAGTTTGAAATAATGCACCTTGTTTGATAAAAGGAATAGGATCTATTTCTCTTGATGGAAAGAATAACACCAATGATGTTTATTTTGTGGATGGATTGAAACATAATCTTTTGAGTGTTGGACAGTTAGTTGATAAAGGATATCAAGTTTGGTTTACTGAGAAAACTTGTGTGATCAAGGATAAGGATGGTAATTTGATTGGAACTAGATCAAGAACCAGAGGTAATGTATTTTAGTTGAATCCTACTGAGATGAAATGTTTGATTACTAAGATTGATGAAAAATGGTTATGGCATAGAAGATTTTGTCAATTGTCATATAAATTTTGATAACATTGTGAAAGTAAGCACTATGCTTGCAGTAAGAGATTTACCTAAAATTATGAAATATACTAACATGATTTGCAAGGAGTGTGTTATGGATAAATAGAAGAGAAGCTCATTTCCTAGAAAGAATTTTACATCAGTAGAGAAGTTGGAAATTGTTCATATAGATTTAAGTAGTCCCACAAGGACTAGAGTATTCTATGGTGAAAGGTATTTATTAAAAAAAAGTCTGAGGCATTTGATAATTTTAGAGTAGTTAAGAACAAAATTGAGAATGAATCTGGAATGAAGATTAAATGTTTAAGATCAAATAGAGGTGGAGAATTTACTTCAAAAGAATTTAACACCTTTTGTGAAGTGAATGGCATTAAGAGACAGTTTTCAGCCCCTAGAACACTTGAACAAAATGGTATTACAGAAAGAAGAAACAAGTCATTGACTGAAGCAGCAAGAGCTATGCTATTTGAAAATGACTTGGCAAAGATATTTTGGAGAGAAGTAGTAAATACAACAGTATATACAATGAACAGAGTACAAATCAAAGAAGACATAGACAAGACACCTTATGAATTATGGTTTGGACATGCACCATCAGTTAAGTATTTTAGAATTTTTGGAGTAAATGTTATATTAAGAGAGATGATGACATTAGAAAGTTTGACCCTAGAAGTGACAAAGGTATATTTCTTGGATATTCATTGAAAATCAAAGATTATAGATGTTTCAATAAGATAACTAAAACTATTGTTGATAGCACAAATGTTAAAGTTGATGAAAAATTCAAACTTTAGGAAAGGATACTTGATTATGAATCAGATGAAGGAACTCAACCTAGAATTGATCAAGAAAATATTGAATTATTCTATGAAACTGACAGTACGATTTGCAGAATGAAATTCACATTGAGGAAATTAGAGAAGAACCTAGAGCATAACCTAAAGTTGAAGCAAGAATTGAGACAGTGACACCTAATAGAAATCTAGCAAGAAAACATCCTATTGAGTAGGTTATTGGGAGCATAGAAAAATGAGTTTTGACACGGAATATGGAACAAGAAGAACTATGTTTAATTTCTCAACTTGAACCTAATCTACTGATGAAGCTTGTAGACATGAATATTGGATTAAAGAAATGAAGGAAGAACTAGATCAAATTGGAAAGAATAAGACTTCAGAGTTGGTCCCTAGACCTAAAGATAAGATTGTTATATGAACTAAATATGTATTTAGAAACAAGATGAATGAACAAGGAGACGTGGCAAGAAATAAAGCAAGATTGGTATGTAAAGGATACTCACAGCAAGAAGGAATTGACTATGAAGAAACTTTTTCACCTATTGCAAGAATTGAAGCAGTAAGAATTTTTTTGGCTTATGCAACCTATAAGAAATTCAATGTATATCAGATGGATGTGAAGTCAACATTTCTGAATAGAGAATTAGAAGTAGTATACATTGATAAGCCTGAAGTTTTTCCCTTAACTCATGAAGGAGTCATGGTATGTAAACTAAACAAAGCTTTAGTTGGAAGTCTTATTGGGAAAGTAAGATACTAAGAGGGGGGGTGAATTTGAATATTTAAAAATTTGACACTTTGAGACTAGACATACATGGCACACATGAGGTGCCATGTGGCATCGATGTGGCGAGAGAGGTCCGGTTGAAACTATTTTGGCCAGAAGGGTTCCAGCCGAAACCATTCCATGAAAAAGTATATAAACCCAAAACATGGGTTGGGTGGCTCATGCACAGGACTATGCTTGGTCATCCACAGTTCTAGTCAAACTTGTTCTAGTCGAACCTATCTAAGTGGCATCCCATGTGGCAACCAAATTAGCAAAAAAAGGTGTCTTAGAAGTTCTCACTTTTGGATCTGAATTCTTTATCAAAATTTAACTTTTTATAAAATCTAAAAAATACCCTTTTGTAGAGCTCGAAGTCAAGATTATGGTCATATAATGTTTATCATGTTTTGATTTCATATAATATACTATAAGTTGAAAATACTTCAAGTAGGTATTTTAACATTTAAGAACACGCTCGTTCGAAAAAAATTAAAAATAACAAATCATGTCAAAAAAATTTAAACTTTATATTTTACACTAGAGGAGAGAGTCATCTTAAAGAATATATAATTATTTTTCAATGGTGTAGATTTGATAGGGAAAATTTGGTGTGAACAAAAAACTGTTGATTTTGGGTAACACCGACTTTGGATAGTTATAACAGACAAAATATATACTGAAATTCAATCTTTCTTTTTTGATGCACTAGCTATATATGTCATCTAAAACATATTATGAAATCAAAGGAAAAAAATATTATTTGAATATAATTTTTTGACGTGAACTAGACCCTAGATTTTCAACATATTTTAGCAATAAAAAAATGGACTTCAAAAATTAAAAAACTATGTTAATTTTTGTTCAAATTTTTAAAAAAAAATTATAAGCATAAACTTCATCAAATTTTACACATTTTATTAGTTTACATCATCTTCAAATTCTAAACAGAAATGCCACTTTTATGTCGCTAAAGTTGAAAAATTTGCATGTTGTCGTCCTTTTCCTTTATAAAAGTGTGACACAGGTTTGTACTTTTACCCTATTATAAACATAAACTTCAATGCTGAAATGAATCTAATTGCTAATCAAATCCATGAAAATGAAACGCATAATAGAAAGATTTTGGTAACCCAGAAAATCTTGAAAGGTAAAACTAGGGTGGGGATGACACCCAAAAATCTTCACTACTGCAGCAATAAAGTGTGTCTAATAGGGCTACAAATTTTTTATCACTTCTAGTGATCTACCCTGTGAGGGGTTTGCCCTGCTAAGAGCTTTTAGACTTATAAAATTTACATTGATTAAAGGATTTAAAACTTACAACTAAGTAAGCACTCTGTTAGGAGATTTACAAAGGCTTGTTAGGACCACTATTTTAAGAGATTTACCTTGATTCACTTAATAGAATGTATCGGTACCCAATCCTTAGGTTTACATTTCAAATGCTAATAACGGATCTCCTCTTTCCAATACTTATTTGATTTCTAAATCAAATATTACTTTGTTATGTCCTTCAATGCTCTGCTTGGTCACTCTACCTGATCTCAGCTTCTGACAATCAAAACATTCTTTCCATCTACATACATGAGATCTTATAACTATTCTTATATTAGGGTTTTGATGTCACCATCTATAGACAACTGATCAAGCTTCTAGATCAAGATCAATGATCTAGATTCATCACTTTTACCACTTAATTATTCCTTTTTTATTGGTTACATGGCTTGCATAGGGATTAATGATTGAAATCATAACACGTAATCAACTCCTTAATTATCTCAACAATCATTAATTCATGCATAGAAGTTGGCCAAAATGGTTTTCCTAGGTGTTTGTGTCATTACAAAGACATATACCAAATCTAATTCACTTGACATATTAAGTCTCTGGTGCTCGGTCAAAACTATTCTCCATATACTAGCACTTGACACTGACTATTCTATACAGCTCGACATTTATAGTGTTTGGTAACTACTGGCTTACTTGGTGACCTCTGCCTTGCTCGACGGTCACTTCTTCTCAGTAAATATACAAAATATGTAAGTGCATACATTACTCAGCCTTAGTAGGATGGCTCGGTCACAGTGATGACCAACTAACTCTATGTTGTTAATGACTAAATGTCGTACACTAATAGACAACATGTCTTCGAGATCAACAAGCCCTACTTCAAAATTCTACATAAGAGAGTAGTAAGTGATGGTAAGCTCATTTCTATTGAGAAATTTTTTGGTATATATGATGAGGATGAGAAAAACCAAATAGTAGACATAGTTGTGGAGCACTTTCTCACATTCAAAAATAACTTGATTGAAATAGAGGGTCAAATAAGTTTTAGGACTTATTTGAAAGATTAGAAGGGAGAAAGAAAAGAGCCCTAGATGAGGATATCAAGTTGAGATAAGACATTCTATTGAATAATATGCTAACCGTGGTCTAGGGAATGAGATGGGAGATTGGCTTGAAAAGGTAAAGCCAAAGCTAAGAACCAAAACCAGAATTATCAAGTTCATGGCACAAAAATATGAAGAATTTAAACATGAAACAAATGATAAGGTTGGCCAACTACTCTTGGAGGAGCAACCTAATCTTGGTAAATCTACAAGGACCCCAACCGCATTAATAATCTCCACAGAGCCTTAAACTGCAAAAAAGGTTGAATATCCAAAAGAACCAGAGGTAGTTGACATGACACTACTTCATTTCTTCATAGACAATGTTGGGATTTCACTTCATACACATCTAGATACATATGATCAATTTCAGATGAATGAAACCCTAACCAACATTGACAAAATAGTAGGAGATATTGACCTACCAACTGAGAAAGTTCAACAAGAAGAAAAGACACCTGAAAAGGAATAGATATCAGAACAAAAAGAGGAAGAAAAAGAGACTGAAAAAGAAAAGGGACATGAAAAAGAAAAAGAAACATAAATATAAAAGGAAGAAAAAAAAGTAAAAGAAGAGGTACAACCAAAAGTATTACTAATCACTCCTTTTTCTACACCTATTTTGTTGGAAAGTGGCTCTCAATCACTTCCAACCAGCTTAGAGGACATGGATGTCACAGATCTAATGCACTGGGTAGTACTTGCTTTTGCAAAAGCCAAAGATGAATCAGAGAAGAAATTGACTGATGCATAGCATCACAGAAAAAAATAAAATATCTAGGATCATGTTGATTCAAATTCAATTTCTTCATAAAATTGAACACAATTTCAAATCCATCATATGATCATCTACTCATTCATAAACTTAGAGGCATAATCAACAAATTAATCTTCTTCCAACAACTTAACATAGTTATCACCCATCAAGCATTAAACTTATCTTAACTAGACAAGGATCAAAGACATCATATTTTCCAGGAAACTCAACTGCATTCAATCAAAAAATATATTTTTCAATCTATTTAAAACACCATTGTTAATCAAACTAACAAGATTTTCCATTTCCCATCACTGTCCTAGTTTGACAGTTTTGATACCTTGTATTCTCTTATTCACAACTTTCATTCTAGATATCATATTGAAGATATCTTTGGTGGAGTTGTGAAAAACTATACTTTTTAAATCATATCCAAAGGAAATAAAAATCCAATGGTTAAATTGTGAGATATGCCCCCCATACAGAGACCCATGTTTACTATCATAAACCAGACATAAAACATCAAACCCTACCTAGGGAATCTCATATCTTTCTCAAAACACATCCAAATGAAACCAAACCAATTTCACATTGACAATTTGTGAGTCTAGTTTCATAATATATAAGCCATTAATTTATCCAATCCATAAATCATTCAAAATGCACAAATCACTACCTGCAACTCTAATGGAGATCTTTAAAAACCATTTTTCATTAAAATGTCCATAACTCTCACAAAACTTAACCAAAACAACTCAAACAAAGAGGGAGTGAAATATTATTCACATATATTTCCAATGAAATCATTTAGGTTCTCAAAATCCTCCAAATGTGTCCATATGAAATGCTACAATCTGACTATAATAAGGGAATCTCAAATCTGCAAATACCCACTTTCACCAAAATGCTCATAACTTACTCCAAACTGAATGAATTAATCCAAACAAAAAGGAGAAGAAATTTTATTCATTAAACTATCAAAATGTACAGAATATACATGGTTTTTGGGCTCTACATGTCCGTACAAGGCCTTGTAACAACAAAAAAATAGAAAACCAATCAAAATATCTATATTAGAAAACCCCACAATTACTCCAAAATGTTTCCTTCCTCTCATATTGATTTAGAAAGACCATTAAAACTCTTTTATAGTGTTTTTGGTTGTTTAAAAATTCCCAACCACCTTATAAACTATCTCCTTACATTCTTTTAATCATTATGTATTTTCTTGACAATATTTTATGTATTTTATTTGCATTTTTGTATTACAACTTTTACAAGTTTAACTCCAAATTAGGCATTCTTTCATATTTTGACCTTCTTGATCCAACTAGGACCTTAATAAGACAATATGAACAATGTCATACAAATGGATACACCTAGCCTTACATATGATTCAAATAGACTCATGATACATTTAAAAGACCATAAAATTCATGATATGAATTCTATCCTCTTGTAGCCTCATGGTATTCCTTTGTGCTTAGGTGCTCCTGCACCATACTCTCAACCTTGAAAATTTTCCAAGTACCTTGGAAACATGCAAGAAAATTAGAGAAAAAATCTTTACCTTTACCTTTGCCTTTGCATGCCTTTATCACCATAATCTTTGCCTTTAAGGACACATGACTGCTCTCAAAATCATATTCTCAAATATTTATGTCAGTGGAGCATTAGTGGTTGTAACTCCATAGTGCCTTATTAGTCATAGATCCACCTTTACCAATATTGTTGCTTCAAACTCACCACAAACAACTCTCTCATATGCCTCACCTAGGAGTCACATCCTTCCTCTTTTCCCTAGCCTCTTGGGAACCAACTGGACCACTCCTTGGCCCTAGACCTTCTCTTGGCCCTTGATAGACTTCTAGTGCCTATACACACAACCCAACCTTCATATGCAGCAAGATGGATAAAAACATACAAGCAAAGACTTGTCAACAAAACAAATACCAAATCTCCAAGGTCCTGGTGTGGATTGCCTCCCTTGGCGCTCTACCCACACACTCAAGATCTTCAAGCTATGATACCAATTTGATACAGAGAGTCATGGAAAAAAATCAACTATCTAGGATTATTTTTCTCCAAATTCAATTTCTTCATCAAATTGAACACAATTTCAAATACATCATATGATCATCTACTCATTCATAAACTTAGAGGCATAATCAACAAATTAATCTTCTTCCAACAACTTAACATAGTTATCACCCATTAATCATTAAACTGATCTTAACCAGACAAGGATAATAAAAAATGATCTTTTCCAAGGCACTCAACCATATTCAATCAACAAACATATTTTTCAATCTATTTAACACCATTGTTAATCAAACTAACAAGAGTTTCCATTTCCTGTAACTGTCCTAGTTTGACAGTTTTGATACCTTGTATTTTGTTATTCACAACTTTCATTATACATATCATATTGAAGATCTCTCTAGTGGAGTTGTGTAAAATTATACTTTTTAAATCATATCCAGAGGAAAGAAAAATCCAATGGTTAAATTGTAAGATATTTGCCCCATACAGAGACCCATGTTTACTATCATAAACTAAAAGTAAAATATCAAACCCTACCTAGGGCATCTCATATCTTTCTCAAAACACATATAAATGAAACCAAAGAAATTTTACATTGACAATTTGTGAGTCTAGTTTTATAATATGTAAGCCATTAATTTATCCAGTCCATAAATCATTCGAAAAGCACAAATCACTGCTTGCAACTTTAATGGAGATCTTTAAAAACTAGTTCTCACTAAAAGGTCCATAACTCTCACATATCTTAACCAAAATAACTCAAACAAAAATGGAATGAAATATTATTCACATATATTTCAATTGAATCCATTTAGGCTCTCAAAATCCTCCAAATATGTCTGTACGAAATGCTGCAATCTAATCGTAGTTAGGGATTCTCAAATCTGCAAATACCCACTTTCATCAAAATGCTCGTAACTTACTCCAAACTGAATGAAATTAATCCAAAACAAAATGGGAAGGAATTTTATTCATTAAAATATCAAAATGTATAAAATATACATGGTTTCAATGCTCTACATGGTTGTACAAGGCTTGGAAACAACAAAAAAATAGAAAAACCAAGCAAAATATCTATATTAGAAAACCCCAAAATTACTCCAAAATGTTTCCTTCCTCTCATATTGATTTGAAATTACCATTAAAATGATTTTATAGTGGTTGTGGTTTTTTACAACTTCCCAACCACCTTCTAAACCATATCCTTACATTATTTTAATCATTATGCATTTTCTTGACAATATTTTATGCATTTTATCTACATTTTTGCATTGCAACTTTTACAAGTTTAACTCCAAACTTAACAATTATTTGCATGGACACTTGAATCACCCTAAAATGGACTTAATAGACATTTTACATCAATTTTAGCCTTTATTAGGCATTCTTTCATATTTTGACCTTCTTGACCCAACTAGGACCTTAACAAGACAATATTAACAGTGTCATACAAATAGCTTCACCTAGCCTTACATATGATTCAAATAGACTCGTGATACATTTAAAAGACCATAAAATTCATGATATGAATTCTATCCTCTTGTAGCCTCACGGTATACCTTTGTGCTTAGGTGCTCCTACACCACTAACAAGACCTCAAAGATAACCCACTGGGCAACACATGTATTGTGTAATCTTTTGACTACACCTCCTACAGATAATGAGAATCCCATAGGTAGTATAGACAATGTTATAAGTATAATAGAACAACATTTTGATACTTTAGAAGATGCAACCAAAATAAAAGTAGTAAAAAATTTCAACAGGTTAAGGATGAAAGAAACTCTAGATTAAATCAAAGGTCATCTTAATACATTGACTGTCATTGAAAAGGAAATAAAATCTTGTCTTAAGAATGTACATGATCTATTTAGACTCTACATGACTTGGCACAAGCATTTGAAGAATATATCAGATATTATAGCTCAGGATAAAGAAGTTTTGGTCAAAATCTATGAGGATTTTGAAAATAAGAAAAAAATAGACATAAATAAGGACACAAACAAGATCATGGATAAAATCCATTCTCTACAGCTAGAAAAGGATATGGTTTAGAAAAGTTTCTTTGACTTAAGAAGCTTTTTTACTCCAAAGATCAATGTATTGGAGAGCACTAATGAGGACCTTCAGCTTGGCTTCAAAATATTTTAGGGATTAGTACCTACAAATATAGAAGAAGCAGACATGACCACATATGGTCTCAATGGACTAATTCAGATTGCAAAAGAAATTAACGTAGCTTGGGATGCAGATATGCAGATTTTGAAATCCAACTACATCGATGTTCTACAGACAATTCAGTTGTGATCTATTTCAAACATTTCTAGCACCCTTTGCCATTGATGTCAAAGGGGGAGAGATACAGAAAAAATGTAATGAAAAATGAAAACATAATTAAAAGAAAGGTTTTCTCTAGAGGCTATGTGTCAAAATTTATGTGTTGCATATATATCCTTTTACATTTTTGCCTTGATGTTGCACTTAGTCATTTTTTCACTAAGTGTTGCCATCAATGCCAAAGGGGAATATTATTGGCAAGTGGTCAACTCATGCACACATATGCACATGCAGGTACATGCACATATGTGATGTTGTCATTTATGGAAACACTTATCAGATTTATGATCACACATATTGGATATCATGAATATGTTTGTATGCAGTTAATGAAGGAAAAAATGCCTAAGTCCACAGACTGTTCCTATGACCCAGTCTGACATAAAAACATAGACAATTTCACATGAGCTTCATAAAGGCATGCCATCATGGTTACATTCTTATAAGACACAAATGAATACATGTGTAAGGCCGCACATGTTAATATTAAGGTATCAAAGAGATAGGTTCAATTGATTGGATGCGAAGATAGTAACCAGAGTGAAACTTGTTGGTGATCACTAAGGCTGACTTTGTGAGTGATTGGAAGTTATTCTTGGATGTGTTTTTGGATATAAGGCCGACTAAGGATGTTAATGAAGTGTGAAAAATGTACATTAAATAATATGTTACCTAGCTAGAGTAATGTCGACTAGCTCTTTCAAATATACCTCCAACAAGGTATAAGTATACAAACACTTTTTTAAAAGTGTGCGATGATGATAATGATGATATAGTGGATGTGAACTATGAAGGCATCTAAGAGGCATACTAGAGATTAAGAGAAAGGAGAACAATAGGAGTTCTTCAAGGAATACTTTGTTAACTCTTTGTATTCAGGACAATAGATTGATTGTAAGTGTTGTTGCACCTATTATACACCCCTAACAAGGTTTGATTGCCTCTAACAGGGTTGGACTCCTAAAAGGGTTGATTCCTTAATTGGGATCACATTGTAAAGACTCTTAACAGGGTTTATCCTTTAATCGGGACCTACCTATTGTAATATTCGGCTCCTAATTAGGTCAGAACTCCTAATAGGGTTATTATACTTATAGTGCAGATATTTGTGGGTACTATCCCCACCGGGGTTTTTCCCTTAATAGGGTTTCCTCGAAAACAAGTATGGTGTTATGAGTTCTTTTATGTTTGTTTATGCTGCATGGTTAATTATCTTATGCTATATCTTTATGTGTTGTTTGAAGAAGTTCAAGAAGTTTAATAAGTCAATAAAGTACTATAACACTTATTTACCCCCCCCCCTAGTGTTACGAAATCTTAACAAGAGAGAGGAAATACAAAGATTCATGCATGTATACAGATACACACACACACAAACACATATATATCATATGTACATATATATGTATATACATATAAATTAAATATCATATATGTAAATCTATATAAATGTATATTGTATTACACATTTATAAGAAATTTTTTTAATGTCTTCATAACCCGTACAAATTATTTGAAACTAAAAATGTTGTTTTATGTCCTCATAACATGCACGAGTTATGTAGAACATGAAATTGTGATTTTTGGTTTCCAAAACCTCAGTGGGTTATTTTGTACACTATAACCTGTACGAGTTATGGCTTGGTAAAAGGTTTGGAGTACAACCCTAAGGATTGCAAGTACATTTTCCCTCTAATTTTTTCCATTTACACATTTTTTTCTTCTTTCAACATGATTTCTCGACTTCATCATCATCAACTTTACAAAGGATCAAGTGGGTATCTCTAAAATTACTACCATCATCTCATACATCTTTTAAGATTTCTGACCATATAAATTTTTCTATTTTTGGACAACATTAGTGTTAGAGTAAAATATTAATTATATTAATTAACTTTACTCCCTTCTTAAGATGTCAACCCTTTTGCTTTAGTTGTTTATATTTCAACATACATGCACTAGTTGATTTAAACTCATGCACTAGTTGTTTTAAATATAAACTTGCATGCATTAGTCTTGTAATAATTTAACTAATTATTACATGCACTAGGGTTTGCCTTTCAAGGCTTTTGATCTCCTTTATAAGGATGATCCATTGTACATTTAATTCATTCATTTATTTGAGGATATTTTCTTCTTCATATTTTTGAGTCAAACTCTTGCCCTCTTCTTGTCTCTACTTCCTTGTAATAGGTTTTTGTATGCAGGTGATCTTTGGGTTTTATGGATTTGTATTACTCAAATCCTACATGGTATCATAGCCTAATCTACAACAACTTGTTCGCGTTTGAAGGATTCAGAGATTAGAAATTTATATGTTTCATATTAGGGATTTTTTTAGTTTTCTATTAAAATCAGGGGGTCCCTAAATTTTGGTGCACTTTGAGCTCAAACAGACCTGACCGTTGAGCTCGCAGTGCCCAAAAAACCCTATTTCGATATAAAACATGTCAAATTTGGAGAACTTTGTATTTTGGGACATTTTTTTGGTACCAGACAACTTAGCATGCTTCTCGAGGCAGAATTTGTATGGATTGACATGCTTTCCAAGGTTGAATTCTCTATTTTGGCACTCAAATTGATGCAAAAAATTTACTATCTGACACACAAATTCAGACCCAAAAAAATTGGCATGCAAATCGAGGCAAAAATCTGAAAGGCCTAACATGAATCCTGAGGCACACATGCGAATTTGCATTAAATTTTTTTTTTTTCATTTTGGCCAACGATGGTCATTTGGCTGTCAAATTTACACTACGTGAATGCAATTTTAGCCGATGCTCATATGGCAACCAGGGGCCAGAATTTTAGCCCCAGGGGGCTTGTATGCTGTGACGACCATTTAGCCGTCAATTTTAAGCGTATCAAGTGCTGATGTCAGCACATTTAGACACCATTTTGGGCCCTCTAGCACAACAGCTGGTATTTTGCTCATAACTTGAGCATACGGTGTTAAAATTGGACAAACAAGATATCGTTGAAAAGCTAGTTCCGAGCTTTATCCAAATTTGGAGGTTTGAATTTCTGA
Source organism: Chamaecyparis obtusa (assembly GCA_027943335.1). NCBI lineage: Eukaryota > Viridiplantae > Streptophyta > Pinopsida > Cupressales > Cupressaceae > Chamaecyparis > Chamaecyparis obtusa. The sequence continues at coordinate 193,856 of BSBK01003002.1, forward strand.
TTTTTCTTTTTTGATGGTTATTTTTCTGTCAAAGCTAGATGTTCATTTTTGCACTTCGGAAGCTCTATCTTGTGCATCTAGAATCCATTTTGGGAAAGCAAGATATTGTTGGAAAGCTTGTTCTGAGAGCTTTCCAATTCTATGAGTCATTTTTCCAGATTTTTCTTTAGGTATATTTTATTCACTTTTTTTCTTTTTTGCACTCTGGTGGATATCTTGGATGTTTTAGGTCCTGGGATATCTTCCCTTTGAGAGATGACTCATCTTAGGCTATTATTTCATTTCAACAGCCTTCACTCTTCTTTGAGCAGTGTATACTTCATTTTTGTAGCATTCTTTTATGCACATGCATTGAGATAAAGTGCAATTTTCTTGCATGCTTGGAATCTTGAACATGTTTGTGCTATTTGTACTTGCACTCCATTACAAAGTGTCATGGGGGGTTTGATGTTTTCCATTTTTTTCCATCTACCTTTGTCAAGTGAGCGTTACTTCCACAACATTAGCCTTAGGTTATATTTCTTTGTGTTTGTACTTTCACTACACCTTCGATGTTCTTGGTTCTTCAAGATGCAATTCTTATTGGCACTATTTTCAGTGTACCTATCACCTCTCCCTTGTCAGCATTATGGGGGGTTTCTACTGATCGTTATTCTGCTTCCTTGGTTCGATAGTGTGAGTTATGTATTCAATATTTGTTCCTATGTACTAGGTGGATGCAGTGGCTGGGTGCCTATGCATTTTGGTGAGATGAATCATTTACCATATAGACACTCTTTCTTTCCTATTTTTAGAGGCACTCTTCCATCTTTGATTGATCAGCTCTTTAGGCTTTGGTGTTTTATACCATCTGTATCTTCGAGTTCAGTTGTTTGTCCTTGTTTGCCTCCTGATTCGAGCAGTGTCATTTGAGGGCACTCATACAGATTATAGTCTTCTCTATCTGGTCATGCTCTATTTCAGTGGAGGATCTTTAGATCAACAATTACTTCTTGATAGAGTTTGCATCTTCTTGCTTCAGTGAAGTTCTACATGTTCATTCTTGTTCCTATTTTTTGAAACATTCCTAGTTTTGGAGGCTTCTTCAGTCCTTCAGATTAGTCTTTGTCTCTTTTTGGAGTCAATTTTTTCCCATGTGGTTTTCTCTATTTCTCTGCTTTATAGAGGCTCTCTTTGGTACTTGGGTACCTCATCAGGCCATGTTGTCGGGACCCATTTTATGCTTTCAGCATTGTAGTTTCCTTTGCTTTCTTCTTACATTGTTTGTAGCTGCATTGTTGCTCATCTTACGGGGGGGGGGGTGTTAGAGTAAAATATTAATTATATTAATTAACTTTAATCCTTTCTTAAGATGTCAACCCTTTTGCTTTAGTTGTTTATATTTAAACACACATGCACTAGTTGATTTAAACTCATGCACTAGTTGTTTTAAATATAAACTTGCATGCATTAGTATTGTAATAATTTAACTAATTATTACATGCTCTAGGGTTTTCCTTTCAAGGCTTTCCATCTCCTTTATAAGGATGATCCATTATACATTTAATTCATTCATTAATTGAGGATATTTTCTTCTTCATTTTTTAGTCAAACCCTTGGCCTCTTCTTGTCTCTACCTCCTTGTAACAGGTTTTTGTATGTAGGTGATCTTCAGGTTTTGTGGATTTGTATTGCTCAAATCTTACAATTAGCATAGTAAACTTTAATTTTATTTACCAGTGTCTTCACAGTCCTCACAAACATACGTCTTTCATTTTTTTAATAACTTTTGATCTACTTGACAAAATTAAAAACAAATTACATATTACTGTTCTACACTAGATTCTATACATTTTCAAAAAAAAGTTTGCAATTTAGATTATTTTGATGCAAGTTATGCTCAACGCACAAATAGGCTCTAGATTTTCAAGATGTGGTGACTTCAAAAAATGATTAAAAATAAAATACTCAACAACAAATTACAAAACAATACACAGCTTCTAGATCTCACTCTTACCTATCATCCTACCAAAGGGTTTTGCAAAATACTAAATCTAACTAAAGAGTTTGTGAAGCGCATAGAAACAACATCTATGTTATATTTTTATGCAAAAATAAGAATAATTTTTCATGCGTGAGAGGTTTGACCCTCTTAATCTTATCTGTTTTGTAAAAACTTTAGTAGTTTAGAAATTAGATTAAGAGTACTACAATTCTTATTTTTTACACAACTCCTAGTTTTGAGTGCATGACCCTCAAATCTCTCTGTGAAGTTCAGGTTTCGCTGATTTTAGAAAAAAAAAGTGACCACTTATACCCCCTTTTTCCTCACCATCTTGGTGCACTTACCCATATAGACAAGGATTTTTCTTGAGGTGATGCTTAATACAGATTCTAAGTTTTAGCGTGTTCACATGCATGTTCGATTAGACTAGGGCATTGCCACGTGAATTACCCTTGTGAAAATATTTTACCATGTTGTTAACAAAGGTAATAATTTGTGTGCCAAAAAAAATACACTAAAATTCTCAAATTCAAGAAGATGATCCAGAGATCAACACAATGTTTCAAAATTGCTCCTAATAGTTTGGAAGCTTGATTATTTTTTGAGTTTTTCTCAAAACATATGGATCGAAGCCTGCTAGCGAGGGAATGCAACAAGACAGTCTTGCATCTATGATTATTTAGTGTACAATATTGTGATTTAATATGGTTTCATTTCTTAAAGGTAAAAGTAAATGTAATATAAAAGGGTTAAACTTCTCTCAGCTCCAAGTTGGCTTATTCAAGAAAAATTAAGTAGATATAAAGATAGAGAAAGGGAGGTAGATAGAAAGGGATATAGAAATTGAGAGAAATTGAGAGGGATAGAGATCCATAAATATACCAGAATATTGATTATTTGATATATATTTTACTATCCGCGTAACTCTTGCACCCCTCAAAGGTGCAAGTGCTAGTATTTATCCTTATTTATTTATTTATTTATTGTTATGCATTATATATTTCTTATACACATTATTTTCTTATGTTATTAATAGTCATATATATATAGTTGAATAATTATTTATTTTATATAAGCTATGAAATATACTTGTCTCAATCGGCATTATGAAGTATAATTACATTTTTACTTACACTATTTGATATTGATTTATTTTACTTATATTATTTATTTTATTTATATTATTTTAATGTTTATTTAATTACTTATATTGTTGAATAATTATATTTAATAATAATCATTTAGATATTTAGTTTAATTTAATAACTAATTATTTGTAATGTTTGATGAATATTTGAAATTGATATAAATTGGGAATCTAGTTAACACTTGTCAAGCAATATTTTAATATATGAGAATAAAAAATGTTAGCCTATAGAGGGGTTGTGACATTTTGGCTTAGAGTCTACATGAACATGGTGCCACATTAGCATGCTTTTTTGTTGAGGTGTCTAAAAAGATTCTTAGAAAATAATAGCTATAGTTGTGCACTAAGTCATGTTCATTGATACTACATAATAATTAATTGTTTTTTAAGATATACTAAAATCCTTTTTAAGAATAAACATTGATCTAAGTTTTCTTTTAAATGACTATATGACATCAAAAGAATCTCACAAGACTATTTTATATATTTAATAATTAAATTAAAATTATAATTGTAATTTTAATTTAATCGTTAAATAACTCTCTTGATAGCTGTATAATTATTGTAACCACTATAGACTTGTAAACGAAAAACATGTACAAGTCAAGTCAAGTCAAGAAAATAAAAATGGAAAAGACACTGTATAATTTTCCGTTATAGACTTCCACTATAGACTTGGAAAATAAAAAAAAAGTCTAAGTTTTTTTAATTTTCCACGAAGATAAACCCACCAAATACCAATGAAAGCCGTAAAACGGACGGTAGGAAGGCAGAATAAAAGTCATGTGGAATTTTATTGGAAAAACTCATGTGGAATTTTTCCACCGATTGATTTTTCTAACATGTTTGGATATTTTCGGAAAAATAAAAGTCAATTTTGTACATGCACATCATCGTGCGTGGATATTTTTCTACAAATTTATACGCTCGAAGTAATTTCTTATGTTGAATACAATTCATTTTCCATCCGTGTAAATCTTGTAAAACATCAAACACGGTAAATTCAATTTCTCATCTTTATTAAAATATATTAATTGTGGAAAAGAGGAGTTTCACCCCACTTTCTCTTGGGGAATCAAATTTAAAGTGATTTGCAGCCACCGATTTCGTCGGACAAATCCAACTATAAATGAGCTGTTAATTTCCATTGTTTTCACAGAGAGAAGAGAGAAGTGTTGCGCAAATTGCAATGAAGATGGTGATGATGATGATGTGGGTTTTAGCAGTGATGATGTCATGCTCCTCTGCATGTTTTACAAAGGAGAGAAATTCTCTGTTGGATTTCGAGGGATTAAACTTGACTTCCTCTCATTCCACGCTGCAGTCATGGAAGGGATTAAACTGCTGCGCGTGGGAAGGAGTCTCCTGCCACCCAATCACTGCCCATGTCGTTTCCCTTGACCTCAGCCCCTACTCCCTCAATGCCTCCTGGCTTGATGATGGGCCATTCATGTCGTGGAGGGAAATGTGTTGGGGAGTATTCTCGCTGACAACGCCTTCTTCCCTCCTCTTGCCATCCCTTCACAATTACACAGGCTCAGCAAATTGAGGTATTTAAACCTGTATGACTCTAACTTTATTGGTCAGATTCCAAAGGAGATTGGTAACATGTCCAGGTTAACATATCTTGATCTGTCTTATAATTCTTTGAATGGCAGCATTCCAATATCTTTAGGTAGGTTGTCAAAGCTTACATATTTTGACATGGGAGGAAACTCTTTGAGTGGCACCATCCCAACATCTTTGGGTAAGTTGTCAAAGCTCACATATCTTGACATGAGTAGAAACTCTTTGAGTGGCACTATCCCAACATCTTTGGGTAAGTTATCAAAGCTCACATATCTTCGCATGAGTGGAAACTCTTTGAGTGGTACTATCCCAACATCTTTGGGTAAGTTGTCAAACCTCATAGAACTTGACATGAGTGGAAACTCTTTGAGTGGCACTATTCCAACATCTTTGGGTAAGTTGTCAAAGCTCACATATCTTGAAATGAGTGGAAACTCTTTGAGTGGCACTATCCCAACATCTTTGGGTAAGTTGTCAAACCTCATAGAACTTGACCTAGAATCTAACTCTTTGAGTGGCACAATCCCAACATTTTTGGAAACCTCACCAAACTCACATATCTTCATCTTAACAGCAACCAACTAAATGGCACGTACACACTTTCTTTCTTGGATCAATTTCCCAGAATTCAAGAAGTGGACCTTTCAAGGAATATGTTGACTATAAAAGTCAATGCAACTTACATTCCCAATTTTCAACTTGACACCTTAGATTTGACGTCTTGTAATATAGTTGGGAATTTTCCATCATTCATTTCAACTCAATATTCTTTAAGCTACCTAGACTTGTCTCAAAACTCTCTTAGGGGAAATATTCCTAATTGGCTATGGGATTTTAGGTATCTTTATCATCTCAACCTCTCTTATAACTAGTTTGTAGGTAATTTACCTTTCAAGATGCTTGGTTTTGAACACAATTCTCAACAAACATCAGCTATTGATTTGCATAATAATAAGTTACAAGGAAATATCCCCATTCCCCTACAAAATGTGGAGTTCTTGGATCTTTCTGAGAATCTATTTGATGGAACTATTCCAATAGAATTTGGCAAACATGGACAAGCTCTCAGATTTCTATCACTAGCCAAAAACAATCTTAGTGGTGTCATTCCACATTCTATTTGTGAATCAAGTGATTTGGAAGTTTTAGACTTGTCATATAATAGGCTTAGTGGTAAGATTCCTTCTAGTTTAAACAATTGCTCTTGGTTGTCCATGTTAAATCTAGAAAAGAATGATCTCAAGGGCACAATTCCAAATATATTTGAGAAAATGCATTTTCTAGAAATGTTGAAACTAGGTCTCAATAGGTTGAAAGGGAATATCCCACCATCCCTTGCAAATTGCAGTTCTCTAGAAATCCTAGATCTCAGGAATAACAATATTCACGGAAGTATTTCCAAATGGATTGGAAGCTTGCAAAGTCTTCGCATCTTGGTACTAAAATCAAACAATTTTGTTGGAAAGATGCCATCAGAAATTTCAAACATGAGAAATCTTCAGATCTTGGATGTGTCAAGCAACAAAATTTCAGGCAATATTCCAAGTGGCTTAATGAACTTTAGTGCAATGGCTAATGAGACAGATAACAAAGAAGCTCTTGAAGTCAATTCTGATGGTGTGGTCTATATAGATCACATTATCATTAGAAACAAAGCACAAGATATGGATTTTGTGAGAAATTTGAGATTGGTAAAATGTCTTGATTTATTAGACAACAATTTATCAGGTGAAATACCTTGGGATATTGAATCTCTCAGAGGATTGATAATTCTCAATGTTTCAGGAAACCATCTCAATGGTGAGCTTCCAAAATCCTTGGGAAAAATGGTGCAACTACAATCACTTGATCTTTCCAGAAATGAATTGTCTAGGATGTTTCCTTTTGAGCTACAAAATCTCACATATTTGAGCTACTTTAACGTGTCTTGCAATCAGCTATCAGGAACACTACCACAAGGAGGACAAATGATGACATTTGATTCCTCATCATTCTCCAACAATTCAGATTTGTGTGGCCTACAAATCAATGTGTCATGCTTTGGAAGTCATCTTGTTTCTCCTAGTGAACACGAAAAGAATAAAGAAGTTTTGGAGGAGGATATATGGCGGGACGTTGCAATAGGAATGGGCTTAGTATTGGGATTTTCAATTCTGATTTGGGTGTTGTGGTTGAGCCAATCTTGGAGTGCAAAATGCTTCATAATTATAGATGATATTATTGACTCTGTTTTCCAAGCATGTAGGAAGGTTTCCTGATCTTCATCTCCTGTACAGCTGTACAATCAACCTACCATATATGCCAATTGTAATTGTAAGTTTAATTTACAAAACTCCCTTTTGTTAATGATTTTGTAATAATTAATAATAAAAAAGTATTATTGATTTTGTAGAATAGCTTAAAACTAATTTGTACAAATCTCATGAAGTCAATCTTTACTTGTCCTCTGGCCAGGTTTCAGTTGCAGGTCAGTTTGGCTGTTGAGATTAGGCAATAACACTCCCAAGGGGTGCACATTTTGGCCCTCAATAAATGCAGCTTAGTCTTGCTGAAAGTAAAGAAGTACCAAAACAGAATTTTTTTTGTATAAATTCTATCATTACTTGCCCAAAAAAAAACTATTTTCTAGGAAAACTTTAGTCAATATACATGTTGCTTCGATTCTGATTTTGCGTTGTGTTTTCTCCTTTCCCATATTTATTCCACATAGAAAATGACAGCAATCTTCTTAGTGATTTCTAAAATTTCAGCAAACAAGAGCATATAAAAAATTATCATAACTTTATTGTGAAATGTCAAACATCTGGTAAACATTTTTTTATTAGTTCTCTCCTTAAAATTTGAATATCTTTTCTGTTATCAGAGTCAGCTTCTATCTAAACCACTAGAGCAACACTCTTTGCAGGTCAATTGGTTCAGTGGAATGGATAGAATATTCAGTTGTAGTTTTATACTAGTTATAGGATGCTGGATGAATTCTTCATATGCTCTGGAGACTCTGGTATTGATATTTCATGGAGCTCTATAACTCAGCCAGAGGTTTGTTTCTTAAAGTGGAGTTCTATCTTGTCTCCTGCTAAATTACTCCTGACTGTTGAACATTGATATGCGTTTGGTGTACAGGTTTATAATTCAGGTATATAGTTCAACTAGAGTTTGGAGCAATCATGTATTTGTATACAGCACCCTGATCCCATAGCCGCTCTTCAAGATACAGCTATGGATGTTGTTACTAACAGGGAATTTTTGTATGGATGTGCACCCATAGGTATGGTTTTTACATTCATCTCAATGTTTGTTTGTTGGACACAGTCTAATTTTTAATGCTTTTATACTATTAGAATTATGCAGTCCTAATTCAGAGTTTTATAAACCAGCAGACCCGTTGTTAGAGCCAAAACAAGGGGTACTCTGACATTAATGTGCCTTGGATTCAATCAGTGGGGCAGCATTCTTGTCTGACAAACTGGACTTCAGAACATTTGGATCAGTGTTCCTATCATCATTGAGCCAGGGGAGCAGAGAAGCTGCAGTAAACTGCGGAGAAATCTTATCTCTCATATTCATTGCCTTCCTTAACCTTCTCAAATGAGGGAAGAAAGTTGCAACCTGGTAAACCATGGAGGAAAGAACAGTAAGCTAAAGAGAACTCAGTCTTTCACGCTTATTCAATGGTTTTGGAATTCATGTAGAATTTGGTTTCTTTATATTATAACAGTTTCATATTTTGTTTACTTTAATGCTCCTTATGTCTTTCATTTTTAGTTCCTTTGAATTCATGTATTACATAATTTCAACTCTGAGTTATGTGAGATTTTCATCGTTATTTTATTCAGGGCAACAACACCAATGATCAGTTGTACATGGAAGATTTCTCATATGTCCCTTTCCAAGAAATGATAGGGACAATGCCACTGCCATTAATTACAAAAGTTCAGACTGATATGCTTATGTTGTGACTCTTTCATCATTTGTTATTCAAGCGCCCTGTTGTGGCCTTCTGTCTGTCTAAAATCAGGCAAGACCAAACTGCAAAGTTGACTATATATTGTAAATGTCACCAATTTTATTTGAGCAATTGTGAATCCCCGGTCGACTTTTGTATTTTACAAGGGACTTGTTTCACCATTCCCATTTCTCAAATGAAATCATAATGAATTTGTGTTCTATGAAGTTTTCCCTCTTAAAAGGAAGATGTCTCTTTAAAAGGAAGATGTCTATATACTTTTCTCGTCTGAGAAAATAAACAGAATTTGCAATTCAGAGAACTAAATGGATTATAATGATCTTCTTCTTCTTTCTTTTCCTTTTTCTTTCCTTTTTTTATAAAAAGAACGTTGTTTGCTTTGAATATCATTTACAATGTAAAAAGAACAGTGTTTGTTTTGAATATCATTTACAAACTAACCACTTGATGCAATATGATTTCTTAAATACTTTTTATAGAGCAAATACTTAATCTAGACTTGTCTCATCACTCTTTTAGTGGAAATATTCTGAATTGGTTATAGGATTTAATGTATCTTTATCATCTCAACTTCTCTTGTAACCAGTTTGTAGGTAATTTACCCTTCAAGCTGCTTGATTTTGAACACAATTCCTAAAGAGGTACAATTATCGATTTGCATAGTAATAAATAACAAGGAAATATCCCCATTCCCCTACAAAATGTGGAGTTCTTGGATCTCTTAGAAAATCCATTTGATGGATATATTCCAATAGGAATTGGCAAAATTGGCAAACATGGACAAGCTCTTAGATTTCTATCATTGGTCAAAAACAATCTTAGTATTGCCATTCCACATTCTATTTGCGAGTCAAGTTATTTGGAAGTTTTAGACGTGTCAAGTAATAGACTTAGTGGTAAGATTCCCTCTAGTTTAAACAATTGCTCTGAGTTGTCCATGTTAAATCTAGAAAAGAATAATCTCAAGGGCACAATTCCAAATATATTTTAGAAAATGCCTTTTTAGAAACATTAAAACTAGTCTTGATAGGCTTAAAGGGAACATCCCACCATCCCTTGCAAATTTTAATCTCTAAAACTTCTAGATTTGAGGAATAACAATATTCATAGGAGCATTTCCAGTTGGCTTGAAAGCTTGCAAAATCTTCACATCCTAGTACTAAAATCAAATAAATTTGTTGGAAAGATGATTCATTGGAATTATCAAACTTGAAAAAACTTCAGATCTTCCATTTGTCAAGCAACAAAATTTTAGGGACTATTCCAAGTAGTTTTATGAACTTGAGTATAATGGACAATCAGATAGAAAACAAAGAAGCTCTTGAAGTAGATACTGATTTTATATATATATATATATAGCACATCTTCATTAGAAGCAAAGCACAAGATATGAATTTTGTGAGAAATTTGAGATAGGTAAAATATCTTGATAGATCACACAAAAAATTATCAAGGTGAAATACCTTGGGATATTGAAACTCTCAAATGATTGATATTTCTAATGTTTCACAAAATCATTTTAATGGTGAGATCCCAAAATCTTTGAGAAGCATGGTGCAATTATAATCACTTGATCTTTCCACAAATGAATTGTCTCAGATGTTTCCTTTTGAACAACAAATTCTCACATATTTTAACTACTTTGATGTGTCCTACAATCTCCTGTCTGGAACAATACCACAAAGAGGACAAATGATGATATTTAATTCCTCAACATTCTTCAATAATTCAGATTTGTGTAGCCTACAAATTAATGTGTCATGCTTTGGAAGTCATGTTGCTTCTCCCAATGAACATGAAAAGTATAAAGTTATGGAAGAAATGGACTTTGCACTAGGGTTTTTAATTCTGATTTGGCTATTGTGGTTGAACAAATCTTTGAATGCAAAATGCTTCAAAGTTATGCATGACATTATTGACTCTCTTTTAAAACATAGCAGAGACTTTTTCTAATCTTCATCTCCTCATGTACAGCTGTATAATCAACCTACCATATATGCCAATTGAAGCTTTAAGTTTAATTTGTAAAACTCTTTTTTGTTAATAATTTTTTAGTGATTAATAAAAGTAATGTTGTTAATGATATATTTTTTTTTATTAGTAAGGGGCCGAAGCTGAAGGGTTTGTATTAATTTAATTAATTTCTTAACATAACAAAAAAGATTAAAGTTTGAAACCATTACGAAATATGTCCATACTAATTTGAGGTGCATCAACCAGAGAGCGACATTTCTCAGCACCTCCTCAAAACCACTCCAAAACATGAAGCAATTACAATTTAAACTTAGAAATTCAGCCTAAAATTTAACTGCTATAAGCTATAAACTATGAAAATTGTGAAAAATCCTGAAGAAGAATTTTGCACCAGAGTTCATCCGAAGGGGAGGTGGATTCCTACTCTGATCTCTTTGTTGAGGAATCATGAGATTCCTCATCTTCATACTAGGAGGAAGACATATTCTCCTAGTCCATGTGATCGGTTGCATCCTCCTCCTCCTCGTCGTCCTTAGTTGCATCTTCCTCATCACCCGCCTCGTCCTCTTCATTATCACCATCATCCTCATTGTCTGTCTTCTCTTCCTCGGCTTCCTCAGACTCATCCTCATCCTCTTCCCCTACATCCGAAGAATCCAAATTCCCAAGGCCATCCAACCTTTCATCATAACGGTATTTGTAAACCCAGGCCATATTTACATCCAGATCATCTCCATATGGCGATTCCATGCCCTCCTTTATTCCTAGAAATCTAGAGAGGAAGTTTAGAGCCTTTTTCATTAATGATAGTCTCATTGCCTGATGTTCCCATTCCCATCCCTAGAGAATAAAGAGCCACCTCAGGGGACCTCCATAGAAGTTTCTGCGAGGAGTGTTGCCTGGCCCTAAGAAGGAAGAACCCACTGACATGATAATGGGGAGGTCCCATGGGAAGGAGATGAATAATTCCTCATTTATCTGTACAAGCACATTGCAGAGGCCATCGAGATAACTACTATCAAAGAGTCAATAACATATTTCTTCCGCATTGTTTTTGTGTGTGACTGCCACCAGGATGATGGCCAAGAAACTGAAACATATATCTAAATTTACCCTATAACGATGATTGGTGAGCAAGAAATTTGTTCCCAAAATTTCTTTGATGGGGTGGAGGACCACTCTGTGATGGTATATGCATATTTCCTTTAATTTCTTAGAGTAAACAGGAAAATCAAATGCAATTTGATCCACACTAGCAATCATTTTGATAGGAGTATCCATTGAAGGCAAAAGAGGGATTGTTTGAAAAACCAGGCTTCTTTTGCAAGAGTGAGATCCAAATTCCAATATATAGTGAAATGCTAAAACCAAGGTGCCTTCTAACTAAGCCTTCATCCATAACCATCTCCGTACCACCGACTATAGATGCCTTGAGATTAGCCTCTGCCACCAATCCTGATTAGATCAATATGTTACTTTAGAAAATTAGCTAAATATGGTAACTCAAAAGAACCTTGAAAGGACCTTGATGTGAAAGGCCTCAGCTAAAAAGTGTTGCTAGAAGGGGAGAAAGATTTAGAGGTAGAGGCAAATTAGCTGATCGCATGTGGAGAGAGGAAAACGGGTTGTAAACTACTGAATGCTTCCACCTGGCTCATCCTTTGACAGCCAACAAAATATCCTTTCAAATTTCATTCTGCTTGCGAGGAATGATCCTGCAACTTCCAAGGAGGATAACCTTGCCACCTAGTGTCCTTTGTTGAACGCTACTTGCTCTATGAAATCTACCAAAATGGATTTCCATACATCTGAAAAGTTGGCAGTGCAGGAGAAGTGGCTGAGAGACTTGATGTGACACTTTCCTTTTTTGAAACATCTTGTCAAAAAGCCTTTGGTTTAATGCAACTTTTAAAATTTTTGACCTGTGCAAGAGGTAGGTGCAAAATTGGGTTATGAGGGATTTGACTGGTCCTCCAATAATGTTATTTTCAAATATTTACCTCTGGCTGCAATATTGGCTAATTCGTCATCCTTGGAGTTTCCCTCACGGAAAATATAATTAGTCGTTATAGCTTCAAATTTTTTTGTTAAGTTTAATATCACTTCCAAAGAAGCTTGTAGGCACCAATTTGAAGTTTCTCTTATTCTGACTGCATTTATCGCAATCATAGAATCCCCTTTAACTTCCAACTTGTTCAAACCTAATTCAAAAGCAAGAGCTAGGCCATGTAATAATACTTTGAATTTTTCCATGTTATTGGTGTCTGACTCCAATGGTTTAGCCAGTTTTGCTATGATCTTGCCATTTGATGAATGAATAATGCAGCCAACACTTGAGGGTCATGGATTCCCTTTTGATGCTCCATCAAAGTTGAGCTTAAACCATCCTGGAGATGGACATTTACAAACACAGGAAGCTCTCTGAAAATGATTAGCTTTACATCCTCTTCCTATAGTGGTTGGAGTTTTGAGACCATACCATCTTTTGATCATTTGATCATCCCAGCTGGTGTAGAACTTGTGTTTAGCTGTTTGAGATTGGATCTAAGAGTTCATAATCTCTACTATTGCAGCTTCTATTTTATTGAGAATAGATTCAATTTCCATTGATTTCTCTTGAAAGAGTTTCCTATTTCGCTCTTTCCAAATCTCCCATTTTAAAATGGAGGGTGATATGATCCATATATTCTCGCATAAGCTTTCTTCATAAAGCCTAGGCCATGATAGTAGATGAGACATGATTTCTTGAGGAAGAGCAAAGAACCAATCTAGTTTTGAACATAACCAGTTCTAACATTTATTAGTGAAAGGAAATGTTAATAAAAAATGATTGTAATCCTCTTCACAATTGTAGCATAGAGAGCATCTACATGGGCCAAAATATCCCATTTTAATAAACCTGTCTACTGTTAGAATTCTGCCCTGAGATACTGCCCAAGTGAATACTCCTGCCTTAGGTAAACAAACCTTATCCAAGCATAATTTGATTGGAATTGTATCTGGCTTTGGATGAAGAGGCCCTAAAAGAATTTTGTATCCATCCTTAACATTGTAGATACCCGATTTAGCCCCATTCCAAATAATATCATCCCTCTCCTACTTGAGGAAGAAGGATCTACCATTGAGAATCTCTTTTAAATTGATTAATTCTTGAGGATCTAATATGAGGACTGAAAAATCTTTCCATTGCCAGGATCCATCTACTGCGGAGGATGAAGAAGGAAAAATGTAATCTTTGACCAATGGACCCCATGCAACTAAGAAAATCTAACTGATTTGATTCTTGCCTAATGATAAATTAATGTTTGGGAAGCCTCCCCATGAATCCTCCCAAAATCTAGCTAGATTTCCTTCTCTAATGTTCCATGTGATGTTGTTGTCCACTATGTGTCTTGACTTGGAGATAAAGTTCTAAATTCTGGAGACTTTAGGAAAATCTTTAATGCGAAAGATCTCCGCAACTGAGCCATTACCCATATATTTACCCCTTAAGATCCTAACCCATTTATAGTTCTGATTTTTCACAATTTTCCATTAAAGTTTGACTCCTAATGCTTGATTTTGCCAAAAATGATTTTTAATACCTGTGCCCCCTGCTGATGTAGGTTTGGAGATTTTTTCCTAGGATATTAGTTTGAATTTCCTCCAGGAATCTGTACCATGCCAGAAGAAGTTCCTTAACTTCTTCACAATGTCCATATATCCACTGATTGATAGGGAAATACAAGACATTAGGTAAATGAGAATTGCAGCTAGTGTGACTTTAATCATTACAATTCTACTTGCGCAAGAAAGCCATTTGGATTTCCAATTATCCATCTTGCGATCCAATCTTTCATTAATGGGTTTCCAAACCCCTGTAGTTCTTAGAGTCTTATCAATGGGGATTCCCAAGTAGGAGCATGGCAGGGAGTCTGATTTGAAGGCCAGAATAGATTCTATTTTCTGTTGAATTTTCTTTTTAGTGTGAAAGAAGAAGATCACTTATTTATCCTTGTTCACTACTTGTCTAGAGACCTTAGCATAGTTCTCAAGAATTGCCTTAAATTGAGAATCTTCCCTGATTGAGCCTATACCAAAGAGAAGGGTATCATCCGTAAATTGTTGATGTGTGACAAGCCTTAATGAGGATGTGATTTTAATCCCTTTAATACTTCCCTGATCTTGGAGTTTTACTAAGCTGCGACCCAATGCTTCTGCCATGATGATGAATAGAAAGGAAGATAGGGGATCCCCTTGTCTAATTCTGTTTGAGCCTTCAAACAAGCCTTTAGGAGATCCATTTACAAGAATAGAGTACTTTGGGGAAGATATATAGTATAAAATCAATTTAATCCATGCCTTGAAGAAACCAAAACTTTCCATGCATTTTGCTAAGAATCTCTAATTGACTTTATCATAAGCTTTTTTAATATCTAATTTGATGATCATGCTAGGTTTTTTGTTATGTTGAATAGAGTGTATCGCTTCTTGAGCAATGATAATACCATCAAAAATTGATCTCCCTGGCACAAAATCTATGTATTCTTCTCCAATAATCTTACCAAGAACCATTTCTAATATATTTGCTAAAGATTTTGACAATATCTTATAAATAGTATTACATAAAGCAATAGGTCGATATTCATCCATGCAATTTTCCTTTACTTTTTTGGAAATGAGAGCAATGAAAGTATTGTTGATTTCAGATAAGAATCTACCTGAAGATCTAGCTGATTCCAATGCTACAGTACAGTCTTTTCCCAGGACACTCCAAGAGTGCAAAAAGAAGCTAGGAGGAAACCCATCTGGGCCAGCAGATTTGTCTAGGGCCATTTGAGTTATTGTTTGCAAGATTTCCTCTTTAGAGAACTCCTTTGACAACATTTGATTATCAACATCAGTTATAATTGTAGGGATGTTAGTCAATAAATCTCGTTGAATCTTGAGAGGTGTGCAATCTGAATGATTAAATAACTTTGAGAAAAAACTGACTATTTCCTTCTGAATCTCCTTTTGATCTTCCAAAAGAGTCCCCTCTGAGTTAACAATTTGTAGGATCCTATTAATATTCCTTCTATTCTTGGTGCTGGTATGGAAAAATTTAGTATTTTGGTCACCTGCTACCAGGTAATTTTCTCTTGATTTTTGTTTCCAAAAGGTTTCCTCTTTGCTTAGTATATCTTCTAAATCTTTAATAAATCTTTTTCCGCCACAACAAGATCTTGATCCATCCCAGATTGTATAATAGTTTCATTCAATGCCACAAGCTTTTGTTCTATATCTTCTTTAGATGAGAAAATATCTGTGAGCTGAGTTCTATTCCAAATAAGAAGATTATGCTTAATGAATTTTAATCTAGACACAAAGAAGAAGAGCTTGGATCCCTTAACTTTAACCTCTGTCCACCAATCAGCTATCATGTCAATAAAGCTTTCCTCTTTGAGCCACATATTTTCAAATTTGAAAGGACAACGATGAGGTTTATCTTCCTCCAAAATATTCAACTGAATGGGAAAATGATCTGAGCCTGAGGAGGGATAGATAGAAGCTTTTATGACATAAGGGAACATTGTTATATCTCTCCTGAAGAGAAATCTATCTAATTTTTCTAATATGTTATTATATCCCATTCTTCTATTGGACAAAGTATAAGATCCATTATCAGACTCAATCTCCGTTAAATTCTTTCTTTGAAGCCAGTCTTTGAAATATGTTTGAGATTGGGAGGCTCTAATGGAACCTCCCTTTTTCTCTGATATGTGAATGATGGCATTGAAGTCACCCCCTAGTAAGAAATTACCTTCTGGCCAAGATAGAAAAAATCTACTGATCTCCTCCTAAACCTCCACTTTCCTTCTTCTCAAGCAAGGTCTGTAAACATTCACAATATATGTGCTCAGATTTGATTGTGTGCTTGTAATTTTACCCCCCATCTAGTTCAAACTGCTATCTAATTGTGAGTAAGAAGAGATTCTGGAGTTCCATAAAATTTCCAAGCCCCCTGAAGATCCTATTGCCTCAACCCTTGAAGCACACCAATCACCCAATGATAGAAGGAAATTGGACAACTACTCCTTGTTCATTTTAGTCTCTTGAAGAAAAACAACCTTAGCTTTGGATGTCACTATGCAGCGTTTCACCATCCGATGCTTGTTAGGGGCATTGAGGCCCCTAACATTCCAGGATATAATCTTCATTGATCCTTGGGAAGGAACTTCCCCTTCCCTACATTTAGATAAGTTGTAATTTTGGTTTGGTCATATTCTTCCCCAACTTCCTCTTTGAGATTGGCTGCAGACTTCCTACCCCTCCCCTTTTTCTTGACCAATCAACAACCCAAAGCATACATGTGAGCAACTTTCTGAAAACCTAGATTATTAATATTCTGATTTGAGATTTTGTTTAAAGAACCCTCCAATCCATTTTCCAAAGAAGGAACCAGAGTATTATGCTCCCTGATTTCCATACATTCTGCTGGAGCTTCAATATCAAACAATCTTTCTTCATCTTCCACATAATCTTCTTCTAGCATTCTTTCAACAAAGGAGGGAGGTAGAGAGTTATCTGAAGGATAATCATTACATGAACAACCAAAAAGATCATACACTACCTGTAATCTTGGAGAAATAGGGTCCTCTGATACTACATAAGAAGGTTTAGGAGTTTCTTTTTGGGGACCTTTCGAACCTCTTTCCTAAGCTCTGTGTTTTAAAGGTTTAAGCGAAATTAGGCCTCCTCTCATTTTGTTACTTTTCGAATTAATCCCTATCTCAGGAGGTGAATATTTCTTCAAATCTTTTTGTTCCTTGTTTCTGAGTCTAGAAGGCTTCCTGCAACCTGAATTTGAATTTGAAAAATAAACCTTTGGAGTTTCAGGATTCTTAGGATGATGTGGAGGAGGAAGAGGAGAAGGAGAGCTTTTGGCCTTTGTTGAGTCTCTCAAATCACATAACCTTATTTTAAGAATATCATCCTCCACTGCTGGTAATTCCTTAATGATTGGTAACTCACTTGGAAACTCCTTTCCGAGACCTGGATTGAGACTAGATATTCTTCAAGGACTTGATCTACAATTTTCTCTAACATTTCTTTTTGGACTTCCATAAACTAGTAGGAAATTATTTGTTCCAATATTTTTTGGTTGAATCTAGGAACAAATTGCACAAGGGCATTTTCCAGAGGAAGTGGGTTAGCATTGTTCGCTAGCTATCAGTTCCCAAGGATTTTATTAAAAGCTTTTGTATTTATCCAAAAACTTTTCCTTGCATGAATCTGGGAATCTTTGACCTCCCATGATTTCTCTAAGGCTGATTCGATGTGCAAAGACTCATCCTTCCAGCCATAAGTTGAAGGTAAAAGAAACTTTTGACTAGATAATTGGGAGTCCCCAAACTTTGTTAATTTGCAGAATAATATCCACACAAAAAAATTTCATGCTTTCTGAAAACTTGTCCAACTCCTACTCTAATGAGTTATTATCCATTGAATCCCACTCACCTGACCGTAGAGGAAGATCACCTTGATCTGAGGGTTGTGTATTTTTGAAGATTCCTTTCTTGGAGAGAATTTGCCTGCCAGTATCATATGAGATTATCTAGACCCAAGTTCCAAATTTTGAAATGATTTTGATAGATTTGGGAAGCTCTTTCTCAATATTCATGAGTAAGCATATCAAAGTGGAGGCCGAAGTCCTATCAGAATGATGAGACAAGTAAATTCCCAATTTATTGGCAATGATTTGGATGATGTCCATGTCTCTTTATTCCATTGGGAGATTTATTGAATTGATCCACATGGGAATGAACTTGATAAAATTTTGTGAGTTGTTGAAGTTGGGACTCCAATGTTGGATGTGAAGGCCTGAATTTTTGTAGAACCATCCTTTCTATTTGAAGATCTTATCTCTGTTGGGTTTGTCTTAAAATATGACCAAAAAATATCCTACTTCATTGTCTAGGGAATCAATCTGGGAGAAATTTTCCCAGTTTGTGGAGACCCATGTCTTGAACTCATTGTAAGACAAATTAACATTCCAAAATTTGCAGATAACTCCATGTTGGAGGAGAAACAAATTCCTTTGCTTAAGAAATTCATCAGAGAATGTAATAGAAGGTACCTGATCTATTTTTGAGGCCTCCACTTTGTTTCAGAGAAGCTGAGGAGGCGCCTGAAGTTCCATGTTACTCCGAGAAGCCTGAATGGTGGTGATGGAAGAGTCTTTTTGAAGATTGGTGGGAGGGGATTTTTTCAAACCATTTTTTTATACCGGTTTCCAGATTTTTTTAGAAGAACCTTTAAAGAGATCATTGATTCTATTGTAGTGTTTTGTAGATCTGTCTAGTCCAAGGAGTTCCATTCTCTTTCTCTAGGTTGCCCAATGGACTCATGTCCAAGCTTTTTTGGGGAGGGGAGGTTTGAATGGTCTTCCCAAAGTTGTGGTTGGGAAGATTGGAATCAAATTTGGATTAATGGTTGCCGTTCTTCGAATCCTTCGACCAATCCCAAATTTTGGAAATTCATCAAATGATCGTTTATTTTGAATTTGATGAAAATTTGAATTTCTTTGTTTTGTTCTTAAAACTCTGCTCCAGAGACAATGGCTTTGCCCATTGCTATTTTTAGGACCCTGTCCCCAAGGATATTTCAAAGTATTTTCCTCTTCATAATTTCTTTGAAGTCTTCTAACTGGTTGACTATCATGTCTTCCATTCTTGGGTTTCAGGAATCCATTGCCTTAGAGGAATGAACCATTTGTTGAGAGTCGTTGACTGTTGGAGAAAGGTGCTCGCCTTGCCCATGGATCTCTTGTGAAATATACTCACCTTGCCTGTGAATCTCCTCTGAAGTCTCTCTGCATTCCAGGAAAATCTCGCAGAGGCCATAGAGTTAATGATATTTGTAGAATAGTTTAAAACTAATTTCTACAAATCTTATGAAGTTAATCTTTATCTGTCTTCTGAGCAGAGAAGTTGCAGGGTACCGAAGACAAATCTTATCTTTCACATTCAGTGGCTTCCTTAACCATAAAAGAAATTTGCAACCTACTAAACCATGGGAGAAAGAATAGTAAGCTAACGAGAACTCAGTCTTTCAAGCTTATTCAATATTTTTGGATTTTTATGTAGAATTTGATTTCTTTTTCTGCTTTCATTATTCATATTTAAAGCTGAGTTTTATGCAATTTTCATATCTCAGATTGTGAAGCTCATGTTGTACATGGAAGATTTCCCATCTTTTCCTCTTCAAGAGATCAATAGGGTAAATTCCCTTGCTCCTTGAAATGATAGAAACTCACATTATTAAGTTCATGTTGTGACTCATGAAGGTTCTCAACTAGAGGACTTCTAATACACTTTCATTTTAACTATTGCCCTGAACTTTGTATGTTTTTACTTCATATTATATATAAAATATTCAGCCTCGACCCCTTATCGATAAAAAAAAAAAAGCTCATGTTGTGACTCTTCCATCATTTATCACTCGAGTTCTCTATTGTGGCTTTCTGTCTATCTAAAATTAGCCAAGAGTAGAAGAAAATGAAATGCTAATTTCATTTGATCAGCAAGTACATGAGTATCTTACTATTTTTCATATTTTACAAATGGATTGTTTTACCATTTCCATTTGTTAAATGAGATCAGAATGAATTTGTATTCTATGAAGTTTCCTCTTATAAAAGTAAGATTTCTCTAAATTTTTCTCATCTGAGAAAATAAATAGAAGTTGTGTTCCAGAGACTAATATGGGCTATAATCATTTTTTTGCGCTCCAGACTAATACTATTTACAAAGTAACCACTGATGCAATCTCCTTTCTGAAATATAGTTATATTTGAAACTACAGGTTATATGAGAATTTCCTTTTTGTTAATAATTATGTTTTTCATTTAATCTGTCATTATTTAATTTAATGACTGTTGATTTTAATGATGTTGATTTTAAATTCTGATTTATTATTATTATTTTATTTTCTTGAAATTTTAAAAAGATTCTCTTTTATTAATTGTTAGATTTTAATATTTGGTTATTGGATGACTGTTTTTAATTTATTTTAAATTTAATAATGTTAAAATATTATTCAATGGACCTTTATTATTTTAATATTATTTTTTAGATTTTTCATTTTCTAATTTAAAATTTAAAGGCTATTTCGATTTGAACATTATTTTATTTTTTATTACAATGATTGGTGATAAAATTTAATATTTAATTTGTTTATATTAATTAAATAATTAATGAGTTATTTTATGGGTTATTTTAGGGGAGATAAATATTTCTCCCTTAGCATTAATGTTAAATTTAATATTAATGTATTATTATGGTGAATTTTTTTAATGCTTTTAAATGTTTAATTTAAATTAATTAATAAACCTTGGTAACTTTATGTCTTAAGTAAAAAATATAATATTTTGTAACAAAATATTTGAACATTAATATTTTAATAGGTAATATTTTATAACCCTATGGTTTCGTCTAGGGTAATTTTCTTGGCCTTATTTTATCATTTTACTTGTTGATGTTATTTTGTGTTTTCTATCATAGAGTTAGTAACCTGGTTCACGATACAAACCATTAAGGTTACTAATGTGATTGAATTAATCATTATTTTAATTAACTACTTTTTGGGTGTGTTGACCCAACTTTTGACAATCAAGTGATGTTGACAAGCCAGCGCATGTCATGATACCTCTTTTGAGTTAACTTGTGTTGGATTATGCGTTCTTACTTGTTGAGTGTTCCTTAGTGTGTTAGCTTAGCTGATCTTTTATGTTTTAAAAATATTTTTTGTGTGTGTTTTGCCCTAATTTTTGGGCATGACACTGAAGTTGCACCTTAGAGTTCGGTAGAATCATGAAAAATTAAACTTTAAACTTTGAACCAAAATGAGTACGATTGTTCTAATTGAACATTGGTCAACCTATTTTTCTCTTTCCAAATTAACCTTCAATAGAGATTTGATTTTTTTGAACGTTTGACATTTTGAACCTAAGATTTTGGACCTTGAACTTTGAAGGTCAAAATAAGTACAATGGTTCAAGTTCAAAATATGCCAACCTGCGAACTTGAACTTTTGAACCTTCGAACTGCGGTAGAAAAACCTACATAATTTTTTGTTGATAGTCATGTTTTACATGAAATTTAACCTATAGGCTAAATGAGCCATGTAGAGCATAACCCATAAATATTTTTAGCATAGGACACATGAAACTTAGGATTTAATTGCTTTGGCATCCTTTGAACCCATGAATTTAAACATGTACTTTGGTACCATTGAGTTTGAACGGGTTCACTTGTGGTTCAAACATTCTTCCATATGCACTTTAAAAAAAATCATTTTCATTGTTAAGATTGGTAAAACTATGGGAAAATTTAAGAAAACTATGAAAAATTTTCCTTTGACCAACATAAATGACATAGGGAGTCTTAATTTCAAAACTTTAAAATTGGGAGACCAAAGTGGGCCAATAGTACCTAGAATGAGGAAAAAAATAGTTGAGGGGGTCGACAATAAAGCTTAAGTCAGGCATTTGTGCGTGCAGAAATCATCCAATCATTTTCCAAGTAGTAAAAATGACTTGGAAATTGGATAAAAATAAAAATAAATACATTTTCGAATCAGGCACTTGATTTGTAAAAATTGAGCGCCTGATTTTCTTTGGTGGCCTGATCCTAAATAGGTGCCCATTTTATAAACATGCACCCATTTTATTTTACGAGTCCAGCGCCTAAAGCTAAACAGGTGGTTGTTTCTTAAAAACTAGGCACTTGTTTCTTGTGGCAATTTTTTCACCCACAAACTTCCGTGGAATTGGCACCCAACTTCTTGCACCCACCCCAGTATCAATATTGTATTTTATGGGCATTGGTCAGGAGTTCCACTGCACTTTCATGAAGATTTACACAATATTTCAACTGCAATTGCATTGATGTTGTATCATTTGAGTCATCTGCACCCCTTAGGTGTAGAATGCACAATTGGCATATACATGAGGGAAGATCCATCGATGGGCAACAATTAGCATGGGTAGTGATGAATTTTGGTGCTAGGTGTTTTTTAGAATTTTTTACAGTATTTGGACTTGCATGCTTGGGTAGAGAGTCATTTTTTGTCGAATTTATTGGCAGTTGTGATCTGTATATAGGCACAATATTAAATGGATTCTTCAATGCTTTCTTCAGCTTGATGGGTGTTTACATGAACTTCTCTATGAATCTGAATCTTTAGTAGGCAATATGTCATTGGCATTGAACTTTTTTTGAAATGTAGATGATGTAGCTATGTAGATGACAATCATCACTTCCATCCACTTTGAATTTTATTTCTTACTATGAATTGTGTCATTTGCATTAAAAATGGTTCTTGAATTGCCTTATCCCCATTTCTTGGAAATTTATAATTTTTGCCCTAAAACACTATTTCAAACTTAGTTTCATAAGAGCATTACATCATAAATCTAAATTTACCTACAAAGATGGAATTTGTTATGATATTCAACTTCACAATTGTAACAAAAATTTTGAAAAGAAATTAAATCTTCATTGTGTATTATGTGATAACTGGTTTGAGGATTCCATGTAGTGTTGATACAAGGTCTCTTTTTTTTGGAATTTCCTTCTATTGTACCTACTATTGGATAAGAATGTTGTTGCCTACTATATATTTTGATTGGTGAATCTGACAAGTATGGTTTATTAATAATATAAGTGTTAGAGTAAAGTATTAATTTAATAATATTAATTAAATTAACTTTACTCCCTTCTTAAGATGTCACTTTATGCTTTTTGCACTAGTTAGTTATTTATATTTAAAACACTCTTGCATTGGAAGTGTTATATTTAAAACACTCATGCACTAGTTGTCTTAAATATAAACCTGCATGCATTAGTCATGTAATAATTAAATTGATTATTACATGCACTTCTGCTTTTTAGGGTTTTCCCTTTTAGGGTTTCAGATCTCCTTTGTATTCTTAACATTATTCAACACAATAATATTTCATTGTGATTGATGCAACTTTTGTTTTTGCACATCAAGGATGTCTCCTCTCTTGTGGATCCATGCATTCAGGCCTCCATAGTTGTTTGCTTCTCTCTCTTTCTATGACAGGTGTTTGCATGCAAGTGTTCTTGGGAGCTGTGGGTTGTTTACTCATCAAATCCAACATGGTATTAGATCTTCAGACCTTTTTCCCTTGTCCTCTTCCTAAGATATTTGGTTGCGTTCGTCAGATTTGCAATTTCTGAGGGCTTTCTTTTGGATCTTGGGGGACCTCTCTTTCTGGTCATCTTGGCCTCAAATAGACCTCATAGTTGCGTTTAGAGAGCCCAATAACCCCTAGATCCATATAAAATTTGTCCAATTTGGACAAGTTGGAATATGTGGCAATTTTTTTTTTACACCTAGCTCTAGCACAGATCTCAAGGTCGTCACTAGTTTTTTTGTGCACTTTGGGCCCAAATGGACCTCGCTATTAAGCTCGCAGCGCCCAAAACCCCTATTTCCATATAAGGCACGTCAAATTTGGATGTCGTTGCATTTTGAGGAAAATTTTATTTGCATGTCAGCTCGTACAGCTAACATGCAAATTGATGCAAAATTGTACTACCCCATATGGAAATTGAGGCAAAATTGTACCACCCTGGAATGTAAATTGATGCAAAATTATACTGCCCTGAGACATAAATCAAGGCAAACATTTACTTCCTTGGCACACAAATCAAGACAAAAATATGTATGATTTGGCACACATCTCGAGGTGTGCATATGATTTTTTTTAAAAATATTGGTGGTGACGACCATTTGGCCGTCAAATTTAATCCCAGGCGCATGCAGTCTCAACCCCTAGTTATATGGTGACTAGGGGCCTAGTATTCTAGCCCCAAGGGCCTTTTATGTTGTGATGACCATTTGGCTATCAATTTTATCCCTACGAAGTGCTGACGTCAACACATGCCAGCACATCTGGACACCATTTTTGGGGCCCATTAGCGTACCTGTGGTTTTTTGCTCATAACTTGAGCATACGGTGTCGAAATAGGGCAAACGAGATATCGTCAGAAATATGTTTCTGAGCTCTATCCAGATATAGAGGTTTGAATTTCTAATTTTTCTTTTTCTGATGGTGTTTTTTTACTATCAAAGTTAGATGTTTAGTTTTGCACTCTGGGAGCTCTATCTTGTGCATCCGGACTCCGTTTTGGGAAAACGATATATTGTTGGAAAGCTTGTTCTGAGAGATTTATAGTTTTGTGAGTCTTTTTTCTAAATTCTTCTCTAGGTACATTTTATTTAGATTTTTGCATTTTTACAATCTGGTGGATATCTTAGATGTTTTAGGTCCTGAGATCTTTTCCTTTTGACGAATGACTTGTCTTAGGTTGTTCTTTTGTTTCAACAGCCTTCACTCTTCTTTGAGCAGTGTATACTTCACTTTTGTAGAATTATTTTATGCACATTGACTGAGATAAAGCGCCATTCTATTAGGGTATGTGCAGGATCATGGTATGCCAAACTAGGCCCTTAAGTGGCAATAAAATTTAGAAAATCAAGCTTAGGCAAGTTGACATAAAAATTTGAACAAGTTATAAATATTATATCAAAAATATGTAAGAAGAGAATCTGTAGAAAATTGAATTTAGTTTCTAAGATACTAGGCTTTTTTTGAAAAATAATTATTCTATATGTTGAAAATTTCAAATTTCAATTTAGTAGTACAAAAATTTTAGGAAAAAAAATAAGTAGGTGTATGTCTGACCACCTTAAAAATAATTAAATGATATATTTTTTTACAAGATTCTAGATATAATTAGTAGACTCATGTCTGGATGTGACACATATTGTTTTGTAATTTTTTTTCAAGTAAACAATTAATTATGATTTTTTTTCTACAACTTTTCCAGAATACAAAAACTCTCGTGTCTGACCACATTAACTTAGTCTAAACTTTATCAAATTGAAAACTTTTTTTATTTTTCTTGTAGTACGAAAATCATAGAATGTGACACATGTTTTAGATTTCAAAAATGTTATACAGTTTGAAAGTTATAGTTATTTTTCAATAAGTCTATAAATCATGACTAGAAAGATAACAAGTAGGTGTATGTCTTACCACATTAAACAAAATCAAATGATAATATTTTTTATAAGATTCTATATAAAAGTAGTAGACTCATGTCCTAATGTGATGTATATCTTTTGGTATTTTTTTCCAAGTAAATAATTAATTATGATTTTTCTGCTACAAATTTTTCTGAATATAAAAAATCTCGTGTCTCACTAGCTTAACTTAGTCTAGACTTCATCAAATTGAAAGAATTGTTTATTATTATTGTATTAGATGAAGCATATAATGTGATGTATATTTCAGATTTCAAAAATGTTATATTGTTTGAAAGTTATAATTTTTTTTCAAAGAGTCTATCAATCAGGACTTTCACATCACCACTTTTTGGCATACCATGATCATGCACATACCCATTGTATGTATGAGATCTTGCACATGTTCGTGCTCTTTGTACTTGCACTACATTATAAAGTGTCAGGGGGGTTTGATGTTTGTCTTTGTTTGAGCACTGTAGCTTCTGTGCGTGTGAATTTTGTACCTAGTTGCCAACACACCACTTCAGTAAAACATTAGAGGTTAGCAAATAAAAAACCTACAATATAAATGAACTAAGCTAACTAGGTGATTTCCTATCTTCTAGTAGGTGTAAGTATGGTATTCATAGATTAAGACTGAGATCAGTGACAATGCAACATCTAAACAAAGGATTTAATGCTAAAGATGGATGAAAGATGAATGCAAATTAATCTATATTTTTGGATTTTCTATGCAATATGATGAAAAATTGTATGAAATTGATCTAAGATGAATGAAATGTATTGCAAATCTATTCTAAAAATGCTATGAATGCCATGAAACTGGATTGAAAACAATGAATGAAAAATTGCAAAAATCTCACAATCGCCTATTCGCAAGAGCTTGATTCTCTAAAATTGAAAGTGCAACTAAAAAGAAGGGCCCTTGTGAAAGAATTGAGACTTGTTTTTATAGAAATCCAGGGCTTGAGGGTGCATGAAAAAAGCCATAAATCACTCTTTGATAAACTCAACTTGATTTTTGAGTTATCAATGAATTAGAAACAGTTAACTCACAAAATCATGCAAAAACAACCTTTTAACTCAAATCAGAAGTTTAGATCTCAAAATAGATGTTGAGTTAAAAAAGATAACAAATTGAATTGATTTTCTGATTTAAAGTTTAACTGCTCTTCTGAATGCGCATGGATAATTATGAATTAATTAAATAATTCAAGTGAATTATTCTCAACTTAACTGATTTTTGAATTAAAATAATTGATTTATTGGTTAATCAATTATTAAATCAAACTTTATTCCAAAGACTATATCATTAAATATTGACAATTAGATTTAATTAATTAAATAAGAATTTAATCAATTATTTGTAGGATTTTTAATTTATTGTCAAAATTAAATAATATTAATTAGGAATAAATATAATTAAATCTAATTAAATAATTAAGTGGCAGAATTAAATTAATTAATCAAATATTCAACATATTCAATTAATTAACTTTAGGATAAATAGAACATATCTATTGCCAAATAATATTCAAATAAAGATAATTAAGATAAATTAGGAATATTTAGGAAATATTCCCCAATGCAGAATTAAGATTAAACCAATTAGGATTTCAATGATTTGATGTGCAAATGTGCCATTGGTTAGGACTTTTGTGTCGATTTTGATCGATTTGTCGATGTAGAAGGTCAATGGTCCTATAGCCCATTTTTGGGGTATTACATGTTGCCCCTCTTTGAATTACTATGCAAAGTGCAGTGGTTCAAAGATTAATCTATTTTTGATGATGAAATGGACTTAGTTATGTGGTGGAGAAATTGATCCTAAAAGATTAATTGATTACGAGACATAAACTGACTGATTGATTTAGAAGATTTGGTGATTCGGGTCCTGATTGACCAAGAATTGAGATGATGTCAACTATAACAACAATGAACTAGTGATTATGAAGAAGTGTCAAAGTGCCTAATTCTGAGCCTTATGATTACGAAGAAATGACTATCCTGACTCCAGACCTGATTGTCCAAAGGATTCAAAAGGATGTCAAATCTGAACCCTTCAGTTACGAAGAACCAAGGAAGTAACACTAATGAACCGATGGTTATGAAAAGCTAATATAGTTTACAAGTTTGTGGGAGAATACCAGATGTATATGGATCTTGATGAATCTGATATACCCCAAGCGATGTGCCCCAAACAACAAGGACTTTTGATGAATCAACAACTAGACGTGGTTGTTGTCTTGATTACCGAGGAAAGATTGATTGACAGATTTGATTAAAAATGTGCAGTACCATGCCCCCTTCGAGATGAAAATCAAAATCTGACAAGAAAGTCAGTGTTGAGAGATGGTTGAAGCATATTAATCAATTGGAAAAGTGTTTATGCACGTCCGGAGATGCGTTCTGCATCGTTGGGAGGTCCTGAAGACCAAGTTTGACTAAGTTTGACCATGAGTTGACCATGGTTGACCAAGTTTCAATTTCAATAGTTTGATGTATGATAATTAGTTAAGTTGAATGCTAGATTTCATTGATGTTTAGAAGGTCGATTATGTAAGCAGTCAATCATCTTGGGTCTGAAAATTTTTAATTGTGATTTTGACAAAGTAAATGGTCTCTGATTTTGATTTTGATCCTGAAAATGGGTTCAAAATGTCAAAATTAGCAAGGGGTGCAATTTTCGTACAAAACGGAGCACTTTTAAAAATTAGGTCAAAACCTATATAAGAGCCAAAAGGGTCATTTTCAAATCATTATTCACTTTTCTCTTTTGTGAAACCTATGGAGCCCTCAGAGAGAAAATAGAAGTTCTTGTCTCCTCACATCGATTTGAGTGCT
Source organism: Chamaecyparis obtusa (assembly GCA_027943335.1). Lineage (NCBI taxonomy): Eukaryota > Viridiplantae > Streptophyta > Pinopsida > Cupressales > Cupressaceae > Chamaecyparis > Chamaecyparis obtusa. Next base: position 222,422 of record BSBK01003002.1, read on the forward strand.
GCTGTCGATACCAACAACCTCCCCAGTATGGAAACCTGGTAAGTGGACCTTTGTGCTTGTCCTGCATTCAATTTTTGCTTATTTTCATGCTTTATAGGATTTTTTAGCATGTTTTGTAATTTTTCAATTTTTCATTCACAAAAACTCATATGACAGTCTTCCTAGACTCGTATGAATTTTCAAGTCTCGATAGAATGTCGTGTGTGTTTAAACTGTAACTCATATGAGAGGGACACATCTATCGCATGACATTGCATTAGGTCCATCAAGTCTCGTACGAGAACTATCTGAGTGTCGTATATGTATGAAGTGTTGTACGGGACTTTGTAGAAACTTGTACGAGTTTTGGTGCCATTCTGAAAACTCGTATGGAAAACAGTGAGCATTTTTCACATCCTTAGATCAAAAATTTGATTTTTATGATTTCATAGGCTGATAGCTTAGTCATTAATGCACCTTTTGAAGTATTCAATTTCTCATTTTTCGTGCTTATAGCCTAATTTTTTACCAAGTTACTGATAGGGTGTCCATGTTTATGTGTTGTGTAGGTTCGCTCTCCCAATGTTCATGTCTGTATTTCTCACTCGGCTACCTAGAGACTGTGTGTAGCACCTCTTGATCCATTGAGAGTATATTTAGCTACCTATGGCTTTGAGTACTTGATTCAGTTACCTAACATTTGGGTAAAACATGGATTGATTATTGCAATTTTTGAGAGGTTTCACTCTGAGACCCAGACCTTTCATTTGCCTACTAGAGAGATCACTGTTATGCTAGAGGATGTGTATAGGATACTCTGGATACCATTTCATGGTCCTCATCCTGAATATATTAGTGTGGGGAATTCAAGTTTGCATGCTTTTAGGACTCTATTCAGTGATGACGAGCAGTTAGCTCAGTCCATTTCATGGGAGACTCTTGTACAGAGATATGGTCAGACTCACAGATTGGAGTGTATCTTAGCAGGGATGATCAGAGGGATCATTATGTCAGATTGTCAGTAGAACAGTCTTTTGATGGGCTGGGCCTTGATAGTTGCATGCCTGATGGCTAGTCCTGCTGAGCTAGGATGGGGCCAGTGTTTATTAGCCCATATGTTCAGTGAGATGCATGAGATTTTTTACCATGAGGGTAAAACATTTTCTTTAGGTGCACTTGTATTATAGATTTGGGCTTGGGAGCACATTCGATATGCTGGCCCATATGCAGTGAGGAGAGGTAGCCATAGGAACCTCTGATTTATAGATATTTTGGTTATGTCACACAGGTACAGATGGGCCATACAGAGTACTTGAGGCATGTCTTATATGAGATGAAATTCATGATTTGGAGGTCATACTTATAGGTTGAGGCATGGCCATCTGCTCGTGCCTAGTTTGGTTACTTCTCTCAGAGCTGAGTGTTGATAGGTCGATCTAGCACTGTCTTGGAGAGGTTTCTAATTACACGAGTATGGAGATAGTATGGCATTATACAGGATGCCCCATAGGAGTTTTCCACTTACACACGACTGGTTCAAGAGCTTGGATTAGGATGGATGGCTCATTTGTCATATGCGTTGTGCATTTAGGATTACACTAGGTATGCTACTAGAGATTGGAATTACAGGCCATAGGTAGTCGATGCTGGAGTTACTGATGCCTTTATTGCATGGTTAAAAGAGCATCTGATGAGGCATTTCTCTGATCTAACTGAGCTGATTCCTACCATGGAGGATGCTGAGGATGTGACAAGTGCCCCTATGGGTAGAGGCTAGAGATGGCGCAATGTATAGATTCTAGTGTTGCATCCTATACCACCTATGCCTAGAGTAGTGATGACCCCACTGATCCCATCAGGATAGATTATACCACCTCATCCTCAGAGTTCCATAGTAGGCATACCTATAGTTCTTCAGAGGAGACATACTAGAGGTGAGGGTGGTACACTTGGCAGTGTGGGTAGTGCTGAGGAGGTTCTGGGAGCACATCAGGATGTTGCTATGGAGGATGCCCTAGATGCTCTAGATTTTGATCTAGGTGTGGAGGTTCCTCACTGTAAGGCATGGAGAGGAGATAGTGCAGATTAGCTTACAGAAGAGACAGAGATAGTGGCATATGAGGGTGATCTAGGATTGAGGCAGACACCTCAAGATGTCATTAGGTGACTTTGATTGCAGATACATGATTTGAGGTTATAGAGTGCCATGTTGGGGATTCATCTGAGAGAGTTTGAGAGATAGAGACTGGAGCGTGAGGTGGATGTGAGGCAACTATAGGCTGAGGTGGTCCATCAAACCATTTAGGCCTCATACTATGTGTCTGCTTATTACTCGAGGGTACCCGTTGAGCACATAGTGCCTTCTTATTCTCAGTTTATGCTTTCTTCTAAGGAAGCTAGGGCACCACGGGCTAACCCACCACCAGATGCACTTGCCCCACCACTACCAAATGTAGAGGAGCAAGAAAACATATGATCTATCTTAGTGTTCTGATTTTGCCATTTTTGTCTATACAATGTTAATTTCTGATAGCTCAGATGAGCTCATTCTTTTGTTTATTATGCCATTAGTGCACCCCCATACTTATCCCGATTTTTGATATATATATATGAAATTGATTTTGGTTGTGACTTTATATGCACTTGTAATTTTGGTTTATGATGTAATATCATGTGATACACATGTATGAAATACTTTAATTAGTGTAGAATGTATGGATTATGCAATGCAATGTTTTCTTGTCAAATTTATGGATTATGCAAAGCAATGATAGATGATAGATGAATAAATGCAAATGTATGTTTATGGATGCACATGTATGTATGTAAATGGATTTATGAAATGCTTATGATATGCAATGTAAATGTAGCAATACACATGATATTGTTTTGTGGGTATTGATGAAGACAAGTTCTTAGTCATTTGTCAAAATAGATGTGTAATCCAGGATTGTGATTGCTTGTTGGTTAGTTAAGGGAACCTTCATACAAAGCTCAGCCCTTGTGTCATGTTTAGCATAGATTTGGAGAATTATTAAGTGTTCAAGTTGATTTTGCAAAATCATGAGATAAATGCAATCATGCAAAGTGCAAAATGAAATGCAAACCTAGGACCTAGGACATAGTCATTGATCATGTGTCGATTGTTTTCATCATCGAATATTTTTTTGTTCTTTTCTCTTTATGTAACATTGAATAAATCAATATGATGTCCACTAGTTAGGCAACCATGAACATATGAATATTAATTTTTGTTTTATTATGTCAGATTTAGATATAAGCATCAAGGCACAAAAGTTAGGATGACCTGAATATCATGTTCATTTTGATATAGCAATTTGTATAAGCATCATAATATAAATGTTGTGATGACTTGAATACACCTTACAGACAAACAAATTGAGTAGTTCAGGAGATCATTCTTATTCTCAAGAGAATTTACCCACAGTAACCCTTTATCATTCACATCCTTGGATAATTTTGCATTTCAAAATAAAGAAGAAGAAATCACTCAAAAGACAAAGTTAGATCAAACTTCCTTGAATTTGTTGGGTATCCATGGTCGAGGTACATGTGGCCATCCAATACATGATGGAGGCACTTATAGTGGACACCAATTCAATCCAGAATTTCCAAAGTTGTTATATTTTCACTCAAAGCAAGAAACAAATAAAAGATTATGCCCCCAGTCATCACTCTCTTAAATCCTATGAAGGACATCATTTAGGAGCTCGAGGAAACATAATATGTAGAAATCTCAATGTGAATCAGTAAGCATACAAGGAGATAAAAGCATGTGGAGCAAAGATTGTTTTCAGTTTGTTGTTGTTGTTTGTGTTTGATTACAAAATCCTTTCTTGGTGAGGAGATAGGCTGACTGACTCAAATATAGCTTTGGAAGGACCTTAACTGGAAGTGACTCTTCTGAAGATACTGAGGGCTTTAGGATATGACATTGATTGCCCCCAAGTTTGGAACATTGATAGGATATTGACCCTTTACTGGATGGTGCTCAGATTGACTTTATTGAAAACATGAGATATGTACAAATTAAAGCATGGCTGAAAGCTGGGAAAGACCAAGATTACGCTGATAGATGGAGTGTTCTAAACAAGTGGCACTCGTTTGCTAGGTTTTTACCATCTTGGCAGGGATTCTATTTTTGCTACCAAGGCGCCTATTTCTAGGTTTTCACCAAGGCACTTTTTCTTTTTCTTCTTTTTTTTTGGTATTTTTCCTCTTTTCAATTCTTTTGTTATTTTTCATTTTTTTATATTTTTGTGATACATCAAGGCACCTATTGCTAGGTTTTTACCAAGAGGATCATTTTTTCCAGGACTTTTCAAATATTTATAATTTTTTTCAGGACATGTTACCATAGATTGAATATCTTAGGCATAGAATTTTTTCAGATGGATAACGTTGATTGGTTCTTGGAGCTGTTATCCTTTAGTTGTTGAGAGTTGATAGGCTCTCAAGCCAAAAGTAGCATTGATAACAAAGGGACCCAACCAGTTGGGTTCAAACTTCCCCTTGTGTTCTCGATGTGATTGATTTTTAGGATTTTCTCTTAAGAATAGATCGCCAACCTAAAATTCTATGTGTTTAACTTTCTTGTTGTAGCCTCTAGACATTATTTTTTGATATACTCTAAGATGATCATACGCAACTTGTCTCCACTCATCTAGTAGTTCAAGTTCTTGCAACCTAGACACTCTATAATCATCATCAGTTACTAGACCATGCATTCTGATTCTTAGTGATGGGATTTCAACCTGAATAGGTAGTATCGCTTCAGACCCATAAACTAAAGTGAATGGTGTAGCCCTAGTGGGTGTTCTAATACTTGTTCTGTAGGCCCAGAGAGCTGGATTGATCATGAGATGCCCGTCTCTTCCTATTTTATTAACAATGCGATGTAGAATCTTCAATAGATTTTTGTTTGATGCTTCTTCTTGTCCATTCCCTTGAGTACAGTTTATGGACGACCAATGTTGTGTAATCTTGAATTTAGAGCACAAGGAATCTAAGTCCTTATTCTTAAATTGGCCACCATTATCTATGATTATTGAATGTGGAATTCCATACCAACATATGATGTAGTTTAGGATGAACATTGAAATTTATTTGCCAGTTGCTTGAGTCACAGGAACTGCTTCTACCCATTTTGTAAAATAGTCTGTAGCTATAATGATATGAGTATGTCCATTGGAGGAATGTGGATATATTGCTCCTATTAGATCAAACACCCATTGTTGAAATGGTCATTGTGTAGTGAAGGGAATAAGATCTCTCCTTGGTGCATGAATCAAGTTACCATGGACTTGACATTTCTGACAATTCTTAGCATATTTGATAGCCTCCTTTTCCATTTCAGGCCAATAATACCCAACCCTAATAAGTTTTTGAGCTAGTGTTAAACCATTGGAATGTGATCCACATATACCATTGTGGACTCCCTCTAATATGTGTTGAGACTCTTCATGTTCTAAACACCTAAGAAGTGTGCCATGTAGACTCCATTTGTACAAATCATTACTAATGATGACATACCAGGATGCATTTCAAATAAGGTATCATTTCTCATGGTGGTTGAAGTTATTAGGGATGATTTGGTCTTGAAGGTAGGAGAAAAGGTGTTTGTATCTGGAAGAATCATGACCAAAAATAGTGCAGATCATGTGGGTTTTAGGGGAATCATATGCAGGAAATGACAGTGCTTCCACTAGGAACTCATAACATAGCTCATGCTTGGGCTGTTGTAGTAAATATGATAGCATTTCCATAGCATCAACAACCTTGTTCGACATTCTAGGAATCTTCTCAAAAGTGACTGAGATGAAATACTTCTTAAGGTCATCAACCATGCATTTGTATGGAACTAGTTTCTCATCTTTTTTCTAGTACACATCATTGACTTGGTGTATGACTATCTATGAGTCTCCATGAATGTGTAATTTTGTCACTTGCCACTCAATTTATATCTTCATGCCATTAAGTAGAGCTTCATATTCAGTGATATTATTTGTGCAAGGAAATTTTATTCTAAATGCTTTAGGTATTGAGTAACTTTGTGGTGTTATGAACAATATGCATGCTCTGGATCCATTCTATGTGTAAGATCCATCAAAGAAAATACGCCAAGTCCTAGAAGATATGTGCATGATGGATGAATCATGAAATTCCATCTATAATGGTGTATCATATAACATTGGTTCTTCAGGAAACTGATCTGCAATGACTTGGCCTTTGATAAATTTCCTTTCAACATATTCTATGTCGAATTCGCTCAATAGTATCACCCATTTATCTAATCTACCCATGAGGGAAGCTTTTCTCAATAAGTATTTCAATGGATCTATCTTAGCTATCAATTGTGTTGTATGAGCTAACATGTAGTGTCTCAGTTTCTGTGATGCAAAGATCACAGCTAGACAAGCTTTCTCAATCATTGAATAGTTCTTCTCATAAGCTACCAAGGTTCTGCTAATGTAGTAGATAGCTCTCTCTTTCTTGTTTTCATCATGTTATGGTAGTAATGCCCCTAGTGATGTATCTATGGCGGAGACATACAAAATCAATGGCTTCCCTAGAATAGGAGGCATAATAATAGGAGGATTTGATAGATATTGCTTGATGTGGTTGAAGTTCTTTGCAGACTCCTCGCTCCATGTAAAAGTCACACCTTTATGTAATGTCTTTGTGAAAGGTTGTGATATATTTGCTATCTGAGATATGAAATGTCTAATTGATTTCACCCTTCCTTGTAAGTTTCTCATTTGACTAATATTTTTAGGAGGTTGCATCTCCATGATAGCCTTGAATTTAGTAGGATCTACTTCAATGCCTTTCTTTGAGACAATATAGCCTAGGATCTTTCCAGAAGTGACACTAAAAGAACATTTTTTAGGATCCAATCTGAGACTAAAATTCTCCATTCTATCTACTATTTTTCTCAAATCATTTAGATATTCAAATCTTATCATTGATTTAGCTAAGGTGTCATCAATATAGTCATCTATAGTTAGATGCATCATATCATGGAAGATAAATGTCATAGCTCGTTGATATGTAGCACTAGCATTTTTAAGACCAAATAGCATGACATTCTAACAAAAGGTACCCCATGCACATGTAAAAGTTGTTTTCTCTTGATCTTCTAGAGAAATTTTGAGTTGGTTGTATCTAGAGAAACCATCCATTAAAGAATACATTTCAAAGCCCGTAGTCATGTCCACTATCATATCGATATTTGGGAGTGGAAAGTCATCCTTAGGGAATGCTTTATTTACATCTCTGAAGTCTCTACATATTCTTATAGATTTATCTAGTTTTGAAACTGGAACTATGTTTGAGATCCACTCTTCATAATCTATGACTCAGATAAATATGGATTTTAGTAACTTTTCTAGCTCAACTTTGACTAGTAGTGCAACACATGGATGCATCTATCGCAACTTCTGTTTAATAGGTTTGACTCCTAGAGATATAGAAAGATGATGCATGATGAGATAATGATCTAAACCTGGCATATCTGAATATTTCCATGCAACGTTGATCTTCTTCTCTACTAAGAATTTGGTAAATGATTGTTTCTCTTCCTCTGATAGGGATTGTGCTACATGAATCAGTTGTGGTTCTTCTGTTGTACCCAAGTTGATAGATTGAGTTGGTTCTATCAGTACTAGAGATTTGTCCTATAAATGACTCGGAAGGACATCAAATATCTCATCCTTAGGCACCTCAGAGAGGTTTTCATCTTCAGATACATCTTTTATTTTTACTATTTTTGGTTCTGAGACTGCCACAAAGTTGTTTTCACCCTCAGAACTCTTTTTCTTTTTACTTTTTTTTTTTTTTTTTTTTCAGTGAGATATTTGATATTCAACTCTGTCATGCTAATGCTAGGTTCACTGATGGAAGTCATCATAGGTTCCACTGCATTAAGGTAATAGGCAAGAGTGTAGTCAGTTTGAAAGGTATGGATATCTTAGTTTGGATCGGTAGATGTTCGGTCAATAAGCTCTCGATGTTGGATAGTCAATGTAGGGGAGGATTGGGAAATGGTGTTCATGCATATGGTGTTGTCATCATTGGTCCTAACCTAAATTTCAAATTCAAAGGTGATATTACTACTCAGAATGTTTAGTTCACGAATAGTCTCAATGTCATTGTTGGATTCCACTTCAACAGTAGGTGGATCAGACTCATTAAGTTTGTCATTTCTTTCTAGACTCACGTCAGATTTAGGTGAATATTGGTGAATGACATCAATGTGTTTTTCTGTGATAAGCTCATCTTCTTCTAGAATAACTCCCCATTCATAGTCATTTGATTCATCTTCTGATTCTTCATCTAGACCTCTAGGAAATCTGAGAACATGTGTAAAGTCAGGACAAATCCCCCAAGAAGGATTACCTTCAAATTATGAGTGGAATTCATATTCATGGGAGTCTATTTTAGAATCACTATTTTTTCCCAAATATTCAACTATTGTGAGAGGTTTACCTTCTTCTTGTTTAGTAGTAGGTTCTTGTGTATCTACTACATTGATATTCTCCTTAGGTTTCTCTTCATCCTTAAGAAGATCTAGTATGTTTTGAGGTAAACGTGCATAAGGAATAAGATCAGTGGTGTCAGAATCATCACTGTCTGATTGTTGTGTTTCTTCCTTTAGCTAAATTTTTGTTGTTGGACTTATCTATTCTAGGACATGAGTCGAGTTACCATTGAGGTGGAATGGTTTTTTGTGATATCCAATTCTTGTAGTTTTCTTGTTTGTTCTTACACAATGCTCAATAGGTTGTATGATTCCTTTGCCTCTTGTTCCTAGAGGTCATTTCCTTGTATATCTCATTTTAGACATGAGTTTGTGACATGGTCCATATGACTTTGAAGGAATCTTGTTTGATTTCGAGTCACATTTCTGAACTGATTGAGATTCATATTTGTATGGACATGCAAGAACAACTTCATCCTCTTCAAACTCTTTCTTGGATACTTATTCTATGACAAAACTTCCATTATAGATAGCTTGAGGTTCTTTAGGTACTTGTTTTGTCTATTTTAAAGGTTGCCCATAAGATTTAGGTGAGACCGGGAGAGATGTTAGAGATAGGATTGGTTCCATAGTGTATTCTCCCATGCTTATATCCTTGATTTTGACCTCTTTGGAAATGTCTTCCATCTTGGATGTAGATGCAATGTCTGTTTTATTGGTAGAAGACTCTATTATGTGGAACAAGTTTGTCAGTACTTTCTTTCAAGGCATTGCAAGATGTATATATGTCAATTGGAATTGTTACCTGTACTCCATCATAAGGAAATTTCACACATTGATGGTATGTTGATGGAATAGCTTGCATTTCATGTATCCAAGGTCTCCCTAGAAGAATGTTGTAAGCTAATGGAAGATCCTGAACTTGATAGGTGATTCTCTGATAATTGGTCCTATTCTAATAGGTAGTACAATTGTTCCCTTGGAAGATATTTCTTGCTCATCATATGCTTTTATGGTTATCTTCTTTTTAGGATCAATAGAATCTTCTGATAATCCCATTTGTGTGACCAATTTGTAGGAATGGATGTTTAGACCAGTGCCACCATCTATCAACACATGTTTGACATGACAGTTTTGGATTAAGACTTCAATGTGCAAGGGATGGTTATGCGGATGACTCAATGAATTGTCATCTTCCTCTGAAAAGGAGATATATTGGGGTGATGTTAGATGACCAACCATAGTCTAAAATCTATCTAGATCAAGATTGTCAGGAATATTGGAACCGAGTAGAGCTTTATCCAGAATAGCCCTGTGAGCAGGAGATATCCGAAGCAACTCAAACATGGATATTTTCATATTGGTATGCTGAATTTGTTGGACAATACTGTATGATATTGGCCTTGTCTCTTTAGGATTTGATGATTTTGAGGTAGCCCTCTTTTTAGAAGCACATGAAAGATTGAAAGGCACCTTAGGGGCAACCTGATTTTTGTCCTTGTAGATGTACCTAAGCTTGTGATCGAGTTACTGCATTTGTTGATTGATTATCTCTATCTTTCCTTACAATGGTGTTGATATTACAATGTTTAGATAGGCATGGTTCAACCATGTTTATGACAACATTATTTCCAGAGTAGGTGTAATTGACTTTGGCACCCATGTTAGGCTAAGAAGATGAATCTCCTTTAGTATGCTTTGAAAATGGCTCCGTGAATGTCGTATGATCATTTTTGGTTTTATGGTTGTCAATTAAAATTTCTCCATCATCAATTTTGTCTTGAATGAGATGTTTCAAGTGCATGCAGTTATTGGTTTTATGACCTTTGTTTTGATGGAAGTCATAGAAATCGGTCTCTTTCCACCATTTAGGTTTCACTTCAGGATCATATGGTTTTATCTCAGGTAATGTAATGATTTTGTTTGCCAATAGTGTTTTCATGGAATATTCTAAGGACTCACCCAAAGGAGTGAAATCATGCTTTGGTTTCATAACCAATGGTTTATAGTCATTATAATTTTTTAGAAGATTCAAATGCATTTTGTTCATAAGCTTTTATGGCTTGGGTACTAACGGTGAGATTGAATGCTGGTGCCTTTGATGGAGCACTGATATGATCGACAACACCATCTATTACAACATTTTTGTTCTTGTTCTAGAATTTGACTTTATCTTTGTTGTTGGAACTAGAACCTAATTCATTCTTGCTATCTTTGTTAAGCGATATGTCTCCCTTGCGAGCAAGCACATTTTAAATCTTTATTGTGTTTTCTACCATTTTCTCAAAAGAAGTATGATTTTGCATTTGCAAATGATAGTTGAGTTCCAGAATCAGATTGTTGATGAAGATGTCAAGTTTTTCAGTTTCTGGAATAGGTCGAGCATAGAGTGAAAACTTCTTCCTCCATCATTTGAGGAAGGTTGGGAAGGGCTCTCCTGAGTTTTGCTTCAAATTGCAGATGTCGATCATGGTGACTGAATGTTGAATATTGTAGGAGTATTGTTGGTAGAACAGTTTGATCAAGTACTCCTCAAAGGTTTTGATTATTGGAGGCATTTTAGAGAACCAATGAATGGCTGCTCCTCCCAGAGATCATGGGAAAATATGCATTAAGTAGGTTGGTTCATGCATAAACTATTGGAAACTGCAATTGAAGTAATTTTTGTATTGTCATTGATATCAAACCTTAACTGGTAAGACTGTTTCAACTTAGGAAAGTACTATATCTATTTGATTGTTGTGAAGGGGAAAAGCAAGGTTGGGAACAATAGCACCTAGGGAAAGGTTGAGTTATCTTGATACTTCAATGAGTACTTGATTATGTTGCACAATGATGAGATAATGTATTATTTATCTTAGTAAGAATGAAGACTAAATTGGTAGGCTTAACTGAGAAAAAGTGAAGAAATCTAGTTTAATTTGAGTGATGTTAGTATCAACTGAGTTAGTATATGTCGAGTAATTTCAATGTTGAACAAACATCTGTTAATTTCTGAGGAAGACAGTGTTAGCCAAGGAAACAGTTTTTAGTATTGATTGAGCTTTCTAATGAAGACCAAGAAGTTGAACACAGTATTGACCAAGCGTCAATATTTTACATTTGAGGGAGAATTCAGATTTCCAGCTGACATCGTTGAATTCTTGGATTATGTAAAATGTGTTGACTTTATTTATTGATTGTATGAAAGCATTTAATGCACTATAAAATTTTTTTATTGTAAATCTATTAAGAGATTTAAGATGTTTCTAGAAAAGAAGATGAAGAACATAAAGTAGGATAGATTCAATGAATCTAACCTAACCCTAAGATCTATGAAGGAGATTAAGTGGAAAAAGATGTATTGACCTAATTGAGGAAGTATTAAGGAAACCTAAGCATGAGGTTAATAGAGGAGAGGATGCTGGAAGTGTTGTTGATGTTATTGACTGTACAAGCAGAGAAGGTTGAAAGAGAATTGTTGTGATTGCTTGAGGGAGAGTTATGAGAAGATCAGTTATGGTGATGGTAAAGGTTCACAGTCAATAAGCTAGCATATGCGTACAGAATTGGATCTGATATTGGAAAAGTGAGTTGTATGTTTTTTAGATCAACACTACTGCTACTTTCTAACCATTGTATCAGTCAAAATCCTTTAAACAGAGGTTGACCTAATAGTCATATGTATAAATCCTTTGAACAAGGTTGCATTCTAATGGAGTGTATGTAAGTCCTATAACAAGGCACACTTTTAACAGAGTGGTTTAAATCCTTTAACCAGGTCACACCTGACAGTGTGTTTATAACCTTTGACATGGTTGGCTTTTCACTGAGCTCACTTCAGAAGAGTGAAAATAATAGTAGCATGTTACAAAGTTGGTTTTCCCAAATCGAGTTTCCACTATAAATCCCAGTGTCAATACTTGTGTGAATGTCTTGGTTTGAACATTTCTATATTTTACAAGTTAGATATAGTTGGGTAGTGACTGTAATGTAATATGTTTTTGTTATACAATTAGTAATGACCGAGTAGCTGTTGGTTGTTAGATCTGATTTGTTGAAGAGTTTTAAAGTTTATTTTATACATCTGGACCTGAGAACAACTGATTCACCCCCTCCTCTCTATTGTTCTAAATCATATTAACAATTGGTATCAGAGTTGTTGGTGCTTATAGAGAACATGTTTGAAGGTACTTGAAGAAAATGATTAGGATGTATAAGAAGGAGGTACCAAAGTTGAATAAGGAGAACTTCCCTGCATGGAAAAGCTTGATGTAGCTGCATCTGGCCGATATTGGTGATTCTGCAAAGTACTATGTTGAGAATGACTATGTCTCACCTATTACATCTTTGACTGCTAAGGAAATGAGAGCTAAGCAAGAACATAATCAGGCAATGTTGGAAATTGCATTTGCCCTAAGCTATCCAGAATTTGAGGACATCAAGGATTGCACAAGTGCTAAGCAAATGTGGGACACTCTTGCAAATATCTATGGCAGTGGCATAAATGTACTGAAAGCTAAAGTTGAGAGCCTTAGAGGTAAATTTGATGAAATGAGAATGTAAGAAGGTAAGAATATTGCACAATAATGTGGTAGAATAAAAGAAGTTGTAAATTCTATTAGAGGAGAAAATGGAACTATTTATAATGAAACTATAATTGGAAAAGTATTGAGAACTCTGCATCCTATTTATGCTATCAAAATTTCAGCTATTTAGGAATCTAGATGTAACCCTAACAATGTACTTACTTTGGAAAGTTTGGTTGGTAAGCTTACTACTTTTGAACTTTCTAACTATGATAACTTCACTGTTGGTAATGTTGAATCTTCTTTTAAGTCACAAATGGTTCTGAGTAAGTCAAAGAAGGAAAAAGAAAGATGCGTGAAAGTGAAAATGACAGTGACACATCTAATGAAGAACTTGAGGATCTAGAAGCTCTTATGGCTAGAAAACTAAACAGGGATGATAAAGATGAAGAAAGAGATAGAAAGTATAAAAACATAAGAGATGAAATAAGTTACCAAAGGTACAAAGACTACAAAGGAAAAGGTAAGAAATCTTGTTATATTGTTGAAGAATAAATTGACACTAATAGTGATGATTTTGAAATTGAGGTAGTCTATGTTGCAATGAAAGATGAGTCTGATGAGGATGAGAAAACTGCATTGATTTCCTATGTAAACAAGAATGATAAATGGATTATTGACAATAGTTGTTCACATCACATGTCTGGTGAAAAGAGTAAGTTTGATACCTTAGATCATTATAAAGGTAGAAGTGTGAAATTTGGTAATGATGCACAATGTCCTGTTAGAGGAAAAGGATTGATTAAGCTGACTGATAAGATCACTTGTGAGAATGCATATTGGGTTGAGGGTCTTAACTATAATCTATTGAGTGTTGCATAGCTTAATAGCACTAGCTACTGAGTGGAATTTCATCAGAGGAAGGATAAAATATTTGATGCCACTGGTGAACTGATCGGAAGTGGAGAACAGAAAAGAGGTAATTTGTTCTATCTTGACCTATCTGAAGAAAAATGTATGATTGCATAACTTGATGATATTCGGTTATGGCATAAGTGGCTATGTCATGTTAACTTTGATAATCTAGTAGAAATTAGTAAAAATAAGAAAGTGAGAGGTCTACCTAGATTGAAGAAACTTGAGAATATAATGTGCAAAGAATGTCAGTTAGGAAAGATGACAAAGTCAAGTTTCAAGAGCAAAACCTTTACTTTTGAGAATACTTTAGATTTGGTTCATACTGATCTCTATGGACCAATGGGTGTACAAAGCTATTGTGGTGATACATATTTTATTCTATTTGTTGATGATTATAACAGAATGATGCATGTAATGTTCTTAAAGGAAAAAATTGATGCTTTTCAATTCTTTAAGTGGTATTTGGCTAAGGTTGAAAAGGAGACAGGTAGAAACCTAAAGTGTCTGAGATCTGACCAAGGTGGATAATTTGTATCAAATGAATTTAATCTATTTTTCAATGATAGAGGGATCAAAAGACAGATGTCTGCACCTAGAACTCCTCCACAGAACGGTATAGCAGAAAGAAGGAACATATCTATGATTGGAAAGCTATAGTATGTTGTACATAGTAGACCAAACATTGCACTAGCTATTGGGATTGTGGCAAGATTCTCTACCAATCCTAAGGAAACACACATGATGGCTATCAAGAGAATAATGAGATATTTGAAAGGAACTACTGATTATGGGCTACATTACAAGAAGCATGAAAAGTTTGAACTGAGAGTATATATTGATGCTGATTGGGCAGGAAATGTGGATGACATAAAGAGTACTAGTTGTGGAGCTTTCTTTCTGGGACAAAGATTAGTTTCCTGGACAAGCAAGAAAAAAATTGCATTTCCCAATCTATTGCTAAAGATGAGTATGTGGCTGCTGCAGTGAACTATTCAAACCTAGTGTGGATAAAGCAATTGTTGGTAGGAATGATAGAAGAGATCACTGAACTAGTTGTTATCTTCTGTGATAAAACAAGTGCTATCAACATTTCTAAGAATCCAGTAATGCATACAAAGACCAAACACATTGCAATCAAGTATCATTACTTGAGAGAACTGGTACAAGATAAAGAAGTCCGAATGGAATATGTGAATACAAAGGAACAACTAGTAGACATATTTACTAAACCTTTACCTAAAGAAGCTCACGAATATCTAAGAAGTCAATTAGGGGTCCTTCCCCTAACAAAGGCTTCCTAGTCAAGCTAGGAGCACTGCATCAAATATGCTACAAAAAAATATTTGTCAAATTGATGCAGAAGAAGGTCACACTTTAGGACAAGCCTAGAGTTGTGAAAAGTATGGCAAAGACAAGAATCAATCATAAGAAAAGATGACAAAGGGAGAAATACTAAAAATATAATATCTACATCTGCAGGATGTATGTTTTAGTTGCTACTTTGGCATTTTTGTCAAAGAGGGAGATGAACTGAGATAAATGGGAGATGAACAAAGATGATAATAACACATGAAAGAGATGATAGATCAGGAAAGAGAGAGAATTCTGGACGGTCACAGAAGCGAGGCTAATTGATTCTAAATCAGAATGAAGCTAAGGATATTACAATATTTCTAATGGACATATAAGTTTTGGATTGGTTGGTAATCCATGTGTTATTCATATGGTGTTACCACCAATGCCAAAGAGGGAGATTATTGGAAACTGCAACTGACGCAATTTTTGTATTGTCATTGATGTCAAACCTTAACTCATAAGAATGTTTCTACTTAGGAAAGTACTATATCTATTTGATTGGTGTGAAGGGGAAAAGCAAGGTTGGTAACAATAGAACCTAGGGAAAGGTTGAGTTATCTTGATACTTCGATGAGTACATGATTAGGTTGCACAATGATGAGATAATGTATTGTTTATCTTAGTAAGAATGAAGACTAAACTGGTAGGCTTAACTGATCAAAAGTGAAGAAATCTAGTTTAAGCTGAGTGATGTTAGTGTTGACCGAGTTAGTATATGCTGAGTAATTTTAGTGTTGACCGAACATCAGTTAATTGTCGAGGAAGATAGTGTTAGCCAAGGAAATAGTTTTTAGTATTGACCGAGTTGTCTAATGAAGACCAAGAAGTTGAACATAGTATTGACTAAGCGTCAGTATTTTATATTTGAGGGAGAATTCAGATTTCCAGCTGACATCGTTGAATTCTTGGATTATGTAAAACATGTTAACTTTATTTATTGATTGTATGAAAGCATTTAATGCACTATAAAACATTTTATTGTAAATCTATTAAGAGATTTAAGATGTTTCTAGAAAAGAAGATGAAGAACATAAAGTAGGATAAATTTGATGAATCTGGCCTAACCCTAAGATCTACGAAGGAGATTAAGTGACAAAAGATGTATTGACCTAATTGAGGAAGTATTAAGGAAACCTAAGCATGAGGGTAATAGAGGAGAGGATGCTGGAAGTGTTGTTGATGTTATTGACTGTACAAGCAGAGAAGGCTAAAGGAGAAGTGTTGTGATTTCTTGAAGGAGAGTTCCGAGCAGATCAGTTATGGTATTGGTAAAGGTTGACAGTCAATAAGCCAGCATATGTGTACAGAATTGGATCTGATATTTGCAAAGTGAGTTGTATGTTTTTTAGATCAATACTACTACTACTTTCTAACCATTGTATTAGTCAAAATCCTTTTAACAGAGGTTGACCTAACAGTCATATGTATAAATCCTTTGAACAAGGTTGCATTCTAATGGAGTGTATGTAAGTCCTATAACAAGGCACACTTTTAATAGAGTGGTTTAAATCCTTTAACCGGGTCACACCTGACAGTGTGTTTGTAACCTTTGACAAGGTTGGCTTTTCACCGAGCTCACTTTAGAAGAGTGAAAATAATAGTAGCATGTTACAAAGTTATTTTTCCCAAATTCGGTTTCCACTATAAATCCTAGTGTCAATACTTGTGTGAATGTTTGGTTTGAACATTTCTATGTTTTACAAGTTAGATACAGTTGGGTAGTGGACTGCAATGTTATATGTTTCTATTATGCAATCAGTAATGACCAAATAGCTGTTGGTTGTTAGACCTAATTTGTTGAAGAGTTTTAAAGTTTGTTTTATACATATGAACTTGAGAACAACTAATTCACCCCCCTCTCTGTTGTTCTAAATCGTATTAACATAAAATCCATGGACTGAGTACAAAATTCTCTGACATGATCTTGGGGGCTAGAGTTTCCATCATATTTGTCATACTTTGGTATCTCCACTCTTTTTGGGAATGGTGGCATGTACAAGTTTTTATCGAATGGAAAAGGGCATAGATCCTCCATAGAGAATTCTTTAGGTTCTTTCTCTTTTTCCAACTTGTTGAGCTTAACTTTCATAGCATGCATCTATTTCATCATGGCTGTAATAGGAGTTTCTTCCTCTTGCGTGATGATAGTATCGACATTAAAGTCTTGAGGAAGTTTGTCTCATTGTTGAGCTAATTGTAATAAATAAGCTTCTTTCTCTTCTTGCAAGAAGTGTTTCATCATCTTTCGAAAGTCATCATCATTTCTATATCACTCAATTTCAGATGGTGTTGGTTCTGGATCTCCACCATGATTATGGCCTTGGGAGCCTTGGTTTGCTCCTCCTTGAGACATTGTGGTGTTGTGAGGACTACCAGGGATTGTTTGATGTGGAGTTGATTGATTACCTCCATGAGTTGATTGAGGAGGGTTTGAAAAACCTTCTTTCAGATGTAGATTACCTAGAGCATCTTCTTTGTATTTGGTTGTATCGTAAAGTTGATTAATGGATTGAACAATGTAAGAATACAAAGGTGAGAATTTGGGTTCTTCTCCAAGTTTCTTGTGTGAGGAAGCTCTAGTTTCCACCCTTAACTTTGAGTGAATCTGAAAAGTAAGATTAAGACAACTACTGATTAACTTGATTCGGGAAAATCGAATGATGCAACCTTGTCAAGATTGAATTTCATAAAGGATTGATTGGACGTAAATGTAGGTTACGATGCCCTAGATGTATGGGTAGGTGCCCAAAAGATAGTAGACACGAGCTCACGACACTTAGCTGGTTTGAGCATTGAATGGAAAAAAAATAATGATTTTGACAAGGTTTTGACACAAGATCAAACATGATTCAAATTGATAGATCAGAAGGCTAGATCAAACTAAAGAGACCACTTTTAGGAAAATTGATTGGGATTTTCTAGTTTTCTGCTCTATTCCTGACACTGAATATTTTGATAGAATCTGAAGGTTGACTGCAATGACTGAATTTCTGACAAATTTGAAGGATTTTTTGTTGGCAAAATGGTCAGAACTCCCCTCAGGATTCGTGACATGGCCTAACCACCTCATGTGTCTTCTATAAGTCTAGTGGTTGTATCAGGCATTAATAGGTGGATCTTTCGGTGCAATGTCAACTATTACTTGTAACAAGTGGTATCAGAGCTTGGTCATAGGTTTGAATCCCCTTGGGTAACATTGAGGGGGAGATTGTTGGCAAAAATGGTCAACGCTCCTCTCAAGATTCATGACATGGCTTAACCACCTCCTGTGTCTTCTATAAGTCTAGTGGTTATATTAGGCATTAACAGGTCGATCTTTCAGTGCAACGACAACTACTACTTGTAACATTTTTGACAAGTTTGACTTAACTCTCGTACAACTTTATCTAGGCTTGTACGAGTCAAGATAAGGTTTCACATGATAATTGATAAAAAATCGTATGAAAATTGCTACCAGTATTGAAATTTGCTTTGATTTTTTTGACAACAATCATATGACAAAGTACATGCTTTTGTACAAGTTTCCAGGGGTTCTGATACGATAATGTAAAAAATCGTATGAGTTTTGAATTTCCCGGATGACAACTGACACTGTAGACTAGGCTTTTGAGGATACCTATTTTGAAAGCTTCAAGCCAAACAAACATTAGATTTTAACCTAGCATGAAATCAATCCAAAACAAAGAACTCTAAGCTAAGCCACCTCAGATTGAGCTCAAACAGGTGCACCCAAGCACTGTTTGATTTGCTCTTGCTTAAGGGATGTGGGTGTGCTCTCTAAGCACTTGGAGCATGTTCCTAATGTTGATTTGGAGGGATTGAGACTCATGAGAACCCCATAAGTGGCACAACATAGGTATAGAACACCTGATTTGCCCCTAAGGCCTCAAGGATCCAAATGATGCTGAAATGAAGATTAACCTACATGATGTTTATGCTAAGATTGATTTTAAGCCAAATAGAGATGTGATATGATGCTATATGCTATGCAAATCAATGAAAGAAACTATGTTAATCCATTATTGCTAAGCTATGATGTGCTAAAAATGCTTGAAAATAAGCTAAATTAGGATGATTATGCTAAAGCTAGAAGTAAAAGAGCATGATAACAATGCATGAGATATGAAAGACTAAGCTAATGAATTGCTCTTGGAAGAGGGAGTATTTATAGGATTTCCTAAGGGCTTGGGTTAGGAAGAAAGGTTAGAGTTTGGGGTAAGGTTAGAGTTGGAGTCAAAGGGGATAAGGATGAAGACTTTCTAGAATAGTCTAGGCTTTGGATGAGGATAAAGACTTTCTAGAAAAGTCTAGGCTTTTTAAGGATAAACATGGAATTTAGGAAATAAATAAAGTTTTATTTATCTCAAAGGCTTTAATGAGTTTGAGGCTCATTAGGGGAAGGGTTTGACTAAAAGTCAAAGGAGACTTAGATTAGCTTAGGGAAAGTAGGTAATTTCCCCTAAATGGGTTTAGGGAAGGATTAAGAAAGTTCTAGAAGAGTCTAGAGTTTTCCTAGGGTAAATTAGGAATTGAGGATTAATATCTAATCTTAATTAAATATTCTCGAGTTGGGATTAGGATTAGGAAATGATGGGATTAGCCTTTAATCGAAATTAAAGAAGGATTAGAAGATTCTAGAAGAGGTTAGTGGTCTTAAGGAAATTGACCAAGATTTGGGCAAAAAATAAATAAATTATTTATTTTGGGATTTCTGGTCAATTTATTAATTAAATAATTAATAAATAGGAGAATAATGTTTAAATAAGATTTAAACA
Organism: Chamaecyparis obtusa; assembly: GCA_027943335.1. Lineage (NCBI taxonomy): Eukaryota > Viridiplantae > Streptophyta > Pinopsida > Cupressales > Cupressaceae > Chamaecyparis > Chamaecyparis obtusa. The sequence continues at coordinate 242,458 of BSBK01003002.1, forward strand.
TTTTTGGGAGGGATTTCTTAATTAAATATTTTTAATTAAGATAAAGGGATTTAATGGCATACAAATAAATAAATAAATTAAATAAATAATTAATTAATAAATGATGATGTCATCAGGGATTTTTCAGAAAATAAAAATACTTTATTTTCTAAAGGATTTTTAGGTGTCTACAGACACCAGAAAAGGATTTTTGTTCAGATTTTGCAAGTTTTTCATATTTGTTGGTTGATTTTGATGGTTGGGATTATTCATTTTTAAATAACCAATTATATATTAGACATGCAAGACAACAATCAAGGGAGCAAGTAATCATCTTCAGACAATGAGCAAGGGACAAAGCAACCTTGCACATGAACAATAATAGTGAATTATGGTTCTACTCCCTAAGAATTCTACTTGTGTATGCTCTCAAATGTATTGCAATCACGCACATAGTCCTAGAAATTTTTTTAAAAATGGCTATCCTAGGGTTCATAGTAATGGTCAACTCTACAACTTTTTTAATCTCAAGAGGGTGAAATCCAATCCAGGCACACTGGGGTTTTGATATAGTCTGAGAATTTAATCAATTAGGAGCTGTTGAGGAGATCTGGTAGTCCAAGAAGAGACTACACCTATGAAGATTTCTTCCACAAGGACATTTATATAGGGTTTGCTGCTAACACAATGAAAATGGCTATTACCTCTTGAGGTTCCATCGACGCAGTTGACCCAATAAAGGGAATGTCCACTATGGTTAACCCTCTCTATCAAGGTGACTCACAAAAAGGACCTCATGGGGACATAGTTCAGATTCAAGGATCTGGGTTTCTGATGCTACCCAAAAAGGGAATAGAGCATAATCCTCTAGCCTCTTCACTTCACCCAAACACAGTAGACAGATTGATTGACACACTAAAATTGAAACCACTTCACTAAGGTTTGTATGTCAACAACAATGACTACCGATCTCTCTAAGTGAGACCAAGAGAGAATGTACCACCAAAGATTGAGGACAAAAACCAAGTAAGACCATGAGATGATTGTTGAAAATATTCAGGAATTAACCGAGTTACTGAGAGGGGAGGGGTGAATCAGTAACTCCAATTTTTCTTTCAATTACAGATGAATTAACATGTAATTTACTTTAACCTTTGCATACAGAAAGCATGAAACTTAAGAGCATTCACAATAATGACACATAGATTTGGTTACCCAGAAACCTTCCAAAAAGAAAGTAAAACTGGGGTGGGGATGAAACCCACAAAGCTTTAATACTGCAGAATAAAGTTGGCCAGTTAAGGCTTACAATTTGATCACTTCTGATGATCTGCTCTATTAGGAGCAATAGGGATTGCTAAATCCACCCTGTTAAAGGATTTACAAACATACAATGAAGTATGCACTCGGTAAAGAGATTTTACAAAAGACTATTAAGTCTACCTGGTTAAAGGATTTAGTACTGATTCACCTGTTAGGATGAAACAGTAGATCTCTTGCTTTGCAACTGGATTGCTGATTGAGATTCGCTGATGTACTGATCACCTTCTGTGATGAATTTGTCTTTGCTATTCCTCTGAAGCCTTTTTTAATTCGCTTATCTCTGCCTTTCTTTCTTTTTCACATACATGCTTGCTTACATACATCTTGACATTTTTACAACATTGTTTATATACAAGTCTTAAACAATTAATTACAATTACAATTACAAAGTCAGCTTGACAAATAAACATAAGTGCTACTAAGTCGGCCCAAGTATGGTTACATGGTTCCTGCAAACTAACTCAGTGACTTTCTGATACTCGGCGTCCACTGCATTACTCAGCATCGTCATGCACTCGGTAGAAGTGAAGGCATGGTTCATACTGATCACTCGGTAGGTTTTGAACTCGGTAAATACTGGTGACTCGGTAGACATGATGTTACTCGGTTTACACTATCCTGTTCAGTTTGTACTAACTTTCTCGGTTTGCATTGTCTTGCTCGGTTTGCACTGTTTGCTTGGTTTGCACTGTCTGCTCAGTTTGCACTATCTGCTCGGTTTGCACTGTCTGCTCGGTTTGCACTGTCTACTCAGTTTGCACTATCTGCTCGGTTTGCACTGTCTGCTCGGTTTGCACTGTCTGCTCAGTTTTCACTGTCTGCTCGATTTGTACTGTCTGCTCGGTTTGCACCCAGAATGCAAATAAGTGTTGTCACTAGTGGCAATTCTGTTTAATGCCAATAATCTCCCCCTTTGGCATTAGTGACAAAAACACTTATTGGCCAAAACTTATATACATGAATCATGCTGAGTTTTATTTTGATTTTTCAAAATTTGTCTTTGTTATAGGGCTTTATACATTGTCTCCCCCTTTCAATGTGCTAACTGTTTCTATACAAATCTTCTTCTATACATATCTCCCCCTTTTTGACGATAATTCCAAAGGTGCATATACAAGTTATTTACAGAGAGAATCCAAAATTTGATAGAAAATCAGAATGTACCTTAGGAGGAATCTGAGATTGAGCTCCGTTCGGATCTAGGGCTGCTGCGATTGCGGGCACGATCTTGAAATCTGGTGCTTTCCATTCCCCTTGGACTAACATATCAGATCCTTTCTTTGCTGAAGTGTTGGATGATGCCATGGTAGCTCACAGAAAATTCCTTTCACAAAAGTATTGAATCGCTGGGTTGCTCTTGAAATTTTCTGCTCTCAAAGTGCTTAAAGGTTCACGGTGAAGAATGAGTTTGATTACTTGCTTTTTGTTTACAACTCTGTCATTAATGCTTAGTACAAATTAGGGTATGAATTCCGACAGACTGTCACCCACTAAGAATTAATTGCTCGGTAAAGACTTCGCAACTTGGTGAACTCAAGAATTCATATTGCTCTGACCTCGCTCGGTAAAGACGGGTACCGACCTTGCTCGGTGAAGACTGATACTGACCTCCCTGTGATCTTACTGCATCTTGCATGCTGATTTAGATCTTTCTTTTAATTCAGTTCTGGAACTGCTTGGGATTGGTCTATGAGAATACAGTTCCAGTGCTTTCTTGGAAATTTAGTTTGAGTCGGTAGAGCCATCCATTCCATTACTTGGACTGGATTGCTTAGTAGATTTAGGAATCCATTTTTGTCTCACCTGTTTCCTGACCTTAGTTGCTTCATTCTTCTTTCCATCTTCAACTTCACTAGCATTCATGCAGTTTCTGGCTATGTGACCGAGTTTAGTGCATTTGAAGCATCTTACGGTAGTATCTCTTTTCCTTAGATGATGTTTTATGCAATTCATGCCAATGTGTCCATATTCTCCACAGTAATGACATCTACACCAGGTGTTGTAGTCCCATCCAAACATTGCTTTCATAATTTGTTCTGCTGGATTGAATGTCTTGGATCTGCACTCGGATGCTTTGTGACCTTGTTTGTTGCACTTGTGACAATTACCTCTGAATCTAGGTTTTTCCCTGCATTCATTTGCTTTGTGACCAGGTTGATTGCAGTTGTAACATTTTCCATTGAATTCTGCTTTTTCATTGTTCCAACATTTATTTGAAGTATGTCCTATTTTACCACAGTGATTACAAGTAGGTTTTTGATTTCTTTGAGTACCTTGCTTAGAGGATTCGCCTTCTCCTTTGTATCCAAGTCCTGCTTTTCCTTTTTGCCTATGAAGATTTCGCTCATACAGCCGATTCAAGTCTTCTTGACTTTTCAGCATTCTTTCATTGATTTGTTTTTCAGCGTTTAGGTCATCCACCAATCTTAGATTGATTTCCTTTTCAGATCTTAGTTCTTCTCTTGTGCTTTCTATTTCTGATCTTAGATTCAGAATTTCCTCATTTGTATGAGAGATCTGATCAATTAGGTTGTCTAGCTGAAGGGTTTTATTTTGGATTTCAATGTTTCTTCCATCTAATTCATCTTTCAACTTGTTTCTTTGTTCCAAGATCTCACAAAATCTTGTAGAGTGTAGCTCTTGTTCTCTTTTTAATTTTCTCACTTCTTCCTGCAGAGACCCATTCTTTTCTAGGAGTTCTTTGACAGCATTGTTTGCTTCATCTGAGTTATTTGAGGGAAAAAGATCTTCAATCTTTTCTTCAATGTAATTCTGATCATTCATCTGATTTGCAAGTTCCTTCCTTCTTCTTAGGGATTGGGAAAGATGTTCTTTTGCTTCTTTGAGTTTAGCTATGGCCATTTCCAGATCTAGCTTTTCATTTTCAATCACCTTGTTCAGTTTGAATACCTCCATTGTCCTAGATCTTTGCTCAAGCTAGTTAAGCTTTGTCTTGAGAACCAATGCAGCTCTGATACCAATTGTTGGAAATATTCAAGAATTAACCAAGTTACTGAGAGGGGAGGGGTGAATCAGTAACTCCAATTTTTCTTTCAATTACAGATGAATTAACATGTAATTTACTTTAACCTTTGCATACAGAAAGCATGAAACTTAAGAGAATTCACAATAATGACACATAGATTTGGTTACCCAGAAACCTTCCAAAAAGAAAGTAAAACTGGGGTGGGGATGAAACCCACAAAGCTTTAATACTGCAGAATAAAGTTGGCCAGTTAAGGCTTACAATTTGATCACTTCTGATGATCTGCTCTATTAGGAGCAATAGGGATTGCTAAATCCGCCCTGTTAAAGGATTTACAAACATACAATGAAGTATGCACTCGGTAAAGAGATTTTACAAAAGACTATTAAGTCTACCCGGTTAAAGGATTTAGTACTGATTCACCTGTTAGGATGAAACAGTAGATCTCTTGCTTTGCAACTGGATTGCTGATTGAGATTCGCTGATGTACTGATCACCTTCTGTGATGAATTTGTCTTTGCTATTCCTTATACTGCTGAAGCCTTTTGTAATTCGCTTATCTCTGCCTTTCTTTCTTTTTCACATACATGCTTGCTTACATACATCTTGACATTTTTACAACATTGTTTATATACAAGTCTTAAACAATTAATTACAATTACAATTACAAAGTCAGCTTGACAAATAAACATAAGTGCTACTAAGTCGGCCCAAGTATGGTTACACGGTTCCTGCAAACTAACTCAGTGACTTTCTGATACTCGGCGTCCACTGCATTACTCAGCATCGTCATGCACTCGGTAGAAGTGAAGGCACGGTTCATACTGATCACTCGGTAGGTTTTGAACTCGGTAAATACTGGTGACTCGGTAGACATGATGTTACTCGCTTTACACTATCCTGTTCAGTTTGTACTAACTTGCTCGGTTTGCATTGTCTTGCTCAGTTTGCACTGTTTGCTCGGTTTGCACTGTTTGCTCGGTTTGCACTGTCTGCTCGGTTTGCACTGTCTACTCGGTTTGCACTGTCTGCTCGGTTTGCACTTCTACTCAATTTGCACTGTCTGCTCAGTTTGCACTGTCTGCTCAGTTTGTACTGTCTGCTCGGTTTGCACCCAGAATGCAAAATAAGTGTTGTCACTAGTGGCAATTCTGTTTAATGCCAATAATGATATCAAATCCTTGCTACCTACAAGGGGATCTATCTTTGAGAAGAGCTTCACATGCAAAACAAGCGAATGAAGCCCACTCTCTCAAGAACTCCACAAATAGCGTTAATATGGCCTACTTACTATGTGAGACAGATATGCAAAAAAACCAAATCTATGTTCTCTTTAGATCCAAAAATGAACATGTGATTTATGAAAACAAGAGACACTCAAGCTAAACACGTGAGAGGTTCATTTTAGTTCCCAAAATCGAAGTGTTATAAGGATGTAGTGAAATACCTCAGATCCCATGCAACAGGCTTAGTAGATTTTACCTTAGTTTTGCCTATGTTGAGCTTTCTCATGAGCAAAGTGGTCAGAAATAATAAGTATCAATTGTTTGGGTTAGTCGTCAACAAAAAATCTAAAATAGAAATTTTAAAGACTGCTTGAAATTCTGACACGAAAATTGAAATTCTGGTACCAAAACTCGTACGACACTACACTACTTCCCGTACGACAATCCAGACACGATACGATAGTGGGTTGGTATGCAAACAACAATTCAGATCTTGTACAATAATGCACATACAACTGACACGACACTTCAAATTATCATCTGTCGTACGACAGATAAGGGGGTCCTGGTATGACAATCTAGGGAATGTCATACAAAATTATACGGACAAAAAATTAAAAATAGCAGTTTTGGAAAAAAATGATAGAAAATTGAAGATTTAGAAAGGAAACCCATTGCAGGGCCCCACGGTGGGTGCCAAAAATGTGTGTGTGAATTTTGTACCTAGCTGCAGACACAACACTTTAGTAAAACATTAGAGGTTAGCAAATTAAAAATCTACAATATAAATGAACTAAGCTAACTAGGCGATTTACTACCTTCTAGTAGGTGCTAGTATGGTATTCTCAGATTAAGACCAATATCAGTGACAATGCAACACCTAAACGAAGGATTTAATGCTAAAGATGGATGAAAGATGAATGCAAATTAATCTATATTTTTGGATTTTCTATGCAATATGATGAAAAACTATATGAAATTGATCTAAGATGAATGAAATGTATTGCAAATCTATTCTAAAAATGCTATGAATGCCATGAAAATGGATTGAAAATAATGAATGAAAATTAAAAAATTCTCACAATCACCTGTTCGCAAGAGCTTGATTCTCCAAAATTGAAAGCGCAGTTGAAAAGAAGGGCCCTTGTGAAAGAATTGAGCCTTCTTTTTATAGAAATCCAGGGCTTGAGGGTGCATGGAAAAAGCCATAAATCACTCTGCAATAAACTTAGCTTGATTTTTGAGTTATCAATGAATTAGAAATAGTTAACTGACAAAATCATGCAAAAACAATCTTTTAACTTAAATCAGAAGTTTAGATCAACTTTTCAACTCAAAATAGATGTTGAGTTCAAAAAGATAACAAATTGAATTGATTTTCTAATTTAAAGTTTAATTGCTCTTCTGAATGTGCATGGATAATTATGAATTAATTAAATAATTCAATTGAATTATTCTCAACTTAACTGATTTTTGAATTAAAATAACTAATTTATGGGTTAATCAATTGTTAAATCAAACTTTATTCCAAAAACTATATCATTAAATATTGACAATTGGATTTAATTAATTAAATAAGAATTTAATCAATTATTTGTAGGATTTTTGATTTATTGTCAAAATCAAATAATATTAAATAGGAATAAATATAATGAAATAATTAAGTGGTAGAATTAAATTAATTAATCAAATATTCAACATATTCAATTAATTAACTTTAGGATAAATAGAACATATTTATCGCCAAATAATATTCAATTAGAGATAATTACGATAAATTAGGAATATTTAGAAAATATTCCCCAATGCATAATTAAGATTAAACCAATTAAGATTTTGATGATTTGATGTGTAGATGTGCCATTGGTTAGGACCTTTGTGTCGATTTCGATCGATTTGTCGATGTAGAAGGTCAATGGTCCTATAGCCCATTTTTGGGGTATTATAGTTTCCATTGATTTCTTCTTGCATTGTTTGTAGCTACATTGTTGCTCATCTTAAGGAAGGGTGTTAGATTAAAGTATTAATTTAATTATGTTAATTAAATTAACGTTACTCCCTTCTTAAGATAGTCATCTTATGCTTTTTGCATTAGTTATTTATATTTAAACCACTCTTGCATTGGAAGTGTTATATTTAAAACACTCATGCACTAGTTGTCTTAAATATAAACCTGCATGCATTAGTCATGTAATAATTAAATTGATTATTACATGCACTTCTTCTTTTTAGGGTTTCAAATATCCTTTATAAGGATTGATCTCCTTTGTATTCTTAACATTATTCAACACAATAATATTTCATTGTGATTTATATAACTTTTGTTTTTGCACATCAAGGATATCTCATCTCTCATTGATCCATGTGTTCATGCCTCCATAGCTATTTTCTTCTCTCTCTCTCTCTCTCTTTATATTACAGATGTTTGCATGCAGGTGTTCTTGGGAGTTGTGGGTTGTTTACTCATCATCTCCAACAATAAGAAATTAGTTTATATTATTTTTTTGTTTTAACTTGTATTATGTTTTATCTTATTATTTATTTATTTATTAGTAAATCCCATCTCAATAAGAGTCTGAATATTAATTGTTGTTCTTCTCCACCAAAGTGCAACATGATGTTCAATGCAGACTACAGTCTTAGTTTCCATTTATTTCAGTTGCAATCTCCTATTGTATGTCTCACCACCATTCCATGCCATGGTACACTTCAATGCGAGTGGTGCACTCACCTTCATCCCTTTACCATTCCATATGTGTCCCTAGTGTTTTATAGTTGCAGATAGCCCTCCTAGGTCTTGTCTAGAAGTAATTCTTGAATGGTGATTTTCGTTGAAACAATATATATATATATATATATATATATATATATATATATATATATATATATATATATATATATATATATATATATATATATATATATATATATATGGGTCTTATCTAGAAAAAATCCTTGAATGGTGATTGTCGTTGAAACAATATGCATACATACATATATAATATATGTATATATATTACATACATACATACATATATATATATATTCAATAGCTGTCTATGCTAACACAAAAAATGACATGGTACATTGACAAAAGGTGCAAAAGGCATGTCTTAACATGCATGAGTATCCATTCGATGTGGGTCCCATGACAATTGCTTCAATTTTTAGTCAAAAAGAGATTAACAGAGACAAATGATAGTTGGAAATATAGGAGATTGGGGGCATTGGAAAATGGGAATAGTTAACTTCCAGAAAAGAAAATGTCACTATCAGGATAAAATGGTATAGTCAATTGCAATTGTGCAAACTAGAGGAAAATAATGTGTTACAATTAGGTAGACCAATACATGTAACTGCTTGTTTTCTAGTGGATCTTGCGTTAATTGTGTGGTTACCAAAATAAGTGGGAATGGTTTAAAAACAAGGGAAAAATCCTATCATATTATCAACATTAAAAGCCATAATCTCACATTATGAACAAAAAATGTAAAATCCCTAATCTACATGTTGCATTATGAACTATTTGTGCTTCATTTTGAGATAGTAGCTTGAGGAGAAATCTAAGAGGAGTTAAAAGAAGAAATCAGTAGCAAGAAAAGTGTGGCATTTGTCATTGCAATGCGAGATAAGACATCTACGAAGAACAAGAGCCAAGAAAATTGTTAGATTAACCCTAATATAGATAAGAAAATGACATGGCACATGGAGAAAAGGAACTCCAACCATATAATATCATGCATGGGCATATATATCTGTGTGTGTGTGTGTGTGTGTCTATATATATATATATATATATATATATATATATATATATATATATATATATATATATATATATATATATATATATATAGACACACACACACACATTTATATATACATACATATACAAATTATACATATATATTTATATATGCATCTATGCATGCATATATTAATATATGTATGTATATGTGTTTGTGAGTGTATATGCACTGATAGAGAAGGAACATTTCATATGAGAGATATATTTGGAAGTCACACTAGCAAATTCATTTTAACAGATAAATATGAGCTGTATAAATCATTAGATTAGAATGTTGTATATATCATTATGATTGGAATGAACATCCTCTTATGTACAATTATAGCATCTTGGAAAATTGACAAATATTGTTGGTCATATGTATTACTAGAGTGTTAGCAATATTTTAAACTATTGGTTAAAGTGGCATTAAACAATTGACTATGTATGTCAATTGACAATATAATTCCGCATGTGTTGTTGCAACATAACATTGTGTCCAATTCTATTGAATCTTGAAAATAAATGGTTTGGTACCTTTTTAACTTTCCAATTCAAAATATGACTAGCACTTACTCTATTTTTACTCCACAGGCCTTTGTATCCAAAATATGCACAAGCTATCAACTGGTGGGCCTCAAAACATCTAGTGAGTAGACACACTAAAAAATTGTCACTTTTGTACTCATAAAATACATTTCCTTTCTTCTAATTAGGAAATAAGAGAATTTTCACATGTTCCCTATGTTGTCTATGATGGTGTTCCCTTCGTGGGCGTTCACAAAATTTATGTGATTTGGAGAATATAGGAATTATATGGGGTACCTCGTGTTGAATATTAGTTGTAAACTTTGTCTAACACTAGTTGTACATGTAGGTTGTTCAATTGTAGGGACACTTCAATAGTTGTCAAGAACATCATAAATTACAGGTCATCATCCTTATCCTTGTTTCATTCATAATATTGATTGTTTATTAATTATGTATATTGCCCTGCACGTTCTTATCTTTTATCTCACTTTCATTACTTTCATGGCACATTTTGTGCTTATGGACATGATTATACATGTTATATGTAATTTGATTGACCCATTAGTTATTAATAAGATAGAATCATACATTGTATCAACTAGAATGGAGTTGTTGAGTTTACACTCCTCAAGATCCTTTATGTACATACCATGATTTTATCTGGTAGAACAACCATGTGCCTTGGCATTTTCCTATATGACCAAGGTATTCCCATTTGACAATTTATATTGGAACACAAATTGGTAAATTCTAAAAATATCATATATGTGATCAATGTAGTTATTGATGTTGTGGAATTTGCATCTATGCCAAGATGAGTTTTGTATGGTCCCTAGGGTAAGAATGGAAAGGATGACATGATTTTCGTTCCCACTCTTTCTCACACACATGTTATGCAAATGTCTATTTAATTGACATGTTTTCCATGTCCACTATTTGTGACATGTTTGTTATGCATCCTTCTATTTAACTGATGTGATTTCTATGCCTAGTCTATAATGAGCATGTTATGCACCCTTGTGTTTAATCTTATTTCTCCCTCTCTGAGTTTGATAGTGTACATTTAGTGATAAGTGATTTTTCACAAAATCCAATAGATTAAAACACAAATTCAGGTAATCAATTCCTTATTTATATGTGGATAGATATGATTGGCTGGTTGAAAGAGAAGTTGGCAGAAACCTTTACATTTAGTTTAGAGAGCTCCCAACCCCCTATGTTGGACCAGATTGGGTTCAATCGGCCAATACTAGGGTATGCAAAAGGAATTCTGGTAATGTAGGATTGGAAGATGAAAATATATATTTACTTTTGTTGGATTCCCAATCCAAAACCACTGTTTAATGGGATGTTCAACTGTTATATGCAGGAGGGAGTGGAGGCTTTAAATACATCATTGCTCACATAGAGGAGGGATGTTATTGCAGGTGCAACATTGAAAGTGGTAATTATTTATTGGAGTTATCTTCTCAACTAATCTAAAAGTAGCAAATCTATCATACATATGTTTTGGATAATATTGTAAATGAAGTTTCATTTATTTACATTATAAAGGAAAACCAATAGTAGTTGGGGTCAAAAAGCTCATGGTTGATGTTGATATAAATTCAAAACACTTTTGAGAGAAAGTTTGAGTTTTTAGGAGAAGATCTATCTAATGAGGTTGATGAAGAGAGAATGAATGATGATTATGTTGGATATTACTAATGCATTGAGAAGATTTTATGTATTTAATCACTACATTATTGAATGGTTATTCATACTCTTGTCATTCATGTTTTGTCACTGATGTCAACATATATTGTAGAAGGAAAATAGACTGGTTATTACAGTGTACACACACTGAATGGATGTTTCAGAATGTGTGAAGTTAGATGAGAGTAAAAGGAGGTGTTGTGATCTTATGTCTAGGATCACATGATGTTATTTTGTGTATTGGTTGAGTTACATATGTTTTGGTGAGGACTCTTTACTGGACTGTGATAGTGAAAGTTGACAGAGTTAGTCTCTGTGTTTTGGGTATATCTTACAAATGGTATAGATTCATTATATGTGAGCTTGAGGCATGGAAGATAGTGTATTCAAGAGTTTTTTTTGGTCAACATGAGGTATGGAAAGCAGGATGATATCAGATGTGTTGTGTGTTCTAGAGAAGGCCTATTTGGAAGCTGACTTAAGAGATGTAGTGTGTGTTTTGGATGATGAGCATGGATTGAAAATGTCAGTCCTTATTTTATGTAATATTATTGTTGTATACTTGTTATAGATGTCATGTGTATCTTAGCAAGGGGTTATGTAATTATATTTATAAATTGGGAAATCCTAAATTGTCAACCTGATCATGTAAAATGTAATAGGGTATATATGTAAGGTCTTTTCTTTGGAAAAGACATATGTGAGATGAATGGAATGTGAAAGAGGATTGTAGAAGTTGGGAGCTTGTGTCTATTAGATGTAGAGCAAAGAATTTTATGTACTTCATTGGAATTGATCAAGAAAACATAGTTTCTAGCAAACAGTTCACAAGGATTGTGTATTTCCTCATATACACTTGTGTTGTGAACAATGTGTCCTGAAGATGGAATTAACCTTCTTTGGGCAGTGTCCCTAGGTAGTAAGCCTACCTTTTTTCTTCACTCCTAATAGGGTCTGTCCTCTAACAAGGACTATGTACTATAATACTTTAATAAGCTCTTAATAGGGCTAGATTTTCTAACAAGGATATTATACTCTCAGTACATCATTTAGTGGGTGCTAATTCCCACTGGGTTTTTTACCTTTAACAGGGTTTCCCCAACACCAAAATATTGTGTTGTTGTGTTGGCATTCATTGTGTTCATTTGATTTGGAATTTCTTCTCTTAAACATTTAAAGTTTAATATTTTGTCATATAACTGATTCACCCCCCCTCTCAGTTATATTGGTGGATTGTTATTCATAACAATTGGTATCAGAGCTACTAGTCCTTAGAGAGAAAGCTTAACCACTTGAGGTGATCTTGGAGATGGCGCACTATAGGAAGGATAGTCCAAAATTTGATCTTGAGAACTTTCACAGTTTGAAGAACAAGATGAGAACTCATTTGCTATGTTTGGGTATTGACTACTAGATGATTACAAAGAATCAGGTTGCTATGAAGGTTGAGGATGAATTGGAAAAAGCTACTGATGAGGAAAAGAAAGTATTTTCATATAACATGGTCGCAAGGGAAACATTAATCAACACACTCTCTAAAGGAGAATTTACTAAGGTTAAAGATATGAATTCAGTGCATAAGATTTGGGAAATATTAGAAGCACTATATGAAGGAGACAAGTATACCAAGAAAGAGAAGTTACAAAACTAGAAAACAAAGATGGAGAAGCTACAAATGAAGGATGATGAAAGCATAGGGGCTTATGTTCAAAGGGTTACAAAGGTTTTGGTTGGAATTAGAAATTGTGGAGGCACTTATGATGAAGAAGTCATTGTGAAGATCCTTAGGTCATTGACACCTTCTTACAAGACTAAGGCTCTAACTATTCAAGATACTATACCTTTGATTCCAAACTTTTGTAGAGAGATGTTGATTGCAAAGAAAACTACCTTTGAAGTTGTTGAAATGGGAGATTTTGTACCGAAAGTTGAGACAACATTTAAGGCATTTGCACACAAGAAGATATCATCTACATTGCCGAGCACCAATAGTGAAAGCCTAAAGGAAGAGCTTGGTGAGTATGTTGAAGAATGGGAACTAATTCAAGCTGAAGAAAGAAAGCTGGATGAGCTTGTTGCATTGATCACTAGAAGAGAAAAGAGAGGTAAGGGTAAAATTGATGGAAAGTTACCTTTGAAATGTTTTTCATGAAATAGGATAGGTCACTTTGCATCTAGATGTCCTACAAGAGTTCCTGAGCATAAGCCTAAGTCTTTTAAGTTTAAGTATTTGAAAGAAAAGGAATGTTATTATGCTAGTGAAGGTATTTCTGATGATGATGACTATGAGTATGAAGAGATTGGATTTATTGCTATTAAGGATGAAAAACTAGTTCATGAAGAAAAGGCTTTAGAATCTCATGTTGATAAGAAGGTTGAATGGGTCATAGACAATGGTTGTTCACATCATATAACTGGGGATAGAAACAAGTTTTTTAAACTATGCAAGTATGATGGTAATGTTGTAAGATTTGGAGACAATGTTCCTAAACCTATCATAGGAGTGGGATCTATTTCTTTGGATGGAAAGACTAATGTTGATAATGTATTTTTTGTTGATGGACTTAAGCATAATTTTTTGAGTGTTGGATAGCTGATGGATAAAGATTTTTAGTTACATTTCACGGATGGTAAGTGTTTTATCATAAGGTAGGAAAGTTGATTGCAACCGATACTAAATCTAGAGGTAATATAATTGAATTAAATACATCTGGAGCCTCATGTTTTATTATGAAGGTAGATGACACTTAGTTGTGGAATAGAAGGTTCTGTCATGTAAATTTTGATAACATTGTGAAGGCAAGTGTGACTAATGCAGTAAGAGATCTACCGAAAATTGTGAAACCATCTAATACTATGTGCAAAGAATGTGTTATGGAAAAGCATACTAGAAGCACTTATAAAAGTAAATCTTATACAACAAAAATGAAAGTTGGATTTGGTGCATACAGACGTATGTAGATGTACAAGGACAAGATCATACTATGGTGAAAGGTATTTCATACTTTTTGTTGATGACTTTTCTAGAATGATGTGGGTTACTTATTTGAAAGAAATTTTAGAAGCATTTGCCAAATTCAAGATATTCAAAGAAAATGTAGAGAATGAATCGGGTTTAAAATAAAATGTTTGAGGTTAGACAAAGGTGGAGAATTTAGTTCAAATCAATTCAATTCATATTTCAAAGAGCATGGAATTCAAAGGCAAACATCTTCTCCTAGGACTCCACAGAAAAATGGGATAGAAGAATGAAGGAATAGAACAATACTTGATGCGGCAAGGACAATGTTGATTGAAGGAAATGTATCTCATGTGTATTGGAGAGAATTTGTTGGGACAACAGTATAAACCTTGAACAAAATTAAAATAAGAGAAAGTCCAAGTAAGACTCCTTATGAAGTATGGTTTGATCATACCCCTACTATGAAATATTTTAGAATATAGTAAATGCTATATCAAGAGAGATAATGAAATAGGGAAGTTTGATGCTAGAAGTTATGAAGGAATATTTCTTGGTTATTCTACTAAAAGAAAGGCTTATAAATGCTTTAATCTGAGATTGAGAAAGATGATTGCAAGTAGCAATGTGAAGATAGATGAGAAGTTTCAGATACAAGACAAAATGTATGATTGTATTCAGAATACAAAGATTAGCGAGGCTACTACTGTAGAAGAAGAAGAAATTGTTGAAGTTGAATGTAAAAATGAGATTTGTGATGATGACACAAATGAGGTTATCGAGATTCCTAAGACTCTGAGGTATGTAAAGAAAGACCATCCTCAAAATAAAATTATTGGTAATACAAGTAAAGGTGTAATGACTAGATCAAAGGCAAGAGAAGAAATTTGTTTGATTTGTCAAGTTGAACCGAAGACTACCAATGAAGATTTTAGAGATGACTCTTGGATAAAATCCATGCAAGATGAATTAGAATAGATAAAGAAGAATAAAACTTGGGAATTGGTTCCTAGACCTAAAGATAAAAATGTGATAGGAACTAAGTGGGTTTTCAGAAACAAAATTATTGAGGAAGGAATTATTGTAAGGAACAAGGCTAGATTGGTATGTAAAGTCTATTCACAACAAGAAGGAATAGATTTTGAAGAGACATTTTCTCCTATTGCTAGAATAGAAGCTATGAGATTATTCTTAGCTTATGTTGCACAAAAGACTTCAAGGTATATCAGATGGATGTGAAATCTGCATTTCTGAATGGAGATCTTGAAGAAGAGGTATACATAGAGCAACCTAATGGATTTCCTCTATTCGAAGATGGAGACATGGTATGCAAGTTAAAGAAGGCATTGTATGGATTGAAGAAAGATCCAAGGGCTTGGTATGCAAGGTTAGATAAAAAATTACTTCACCTTGGATTTAGAAAAGGTAATGCTGACAATAATTTATATTGGAGAACTAGTGAAGATGGAGTTTTGATAATAGAAGTATTTGTTGATGATATTATTTTTGGAGGAAATGATGATGTGTAAGAATTTTTCTAAAGAGATGGAGAATGAATTTGAGATGCCCATGATAGGTGAAATGAAATTCTTTCTAGTACTGCAAATAAATTAGAGAAAGAATGACATTTTTATTTCTCAAATTGAGTATCTTAAAGAAATGTTGAAGGAGTTTGGAATGGAAGATTGTAAACCTATGGGTACACCTATAGTGACTAGTAATAAACTATCAAATGATGATGAGACTAAGAGTGTTTTTAGGACAAAGTATAGATCAATGGTTGTAGGATTACAATATTTGACTCGTTCTAGACCAGATATTGCTTATGTTGTTGGAATTGTGGCTAGTTATCAGGCAGATCCTAAAGAGACACACATGGATGTTGTGAAGAGGATGTTTAGATATCTGAAAGGAACAATACAATATGGATTATGGTATGGTAAGAATGATAATTTTGAACTTCATTCTTATACTGATGCGGATTGGGTAGGAAACATTAATGAGAAGAAGAGTACTAGTGGAGGTGCATTTTTCCTTGGGAAAAGGTTGGTTTCTTGGTTGAGTAAAAAGAAAGAGTGTATATCTCAATCTACTACTGAATCGGAGTATGTTGTTGCTGCTATTAATTGCACTCAAATTGTTTGGATGAAACAAATGCTGAAGGACATTGGGATAACTTTTGTTGAGCTTGTGGTTATACATTATGATAACACTAGTATAGTGAATATGTCAAAGAATCCGGTGATGCATTCTAAAACTAAACATATTTCTATCAAGTATCACTTTTTGAGATACAAGGTGGCAGAGAAAGAGATAAGGTTTGAGTACATTAGCACAAAGGAATAGATTGCAGACATATTTACAAAGCCATTGCCAAAAGATACCTTTGAATATCTCAAAGGTATTCTTGGGGTGTAGGCCCCTCCTTGTGAAAACTAAATGATGCAGGGATGCATTAGTCCAAAGCTTTTCAAAGCCTTATCATATTCTGGACTTGATGTATGGATCTACTCCTTAGTGGGAGTGATCACTGAAGGTAGTTATTGAAGACACTTGATGATTTGTAGTACCCTTTTCCATTGTTATCAAAGGGGGAGAGATTCTATGAGAAAATCCCTACTATATGGGGAGATTGTATGGAGAGATACTATGTGGAGAGATTCTATGAGGAGTTGTACTGAACTTCAGATTGATATGAATTTGGGATGATGGATTTTCCCATATGTTAACATCAATGCCAAAGGGGGAGATTGTTGGATATTTCTAATGTATTGAGGAGATTTTATATGTTTAATCACTACATTACTAAATGGGTATTCATAATGTTGTCATTCATGTTTTTTCACTAATGTCAACATATATTTGTAGAAGGAAAATAGACTGGTTATTACAGTGTACAGACACTGTACAAATTTTTTAGAATGTGCGAAGTTAGATGAGAGTACATGAAGGTGTTGTGATCTTATGTCTAAGATCTCATGATGTTATGTTGTGTATTGGTTGAGTTACAAATGTTTTGGTGAAGACTGATTACTAGACTGTGACAGTGAAAGTTGACAGAGTTAGTCTCTGTGTTTTGGGTATATCTTATAGACGGTATGGATTTAGTGTATGCAATATTAAGGCATGGCAGATAGTATATTGAAGATTTTTTAGTGGTCAATGTGAGGTATGGAAATCAAAATGATGTTAGTTGTGGCATGTATTCCGGAGAAGGCCTATTTGGAAGCTGACTTGGGAGATGTAGCCTGTGTTTTGGATAATGAGAATGGATTGTGGATGTCGGTCATTATTTGATGTAATATTGTTGTTGTGTACTTGATATAGATGTCATGTGTATCTTAGCAAGGGGTTATGTAATTATTTGTAAATTGGGAAAGCCTAATTGGTTGACCTGATCATGGAAAATGTAATAGGATATATATGTAAGGTCTTTCCTTTGGAAAAGATATATGTGAGATGAATGGAATGTGAAAGAGGATTATAGAAGCTATGAGCTTGTCTTTGCTGGATGTAGAGAAGATAATTGTATGTAATTCATTAGAACTAATCAAGTAAAGATAGTTGCTAGTGGATAGTTCACAAGGATTTTGTATTTCCTCATATACACTTGTGTTGCAAACAGTGTGTTTTGAAGGTGGACTTAACCTTGTTTGGGCAGTGTACCTAGATAGTGAGCCTACATTTTTTCTTGAATCCTAAGAGGGTCTATCCTCTAACAAGGACTATGCACTATAATACTTTAATAAGCTCCTAAAAGAGCTAGATCTTATAACAAGGATACTCTACTCTCAGTACATGATTTAGTGGATGCTAATTCCCACCAGGATTTTTACCTTTAACAGGGTTTCCCCGACACCAAAATATTATGTTGTTGTGTTGGCATTCATTGTATTCATTTAATTTGGAATTATTTCTCTTATAAGTTTAAAGTTTAATATTCTATCATGTAAATGATTCATCCCCTCCCCTCTCAGTTATATTGGTGGACTGTTATTCTTAATAGATTATAGAGAAGGGCACAATGTTTCTTCCAGTGCTCAAAAAATGGAAGAATGTGCCCCAACCAAAGGTGAGGTCTAGTTATTATTCTCCTTTCTAAATTTCCTTTCTCATCTAGAGACTTCCTACTAGCATTATTTCCTTATAAAAATAAGGATAAGTGTATTTTAAATTTCTTTAGGTTAGTACGATGCTTGACTATTTGAATAAAAATTGTGTGTGCAGGAATGCACATATCATTGAACAAAACATCTAGGAGGAAGACTGTTCTACTTTTGTATCTACAAAATATGTGAAAATGGAGTAGGTCATAGGTTATGGGATCTATGTAGGCTGAATGTGCATAGACTGGTAAAGAACAGCCTCACATTCATTCTAGTGTGAATGCATGGGCCTTCTAGGTGAAAATAACACTTGTAATGTTAATTGCTAGGGTTGTCGTTGCACCAAAAGATCAACTTGTTAATACTCGATATAACTAATAGACTTATAGAAGACACAGGAAGTAGTTAAGCCATGTCGCAAACCCTATGAGGGATGCTAGCCCACTTCCAACAATCCCCCTCCCAACATCACTTGTTGTGGCCTGCATGGATTTAAACATGTGACCAAGCTCTGATACCACTTCTTAATCGCTAGGGTTGTCGTTGCACCAAAAGATTGACCTAATAATGCTTGATACAACCACTAGACTTATAAAAGACACAGGAGGTAGTTAAGCCATGTCACAAACCCTGTGAGGGAGGTTGGCCCACTGCCAACATGTAAAGTGGATGTTTCCATGAGATATTAGAGAAATACCTCAAGAAGAGGGAGATGGACATCAACTACTAGATGAGAGTGATGCATAATATGCAAAAAAAATATGTGAGCGAATGAGTACTCATAGAATATGGTGTACAATGATAGGATGATCTCCCCGAGGAAGGAAAGAAAGAGATCGCTAATGAAATTCTTGTTTACAATATTTCTCCAGTGAAGGAGGAGAGGAGGAAGATTCTATTACATTTGTTTGAACATAAGAAACTTCACAGAAAGGTATTCAACAATTGTCACATGTACCATGTTCTTTTATGTATTTGCAAGTGCAGTATGATATTACATGCATGATAATGTGTTGCAAAGTGACCAATAGTGTTATGATAGGATGTTGCTGGGGAAAATCATAGAGGCATTCCACAGTCTTTGAAAAGTGATAGGATGAGGGATGTTACAATAAGGAACAAATTCAACATGCATGATGGAGGTCCATCAACAATAAAGGTAATTTGACAATGTACCCCACATGTTTCTTTTTTAGTGATCGATGATGTGCGCACTTGCAGAGATATTTGAGGCTACTTTTTGGGGATACAAGATTGATGAATCCTTGACATTGTTTTCTTAATGATGGGACTATACACTGCTATTTTGGTAGGGTATTTATGATTTGGTTCATGGTGGGAGTTTGGAGGGTTCAGTTGAGTTGGTAGACAAGGGTCCTCATTTGAGAAAAAGTCCACAGGAGAAATCTCCAATGTACACTTCTGACAAGACAAAGAGGTTGTTGGAAAGGAAGAGAATAAAAATAATTTTAAAAGAGGTAAGAATAGATGAATAACAAGTACATTGCAATCACAACACAAAATATGTATGTGGCATTGTGGTTGACTGCATTATACTACCACGTCATCCCAACATTCTTGCATACGAAGTCTATTTTTGTAAACTTTGTTAAGTTTGATTTAATCATCCAATCCTTGTGTATATGATGTTGAATGTTTAATGTAGTTTTTGTAGGGCATCCCCCTGGAAGTTCATAGTAGGCCTCTATAGACTGTAGTGGAATTGCCAACAATAATACTTCCTGCACCACACACTGGATGGAAAAAGTCTTCACGCCAATATTCTCATAAGCTATAGAGAAGGGATGATAGGAAGAAAGAATTTTTTATCTTAAGAACATGAGGGAATCAACAAAGGAGGTATGTCGACATTCTACTACAAAGGTTTTGTGTCCATAAATTGAATATGTTTCTGCATGTATTTTTTACTCAAAGTTAGCATGTATTGTAGTTTGACGATTCATGTTCCCTGCTAGTCAGATAGGGTGGTCGCCATCTTGTTCATGGTGGGAAAGGGAAGGGAGTTATGATTTCCTGTGATAGTGTACCTCCTCTAACATGTAGTGTGGTTTAGCATGGTAGTTCCATTTTGGGAGATGGTGTAGTATGTATCTTCTAAGTCCATATAGTTGTCATCCTTCGACATGTTGTTTGTGTTCTATGCATTTTGAATTTGTCCAGTAATCCATCCATATTAGTTCCAATTTATTAAATTATCTTATGGGCCATGTTAGGGTTACATTCCCTATGATATTGTAAAGTACAATTCAAACATGGAAGAGATAGATGAAGTGGTATGCTTTGCTATTCTCTCTTTCTAGTTCTTGTCTTAGGAAATAGTGTTATTTTGGAATGAGGATATATTTGATATATCTCTTTTGGGATATTAATTTTTGTGATGATCATCTTTATGGAAAAAATAAGGGGTTGTGGGGACAAAGGAATCACAAAGGTGATGGGGATATCTATTCCAGGAATCCACTATGTTGATTATGTTGTGCTTGATGCATTTTTATGATTGGCATTACAAAATGAAATACATGATTGTATTTTATCATTTCATTATCGATTTGGTTTTTATATGTGTCATCTTTCTTTCATCTTTTGCAACATGATGACATAAAAGGAGGTCATTGGGGGAAAAATCAAACATGTGCTGTACTTAATGGGGAGCCTCTTGCCTTGGATGAGGTGAACAATATTCAGAAAGAATCTAATGAGTCAAAAGGCTGGGAGAATAAGTTATGGAATTAATCTTTTCATGTTGTTTTCTGAGCTATATTTGGTTGCCAATTTGTCTAGTTGGATTCTCGGTTTAACATTACAAGATGATGGGTTTACATGTGCCTACAACTTTACTGTTGTAGGTAATTGTCACTAAGAAGGACCACATAAATGTGGGTGCTCATGCTTTTATGGATGGAGATAATGTGGACCTACTGGTGGATGGAAAGGTGGAAGCCAGAGGTGTTGTAGATGGGTTGGGAAGGGGTTTTGTGTGCCACAACTGTCAAATCCCACCGAGATGTGCAAGAGTCCACATTTATGAGGTCTTTGATCTAGATTCTCCTCTTCCCTTTGGTCATTCCTTTTTCAGATATGTTGTCCAACTCACTAAAGTTGTATGAGGTATGGAACATGGAGGAACTGATGAAATCCATAGTTGCGGTACAAACTCAACACTTATTGGTCATTGTCATTGTTGATCCATTTATATTTTGCATAGTGTACCAATTTTTGGATATCTTCACAAATGATTAGATTTCAACTGTGTACTATTGATGGTTTTTTGTAGGATCAAGATTTAGAGACTGTAAAGGCTAGGAAAGGTGACAACAACAACCATCCTATCATCAAAGGATAATTTCAAGGATTCGATCTCTTGGGGTCACCCCTCTAGAGATGCACAAGAACTCGAGGAAGTGTGCTCAATTTTACGAGGACATCAACTCTCTTGCACAAAATAGATAATGGAGGGGGGAATGAGAATGGGCTATTAATTGTAGCCATTCCTAGTGGATGGGTGAATAACACATTCACCAAGATAATTTGTAGGAATTAATACTAAGCTAGATGGTTGAATGTGTTATGTCAGATATTCAATGTGTGTGGTTTTCATTTCACTGATAACCTTGTTTATGATTTAATTTTGTTGAAGAAGAGTTCACCTCAGTTGGAGATATATTTCCAATTGAAAGAGGTAATTGTATGTTAACTAGAATTAGAGTACAGATAGGAGATATAATCTTCTATAAAAAACATCCACTTGAAGATCTAGTTGGTGAATAGGTGCACCCACCCAGGTCCTGTAGAACCTAAAGTGTAGGGGAAGTTAAACATAGTTTGGTTGATCATGTTCATTGACCAAGTCAATTGGAAGGTTTGAAAATAGAATTTGGCACACTGCTAGATCTTTCCAATCTATTGATTTTGGAACCAACACTCTTTGTAGATCCTTTTACTCTTATTTAGATATCTCTCATTTGTTACTCTCTTACTTTATCTTATTCTCTCTGTCTCTCTTTAGTCCTCTTAGGTGGATTTTAATCTCTCTCTCTCTCTCTCTCTCTCTCTCTCTCTCTCTCTCTCTCTCTCTCTCTCTCTCTCTCTCTCTCTCTCTCTCTCTCTCTCTCTCTCTCTTTGTTATTTATCAACCTTTCTACCTTTCTCTACCTCCTTAACCCTATTTCATTCTTTTTGAACCTTTTTGTAATTGTAAACTATTTGGTTCTGCATATTTTGTTTCTGATTTGGTTGTAGGCACAATAAAAGAACTTAAAGGATTTTGATTAGATTCTTTTGATGTAACCATTTTTTGAAGGGGTTGTATTAGATTCTTTAGAGGAATTATCTATATCTCAATATATCTCTCAATATCCTCTACCTATCTCTCTATATTTCCCTCATTTTTTCATTCTCTACCCATATATTTCTATAGTTCTCATTCTCTTCCTTCATATATTTGTCTCTCCCTCATTCACTCTCACTCTCACTCTCACTCTCTCTATCTCCTCCTACTTATTATTTTTTTTCTAACTATCCATCTCTATCTCTCTATCTCTCTCCCTCTATCTATGTATCTATACTCTATTTATTTAAATATATATCACCCTCTATATCCATATATATCAAGATCTTTGTCATGCCCTCCATATCTCCTATTGTACATTTCTATCTTTTTTTATCTTTTGTTATCTCCCTCTCATTTCCCCCCTTTATCTCTTTTTATGCATATCTTTCACTGCCTTAATATCCTTATCTCTTTATCTCTTTACCTCCTTATCCCATTCGTTGGCCAAATCAATTGGAAGTTTTGAACATAGATCTTGGCATATTCTTATAACTTTCTAATGTGTTTGAAATCTACTATTGGTTGAATCTGAATCTTTAGTAGGTAGTATACCATTGGCATTGAATTTATTTTGAAATGCAGACAATGTAGCTATGCAACTGACAATCAACACTTCCATCTACTTTGAATTTTATTGCTTGCCATGAATTGAGTCATTGTCATTAAAAATGGTTCTAAAATTGCAATGTCCCTATTTTTGAGAAATTTATCTTTCTCTAGCATCATGTTTTCTTCCACCATTGCTAATCCACTCTACTCAAAATTCCCTTCACTAATGACAACATAGATTTATAAATTAAAAAATGGTTCTAATTTCTCAATAATACTTTCAATAAAAAAACCAATAAAAGAAGATACATAGGGGAAATGACCTAGTAACTATTAGGGGGTCCAATAACCAGGACCTTTTTGTCATATTGACCATCCAATTACTAATATTAAAGGAACTCTAAAAATGATAACACATGTATCAATAGCCAATCACACATGTACTAATAGTTGATCATTTCTTAGCTTTTCTAATTAGTTATTGGCCCAGTTTTACACCACTATTTGGACATTTTGTAATGACTATTGGGACATTTGGCCACAAGTACTGGCATTTTTTAGTGAAGGACTATTGGTGCAGGAACATATAAGGTATCAGATGACACTTTGAAATGGTCATTTTTTTATCACTTTGTGTTTGACGGTCTCTATAGAGAGATCTGTGAATACCCAAAAGCTAAAACCTTAGCTTTAAGAAGTTAACTTGCATACAAAGACATGTTGAAAAAATCACTGAAATCCAACATAGTGTTTAGGATATATAGGAGCGCAAAGTTAGGGTGTGTGGGTATTGGGTCCACCTTCCATGCCCTGTTGCCACTTGTGTAATTGTCATCATGATGAGTTGTCCCAATATTTCAACCTAATATTTCTTTCGTATGCCTACTATTTCACTTTTCTCAATGCCATTATTTTCTTCCACCGCAAATAATCCACTCTGCACAAAAATTCCTCAACTAATTACAGTGTAGATTTGTAAATGAAAAAATGGTTCTAATTTCTTAATAATAATTTTGTGAAATTCAATAAAACAACCCAATAAAAGAAGAAGATACCTACCAACATAAAAAAAAAAATCCTCCTTGTTAGGGTTAATGTGACATATTTCTTCTCACAGGTTATCTTCCACAAGTCTTGTTTTCTTGCCTCTTGTTCTTCATTGACGTGTTATCGCATGATGCAACAACAAATGCCACATGTTTCTTTCCCGGATTTCTTCTTCTAGCTTCTATCCTATTTCTCCTCAAGCTGATGTCTCAAAATGAAGCAAAAATAGGTCATAATGTGATGACTATATTAGGGACTTTACATGTTTTAACTTGGACAACATGAGATTAGGGTTTTAACGTTGATAACTCATCAGGGCTTCTTCTTTCTTATTAAACCATTCCCACTCGAAATTGCACAGTTAAAATTAAACCATTCCCATCCTTTCTTTGAAACTACATAGTTAAAATTAAACCATTCCTTCCCTTTCTTTGAAAATGCGCGGTTAAAATTAAACCATTCCCACCCTTTCTTCAAAACTGTACGGTTAATTCCATGTGTTTTTCACATAACATTTTCTTTTTTGGAAATTAGCTATTCTTATTTTTCAGCACCCCAGGCTCCTCTGTTTTCAAATGTTGTTTGTGTCTATTGATCTTTGTTTGACTGAAAATTGAAGGCATCGTCGTTAGACCCACACCATATGAATGCCCATGCATGTTAAGGCATAGTTTTTGTGCATTTTCCCATATACCATTGCATTAGGATAAGCGGATCCATGTCCAACTAACTCTCCACTATAAACTTAGAAAAAGTAAAATGAGAGTCAAGTCAAATGATTGGTAGAAAATGCTAAGACGAAAAAAAAATAGAACATTGCATGAAGAAAAATTAACAAAAAAAAATGAAAACCATTAAACAGACGAAAGAAAGTCAAAGAGGGAACTTCTTCCAATGTTAATTTTATTAATCAAGATTAAAAAAAATCATCATATGTGAAAATGTTTCTGTTGACCAATTTTTCTAACATGTTTGGAAATTTGCCAGAAAAAGAAAAGTCAATTTATGCTAAAATATTTCCATTCAAATGAGCTTTTGATGAATTGCACAAATTGCATGCTCTTAAAATTTTGAAGAAATTTCTTATGTTGAATACAATTCATTTTCCATCACTGTAGACTCAAAACTTTTCAATATATATTTTATAGGGGAAACTTATTCTAAAGTTAATTTTATTATTCAAGTTTTTTCTTATGCAATCACTGCCCATGTCATTTCCCTCGAACTCAGCCCTCGCTCCCTGAATGCCTCTTGGCTTGAATATTCCAGGAATATTCAAGCCATTGATGTCATGGAGGGAAATGCATTGGGGAATATTCCATCTGCAACATCCGGAGCTCTTGGACCTCAGTGACAATGCCTTCTTCCCTCCTCTTGCTAGTCTCTAACTTTATTGGTCATATTCCAAAGGAGATTGGTAACATGTCCAGGTTAACATTTCTCGGTATATCTTTTAATTCTTTGAATGAAAACATTCCAATATCTTTAGGTAGGTTGTTAAAGCTTAAATATCTTTATATAGCAGGAAATTATTTGAGTGGTACCATTTAAACATCTTTGGGTAAGTTTTCAAACCTCATAGTACTTGACCTAAGCTCTAACTCTATGACTGGCACCATCCCAACATCTTTGGGTAAGTTGTCAAACCTCACTTATCTTTCCTTGGGTTATAACTCTTTGAGTGGCACCATCCAAACATCTTTGGGTAAGTTGTCAAACCTCACATATCTTTCCTTGGGTTATAACTCTTTGAGTGGCGCCATCCCAACATCTTTGGGTAAGTTGTCAAACCTCATAGAACTTTTCCTAAGTTCTAACTCTTTGACTGGCACCATCCCAACATCTTTGGGTAAGTTGTCAAACCTCGGAGAACTTTACCTAAGTTATAACTCTTTGATTGGCACCATCCCAACATATTTGGGTAAGTTGTCAAACCTCATAGAACTTTACCTAAGTTCTAACTCTTTGACTAGCACCATCCCACCATCTTTGGATAAGTTGTCAGACCTCACATATCTTTACCTAAATTCTAACTCTTTGACTGGCACAATCCCAACATCTTTGAGAAACCTCACTAAACTCACATATCTTGGTCTTAGCAACAACAAACTAAATAACACCTACACACCTTCTTTCTTGGATCAATTTCCCAAAATTCAAGAAGTGGACCTTTTAAGGAATATGTTCACTATAAAAGTCAATGCAACTTACATTTAATTTTCAACTTGACACCTTAGATTTAGGGTCTTGTAATATAGTTGGGAATTTTCCATCCTTCATTTCAACTCAATATTCTTTACAATACCTAGACTTGTCTCAAAACTCTCTTAGTGGAAATACTCCTAATTGGCTATGGGATGTTAATCTTTATCATCTCAACCTCTCTTCTAACCATTTTGTAGGTAATTTACCTTTCAAGCTAGTTAGTTTTGAACACAATTGTCAACAAACATCAACTATTGATGTGCATAATAATAAGTTACCAGGAAATATCCCCATTCCCCTACAAAATGTGGAGTTCCTGGATCTTTCTGAGAATCTATGTGATGGAACTATTCTAATAGAATTTGGCAAACACGGACAACCTCTTAGTTTCTATCACTAGCCAAAAACAATCTTAGTGGTGTCATTCCACTTTCTATTTGTGAATCATATAATTTGGAAGTTCTAGACTTGTCATATAATAGGCTTAGTGGTAAGATTCCCTCTTGTTTAAAAAATTGCTCTTGGTTGTCCATGTTAAATCTAGAAAAGAATGACCTCAAGGGCACACTTCCAAATACATTTGGGAAGATGTATTTTCTAGAAACATTGAAACTGGGTCTTAATGGATTGAAAGGGAATATCCCACCATCCCTTGCAAATTGTAGTTCTCTAGAAATCCTAGATCTCAGGAGTAAAAATATTCATGAGAGCATTTTTAGTTGGATTGAAAGATTGCAAAGTCTTTGCATCCTAGTACTCAAATCAAACAAATTTGTTGGAAAGATGCCATAAGAATTATCAAACATGAAAAATCTTGAGATCTTGAATGCGTCAAGCAAAAAAATTTCAGGCAATATTCTAAGTGGCTTTATGAACTTTAGTGCAATGGCAAATGAGATAGAAAATAGAGAAGCTCTTGAAGTAAATTCTAAAGGTGTAGTCTATATAGATCACATCATCATTAGAAACAAAATAAAAGATATGGATTTTGAGAGAAATTTGAAATTCCAGTAAAATGACTTGATTTATCAGACAATAATTTGTCAGGTGAAATACCTTGGGATATTGAATCTCTCAAAGGATTGATAATTCTCAATGTTTTAGGAAATCATTTCAATGGCGAGATTTTGAAATCCTTAGGAAGCATGGTGCAACTACATTCACTTGATCTTTCCAGAAATGAATTCTCTTTGATGTTTCCTTTTGAACTTCAAAATCTCACATATTTTAGCTACTTTGATGTGTCTTACAATCACGTATCAGACTTAATACCACAAGGAGGACAAATGATGACATTCAATTTCTCATCATTCTCTAGCAATTCAAATTTATGTGGCCTTCAAATCAATGTGTCATGCTTTGGAAGTCATCTTGCTTCTCCCAGTCATCACAGAAAAATAAAAGATGTTCTAGAGGAGGATATATGGTGGGATGCTGGAATAGGAATGGGCTTTGTATTGGGATTTTCAATTCTGATCCAGGTGTTGTGGTTGAGAAAATATTGGAGTATCAAATGCTTTAGAGTTATGGATGACATTATTGATTCTTTGTCAAAGGTTTTATGATCTTCATCTTCTGTACAATTGTATAATCAACCTAGACCATATATGCCAATTGTAGTTGTAAGTTTAGTTTACAAAACTCATTTTTGTTAATGATTTTGTAGTGATTAATTAAAAAATGTTGTTAACAATTTTGTATAGTATCTTAAAGCTAATTTGAACAAATATGATGAAGTTAATCTTTTATCTATCTTCTTCCTAGGTTTCAAGTGCAAGTCAGTTTGAATGTTGAGATCAGACAATAATATTCCCAAGGGATGCACATTTTGTGCCTCAATAAATGTAGTTTAGCCTTGCTAAAAGTGGATAATTACCAATAAAAGAAAGTCATTTGCATAAAGTCTATCATTACTAGTTCTATTATGTTGGTGTTTTCAGAGTTAAAGAGGTCAAATTCAACTTGCCAAAAAAATTCTTTTTTTGGGAACACTTTAGTCAATAGTATTTTGATTATGATTTTTCGTTGCATTTTCTCCACTGCCATATTTATTCTAGGTAGAAAATGTTAGAAATCTTCTTCACAAGAGTAAATAAAACTTTAAACATCTGATAAATATTATTACTAGTTCTGATCTGTCTCGCTCAGCCATAATCAAATTCTCTCTCTGAAGTTTGAATATCTTTTTTGTTATGAAAGTTAGCTTCTGTCTAAACCACTATAGCATCACTCTTTGCAAGTCAATGTGTATAGTTGAATGGATAAATTATTCAGTTGTTTAGACTTGTTAGAGGATGCTGGATGAATCTCCCATGTTCTTTCAAGACTCTTTTTTTTATCGATAAGGGATCGAAGTTGAAAGATTTCTATTAATAATATTATGTTTTAAAAGATAACCAAAT
The DNA here is from genome assembly GCA_027943335.1 of Chamaecyparis obtusa. Taxonomy (NCBI): domain Eukaryota; kingdom Viridiplantae; phylum Streptophyta; class Pinopsida; order Cupressales; family Cupressaceae; genus Chamaecyparis; species Chamaecyparis obtusa. The sequence goes on from BSBK01003002.1 coordinate 271,604, forward strand.
AAAGTATCAGAGATACTCAAAATATTGAGAAAAATTGCTCAGTACCTCCACAAACACCCAAAAAAACATTTGAAAATCCAACTTAAACTGTACTGAAACTATACTCAAGACTATTATCTATAAAACAAAAAAGGGGGACATATTAAGGAACATTGCACCATTGCTAATCTGAGGTAGAGGTTGAGCTTGACTGCAAAAAAATTAATCCCACATCACCCAATATTCACTCCTTTACCAAAAAAAGATTACCATCTTTTTTGTGCATATGACAATGAGTAGCTCCAGCCCACTGTCAAACACTGCGATGAGTTTATCACCTGACTTATTCGATGATAAGATAGTTAGAGGTCTCCACCAATATAGATATTAAAGATAGAAACTTTCCAAAACACTGATAGGATGAAATCCATAGTTTTTAATAAATGATAAACAAAGGGGACAGGTGCTAGAGATGTGACATGAACTACAATCATCTAAGCCAAGCAATCATCCTGTCATTATGAGAAAAGAGTGAAGGATTCAACTTGCTTAATTCTGCTGACAAAGGATGCTTCATTGACTCCCAAAAAAGGATTTTCCACCTCATATCCACTGAAGTACATTGATTTCTCTCAATTAAATTTCAAATTGGATTTCCAAATATAAATGGAAAGCAGAGAAGATGTCATCTCCAAAGAGCTCCTTCAAAGTACAATCAGGAAAGATGACAAGATGACCTGATGAGACATCACCTAAGCTCAAAGTAACTTGCAGAGAAACATTAGAATTTAAAATATGTTTTGGAAACTGAAGACCATTGTAGGGAAATGGTGAAATTTTAAAACATATTTTGAAAGTTGAAGTCATAAAATATTTGGTTGTACCTCCCTTGGGATGGTCATCAAAAATACTATACTGGATGCAATATTAGCCAACTCATCTGCCTTGGTGTTTCCTTCGTGAAAAATATGATTGACCGTTATGGATTCAAATTTTCTTGTCAACTTCAAAATAACTTCCAAGGAAGCTTGTAGATGCCAATTTGGTGTCATCCCTATTTTAATAGCATTTATAGTGATCATGGAATCTCCCTCAATCTCCAATTTTCCCAAGCCAAGATTGTGTACAAGAGAAAGACCATACAATAAAGCTTGGAATTCTTCCATGTTGTTGGTATCTATTTCTAGGGGTTTAGCCAATTTTGATATGACCCTACCATCCAAAGAGTGTATGATGTAGCCTGCCCTTGATGGACCTAGATTTCCTTTAGAAGCCCCATCAAAATTGATTTTAAACCAACCCAAAGATGGAGACACCCACACACAAGAAGCTCTAAGAATTGAATTAGCTTTGCAACCTCTGCCTAGAGTGATTGGTCATCCCAACTAGTATAATACTTATGTTGAGATGATTGAGCTTGGATGTGGGAATTCATGACCTCTACTATAACTGCTTCAATTTTGTTAAGAATAGAGACAATTTCCATTGATTTATCTTGAAAAAGTCTTCTATTTCTTTATTTCCATATTTCCCAAATCAAAATGGATGGGGAGATAATCCATAAATTACCACATAAACTATCTTCATAAATCTTAGGCCAAGATAACATAAGAGATAGGATCTCTTGTGGGGAGGCTAAAAACTAGCCTAATTTTGTACACAACCAGTTCTAATAATCATTAGTAAAAGGACATGATAACAATAGTTGATTGGTATCCTCTTCACTTTTGTGACATAAAGAGTATCTAGATGGTCCATGATAACCTATCTTTAGAAACCGATCTATAGTTAAAATTCTCCCTTAGAAGCTACCCATGTGAATAAAACTTCCTTGGGAAAACATACTTTATTCTAACATAATTATGCTGGAATTGCATCTATCTTTATTGGAATAGTCCATGACATAATCTTTTAACCATCCTTAACATTGTAGATTCCTAATTTAGCCCCATTCCAAATGATTTCATCCCGCCCCTGATCGAGTAAGAAAAATCTATCTTTAAGAAGCATTTTCAATCTAAATAACTCTAGTGGATCAAGACTGAGTTCTCAAAAATATCTCCACTACCAAGAACCATTTACTGAGGATAGAGGAGTAGGAATAATGTAGTCACTAACCAAGGGACCCTAAGAAGTTGAGCAAATCTGACTCATTTTATTTGGGCCCAACATCTGATTGATACTAGGAAACCCACCCCATGAATCCTCCCAAAACTGAGCTTTATTACCTTCCTTGATATTTCATGTGATGTTGTTATCCACAATGTCTCTAGACTTTAAAATGAGTTCCAAATTTTGGATCCTCTAGGAAAATCCCTTATTCAAAAGACCTTTGATTCAATGTTGTTGCCAAGATACTTCCCCCTTAAAATTCTAACCCATTTTAGGTTCTAGTCCTTCATAATTGTCCAATAGAGTTTAGCTCTAAGAGCTTGATTCTGGCACAAATGGTTTTTGATACCAGTGCCCCTTGCATTTATTGGTTTGCAAATCTTGTCCCAAGATATGAGAGCAAATTTTATGTTTGTGTCTAATCCTTGCCAAAAGAATTTCCTTAACTTCTTGAAAATATCCATATAGCAACCCATGGATAGAGAGATGCAAGACATTAGATATATAGGAATTGCAGCAAAGGTGGATTTGATCATCAAAATTTTTCCCATCCAAGATAACCATTTTGATTTCTAGGAATCCATCTTCCTATCCATTCTTTCATTGATAGGTTTCCAAGTCGATGTGGTTCTCAAGGTTTTGTCTATGGGGATTCCCAAGTAAGAGCATGGGAGGGAACGTATTTTAAAGGCCAGTACTTTTTCTATTTTCTGTTGAATTTTCTTTTTTGTGTGAAAGAAAAAAATCATAGATTTGTCTTTGTTGGCTACTTGACTAGAAGTTGTAGCATAGTTATCTAGTACTGATTTGATCTGAATAGCCTCCTAAATAATACCTTTACCAAAGAGAAGAATGTCATCTGCAAATTGTTGATGAGTGATTTCTCTTGCTGAAGAAGTGATTTCAATCCCCTTAATGCTTTCTTGATCTTGAAGTCTAATTAAGTTGTGACCCAAAGCTTTTGCCATAATGATGAATAGAAAGGGAGACATGGGATCTCCTTGTCTGATTCCATTTGAACCTTCAAAGAATCCTTGAGGAGATCTATTTAATAGAATAGAAAATTTTGGAATGGAGATACAATAGAATATCAAATTTATCCAAGCCTTAGAAAAGACAAAATCTTCCATACATTTAGCTAAGAATCTCCAGTTCACCTTGTCATAAGCCTTTTTAATGTCTAATTTTCTAATCATGTTGGGTTGTTTATTGCATTGGATGGAATAAATAGATTCTTGAGAAATGATTATGCCATCCAGGATTCATCTCCTTGGCACAAATCTTATCTGTTCTTCCCCAATAATCTTACATAGAACAATTTTTAATCTATTTTCTAATGACTTTGATAACACCTTGTAAATGGTATTACATAAAGCAATAGGTCTAAATTCATCCATACAATTACCTTTTCCTTTTTGGGAATTAGAGCAATGAAAGTATTATTAATTTCAGATAAGAATCTACCTGAAGATCTAGCGGCCTCTAGAGCTGCAGTGAGATCTTTCCCTAAAACACTCCAGCAATGCAAGAATAAACTAGGAGGGAAACCATCAGGATCAGGGGCTTTATCTTGAGCCATTTGTGATAGTGTTTGTCGAATTTCACTTTCTGAGAACTCCTTTGATAACATTTGATTGTCAGTATCAGATATGATCTTTGGAATGTTAGTCAATAATTCCGTTGGGCCTTGAGAGATGAACTGTCTGAATTGTTCAATAGTTTTGTGTAGAAGCTAACTATTTCCTTCTAGATTTCTTTCTGGTCTTCCAAAAGAACTCCCTCTGAGTTGACAATTTGAAGAATCATGTTCACACTTCTATGTTGCTTAGTGCTAGAATGAAAGAACTTAGTGTTTTTGTATCCTGCTACTAGCCAATTTTCTCTTGATTTTTATTTCTACAAGATTTCTTCTTTGGGTATGTGCAGGATCATGGTATACCAAACTATGGCCTTAAGTGGCAATGAAAAATTAGAAAATCAGGGTTAGTCAACTTGACGTAAAAGGTTGAACATCTTATGAACCTTATGTGAAAAAGTTGTAAGAGTAGAATCTGTAGGAAATTGAATGTAGCTTCTAAAACTACTAGCCCTTGTTTGAAATTTATTTTGTCTAATTGTTCAAAATTTTATATTTCAATGCAGTACTACGAAAATTTTAGGGAAAAGACAAAGAGTACATGTATGTCTGACGACCTTAATCACAATCAAATGATGATATATTTTCCCAAGATTCTAGATATAAGTAGTAGACTCATGCCCTAGATGTGACACATACTTTTTTGTAATTTTTGGTCAAATAAATAATTAATTATGAATTTTCCACTACAAATTTTTTAGAATAAAAAAAATCTCGTGTCGGACCACCTTAACTAATTCAAAATTTCATGAAATTCAATACATTTTTTTTTCTTATAGTAACTGAAGCATAGAATGTGACGCATGTTTTAGATTTTAAAAAGGTTAAATGGTTTGAAAGTTATAGTTATTTTTCAATCAGTATGTCAATTATGACTTTAAAGATAACTCAATTGAAAAATAAGTAATAATTACTTACTGAACTCAAAATTGATAGCAATTATATTGATGGAAAGCCAATAATATCTTTAAGAAACCCTTTTTGTTTCATTAATTTTGGGTCAAAAAATAGTCGTCAACTACATGGTCGAAGTCTCAATGTTAGAAACTATCTCCTGAAACATGCGTAAAGGGTTGACCACCCACGTTTGGTATTGCCGAAGTAAATACCAAACCTAATCAGATATCTAATATTTTCAGATATCTGATAATATCGGACATTCGAAAAAGCCCGCCTATTTTGAAATTTCAATTGCCCCACTTTCCCAAATTCAAGTTTCATAATAAATTCATAAATTATTATACATATGTTCATAAATTTCAGTCAACGCCATTTTAAAATAACACATCAGTTTATTTTTACACATTGAGAATATCATCAATAGGAATTGAACTGAAATTGATATAGGTCATAGGAAATAAATGCCCCAGCTATTTTTTTGTCTTCTGCATTTTGAGTTTTCTTATTACAATCAAGAGAAGAATATTACTCTCCAAATGGTTTTGGATAGTAACATTTGTACTTCCTCTTCACAAATATTTCTTTCCTCATCTTGCTGCCTATTGATACCGACAAAGTGAATCTAGGCATTTCTGCCATGTAATGGAGAAAAATGGTTTCCTAATTGATATGTGTCTAAATAATACATGTAAGAACCTTATCTTTGATATTGCTCACTAACCCTTTACAACAGAAAATGTTTACAAAAACTAGCATGTACTTGCATGAGGACATTATATATTACATAAATCCCACACAAAAGCAGTTGGAAAGCCGCTCAAAAAGTAGTAACTGATAGCAAGTGGGATAATGAAGATGCTTTAATAAACCACTATCTTCTTTTACTCAAGCAACATATGGTTCATCTGCTCGACTGGGGCATGTTTGGGGATAGACAGTCTCCATTTAAACTCAAGTCTCTGGAAGTAGTTATATTTGTCAGTGGAGGAGATACACCCATTGGATTTGCAATAACTTTATGCTCACTAGAATTTCCATTTCTCTTCAATTGGGATACTCTTTCCAAAATTTCATCTACCCTTTTACCAATTTGGGAAATCAATGGGTCTATTTGTGGACCTCCAAGGAGTTGGTCACCTAAATGAGAACCTTGAGATGAATCAGGAACTTCTCTTGAAAGAGATCAGTACCTTGAGAAGCTCTCCACTTGTCAACTGAATTAAAACCTTGGACCATAGATGACTTCCCTTTGTTGTAAAATGAGGAGTGAGACTACCTTGCCAAGGGTGGCAATGAACTTACATTTGAGGGATAATGCCCAACATGAGTAACCTAGTTTCCCAAGTCCCATAAATGAAAGGCCATTGACGAATAGGCATTTCTAATAGAAATATTTGTGGTTCTAGAATGAAGTGCACGACCAAATTCTTTTCCTACTAATGAACCAATTTGAGGCTTCATTTCACATTGCTCTATGGATAATTCCACAACACTTTTCACTTCTCTATCTAAATTTTTTGTGTCATTGTACATGTGCACTAAAGAGCTTCTATCACTACTTGAGCTACTAGTAGATGGTGAGTAGTCATCATCATCATCTGACATAGGCTCACACGCATATCTTACTTCTTTCCTTTTTTGCTTTCCCCTTCCTGGCTCTTCCTCCTTATCTGTAACTTCTATCATGGGTCCAAGAAGCTCTTTCCAATCTTTCCCATTAACTGTGGGCTTTGTCTCTTCATCCTGAATAATTGGCATACCCTTGGATGGCACCAAGATAACCATTTTCTTTTGAAATGTCCTTTTCTCTAACATTAATCTCTCTATTAAGAAGATTTTATATATCTTCCTCTGTATATTGAATAGATGTTGCTGCAATCCAATGTTCATCAAAAATAATCCTTGCACCATTGAGTAATATATCATGCAATTCCTTAATAGTTTCATTCTTAACAAAATTCATAACTAGATTTTCCATAGCCAATTTTCTTCTTGCTTGTTGTAAGATTTTCTCCTCAACTGAAAATTTTGTAATCAGTTGATATACAATCACAGTTTTTCTCTTGGCCAATCCTGTGGGCTTGCGATTGAGCCTGTAGATCCACAAAATGGTTAAAATATGGATCTGGTGGAAGAGTAGTATTAGCAAGAAGTCATTCACTAACATCTCATCTTTATAGAAAGAAGTCATTCACTAAGTTCTCCGTGCCTTAGCAGAGGAAGCCCAGTTGGATTGTTGAAGTTGATGGTACTATATATAGAAATACGGTATGTATTTTTTGGCCTAAATTTTATTTTTTGTTTCTTTTAGGTCTTTAAAGGAGGCCAACTAAATCTTTGTAAATGTTAACTTCCTCAATCAGAACACAATTGGACGCACGTATAAAAACCATAATTTCACATTTAAGGCGTGCTCCAGTGATAGCCCACATCTGCCAACTACCCAAAAAATCAATCTTTTTAAGTCTTTGGACAACCCAACTCCATTACCATACACAACACATGTTCCGTGTCCTCAAAGCCACACATGCACATCTTACAACATACCAAACTTCTCAACCAGCTATATATCTTTTCCATGTACATCTAGAATCCAACATGCAAAACCATGAACCATATTTCTTGATTACCATTAAACTTCACCTAACATAAAATTTTATATCTCCATCTACTACATTACAAAGACAAGTGCTGATATTATACTCTATATACCCACTCTACTATGTCACAGATCCCACGACCCTTAACCCAACTTGTAATCCCACTTGAGCCACTTAACTTACTACATTGTTTCAATACTGTGTATATACTCATTGTGTATATAAGACATCATATTGGGGTTTACTAAATCCACAGAGAAATGTAGCACTTGTGCTATGAGTATACATGCAATGCTTTTTCCTATCAACTGCTATGAGATCCTATAGCATCAGATGAATGAATTTCTATATATAAAATCAAAACCCAATACTAATACTGTATAGAATGGGTAACCGATTATACTATTTTAGATTGTAGTGTTGCTTTGAAAACCCACTAAAAACCTTCAAAATTTTAATTATTCTTATTGAAATACTATTCCTTTTGTCACAACACTCCACAAAATTAATTTTACCATTACTAAAATCACCTCAGCTAAAAATGGATGCACCTACGCATAAATTCAACCACATAGAAAGCATATTTTGCAGGTGAAATCTCTCTGAAACATGAGCTAAATGTGGGGTTGGATCGAATGGTAAATTAATACGTGTTGCACCTCTTGAATGGATGTCTACTTTATGTCATTTACACCATCAAGTGATGTGTCATTCATTCATTAATTTGACAAGCCCAATAGTTTTTTTCCTAAAATAATTAGACTACTGATGTGGTATTTTTAATATTGAATTTAAGACATTAGCTTTTTTTTTTCAGGGGGGGGGATTGAATTTTATTTTATTTCTTTAGTTTACCTACTTATTGTCCCTTCATGATTTCTTATAATAAGACAACTTTTGCAGAGCCTGAACTATCCCTTGCTACATCATCAAAGTTCATTTTGTGTCATCCCATCATAGAGAGAGAGAGAGAGAAGGGGAAGGGAAGAGAGTAGGGGAAGGGGAGAGATTAGGAGAGAGAGAGAGAGAGAGAGAGAGAGAGAGAGAGAGAGAGAGAGAGAGAGAGAGAGAGGAGAGAGAGAGAGGAGAGAGAGAGAGAGAGAGAGGAGAATGGGAGGGAGGGAGGGTGGGGGGTAGGAGAGAGAGGAGGGGAAGAGGAGAGAGTAGGAGAGAGAAGAGGAAGGGGAGAGAGTAGGAGAGAGAGAAGGGAAGGGGAGAGAGAGAGAGAAGAGAGAGAGAGAGAGAGAGAGAGAGAGAGGAGAGAGAGAGAGAGAGAGAGAGAGAGAGAGAGAGAGAGAGAGAGAGAGAGAGAGAGAGAAGGAGAGAGTAGGAGGAGAGAGAGAGAGAGGGAGAGAGAGAGAGAGAGAGAGAAGGGGATGGGGAGAGAGTGTCAAAGGACCCCTTAGGATACACTTGAGCATTCCAATGTGTTACCAATAGATTTTTTTCAATTTCCTCAGGCTCTAATTTTCCCAAAATCACCCCATAATTTTAAAAGGTGTTGTTCACTTAAATTTTCAATCCCTTGCATATACACCCTTTCAGTTGAACTTGAACCTTGAACTCTCATAGTTAAAGATTCAATGTTAAATAACATCCTTTGGTATGATTTTCCTTTTTGTTTGCAAGCTTAGTGACATTTTATCTTTGCAGCATCCACTCATCCAATGAACTATGAACCTTGAACTCTCCTAGTTCAAGATTCAAGGTTCAACGGAAGTTTCATTTTTACAAAGCACTTTTCTTTGTTTTCTTCCTTGTTGCTTTCATTTTTGCTTTATTTTATAATTGTGCCAAAGGATAGTCCCTTCTTCCTTCTCGTTAAACTTGAACCATGAACTCTCATAGTTCAAGGTTCAAGGTTCGATGTGTGCTTGTAAGTTGTGAAAATGCAAAGTGGTGATTTAACATAAAGGATAGCTGGCAATTGATTATGACTTCCACACATGGCAAGGATGTTGTAATTAATCAAAATGACAGTTAAGTGTCACTTCAATATGGGAAAGTACAGAAATCAATGCTTAAGGTGGTGCAAGTTATCAAATGATCATTAATTGAACCTTGTGTGACATAATTTTGCATTTATTGTGAATCTCCCAGGATTTTGTAAACTGTTTTAAGATAAATTGACAAGCTTAGCCTATTTAATTCATAATGCTCAAGACAACTCATGCAGTTAACATGGAAGAAGGTATCCCCTCCTCATCTCAGAGCTTAGTTCATCACATAAAAACTAGGTGAGTCTCTCTATTGGCCTCCATTGTTTCAGTTAAAGCTCTTTCATTTGTCAAGGTTGAATTCCTTTAAAGTTGTTGCTTCCCCTATTGTTTTTCTTAGCTTGAGAGCCCAAAATGAAGAACCCAATTCCAAATTTCAAAAATACCTCTCCTTTAATTTGCTCCTTGCCTAATTGTGAAGACACCCTGATTAAAATCAGAGCCTTAGAAGACATTATGACCTAAATCAAAGAACTCATTCCAGGTTCTATGTTAGAAAAATCCATTCAAAGTGGTCTGGCTGATGCAGCCACTTTTCCTATAGTAGCCCCTTGTCAAGAGCTGGTTGTCGAGTGTGCGAAAAGATATAGTTTTGAGGAGAAGTGTATCAAGAAGGTTGATGGGAGCCCACTGGTGTACATAAGTAGAGATATCATGCAAAAGGCCATAGGGATTCCAGAAAGGGACCCATATGAAGGGTGGAATATCCCCTTGTCTTAGTCAGTCTTCACCACTAAGAGACAAGTATACCAGAATGAAATAGCCCAATACTGGTTTCTCAAAGCTCAAAAAGGAGGGTCTTGGCTCCCAAAGCTACTCACTGTAGATCATTTTAAGCCCAAAGTAGATGATCTATTCATCATGCTAAATAGAATTAAAGGGAACTAGCATGCATACTATTGGCATGACTGGATGTAGTTCTATATCCAAGTCACTCTCGGAGGGGAAAAATATATAGACTGGGTTGAAACCATTGCTGATGAACTCAATCATCAATTGGCAAATTTTCCAATGGGCAGTAGCTTTAATATGTCCTCCTACTTATTGTACATTTTGGCTTGTACTAGAAAGTGGAAAGGCCTTTTCCATGAGCAACCTCTCCCAAACATGAAAGTTTACGATTACTACCCTCACCTGCAAAAATAATTTCATGTTGATAGTTTTTTGAAAGTTAATGGAGTTTTCTTTGGAAGCTTGGCATATGAACTGCAAGGGAACACTGAGCAAAGGATGTCAAAAGAGGTGAAAACCTTTGTCAATACCTATGGAAGTTTCTTCATTCAGTTTAGAAGATTCACATATCTCAGAGTGGGTGGTTTTGAAGGAGAACCATTTAAATTACCCAGATATGCTTTTGATAGTTTAATCATTACAGAAGTAGCTCACTAGCTGGCTTATGTTCATAAAGGGGTTAAGGAAAGGAAGGGTAGAGAAAAATCTAGTTTCCCTATTGAATTGGGTTATTAAACTTGAAAAACACCTTCAGATGCCCTAAATTTAGAGCATGAGTTAAGGAAATTGAATTTGCACTCAGAAAGGATTTTGATAGCAGGGGATACGCTGCTCAACATTTTAGCTTGCCCTCTGAATTTCAACACATTCCTCAAATAGAGGATTACTAGGAGGGTTGTACGGATGATTTTGAAGTGAGAAGAAATACCTGGTCTAGGTTTACCCTATGACAAATTGTTACCCTTAATATTCAAATTGACATCTTAGCAATAGATGAAGATGATGGTGCAAAGGTAATTGATGAGCAGTACGAAACCAAAGCTAGGGGTACACCACTCCCTGAAATAGATTGGGGTATTGGTGAGAGAGAAAGCCTAATAATTTAGACTCTCAATGTGATTAAGAGAACTGAGAAATGGGTTAATAGTAAGAGGCCCCCTTTTTTAAGAAGACATAATCCTAAAAGAGCTGCACATGCTGAAAATATTGTCAAACCCATTGTTACTGCTGACAAAAATATTCCCCTCACAGGTACTAAAAATAAGAAGTCTTCAGCTGACCCAGTGAAACAAGCTTCCCCTGGCTCCTCACCAGTAAGAAGAAACTTAAGAGGGAGAGTTGGAAAAGAAAGTAACAAGATGGTTAATGAGAAGGAGGTCATAGATCTTGATCTCATGGACACTCAAATGACAAAGCAAGTTGGTTCGGATAATGTGGAGGGAGACGCAATGACCCCAAAGAGCAATCAACTAGATTCAAGGGAACCTTTGGCGACCATAGTAGGTGACACTTTGCAGACTCCGTCTCCTACTCTTAGTTGGTTAGGAAGTTCCATTAACAATAAGAAAAGGAATGTCTTACCAATAAATCTTTTGGTAGAAGACATGGTTAGTAAGTGCTTGGGGGCTATAGTGAAGCCTAAGAGCATTAGGATGGAATCAATGATTGATGTAGATGAGAAAACTGGAAGGTGGGTAGTAGAAAGGGCAATACCTAAGTCTGATAAATAGGTTTCTGAAGCTTTGGTTGAGGACTTCACTATTGAAAAGATAGACTTAGGGGTGAAAGTAGGGCAGCAAATGTGAAGCACCTAGAATCTTCTACACGGAAGATATTACACAAGACCTTCAAGGATGAGAAGGATAAGAAAGAACTAAAGGAAACCATATAGAGATTGGCTGAGTTCATTCAAGTAGCACAAGAGCCTAGTCTACTTCCATTAGCTTAGGTGCCCCATACATTTAACCCTCAACCACCTGAAGTCCATAAAATGCTGGACCAGATCCAAAGGAATAAAATGGTAGTAGAAGTTTTTAATAAATGGGTTGCGAGCATGATACAGTGGGGAGGTGACTATGTCACTTAGTTAATTGAGACTCATGGAGTTGTAACAAAATTCATCTCAAAGCTGTTGGTTGAATTGACAAAATGGAGGAAGGAAAGGAAAAAGTGGACTGGCATAGCTGATCAATTGATAGAGATCAATCATTACAGGGTGCCTAAATTCCTTTTAGAGAAGCCAGTTCATGGCCTGAATGAAGAAGTCCTATATGTTTCTGTGAAAAGTATTGAGTGGAGAAACTCAATTATTAAGGATGGTTGTGATGGGGAAACTTGCCTACTCAATGATCTTAAGGGCCTGATTGACACCATGCAAAAAGATCTCAAATGCCTAAACATTGTTCTGATAGACGAGGAAACTCAAGATGTGAAGAAAGTGGAGAAGATAGTTCAGGAGTTGGAGGGAGGAATAACGGCTATTAGAGATAGAAAAGAGATCGCGATAGAAGATCTTACCTCCATAGCTAACACTGAAGCTATGCTGGTTGTCTTTGTAGATCATCTGGAGTCTCATAAATTGAGGCTAAATCAAATCTACAAGGACAGGAAGGTTCTTGGATAAAGAATTACCCTCATTATCCTACCATATCATGCTACAATTATCAGTGCATCATTGGCTCATGAGGAGTGGAAGCAGGCACATGCACCCAAGTCATCATAGAGTTGAATCTGAAGCATCTAGCTCAGCCGAGATTGGTGGTCCTACTCCACACTTTATGGGTTGTTGTTTTTTAGTTTTCTAGTTTACTATTTTTAGCATTTTCTAGTTATCTTAAGTAGTTGGTTTCCGAAACACAGGGAGTTTTAAAGACTTTAATATTTTTTATAATTGTAATTAATGGCTATATAGAGCTAGGAAGAATCGATTGAAAGGGATGTTAGTTAGTTTATTTAGGCTTAAGTAATAGCATAGTTGAAGTTTTAGTATTTTTCTATAAAGACTTGAATTAAGTTATCCTGAATCAGTGAATGAAAGAAACTTATCAGTATAGATCTGTTGGTTTATATTTTTGAGTGGATCTCTATTGGGGTATTCTACATTGAATGGAATTTCTTAATTGAATGTCTATGTTTTTCTTTGAATGTTAATTTAAAGTTGTGTTTTAGATTGGTGTAGTGTTTATTCACTGAAGTCTGTGAGCTTCAAGTTTATTAGTTGCTATCATTGCATAGTAATTATATGATATTGATGGGAGTTACTATTTCAGCCTTACCAACTTTCTGGTCAAAATTTTGATATTTAAAAAAATGCATTATTCTTTTGCATAAATATTCATTGAAAACACATCTGGGAGTTGTACCATAATTCAGAGGGTTAAACACCTAAGTTTAATCCATTTGTTAGTAAAGGGTTAATGTTTCATAGCGGGCAATAAAGCATTAGAAATAAATTTTAAAAGAGACAAATTCATTTACTAACAGTTTTTGGTGACTCTACTGGAGATCGAAATATTAAGCCAGTGTCTTTGCTTGGTTTAATGTGTAATCATGGTATTACCTACTGATAGAATACCTGGTCAATTTGAACTTCCCCCAGTTGGCCTAGAAAGTAAAAACAAGTAACAAATAATATCAATAAGTTTAGTTGGTGTTAGAAGAAGAGGAAGAGATCGGTGAATGGTTGAGAGGTCTCCCCATAGCTTGAGAAGCTGCAGTAGTTGATAGAGAAATTCAGAGACCATAGAACTGCCAAGCTGGAGTCTAGACCTTACACCATCTCTCAACAAGAGGCAAGTATTTTTGACAGTATTTTTGAAGAATTGAGAAACCTTGAAACCACTAGAGTTCGCCCCTCCAAGAAAAAGGATCCAAAGTAGACCCTCTTCTCCTCCTAAAGAATCTTTCTGCTCATCTCCCAAGACCTGTGATTGGCAAGCCTTAACCTTATCAGGTATTCAAGCCCCTCCTCTATTGACTATTTTTCCAATAGTCATTATGGCTCAACCGTGGGGTAATGCAGTAGGTCCACTAGCTCTACCAGCTCATCATGCTCTTCCTAAGGGAGCCAAAGATGTTCTTCCAAGGTTTTTCGAGGATGGAAAATTAGTTGTAGAAGAACATTACAATTCCTTTAATGTAGCCATTGGCATTATAGGTGTACACGAAGAAGATGTAGCAATCTAACTTTTTGCCCAAACCTTAACAGAAGGAGTAGCAGAGTGGTTTGGACATCTTCCTGTAGGGTCCATAACAGATTGGAATTCCATGAAAACTGCATTTGAAGCCCACTTCAAAACTACGGAAGATGAGCATTCTCTATTAGCTCAACTCACGCAAATGAAAAAGGAGATCCATGAGCCCATGAGAGATTATGTGGCTTGGTATAACAAGGTCATTCATAAAATTCTTGTAGCAAAAAGACCTACCCCTAAAAATCAGCAGTGTTTCTTTGTAAATTCAATGCCCTCGAATATCAGTTTTCATCTTAGGAGGAATAGACCAATAGACTTGGCAACTGCTCAAAGCCAAGCTACTAAACTAGTAGATGATTTGATCACTGTAGGGAAGTGGAGAAAGGATGTCCAAGTACCCAATGCACAAAATACATCCTCCTCTGATCCTATGCTGCAAAGATTAGTAAATGATGTGATTACCCTCAAGAGGCAGCTTCCTAAAAGCAATTCTTATCCCCCTCCTTTGTATTGAGATATTCCTAGAGGAATGCCTGAACAAGCTGGGCCTAGTCACAGATCTCCAAATTATACTCTGACTGATAAGAATCTGCTGGAAGCTTCTCCGAGAAGAGCTAATATGTGCACCTTTCACCTTACAAATGATCATGATGGTACCTCTTGTCTAGAGATGATCCGATCAATGCAAATGCATGTGAACCAAGAATTGACAAAAGAATCACCTGATGATGCAGTGAGTCATCAGTTGCTTGGTAGCTTTGAAAACTATTACATAGAATACAAGTTTGACTCTAAATGAGGAGGAAGTATTCTGGCAACTTTATAGGACCCTACATGTACCGTGCTAACTAAAAGTTACCGCAATTCTCAGGCCAATGACACACCATCAATATCACAATGGTGGGACAAAGGTAAAAACTTTTCACAAAAGTCATCAACTTTTAAAAGATCTTTTTCTAAAGAAGATGAATCATTGAAGAAAAATAATCCTAATTCTTTTGATATAGTCAATTTTTGTGAAAGTTCTAAGATTCAAGTTTCCCCTACTGAATATCTTAGAATGAACCCAAAGGAGTTAGAAAGACTTGTCAAACATGTTAAATCAGGTCAAACTCCTATAGATAAAAATGCTAATGAGACTACTAATGTTGCTTTCTCAAAACAAGCCATTGTAGAAACCCAAGCTGCTAAAGATAAAAATCCTCCACAAGAAAAGATTTCTCCACAAGATAAGAGTCCTCCTGTAGGACTAAAACTAGAGCCATTTTATTTATCTTTGTTTATCCATGGCTTTAAGTTGAACAACTGTGTTATAGACTCAGGGGCATCTGACAATATTATGTCTGCTTCGGTTGCTAAAGCTCTAGATCCTCCCCTCACTGCAACCTTTGGTCAATGCTATGCCCTAGATGAAAAACAAGTCCCCTTAGTTGGACATATCAAAGATGCCTAAGTAGCCCTTGCAGCATACCCCAGTAAGAAGATTGAACTGACTATACTTGTAGCTAATATTCCAACTAGCTATGGTATGTTGCTGAGTAGGACTTTCTGTCAAGATCTTGGAGGAGAGATCAAGCTTGATTGGTCTCAAGAAATCATTCTAGTTGGAGATAAAAGGGTTGTGTTATGACCAGAAGGAAAGTCAAAATACACGGTATTCCCATCTGAGGATCCCAAGTCTCAGATACTCTACCAAGAATCTGATTTTGGAAATTATATGATCTCATCCACACCAGACATGAGTGAAGAAGTGTCAACTAGTAAGTCTGATGGTCTTTGGACTTTAGAGTTTGATGGAAGTTGTGCTTCTATTGGTTCTAGAGTAAGGGTTGTATTGATATCACCTGAAGGAGATTTCTTCCCACAAGATTTTAAGCTAGAATTTGACAACACGAACAACACTGTAGAATATGAGTCTCTTTTGCTTGGTATTGAAGAATCGAAAAAAATGGGTATCAAAGTACTCAGAGTAAGAGGAGATGCAGAACTTGTTATCAGAAAAGTAAGAGGAATGTATTCAGAAAAAAATGAAAGACTCAAACACTATAGAAATCATGTTTGGGATGAGATTGAGGAGCTTGAAGCTTTCTCTATAGAAGTTGTTCCCAAAGAGAAAAATAGTCGAGAAAATTCTCTAGCAGTTTCTTCTTCCCTGTTGTTGCCACATTCAGATTTTAAGAAAAGTTCATATAAAATTGAAATGGTGTATAGACTGAAAGTCCTAGATAATGTTGAGCATTGGTAGGTCTTTCAAGATGATAAAAAAATTGATAAATTCTTACAGTTGGCAGAAGTTTTTATCACTACCTTCTTTGAAGGGTCTTCATCAACCTATGATGAGTTTTGCCCAGATAGTGTAATAGATGAAGGAATATTTCAATTGAAAGGGAATTGCATTCCTAAGGGACTTGTCTCTCTTGAAAGTCAATTTGATAAATATGATGCTCTGAAATCTCCATCTCTGTCACAAGGGGATATAAATCAAAGTGACTATGAGAAGATAAACATAGGGGAGAACGAAGAACCTAAATGTGTGAATTTGGGTAGATGTTGTACTTCAGATGAGAAGTAGAGATTTGTTAATCTGTTGAAGGATTATCAAGATACCTTTGCTTGGTCCTACCATGATTTAAAAAACTTCAAAGGAGGAAAGTTCCAGCACCAAATTTCTCTCAAACCAGGTACTTCACCTTTTAGGAAAAAATTTAGAAATTATAACCCAAAGGTTTCTAAAGAAATTCAGAAGGAAGTGGAAAAGATGCTTCAAGCTCGTATCATTTACCCTATTCATCATTCCACCTGGATCGTGAATATAGTTCCTATTAAAAAGAAAAATGGTGAGGTCAGGATCTACGTAGATTTCAGGAACTTGAATCAATGTAGCCTAAAAGATAATTATGGACTCCCTATTATGGACCATATTCTATAGACTGTGGCAGGTTCAGAGATGACATCCATGCTGGATGGCTTCTCTGGTTACAACTATATTAAGGTGGCTGATCAGGATCAGCACAAAACAACTTTTACCACCCCATGGGGTACATATGCTTACAACAAAATGCCTTTTGGCTTGATAAATGTGGGTGCCACTTTTCAACGTGTAATGAATTCTTCCTTTAGCCATCTGCTAAATAAGGTGATAGTTGTTTATCTTGATGATCTAATGGTGTTTTCCAAGAGGTGTAGAAATCATCTAAAGGATTTAAGATTAGTTCTACAGAGATGTAGAGAACATGGCATCTCCTTAAACCCCAAAAAATCTATCTTTGCAGTCATAGAAGGGAAGTTGTTAGGACACATTGTGTCAAAAGAAGGGATCAAGATTGATCCAAAAAGAGTTAAAGCAATCTAGCAGCTTGGTTTACCTTCAAATAGGACCGGGGTTAAATCTTTCTTCAGGAAAACCAACTTCCTTAGAAGGTTTGTTCCAAATTTTTCTGAGACAACTAAGCATATGGTGAGTCTCATGAGTGAGAAGAATCCATTCAAATGGAGCATGAAAGTTGTCAAAGCATTTTATGACATCAAGAAAGCTATAATAGAAGCTCCCACACTAATAAACCCAGATTTCAAGAAGGACCTCATAATACACTATTATGCCTTAGAACATACAGTATCAAGGATATTATTGCAAAAAAATGACAAGGAAGAAGAGGTGCATATTGCCTTTATGAGTGTCCCTCTCAAGAAGCATGAGTTAAACTATCCATTAGTTGAGAAGCATGCATATGCAGTGGTTAAAGTAGTAAAAGCTTTCAGGTTTTATATTCTGCACTCTCACTTAGTTGTTTTTGTTCCCACTTTTGCTGTCAAAGACGTCCTAACTCAACAAGTGATCAAGATGAACAACCAAGCAATGTGGATCTCTAGGATTCAAGAGTTTTACTTGGAGATTCATCCTACAAAGTTGGTCTGGGGATAAGGATTATGTAAACTTATGTTCGAGCAGGATCCTGATAGCAACATGCCCTCTGTTCTTTTTGTTAGTCTATGTGATTCTTGGTTTTCAGACATGGCATTCTACCTTACTTATGGAGACTATCCTCCTCATTTAACCCTAAAGGAAAGAAGAAACCTTAGGTTAAAAGCTACAAAGTATGTTATTGTTGATGACATACTATATAAAAAGGGTTTAGATGGAGCCTTCTTGAGGTGTGTTGACAAAGAACAACAAGAAAATTGCTCAAAAAGTTTCATAATGAGGCATGTGGTGGTCATTTCTCTTCCACATTAACCACTTTTAAAATTCTTAGGAATTTTTATTACTGGCTAGGAATATTTGGTGATGCTTATAAGTGGGTTGCAGGTTGTGAAAAATGTAAGATATTCAGTGGAAAGCCATAGTTAGCAACTCTCCCTTTAAGACTAGTGGTCATAGAAGAACCTTTTGAGCAATGGGAGCTAGACTTCATTGGACCAATCAACCCTCCCTCTAGTGCTAGACACACCCACATTCTTACTGCAACTGACTATTTTATGAAATGGGTGGAGGCGGTCTTGGTTAAGAAGACCACATCTGAGGTAGTGTGTGAGTTTGTTAAAAATTACATTCTAGTTAGGTTTGGAGTTCCTACCAAATTGGTCACAGAAAATGCTATCAATTTATCTTCTCATGAGTTAAAGTTATTTTTCTATGATCATGGTATCTATCTATCCCATGCATCCAACTACTATATGAAAGGAAATGGATAGGCAAAATCAAGTAATAAGAACTTGATCAGAATAATGAGGAAGCTGGTATGTGATAATGCTAAAGATTGGCATAAGAAACTGTTCGAAGCTCTTTGGGCTGATTGAACATCTCCAAAAAGAGCAATTGACATGTCACCCTTTGAATTGGTTTATGGTGTTGAAGCTCAGCTTTCATTACCTCTAGAGTTAGCTATTGTGAAACTGTAGAAAATAATTGAAGATCAAGTTTACCCAGATGCCCTTGAGAAACAAACTTTGTATCTCAATAAAATACAGGAAGAAAGAGAAGAAATGGTAAGTCAAATAGCCTCACATCAGGCTTGGGTCTAATCCCTAGTAGGAGCCATTGTTACCAATAGATTTTTTTCAATTTCCTTAGGCTCTAATTTTCCCAAAATCACCCCATAATTTTAAAAGGTGTTGTTCACTTAAAGTTTCAATCCCTTGCATATACACCCTGTTGGTTGAACTTGAACCTTGAACTCTCATAGTTCAAGATTCAATGTTCAATAACATCCTTTGGTATGATTTTCCTTTTTTTTTGCAAGCTTAGCGGCATTTCATCTTTGCAGCGCGCACTCATCCAATGAATTGTGAACCTTGAACTCTCCTAGTTCAAGATTCAAGGTTCAACGGATGTTTCCTTTTTGCAAAGCTCTTTTCTTTGTTTTCTTCCTTGTTGCTTTCATTTTCTATTTATTTTATAATCATGCCAAAGAATAGTCCTTCTACCTTCTTGTTGAACTTGAACCATGAGTTCTCGTAGTTCAAGGTTCAAGGTTCCATGTGTGCCTATAAGTTGCAAAAATGCAAAGTGGTGATTTGACATAAAAGACAACTGGAAATTGATTATGACTTCCACGTGTGGAGAGGATGTTGTAACTAATTGAAATGACACCTAAGTGTCACTTCAGACTAGGAAAGTACAGTAATCAATGCTTAAGGTGGTGTGAGTTATCAAATGATCATTAATTAAACCTTGCATGACATAATTTTGCCATTATTGCAAATATCCTGAGATTTTGTAAACTATTTTAAGATAAATTGAAAAGCTTAGCCTATTTTATTCATAATGCTTAAGACATCTCATGTAATCAAGGTGGAAGAAGGTATCCTCTCATTAGTTCATCACATAAAAACTAGGTGAGTCTCTCTATTGGCCTCCATTGTTTCAATTAAAGCTCTTTCATTTGTCAAGGTTGAATTATTTTAAAGTTTCTGCGTCCCCTATTGTTTTTCTTAGCTTGAGAGCCCAAAATGAAGAACCCAATTCCAAATTTTGGAAATACCTCTCCTTTAATTTTCTCCTTGCCCTATTGTGAAGACACCCTAATTAAAACCAGAGCCTTAGAGGACATTATGACCCAAATCAAAGAACTCATTCTAGATTCTATGTTAGAAAAAGCCATTCAGATTGGTTTGGCTGATACAGCTACTTTTCCTATAGTAGCCCCTTGTCGAGAGTTGGTTGTCGAGTGTGTGAAAAGATATAGTTTTGAGGAGAAATGTATCAAGAAGGTTGATGGGATCCCACTGGTGTACATAAGCAGAGATGTCATGCAAAAGGCCATAGGGATTCCAGAAAGGGACCCATATGAAGGGTGGAATATCCTCTTGTCTCAATCAATCTTCACCACTAAGAGACAAGTATACCAGAATGAAATAGCCCAATACTGGTTTCTCAAAGCACAAAAAGGAGGGTCCCGGCTCCCAAAGCCGCTCACTGTAGATCATTTTAAGCCTAAAGTAGCTGATCTCATCATAATGCTAAATAGAATTAAAGGGAACCAACATGCATACTATTGGCATGACTCGATGTACTTCTATATCCAGGTCACTCTCCGAGGTGAAAAATATATAGACTGGGCTGAAACCATTGCTGATGAACTCAATCATCAGTTGGAAAATTTTCCAATGGGCAGTAGCTATCATATGTCTTCCTACTTATTGTACATTTTGGCTTGTACCAGAGAGTGGAAAGGCCTTTTCCATGAGCAACCTCTCCCAAACATGAAAGTTTATGATTACTAACCTCACCTGCAAAAAGAATTTCATGTTGATAGTTTTCTGAAAGTTAATGGAATTTTCTTTGGAAGGTTGGCATATGAACTGCAAGGGAACACTGAGAAAAGGATGTCAGAAGAGGTGAAAACCTTTGTCAATACCTATGGAAGTTTCTTCATTCAGTTTAGAAGATTCACATATCTCAGAGTGGGTGGTTTCAAAGGAGAACCATTTAAATTACCCAGATATGCTTTTGACAGTTTAATCATTGCAGAAGTAGCTTGCCAGCTGGCATATGTGCATAAAGGGGTTAAGGAAAGGAAGGGTAGAGAAAAATCTAGTTTCCTAGTTGAATTGGGTTATTACACTTGCACAACATCTTCAGATGCCCTAAATTTAGAGCATGAGTTAAGAAAATTGAATTTGAAGATGTTTGCACTCAGAAAAGATTTTGATAGCAGGGGATACATTGCTCAACATTTCAGCTTACCCTCTAAATTTCAACACATTCCTCTAATTGAGGATTATTGGGAGGGTTGTACAGATGATTTTGAAGTGATAAGGACCTAGTCTAGGTTTACCCTAGGACAAATTGTTACCCTTAATATTCAAATTGACATCTCGGCAATAGATGAAGATGATGGTGCAGAGGTAATTGATGAGCAATATGAAACTAGAGTTAGGGGTACACCACTCCCTGAAATAGATTGGGATATTGACAAGAGAGAAAGCCTAATAATCAAGACTCTCAATGTGATTAAGAGAACTGAGAAATGGGTTACTAGTAAGAGGCCCCCTATTTTTAGAATACATAATCCCAGAAGAGTTGCACATGCTAAAAATATTGTCAAACCCTTTGTTACTACTGACAAAAATATTTCCCTCATAGGTATTAAAAATAAGAAGAAGTCTTCAGCCAACCCAGTGAAACAAGCTTCCCCTGCCTCCTCACCAGTAAGAAGAAACTTAAGAGGGAGTGTTGGCAAAGAAAGTAACAAGATGGTTAATGAGAAGGAGGTCACAGATCTTGATCGCATGGACACTCAAATGATAGAGCAAGTTGGTTCGAATAATGTGGAGGGAGACACAATGACCCCAAAGATAAATCAGCCAAATTCAGGGGAACCTTTGGCGACCATAGTAGGTGACACTTTGCAGACTCCATCTCCTACTCTCATTTGGTTAGGAAGTTCCATTAACAACAAGAAAAGGAATGTCTTACCGATAACTCTTCTGGTAGAAGACATGGTTAGTAAGTGCTTGGGGGCTAACGTGAAGCCTAAGAGAATTAGGATGGAATCAATGATTGATGTAGATGAGAAAACTGGAAGGTGGGTAGCAGAAAGGGCAATACCTCAGTCTGATAAATAGGTTTTTGAAGCTTCAGTTGAAGACTTCACTATTGAAAAGATAGACTTAGGGGTGGCAAGTAAGGCAACAGATGCAAAGCACCTGGAATGTTCTACACAAAAGATATTACACAGGACCTTCAAGGATGACAAGGACAAGAAAGAATTGAAGGCAACCATATAGAGATTGGCTAAGTTAATTCAAACAGTACAAGAGCCCAGTCCACTTCCATTAGCTCAGGTGCCCCATACATTTGACCCTCATTCACCTGAAGTCTATAAAATGTTGGACCAGATCCAAAGGAATAAAATGGTAGTAGAATTTTTTAATAAATGGGTCGCGAGCATGATCCAACGGGGAGGTGACTATGTCACTTAGTTAATTGAGACTCATTGAGTTGTGATGAAATTCATCTCAGAGTTGTTAGCTGAATTGAAAGAAT
Source organism: Chamaecyparis obtusa (assembly GCA_027943335.1). Lineage (NCBI taxonomy): Eukaryota > Viridiplantae > Streptophyta > Pinopsida > Cupressales > Cupressaceae > Chamaecyparis > Chamaecyparis obtusa. The sequence continues at coordinate 294,241 of BSBK01003002.1, forward strand.
GGAGGAAGGAAAGGAAAAAATGGACTGGCATAGCCAATTAGTTGACTAAGATTGATCATTACGGGGTGCCTAAATTCCTTTTGGAGAAGCCAGTTCATGGCCTGAATGAAGAAGTCCTATATGTTTCCATGAAAAGTATTGAGTGGAGAAACTCAATTATTAAGGATGGTTGCAATGGGGCAACTTGCCTACTCAATGATCTTAAGGGCCTGATCGACAACATGCAAAAAGATCTCAAATGCCTAAACATTGTTCTGATAGATGAGGAAACTCAAGATGTGAAGAAAGTAGAGAAGATAGTTCAGGAGTTGGAGGCAGGAATAATGGCTATTAGAGATAGCAAAGAGTTCATGACAGAAGATCTTACCTCCATAGCTAACATTGAAGCTATGTTGGTTGTCTATGTAGATCATCTAGAGTCTCATAAATCAAGGCTAAATCAAATCTACAAGGACAAGAAGGTTCTCGGACAAAGAATTGCCCTCATTACCCTACCATATCATGCTATAGTTATTAGCGCGGCATTGGCTCATGAGGGGTGGAAGAAGGAACGTGCACCCGGGTCATCACAAAGTTGAATCTGAAGCATCCAGCTCAACCGAGATTGGTGGTCCTACTCGACACTTTATGGGTCATTGTTTTTCAGTTTTCTAGTTTACTATTTTTAGCATTTTCTAGTTATCTTAAGCAGTTGGTTTCTGAAACTCGCGGAGTTTCAAAGACTTTAATATTATTTATAATTGTAATTAATGGCTATATAGAGCCAGGAAGAATCGATTGAAAGGGATGTTAGTTAGTTTATTTACACTTAAGCAATAGCTTAGTTGAAGTTTTAGTATTTTTCTATAAAGACTTGAATTAAGTTTTCCTGAATCAGTGAATGAAAGAAACTTATCAGTATAGATCTATTGGTTTATATTTTTGAGTGGATCTCTGTTGGGGTATTCTATATTGAATGGAATTTCTTAATTGAATGTCTATGTTTTTCTTTGAATCTTAATTTATAGTTGTGTTTTAGATTGGTGTAGTGTTTATTCACTGAAGTCTGTTAGCTTCAATTTTATTAGTTGCTATCAGTGCACAGTAATTATATCATATTGATGGGAGTTACTGTTTCATCCTTACCAAATTTTAGGTCAAAAGTTTGATATTTGTAGAAATGCATTATTCTTTTTCATAAATATTCATTGAAAACATCTCTAGGAGCTGTACTATAATTCAAAGGGTTAAACACCTAAGCTTAATCCATTTGTTAGTAAAGGGTTAATGTTTCATACTGGGCAATAGAGCATTATAAATAAATTTTAAAAGAGACAAATTCATTTACTAACACAATGTAAAGAAAGGGGTCATGGGGACTTCCTAGGGGTCCTAACGTGTGATAAGGCATACTAGGACCCCTAGGAAGTCCCCATGTCCCATTTTGACACATTTGAATGCTCAAGTGTGTCTAAAAGGGTCGTAGGACCCCTTAGGACACACTTGAGTATTCCAATGTGTTGAAAGGGGTGATGGGGACTTCCTAGGGGTCCTAACATGTGATAAGGCATACTAGGACCCCTAGGAAGTCCCCATGACCTCTTTTGACACATTTGAATGCTCAAGTGTATCCTAAGGGATTGTAGGACCCCTTAGGACATACTTGAGCATTCCATTGTGTCAATAGGGGTCATGGGGACTTCCTAGGGGTCTTAATGCGTGATAAGGCATACAACGACTCCTAGAAAGTCCCCATGACCCCTTTTAAAACATTTGAACAATCAAGTGTGTCCAAAGGGGTCATTGGACCCCTTAGGACATACTTGAGCATTCCAATGTGTTGAAAGGGGTCATGGGGACTTCCTAGGGGTCTAAACATGTGATAAGGCATACTATGAACCCTACGAAGTACCCATGACCTATTTTGACAAATTGGAATGCTCAAGTGTGTTTGAAGGGGTTGTAGGACCCCTTAGGACACACTTGAGCATTCCAATGTGTCAAAAGGGCTCATGGGGACTTCCTAGGGGTCCTAACACATGATAAGGTGTTCTAGGACCCCTAGGAAATCCCCATGACCCCTTTTGACACATTTGAACCCTCAAGTGTGTCCTAAGGGATTTTAGGACCCCTTAGGACACACTTGAGGGTTCCAATGCATCAAAAGGGGTCATGAGGACTTCCTAGGGGTCCTAACACATGATAAGGTGTACTAGGACCCCTAAGAAGACCCCATGATCCCTTCTGACACATGTGAATGCTCAACTATGTTTGAAGGGGTTGTAGGAATCCTTAGGACACACTTGACCATTCCAATGTGTCGAAATGGGTCACGAGGACTTCCTAGGAGTCCTAACACGTGATAAGACATAATAGGACCCCTAGGAAGTCCCCATGACTCCTTTTGACACATTTGAACACTCAAGTGTGTTTGAAGGGGTTGTAGGACCCCTCAGGACACACTTGAGGGTTCCAATGTGTTGAAAGGGGTCATGGGGACTTCCTAGGGGTCCTAACATGTGATAAGGGGTACTAGGACCCCTAGAAAGTCCCCATGACCCCTTTTGACACATTTTAAAGCTCAAGTGTGTCTGAAGGGGTCATAGGACCCCTTAGGATACACTTGAGCATTCCAATGTGTCAAAAGGGGTCATGGGGACTTCCTAGTGTTCCTAACGTGTTATAAGGTGTACAAGGACCCCTAGGAAGCCCCCATGACCCCTTTTGACACATTTGAACCCTCAAGTGTGTCCTAAGGGGTCGTAGGACCCCCTGTAATGTCCTTGCTAGGGAACCCATAAGGAATCAGGTCCTTGACCCTAAAACACAACTAACAATTTTTTTTCTCTAACATTCTAACATTACATCATTTGTTACATTCACAAGTACATTCCTTAAGGTTCCCTTAATGAATTCATTTACCTTTATCAAGCATTGAATCTTACTACTTAATCAAATGAATCCCATTTCCTTTTTTTATTTTTTTACTCCTTAACCTTATCTACACACAACTTAATTGCATTAACAATACATAAATAAGCTTTCCATTAAAAGACCTCACTTTCCATTTTCACTTAAGATCATAATAGGAGTGTAAAGTACTTAACCATCTATTGCTAACCAACATAAACCATTCATTGAATCATTTTTGCCACAAGTTTAACTTCCACAAATTATCAGCTATAACCTTGTATAAATCTATTTAAGAATTGAGATCAAAACCTAGTTTAAATATCCTTACATCATACACATTGAACTTATACATTTAAGAAATCGCATCTCATTACTACTTTCAATAACATACATATTTCCTTTCCCTTATTATTTCACCTAGAGATACCCTTCAACCCTTAGCATATCTTTTCACTATTCCACATATCAAAACGAGTTTCCTTTATCTATTGCTTTGTAAATACTTACATAGAACCATTACTTTCATTTTCATTTAAAAATCACAAGAGAGATAGGGTAGGAATTACTTAAACATAATCCATGCCTGATTTACCAATATTCAATCCCCTTTTGAAATTCTTAAAACTACCCTTCCCGAATACATAAATTATTTCTTACAACTTCAACATAATTACAATTACAGTTGCTGCACATGGCCCAAAAGCGTACAAAAAGACAATTACATCAAGTTTCCCACAGGATTACATTACATCTTTACACCTTGATTTAAAAAGATAGAGATTCATGATACAAGAACAAAACTTCACCACTGAATAACTTGGAATCCAAGCCATGACACGAACCACAAACAATACCTCGAAAGAGATTTTCCACCCAACCATGTGAAACTGGTAAAGTTCCACTCCCCATGCTAGGAGATAGAACCAAGGTACTCTCAAGACTCGAAGGAAATCTAAGTCTCAAGAACCAATAACTCCAAGCCTCAAAAGCACAAGAATATAGCACATAAAATATCATCATACTATAACACTGAGGTTAAGGTTCTAGGAGACCACCTAAGTGAGTGTCATCACACAACCTGTATATTGGGATCCTTTCTAGCAACCATGTAACCCCGGTCCCCCCTTTATGAATAGGGATCCATCCTAGCAGTTATCCCTAGTCTCGGTACTCCAATCAAGTCTGTGTGGCCTTTATTATATTTTCTTTCATTATCTTTTGAATCCCCCCTTCCCAGGTTAATTTTTAAGGTTATCACTTTTTACAAACCCACCCATAGGATCATCTGGCAACCACTTTAAGGTTCCAACACCTATGGTGAGCCACTCACTTAGGGGTCCTATTCCCTTACCCCATCACAAACCCAAGATACAAAATAACACTTCCATGTCTCGATTCATAGGTTTAGGAAGCTCCCCTGCACACTCAGGCCCTTAGAGCGAGTCGTAACCTCAACCATATACATAATAGGAACCATTGGAAGAGTGTCTATCACAATACACCTTAAATAATAGCATAGAAATTTCCATAGACATAAATACAACTTTCCATGACTTATTTATAGGTCTAGAGAACCCTCCCATGCACACAGGCCACCAAGATGAGTATTAGCCTCATAAACTAAGCTCAAGTATATGCCGAGTATAGAAACACCATATTACATCAACAAACTAGTAATGAACATACATAGGTGATACAAATTTCTACATGAATTAACACAACATTATGATAAACTTAAAGAAATAAAATAAACATTACGAGATGTACAAAGATGTAGACAGAGGGCAAGATCAAGGTTGGAAGATACAGACCAAACCCCAAGCCAAACAGGTACCCAACACTTAAATCCGTGACTCCAAAGTTTACAAAATAAGTCCAAATAGAACATAAAATTAATATAAATTATAAGATAATAAATATTTATGGGTAAATTAATGTACTATAAACTAATTAACCTATAGGAACCAATGAATCAAGGGAGAAGAAAAGGCAATCATGTCTTAGAAAGGTGGCTAGATATTACATATTTAAGTTTTGATGACTCTTCTCTTGTAGGTTGGTTGCAAGAGGGATATAGATCAAGAGAGGAGTAAAATAGAGTTTTAGATATTTCCTAGTGGTTAGAATTAGAAGAGACCCTTTATCTGTGTGAGTTTAGAGATTATTTGAGAGATCTATACATGACTAATTTTAGAACCATATATATGACTGCTATAAAAATACAGTCTCGGTACGGTAAGCATAACTTTTTTTTGAAGCGTTAGATCTTCCTAATTTTCACATATGTTGGATAAAACCTAATTTCACACATTCTCACTGGAGAGATTTTAAAATTAATGTGATATTAAAAATTTATGCACAACATAGTACAGGTATATGAAAATAAACCAAAAAAATTACATATTCTTTTTCATCACCATCCTAATTACAAATCATTTCACAAAATAAACTTTGCAAACCATATAAATATTTAATAACACAAACATGTACATATATAAATATATCAAATCATAATTATATAATCAATCATAGAATTCCAAGAAAGATTTCATAAACCAAAAATCATAAAAACATACATATTCTACTTCTCAGAAACACATAGAAATACACAGAAGATAAGATATTTACATTTTATTTTTCAATACATAGTAAAAAATCACATATAAATCAAATAAAATATCATTTAAATACTCAAACACACACACACATAGGATAATTGGAGAATTCATCCCAGTTAAGACCCTACCTGGGATCCTGCAGAGAATTCTCTTCCCTTGGCCGGAGACTCTTTGCAAATATTCAAGCCTTGAGTAGATAGCCTCAAGGAGAGCTTCCTCTCAAAATCTAATTCCAAAAAAATACACACACTCTTGTCTTCACAAAATCAAAGACTCTCAAACTCACAGAAACTTCAAATAAATTTCTGGACAACTCCCAAAAATCTTCCAAAAATTCTCATTCCCAAACCACACAAAATTGTAATTATTTATCCTCCAACTATGTGGTTGGGGGAGTTGCTTTACGGGAAGAAACTTCTCCAACTTCCATAGTTGGTTGTAAAATTAACCAAAACATTTCCGTAAAAGACTTAATAAAGTTTTAATAAATTTAATTAAAATATCTTAAAAAGAAAACCATAACAAGAAAGTCAAACAAATAACTTTCAAGAAAAACACATAGCACACACAGAAACCAACTAGCCTAACTTATAGGAGGTCTTGAGTTCAACTCCCTTCTAGATAGCTGGTTTTACTACAAAGAGCATTTCTTTTATTAATTACCATTATTACTTATTATTTTCACTTTTTATTTAATACACTTCATTCAATACACTTTATCTAATTATTAAACTACCATCTTCACAAGAAATTTGAAACATACAAATAATATTATTTATATATGCATGGGTATATGCATGTGCACCCACATATACACATACCTATATAATATACAATCAATTATAACATAGGTATAGAATAAATTATATATATATATATATATCTATATATATATATATATATATATATATATATATATATATATATATATATATATATATATATATATATATATATATATATATATATATATATATATAAGTACAATTCTAACTCACAACATAAATCTTAGAATAACATCAAATCACAAATCACAAGACCACATCACATACTGCATTCAAATCCCCCAACTAGGGTAACCTCCTAAATGGAAAACTAAGTCTACGGGTAACCTTGAGAGTAATCTTGATAATATCTCCACACAACAACCGTTCAAGGATTTTTAAGGCATGCTCAAACCTGTGTAGCCAGGTGGAGTCGATGCCTAGTGTATGTGACTGAATGTGACCTCTAAATCAGGCACAACACAACATGGTCATTATTCACTTGATAGAATTCGGGAGAGAGTATGAAGAACTCAATCCAAATTCCATGGTGAGGCGACCTGTTGCCTCCTATGTGAATGGGGTGTTTGAATACTCTCAGAATGAGAGCCAATAGCTGGGAGACCAATTCAACAATGGAGGATTTCCAAGAAGCAATAAAGATGAGCAAGATGAAATTAATCTAAGATGAAGTGCAATTTAATCTAAGAATGAGGATGCAATTAATCTAAGAGCTTTGAAAGAAATATGAAAAGCAGATTTTTATTTGATTTTGAAATAAAGATGATATTAGACTAAGAACAAGTAAGCAAATTTAATCTAAATGTGAAATGCAATTACACTAATATGAGAAATTAAACTAGATAATGCAATAAAAGAGCTTTGAAAATAATGAGATATGAGACTAAAAAATGCTATAGTAAGGATGCTCTCAAAAATTGCTCTCTCTTGAATGAGAAAAAGAGGCTCATTAAATAGAAAAGCCCGGAGAGGAATGAAGAGTTTCTTGATTTGTAACTCATGACCCTTCATTTCCAAATTGAGACAAAAATGCAAGAATTACTTAATAAAAAGAATGGAAAATGCCACACAGGTGGCCTTTCGAATATCTTGAATTATTAATTCAAAGAGGTGTGTCCATTTGAATATCAAGCAATTATTGATTCCTTTTTATGGGTAATTAGCTAAAGGGGGTGGATTTAATTTAATTAGAAAGCACTTAGGACTTTAGAATTAAATTAATTTATCATAGGGGTAATTTAGCCAATTAAGTCAAAGACTTTAAGAATTAATTTAATATTTGATTATTGCAAATTGGGGTTTTTGCAATTGACATCAAGTCAAGTAAAGTCAAGCAGAAGAGAGAAAATTTCCTAGGGAACTAGGACTTTGGTGATGTAAAATCGAGATAATGCACCAAAATTGATGAAATTAAATAGGTGCCAATTTTGGGGTATTACATTTGCCCCTCTTTGAATTGATGTGCAAACAGCACATTGATTCAAAGAATAGTCTAAAGTGACAGATGAAAGTAGATCAAAAGCATGAATTTCCCGAAGTCTAAGTTAGATTGCGAAGACAATGGTTCTTGAGAGAGATGAGAATCGGGATTAGATTGCCCCAATGCCCCAGAGTGAGATTTAGATGTAGATTAGGACTGTCTCCAGAATTGGGGTTAGATTGTCCCAATACGAAGCTCAGCCCTCCGAGACCCAGGTTAGATTGTCCAAATAACGGTGTAAAAGAGATTTCAAGAGTCATCTCCAGAATGAAGATTGACTCCTAGGAATCAGGGTTAGATTGCCCCAATACCCAATAGATTTCAAGAACCATCTCCAGAATGAAGAATGATCCTCGAGGATCCAAGTTAGATTGGTCGGATACCTAAGAGATAGATTTCCAGATGACAAGATGCGAGGCGTGAAGATGCCCCTAGCAATGAGGACTAATGATTCAAATCAGACTGATTCAAGAATAGATTCGACAAGATTCAAATGATGTAATCATCCTGCCCCCTCGGGAGTGAAATTGAAAGATGACATGTCAGAAGGATGATAAACAACAAGAGATTGCAGAGCAAAAGCAATTAGACTAGATTTGGGAAGCTGCAGAAGGGAATCAGAGCAAAGCAGAGGTCTTGTTGACCAAGTTTGACCAGGGTTGACCATGGTTGACCAAATTTTGAATAGGGTTGACTTGATGAAAAGAAGCAAAGATTTGAGAACATGATGCAAAGATGAGGATATGGCAGGAAGATGACACCAGAAGGCTGAGTGCACAAGCATCCGATCCAAAAGGAGTCCAATATTTAAAATGTGATTTTGAGCCACTTAGAGATGTCAGATTTTTATTTCGATCCTGAAAAAGGATGCAACCAAGATGAGACTGGGACAAAAGATGAGAACCTTTGATGAGCAGATCCAAAAGAAAGCAATCAAGAGAGAAACAAGAAAGTGCTCCAAATGCAAGCCTAGAATGAAAGATGCAAGTCTAAATGTAGGCCTAGGATGAACAAATGCAATCCTCTAGACTCGGCTATTGGACTCATCATATTTATCATCATTGAGTTTGTTTAAGCACGGGACAATTGCAAGATGCCATACAATTCTCCCCAACATGAGAATATGAATATGACATAAGTCTTAAATTTGTCGGAATGAGGTGTAAGCATTAAGGCACAAGAAGCCAGAATGACCTGAACACCTATTCCTTTTAATTTAGCAAGTTAAAATAAGCATCAAAGCACATTTTCTAGAATGACCTGAATGTCTCTTGTGAACAAACACACCAAACATGTGAGAGATCTTTCTTTTGCCAAAGAGTGCTTGCAGTGACCCCTATGTTCACTTAGCAAGATGAGCGTTAGCAATTCCAAATGTAGCAAAAGAAGTCACTCAAAACAAACAAGGAGAAGAACCAACCTCACCAAGGTGTCCATATAAAAGGAGTTGAGGTATGCATGGCCATCCAATACGAGATGAAGGCTCTTACAAATTGACATCCTTCTTATGTAGATTTCTTGGATCATTGGAACTAAAACAACAAATAGAAAGCAAAAAAGAAAAGCAAAAAAACAAGCACTCAAAGAAAACAAAGCTCAACATGCCTCAAAGGAACACACATTTAGTTTTAGTTTTAGTTTAAGTTCATGTTCAAGTGGATTGAAGTTGATTTGGAAAGATAACGTTTGAAGTCTCAACAAGATAATGATAGCAGGCAGACGTAGTGAGAATCACCAGTGACCATCGCAAGGGACAAAGTCTCAAGAAAATATCAGGAAGCTAACAAAGTATCGGCGGGAAAACACAATGAGAACCATTGGTGAACGATATGAGAGAGATCCTCAAAGAAAGAAATCTCATAGATATTAGCGAAACATTAGTAGGTAGACGCAGTGAGAACCACTAGTGACTGATGTAAGGGAGAAATCCTGAAGAAGAGAGATCAAACAAAAGCTAGGTATCAATAGGCAGGCATAGTGGGAACCACTGGTGACTGATACACAAGAGACTCTCAAGGAGAGAAATCTCAAAAGTAGCTAGGAATCAGCAGGCAGACACAGTGAGAACCACTGGTGACTGATGCTCAAAAAGAGTTTCTGGAAGTGATAGGACAATGCTCCCTAGACTAGGTAGGTGCCCCCAAGTGTGAACCAATTCCAATCTATGAAGAGTCGAGAAAAATCTTGAAGACACTGAAAGCAAGGCATGAGCTAGAAAACTAAAGCAGGAAACAAAGGAAGCAAACTAAAGCTGGAAAGCAAACTAAAGCAAGAAACTAAGAGCCAAGCGATGTCGAGATGAGATGCAGCTTGAGGAAAGAAGAGGTGCCTATTAACAGGTTTTCACCATCTTGGCAGAGATTCTATTTTTGCTACCATGATGCCTGTTTACCAGGTTTTCATCAATGGCACATTTTTCTCTTTTTCAATTTTTTTGTACTTTCCTCTTTTTTTTATTTTCTTTGTATTTTTGAATATTTTATTTTTTTGTATTTTTATTTTTTTCATTTTTTTTGGTATTATCAAGGTACCTGTTTACCAGGTTTTCACCAGGATAATAGAGACATCAAAGCACTTGTTTGCTAGGTTTTCACTAAGATGATCATTTTTTCAGGACATTTTGCAATTTTTAAGATTTTTTGCAATATATCAATTTTTTAGGATTTTTTCAGGATCAATAAGTATGTACATGAGCATACTAAGAATGTCAGCTATAGAAATTCTTCAAATGAAGAGCGTTGATGGGCTCTTTGAGTTTCTCTCCTTCAGTAGGAATCTCTGAGAACATAGTATTTGTAGCAGTAGGCAACCGAGAAGTTGTAGAATAAGAACCAGATGTTGTAGTAGTAACAGGAGAGCCAACCAGTAGTGTCCAACAGTCAAGAGATCCATAGTCAAGAAAAGATCACTTAAGTGAGACCCACAAACATCCTCGTGGACACATCTTAACTCTTTATTAGATTTCCCACGCTCTAAACACTTAGGGAGAGTACATTCTAGATTTCTCTTAGTCATGTCATTAGCAATGAGGAGATGCTGATATGCACTTTGGGACAAGGCAAGATGGAGTGAAGAGGGTAAAGTATGAGAGGCAAGGTCGATGGAATGGAGGGAAGCATGAGAATTTTGGAAGCTCAAATGGCAACTTTGATTTTTCCTTTCCTTGGAATCCACATAGCTTTTGAATTTTTTCTTCTTTACTTTGAGGTGCTTTTGATGACAATGCCTATAGAATGGATTTTGAGATCCATTTTTTATTTTATTTTCTGGCTTTTGATTGTCTTCTTCTTTTTGAGGGCCTTTGCGGTCTTTTGAACACCCCTCTTGCTTTCCTTTCTTCATAGTCACATGTCGATTAGATGGGACATGGTGACCTTGAGATATAAGTGGATTCTCATTATTTTTATTTTTATGTTGCACATCCAAGTTACTTCCAAAAGACTCAGGAATTGTGGATGAAAAAGGCTTATATGATTGGTTTAGGTGGAGAGATGGAGATGGAAGTGGACAGGCCACTTTTTTGGGAGATGAAGGGGGAAGAAAAGTTGATGGGATGGGCTCAAGTGCAAATATATCAGTATCATCCTCATCATTCATGGATGCATCAGGTAGATCAAGAAAGTAATCTTCCATAGAGCATTGTCGATTGTGAGTCATCTTAGAAGAGTCAGATAAGTTTGGAGGAATATTATGTGAGCCTAACCAAGATGGTCTACTCCAAGAGTTAGGTCCCCTTTCAGGTGGTAAGAGTGCATGAATAGGAACCATTTCAATTCTAGATCTACCAATATTCCATGAAGCTGTAATAGAATGGGGTCTTACATACCCATGATTTGCTGGAGGAGTAGGAGTATAGCTTGGAGTAGATGGCCTAGGAGCCATAGGAATGAGCTCCACAGGAGGGTGGAAAGGATCATCATCAATAGCTTGATCTGGAGGATCATAACTTTCTCCTCTTTCTAAGTTGTTAAGACTAGCATATAGATGCATAGCATCAACTGGTATTTCTATAGTAGCATTTGATATGGAGTCCCATTCAGCTAGAGACATAGTTGGAGGCATACTTTCTTCATTGTTGTCATCTAACATAGGAAGTGTTTCTTTAACAGTAGGATCTTGTTCAGTAGTAGAAGCAGCAGAGTAATCTAGAATAGGCATACCTTGAGGCATACCCAAGAGGAGGGAAGCATCCAATAGTTGCTCCCAATCAGTATGTGTGCCATTGGAGTTGGCAGCAGTAGGAGTCTATTCAATATCAGAAGTGGTGGAATAATCTACAATAGGCATACCTTGAGGCATACCCAAGAGAAGGGAAGCATCTAATAGTTTCTCCCAATTAGTATGTGTGCCATTGGAGGCAATGACATATTCATTAGTAGCTGCAGTAGTAGAAATTTTTTCAGTAGAGTGTATAAAATCCTCCTGGTGAGGACCAAGATCATGTTCTTGAAGCACTTGAAAAGGTAGATAAGAATCTTTCTGGTAGTTTGAATCAAAATTTTGATCATTCAAGGGTCTCTCATGTGTCATAGGTTGAATCTATGTTTCTTCATCATCTAAATCTGCATGTGAGTGCAAGCTGCAGCTAGGTTGGTCAAGCTCATAGCTCTAATAGCCAATACCAAATCCATCTTCAGAAGGTTCCTCACAAGAATGTGGAGATGGAGGGAGAGATTTCAAAGACAAGATGGACTCAATCTGATATTCCCCCATGCCAATATCTTTGATCTTCAGGGTTTTTTCTATTTCTTTTAGCTTAGCATCATAGAACTCAGTGGACTCTCTATTGGCGGGAACAAAGCTATTTGTCGCTTGGGTAAGCATCTTAGCAGAGAAAGTATTTAGGCTAGCACTATTGTCAATGAGGATGCGGGGGATACTCTTGGGGCCTATCATAACTTTAGTGTGTAGGAGAGCGTTATACGGGTGGCTCAACAAGTGATCATCTTCTTTAGAGAAGGATAAATAATGAGGTGAAGTCAAGTGACCTGCCATAGATTAAAGCTGGTCAAGATCGAGATCTTTGGGGACATTTGCCTCAGTGAGGACTTTATCCATAGATAGTTTTGGTCTAGATGTTGAAGGTTCAGGACCTTTGAGAACAATCTTCACACAAGATCGAGTGATAGCATTTGCACAAGCTGGAGACTGTGTGGATTTATGAGAGGGAGACGCGGGGCCTCGCAAGACAAAGGAAGTTTTGGGTTTAGGAGTATCCTCACTCCCTGGATCAATGATCATGTCATAGTGAGAGATCCAAGGTTTGTTTTTAGCAAATCTGGAAGGCAGTTGAGCTTTTGTCGTAGCTTTCTCAATGGCATTGATTGTTTGCATGCTAGAGCTGAGATTAAAGACAGACTTTGAGGGTTTTGGCATCACATTGTCAACAACCCTATCATTCATAACATCTATGTTTTTGTTGACAATCTTATCCTTATCCTTGTCTGAGGGAGAAGGTCCTTGCTTGTCTTTGTTCAAAGTCAATTCTCCCTTCTTGACCATAAATGCTTCTATCCTCACAGCCCACCTAATCATATTGTCAAAAGTGAGGGGACCTCGTAATCGTACTTGGTATCAAAAATTTGGGACAAGATTGTCCAAGAAGATATCGATCTTTTTAGACTCAGGTAATTCATGCAGATACTTCATGCATAGTTGTCTCCATCTCTGGAGAAATGTTAGGAGAGGCTCCCCTTGTCGCTGTTTCAAATTGCAAAGGTCCTAGATGTTGACCCGGTATTGAATACTGTGGGATTGATCATAACTCTTGTCATTTTGAGACTGACCATGACCTTGGTCATTTGGAGATTGCTTATGACTAGCACTGAATTTATCTACCCTTGGGAAGGGGAATGGATCTCCCATATTGTTGGTAGTATTCTGAGAGATCGTGAAAGAGTCGATAGGTTCAAAAGAATCAATAGGTTAAATTTTAGAAAGTGACCCTTTAGAGTCTTGCTCATCTTGAAACAATGGGTTATAATATCCTTGAAATAATAAGTCAGACTGTATCTGAAACAATGGATTGTAATACTCTTGGAATGAGGAGGAATGTGAGGATCTCTCACAAAGTTCAGATTTTGTAATGGATTTAGAATGATCTATGTCTTGATTATGAGGTATACTTTGATCTTGATCAGCGTTATGAATGGGATAAGTCTTGGCACTTCGAGTCATGACATTCATAGACGAAGATGTAACGAGCAAAGATTCGGGATAAAGCTAGACTCTGTCTCTAAGATAATGAAAAGGAGATAAATGGCTAGAACAGCCAAGATGAAAGATGAACTTGGTACAAATTGTCAAAAAGAGATAGCTAGAACAGCCAAGATAAGACAATTGCAATGCAAGGTACAAGAGCACAATGAGATAAGGTAGACTAATGAGAGACAATATGAGTCAAAGCAAAGATCAATTGATCCCTAACTCAGGACAATCAATTTCTGACGGTGAACGATAGGAAAATAGAAAAATAGATCATGGACAAAAAAGTAGATCAGATTTATGTCATTGATCAAGCACATAAGATAGCAATCAAGGAGTTCAACCAAACATTCTTCAAGCAATGGGCAAGGGACAAAGCAACCTTGCGCTTGAATAGGAATAGTTACTTAGTATTTCTACTCCTTAAGGACTCTACTTGTGTATGTTCTTGAGAATGTTTTAGCAGGCACTTAAAACAAAACAACATCCTAGCAAATTATCTACAAGGATATACATGGCTTTTCTAAAAGGTGTCCTCAATATACACAAGGTACGTGAGGCCCAAATCCGTAGATGAGAAGAATTAGAAATCACACAGCCAGGGGGAGACGGTAACCCAAATCTCCTCCTTCACTTCTCAAAGGTATAAAGTTCTTTGAGGCTTAGCCAAGAGTGAAATATAACTCATTCCCAAGAGAGGTGTCTTTGGATTCACCTCCCGATATTTATACTCCATTGGAACACGAGAGTTAAGGTCATCCCTTGAGGTGATGAAATCCCCAAGCAGGCCTTCTAGAAATAAAAAAGTAAGTAATTCACTATCAAAAGTATTGGGAAGCACTAAAGGTGGAACACTTAACGCTTAAAGCAAATATGAGGTGAGTCCACAAGGTGGAACACTTAACACCTCACACAAGCTACAAACGAGTCCACAACCTAGAAAACAAGTGAGTTCCAAAAAGCACAAAAGGGTTGCCTAGTGGAACAATTAACGCTTCTTTCCTATAGACCCCTCCCCTTTAATGTGGCACTGAGATTGCAACCATAGGGTGGAAATGAGGGGCCGGTGGATTAGCGAGTCCAATAACCCAAGATAGCAATCTAGATCAATCACAAGTAATCTAAGACTGCTAATCAATACTACTCATAAGTGCAAGAGGGTTTGAATCATGGAATATTTAACTTTCCAAGTAAACATGAAGTGAGTCCACAAAGTGTGCATTTAACTCTTCATGTAAACAAGGAATGAATCCATGCCCTCAATCACTCAATGAGATATTTGATATTGGAACTAAGAATTACTTAAGGTTTAAACACAAGCATTCACTTACACAAACTTGTATGAAAGAAAATCTATGTTCATTCATTTCCCATTAAGAGCATCAATTGAAATATGTTCTATGAAAGCATGTAAACACTCAAGCCAAACACATGAGAGATTAATTTTATGCCCAAACCAAGTGTTATAAATATTTTAAGAACTCACCTTAGGTCCAAAGATCTGCAATCTAGCATTTAGCACACATCCGAAAGTACAGAATCAAGACAAATCAATGGGAAACCGTAAGATATGTAACATTGTTGTCTTCAAGACAGTCTTTCAAGAATGATTTATTTGACCCATAAAATCACAATATTAAAATTTCTGGAAAGAATAAATTTTTTAGCCAACATGAAGAACTACCATTTCCCAAAATTATAAGGTCTTATGATTCCATTTGGTTCTTCAACCAATAACATTTTCAGACTGCAATTTTTCTATCATAAATCAGATTTAAAACACCAAACCCTGCCTAGGGAATCACATATCTTTCTCAAAAAGAATCCAAATGAAACCAAACCAAATTCATAGTAACTATTAATGAATCTCATTTCCAAATATGTAAGCCATTTATTTTTTACATTCATAAATCATTTTTTAAGAGCAAATCATTGCTTGCAACTCCAATGCAGATTGTTCAAAACTAGTTTTCACTCAAATACCCATAACTTTCACAAATCTACATAAAAATGACTCAAACTAAAAGGAAATGAAAGATAATTCATGTGTCTTTCTAATGAATATTATTAGAGATCCTGATTCTTCATAATTTGTCCGTACTAGACGTTTCAATCTGACTATATTCAGAGAATCTCAAATCTGCAAATACCCACTTTCACCAAAATGATCATAACTTATTCATTTATATATAAAAATGAACCAAACCAAAAGAATAAGAAAGAAGATTCATAATTATATCCATCCATTACTATATTACAAGGTTTCCAAGCTGTACATGACCGTAAAAGGCCTAAAACCAACACTAAAACTGAAAAACCAATCAAGAATGAGGCCAGAAATTGATTTTTTCTGCCCCACGGTGGGCGTCAAAATGTATGTGACTGAATGTGACCTCTAAATCAGGCACAACACAAAATGGTCATTATTAACTTGATAGAATTCGGGAGAGAGTATGAAGAACTCAATCCAAATTCCATGGTGAGGCAACCTGTTGCCTCCTATGTGAATGGGGTGTTTGAATACTCTCAGAATGAGAGCCAACAGCTGGGAGACCAATTCAACAATGGAGGATTTCCAAGAAGCAATAAAGATGAGCAAGATGAAATTAATCTAAGATGAAGTGCAATTTAATCTAAGAATGAGGATGCAATTAATCTAAGAGCTTTGAAAGAAATATGAAATGCAGATTTTTATTTGATTTTGAAATAAAGATGATATTAGACTAAGAACAAGTAAAATTTAATCTAAATGTGAAATGCAATTACACTAATATGAGAAATTAAACTAGATAATGCAATAAAAGAGCTTTGAAAATAATGAGATATGAGACTAAAAAATGCTATAGTAAGGATGCTCTCAAAAATTGCTCTCTCTTGAATGAGAAAAAGAGGCTCATTAAATAGAAAAGCTCAGAGAGGAATGAAGAGTTTCTTGATTTGTAACTCATGACCCTTCATTTCCAAATTGAGACAAAAATGCAAGAATTACTTAATAAAAAGAACGGAAAATGCCACACAGGTGGCCTTTCGAATATCTTGAATTATTAATTCAAAGAGGTGTGTCCATTCGAATATCAAGCAATTATTAATTCCTTTTTATGGGTAATTAGCTAAAGGGGGTGGATTTAATTTAATTAGAAAGCACTTAGGACTTTAGAATTAAATTAATTTATCATAGGGGTAATTTAGCCAATTAAGTCAAAGACTTTAGGAATTAATTTAATATTTGATTATTGCAAATTGGGGTTTTTGCAATTGACATCAAGTCAAGTAAAGTCAAGAAGGAGAGAGAAAATTGCCTAGGGAACTAGGACTTTGGTGATGTAAAATCGAGATAATGCACCAAAATTGATGAAATTAAATAGGTGCCAATTTTGGGGTATTACACCTGGTACCTACATCCTGCAACACCAACCGACATGTATACATATATTTATATATAAAAAGATAATGGTAAACAAGGAGGGAGAGTGTGATATCATGTGGACCTCCCGTAGTAGTAACTATGACTGCCTCCCCTCATCCTACACTCACATCAGATAGTGACATCAACAAAGCATAAATCATGGATTAGCATGATTAGTACCAAAATAATCTCTATTTCATATTGCATCATAACATAATCATGTAAATGTGAATTATGTATTGACTTTCACAAATCAGTTTAATCATTAGGCATCTACTCATAATGTCTCATTACCAAAATAATTCATGCAATCCTCACTATACAAATCATGTCTAATCTCAAGTATAACAAGTAACATCATTAGAGTAAGTAATACATCTAACCCCTTTAAGTGATTATAATTAATTAACCTAAGATAATCTTAAATATTAGTAAGGAGCATTTCACATAGAATCATATAAGTCTATCAGGTGATCCTTTTAGCATTAAGGTCCTAAACTATCACTAACACACAAGAAGATGTATAGGAACATACCTATGCAATATTATTATTTCTCACATTAAAATATGAATTTATAATGATTAGGAAGAAACCATCTCAAGAAGGATCATTCTCT
Organism: Chamaecyparis obtusa; assembly: GCA_027943335.1. Classification (NCBI taxonomy): domain Eukaryota; kingdom Viridiplantae; phylum Streptophyta; class Pinopsida; order Cupressales; family Cupressaceae; genus Chamaecyparis; species Chamaecyparis obtusa. The sequence goes on from BSBK01003002.1 coordinate 312,243, forward strand.
GAACCATGAAATCACTTATAACACTCTAACTTCCTAGAGATCATAACCAAGATTGTTAGGGTTGGAGGGGCATTACACCCCCTAGGACACACTTGAGAGTTCAAATGTGTCAAAAGGGGTCATGGGAACTTCCTAAAGGTGCTAACACATGATAAGGCATACCAGGACCCCTAGGAAGTCCCCGTGACTTGTTTTGACACATTTGAATGCTCAAGTGTGTCCGAAGGGGTCGTAGGACACCTTGGGACACACTTGAGCATTCCAATGTGTTGAAAGGGGTCATGCAAACTTCCTAGGGGTCCTAACACATGAAAAGGTGTACTAGGACCCCTAGGAAGTCCCCATGACCCCTTTTGACACATTTGAATGCTCAAGTGTGTCCTAAGGGGTCCTATGACCCCTTAGGACACACTTGAGCATTCAAATGTGTCAAAAGGGGCCATGGGGACTTCCTAGGGGTCCTAATACATGATAAGACATACCAAGATTTATAGGAACTCCCCATGACCCCTTTAGACACATTTGAATGCTCAAGTTTCTGAAGGGGTCGTAAGACCCCTTAGGACACACTTGAGCATTCCAATGTGTCAAAAGGGCTCATGGGGCCTTCCTAGGGGTCCTAATGTGTGATAAGGCATACTAGGACCCCTAGGAAGTCCCCATGACCCTTTTTGACACATTTGAACCCTCAAGTGTGTTCTTATGGGTTGTAGGACCCCATAGGACACACTTGATGGTTTCAATGTGTCAAAAGAGGTCATTAGGACTTCCTAGGGGTCCTAACTCGTGATAAGATGTACCAAGACCCCTTGGAAGTCTCTATGACCCCTTTTGAAACATTTGAACACTCAAGTGTGTCCGAAGGGGTTGTAGGACCCCTTAGGACACACTTGAGCATTTGAATGTGCTAATAGGGGTCATGGGGACTTCCTAGGGGTCCTAACACATGATAAGGTGTACTAGGACCCCTAGGAAGTCCCCATGAAACCTTTTGAAACATTTGAATGCTCAAGTGTGTCTGAAGGGGTTGTAGGATCCCATAGGACACACTTGAGCATTCCAATGTGTTGAAAGGGGTCATGGGGACTTCCTAGGGGTCCTAACATGTGATAAGGTGTACTAGGACCCCTAGGAAGTCCCCATGACCCCTTTCGACACATTTGAATTCTCAAATGTGTCCGAAGGGGTTGTAGGACCCCTTAGGACACACTTGAGAATTCCAATGTGTCAAAAGGGGTCATGGGGACTTTCTAGGTGTCCTAACATGTGATAAGACATACTAGGACCCCTAGGAAGTCCATGTGACCCCTTTTGATAGATTTGAATGCTCAAGTGTGTCCGAAGGGGTTATAGGACCCCTTATGACACACTTGACCATTCCAATGTGTCAATAGGGGTCACAGGGACTTCTTAGGGGTCCTAACACATGATAAGGTGTACTAGGACCCCTAGGAAGTCCCCATGACCCCTTTTGAAACATTTGAATGCTCAAGTGTGTCTGAAGGGGTTGTAGGACACTATAGGACACACTTGAGCATTCAAATGTCTCGATAGGGGTCATGAGTACTTCCTAGGGGTCCTAACATGTGATAAGGTATACTAGGACCCCTAGGAAGTCCCTGTGACCCCTTTTGAAATATTTGAATGCTCAAGTGTGTCTGAAGGGGTCATAGCACCCCTTAGGACACACTTGAGCATTTTAATTTGTCCACATGAGTCATGGGGGCTTCCTAGGGGTCCTAACACGTGATAAGGTGTACTAGAATCTCTAGGAAGTCCCCATGATCCCTTTTGACACATTTGAATTCCCAAGTGTGTGCAAAGAGGTCTTAGGACCCCTTAGGGCATAGTTGAGCATTCCAATGTGTTGAAAGGGGTCATGGGGACTTCCTAGGGATCCTAAAGTGTGATAAGGCATACTAGGACCCCTAGGAAGTCCCCATGACCCCTTTTTACACATTTGAATCCTCAAGTGTGTCCAAAGGGGTTGTAGGACCCCTTAGGACACACTTGAGAATTCCAATGTGTTGAAAGGGGTAATGGGAACTTCCTAGGGGTCCTAATGCATGATAAAGCATACTAGGACCCTGAGGAAGTCCCCATGACTCCTTTTGAAACATTTGAATGCTCAGGTGTGTCCAAAGGGGTTGTAGGACCCCTTAGGACACACTTGAGCATTGTAATGTGTTGAAATGAGTCATGGGGACTTCCTACGGGTCCTAACGCATGATAAGGCATACTAGGACCCCTAAGAAGTCCCCATGAGCCCTTTAGAAACATTTAAACACTCAAGTGTGTCTGAAGGGGTTGTATGACCCCTTAGGACACACTTGAGCATTCCAATGTGTCAAATGGGGTCATGGGGACTTCCTAGGGGTTCTAACACATGATAAGGTGTACTTGGACCCCTAGGAAGTTCCCATGATGCCTTTTGACACATTTGAATGCTCAAGTGTGTCCGAATGACACTTGAGCATTCAAATGTTTCAAAAGGGGTCATGGGGACTTCCTAGGGTCCTAGTACACCTTATCACATGTTAGGACCCCTAGGAAGTCCCCATGGCCCCTTTCAACACATTGAAATGCTCAAGTGTGTCCTAAGGGGTCCTACGACGCCGTCGAAAACACCTAAGGATTCAAATGTTTCAAAAGGGGTCATGGGAACTTCCTAAGGGTCCTAATGCATGATAAGGCCTATTTGGACCCCTAGGAACTCTCAATGACCCCTTTTGACACATTTGAATGCTCAAGTGTTTCTAAAAGGGGTCGTAGGAGCCCTTAGGACACACTTGACCATTCCAATTTTTCAATAGGGATCATGGGGACTTCCTAGGGGTCCTAACACGTGATAAGGCATACTAAAATCCCTAAAAATTCTCCATGACCCCTCTTGACACATTAGAACCCTCAAGTGTGTCCTTATGGGTTGTAGCACCCCTTAGGACACACTTGAGGGTTCCATTGTATCGAGAGAGAGAGAAAGAGAGAGAGAGAGAGAGAGAGAGAGAGAGAGAGAGAGAGAGAGAGAGAGAGAGAGAGAGAGAGAGAGAGAGAGAGATTTTGCAAAAAATTTGGTAGGAGATATTGGATATCTGATAATATTGGATATCTGATCATTTTGGATATCTGATATTATCAGATATCCGATTCTGTTTACTATTGTAAAAAAAAAAGATTCTTTGGGTTCCTCGAGAGAGTCACATTTTTTTCCTGGATTATGGGATTCAATTTGCCATGAGAAGACAAAAAACCACTTTTTGAGATGATTTTCTCTATTACCAAAGGTATTTGCATCTTCTTTTTGGTCTAACTATGGGGAGTAGTAGTCATCGAAAACATAAACAAAAGAGGAGACTCACAAATGAAGATGTTGAAGTGTATAGAGAAATGGATAGGGTTGCCCATCAGAACAAGAGACAAGGTATGTTAAATATTAATGAAGATGTCAGCATAGACCCACCTTTGAATGTGGTTTCAAGTGAAGAACATGAATTTGAAGATGAAAATGTAGGTTTTGAAAATGAGAATTTAGGTTTTGAAGATGAAAATGTAGGTTTATAAAATGAACATGTAGATGTGGCCAATGGAAGTGTGGACATTGTAAATGACAATCCACCAATTGAATATGAAGGAATTAACAATGATAATGGTGTAGAAGAACCAAATCAATGTTACACATCTCCAAATTATATGATTAATGAAGTCCCTTCGGAGGAAGAAAGAAAAACTTCAAAATTGAGACCTTCAAGAAGAACTAAATGGTTACTTGAAATTGACGAGAACATAATGAGAAATTTCAATGGAAAGAGATCAGAAAGAACTGTTAGGTTGTGGGTTTCAAAACTTTTTGATCAATATTTTAGGCACAAGATGTTGGTTGAGCAATGTAAAATGTTTGTGCAATTGTTAAAGATGTAGAAGATGAGATGTATACTAGTCAAATTGAAGATTAGTGTGAACAAGAAAAAGGAACAGAATTCTATTATTGTGAGAAATCTTTTTAGTGCTCTCAATTCCATTGGGAAGAATACCAAGGAAAAAGATAAGAGAGCCACTAGGAGGGTTATTACAATCTCCTTAGTAAGCCATCATTTGAGAAAGGCTCATTTGATGAGACAAACTTGTGTTGACTTGAATCTAAATCATAAAAGTTTAGATAGAGAACTTTCAAGAAGAGAAAGACTTGATGATCCTCTTCAAAATGATACATGGACTTATGGTGGGAGACTTTCACATTGTGATAAGAATCTTACCGATGCTATGAAGGATCAAATTCAACTATTTTGGCAATCTAACTCAAGAGTGTCACCAAATGTGAAGGATGTCTTGAAGTTGAGAATTGGCATTCGAGATCACACCCCGCATCCCAAACATTATTTGGAGGTGAGTCAAACAATGTTTTTCAAAAAAATTTGTGAGACACATCCAACATTGAAAATATCACAAAGATCTTTTGAAGCCCTAAAGCCTCTTTTGTGCGTGCCTCTTAAGATTCGAAATACTTGTTGTTGCAAATATCATGTGGATTTTTCAATGCACCATGAATTGTTATGATCCATTCATTCTAATTTGCATAGCAGTGAAATGTTGGAGGAGTGTGGTGCAAGTGCTCTTCCAAAATCATCAAGAGACTTGCTAGATCATTTTTTATGTCCTAGAGATGATGTATTTTTCTTTTATAGAAAAGATTGCTTAAATGACAAGTCCTCAAAGTGTGGTGGGCTAGTGAAGTTTGTTGAATGTTATCATGAGGGCTGGGAACATGATTTGGAAAGACAATTGTCCAAAAAAAGGTATATGAAACTATTAAATATACATTAAAATCTGGAGGTGAAGGCTCTAGATGTGAGTTGGTTACTAAAGAATGCAATGTAACTCATTTTATTTCAGATTTCATGAAGAATATTTTTCACAAGTATGCAAGGCATAGTCACAGGTCTCAATGGTTGGATCGACAATTCAGGATGTGTAAGGACACTTTCCCAATTGGTACTATTATATTAGTTGTTGACTTTGTAGAGAACTATACATTGCAACCCCAAAATGAGTTGCAAGCTCAATATTACAATTCTATTCAAGTTTCTATTTTTGTGCACATAACATATAGACATTCCCCTGATAGTACAGAAGATGACCGAAAGATAATCATAGAGTACCACTTTTATATGAACGATGATAGATCACACTCATCTGAGTTTGTCCTACATTTCTTTGAGATTTATTTTGAGTGGGTGCAGAAAAATAATATTGCTATGGATAGACATCTCATTTGGTCAAATAACTGCACAAGTCAATTAAAAAATGCTCATATGTTTTATTGGTTATGTAGAATGCATGTAGAGAGAGGTGTACCTCATATTTGGAGTTTTTTTGAGGTCGTTCATGGAAAAGGGGAGTGTGATGGAGCAGGTGCATGCATAAAGAGAGCTCTAGTTAAGGAGAAAATGAGGATTTTAGGTGCAGAACTCATTGATGCCTATTCTATTATTGATTGGTGTACTTCAACATTGTCACAGGGGGGGACTCTTGATTCAGCGGTGCACAAATTCTTTTGGTTGGTTGAGTTTGGCACAATAGGAGATAGGTTGGATTGTCAAGCTGTGAAAGATTCTTCAAAAAAGCATTCATTTCGAAGCTTAGATGCTAGTACATGGACCATTTGGACACAAGAGTTGGCTTGTTATTGTCTAAGTTGTCTTCAGTGTGATTGGGATCAGTGCGAGTCAAGTGAGTCAGTTGATAGATGGGTTCCACATTATCTTACTCCTTTATCTCTCACAGTCTCTATAATAAATGATGACATGGATTGTTCACTAGACTATGACCATCTTTCAAATCTTCTACAGCCAGGACATGTTTTTAAATTGGTTGCACCAAAAGGGAATGATGAGAGATCAGATTACTGGTTAGCATGTTGTGTACGAGGAAAGCAGAAACTTGCACAACCAAGGATAGATGATGATATGTTCACATATCCAATAGGATCACATGTTGTTGCGGGAACATGGTTGTGCACATATATGATTAGAAATAATGGCATTCCTATGTTTGAAGACTATGACAAGCACAAAACCATTCTCATGTATTCACACCTTGTTATAGCAGCCAATGTTAAGTTGTTGAAACATCAAGGAAAACCAAAGACAAAGGAACTTTGGACTATTAGTACTATTGATCATGAAGCAATACTAAATAATCTCAAGCACATACATGACCCTTCAGGCACACTTCGGTAGGTAAGTTTAACTCAAGTTAGATATAGTTACATGTAATTTGCATATTTAGATGCCAAAAGGACACTTCTTATATTCTCTATTAACTTTTATTCTTCCTTCTGAATGCAGGGATTGGAGTGAAAAGGACACTTATTTTTATATATAGTTGTGTAATTTGCATATTTAGATGCCAAATTTTGTATATAAAACCAACAATCGAATGTAATGTGCATAGTTAGATGCCAAATTTTGTATATAAAAAAAACAATCAAATGTAATGTGCATATTCAGATGCCAAATTTTATATATAAAAACAAAAATCAAATGTAATGTGCATATTTAGATGCCAAATTTTGTATATAAAAAATTTGATGCAAAATTTGAAATATAAAATAGCCAATGGGGTTGATTTGCAAATATTAAAAGCTCACATTTGTATCATCTTAATGCCATGTGAAGTGCAAAAAATGTGTTTCCTTACTATGAATGTTGTATCCTTATATAATTTTTATTGTCTTACTTTTGTATCCTTACATTTCTATTATCTTAATTCCATTACATTTGTATCGTCAAATGATGTAATAGTTGGAGTCATTGAATCAAAATTGGTCAAATGTGTCCAAAGTAAAATGATGATTCCCTGGGGTGAAATGATAGTGTTCAAGGATTGCATCTGAGCACCAAATGGATTGTTCCATTAGCTCTGGTTGGGTGGTTAAATGCAAGGAACAACCCCATTTTGACCATTGAGTCAGTTGAACATTTTGGACCACACCGGACCAAAGTATCCCCAATGTGCACTAAGCACGATTGGGTAAAAAACTTTTGAGGCTCATAACTTGGACCCCATGAGAGGTATCAGAGATTCATGAGATGCTACAAGACAATTTTTTTGAGGCCTACAATAACATCTCTCTGTTATGGGAGATTCAAATTTGTTTGAATTTGGCACGCCAGTCTCGCTCGATGCCAAAACTTGCAGTGAGGGTCAGTTGAAAGTTGTACCAATGGATTACTTCCAAATCATTCATCTTGGCACCAAATGGACTATGCCATTAGCTCCGATTGGGTAGGTAAACTCTAGGGACAACCCCATTTTTTACCACTGAGTCAGTAGAACGTTCCGGACCACACCAGACCAAAGTGTCCCCAAGGTGCACTAAGCACAATTGGGCAGTGAACTTTTGAGGCTCATAAATCAGACCCTATGATAGGTATTAGAGATCCCTAAGATGCTATAGAATGGAATTTTTGAGGCCTACAATAACCTCTCTCCATTATGGGAGATTCAATTTTTTTTGAATTTGTCACGCCAGTCTCGCTCGATGCCAAAACTTGCAGTGAGGGTCAGTTAAAAGTTGCACCAATGGATTACTTCCAAACTGTTCATCCCAGCACTAAATGGACTATTCCATTAGCCTCAATTAGGTAGTTAAATGCTAGGGACAACCCCATTTCGACCACTGAGTTAGTAGAACGTTCAGGACCATGCTGGACCAAAGTGTCCCCAAGGTGCACTAAGCATGATTGGGCAACAAACTTTCGAGGCTCATAACGCGGACCCCATGAGAGGTATTAGAGATCCATGAGATGCTGCAAGATGGAATTTTCAAGGCCTACAATAATCTCTCTCCATTTTTGGAGATTCAAATTTGTTTGAATTTGGCACACTAGTCTCACTCGATGCCAAAACTTAGAGTGAGGGTTAGTTGAAAGTTGCACCCATGGATTACTTCCAAACCATTCATCCCAGCACTGAATGGACTGTGCCATTAGCTTTGGTTGGGTGGGTAAACACTAGTGACAACCCCATTTTGACCACTGAGTCAGTAGAACGTTTCGGACCACGCCGGACCAAAGTGTCCCCAAGTTGCACTAAGCATGATTAGGAAGAAAACTTTCAAGGCTCATAACTCATACCCCATGAGAGGTATTGAAGATCTATGAGATGCTACATGAAAAAATTTCCAAGGCTTACAATAACCTCTTTCCATTCTGAGAGATTCAAATGTGTTTGAATTTGACACGCCAGTCTCGCTCAATGCCAAAACTTGTAGTGAGGGTCAGTTGAAAGTTGCACCAATGGACTACTTCCAAACCATTCATCCTAGCACTGAATGGACTATGTCATTAGCTCTAGTTGGGTGGGTAAATTCTAGGGACAACCCCTTTTTGACCATTGAGTCAGTAGAATGTTCCGGACCACGCCAGACCAAAGTGTCCCCAAGGTGCACTAAGGACGATTGGGAAGCAAACTTTCGAGGCTCATAACTCAAACCCCGTGAGAGGTATCAGAGATCTATGAGATGCTACAAAATGGAGTTTCCAAGGCCTACAATAGACTCTCTCCATTCTAGGAGATTCAAATTTGTTTGAATTTCACACGCCAATCTCGCTCAATGCCAAGACTTGCAATGAGGGTAAGTTGAAAGTTGTACCAATGGATTACGTCCGAACCATTCATCCCAACACCAAATGGACTACACCATTATCTTTGGTTGGGTGGTTAAATGCTAGGAACAACCTCATTTTGACCACTGATTCAATAGAACATTCCAGACCACGCCGGACCAAAGTGTCCCCAAGGTGCACTAAGCACGATTGGGCAGCAAAATTTCAAGGCTCATAACTCAGACCCCGTGAAAGGTATCAAAAATATGTGAGATGCTACAACACAACATTTATGAGGCCTACAATAACCTCTCTCCATTCTGGGAGATTCAAAAAAATTTGAATTTGGCACGCTAGTCTCGCTCGATGCCAAAACTTTTAGTGAGGGTCAGTTGAAAGTTGGACCAATGGATTACTTCCAAACCATTCATCTCGGCACCAAATGGACTATGCCATTAGCTCTGGTTGGGTGGGTAAACACTAGGGACAACCCCATTTTCATGACTGAGTTAGTAGAATGTTCTGGACCACACCGACCAAAGTGTCCCCAAGGTGCACTAAGCACGATTGGGCAGCAGAATTTTGAGGCTCGTAACTTAGATCCCATGAGAGGTATCAGAGATCTATGAGATGCTATAGGATAGTGTTTCTGAGGCCTACAATAACCTCTCTCCATTTTGGGAGATTCAAATTTGTTTGAATTTGGCACGCCAGTCTCGCTCGATGCAAAAACTTTTAGTGAGGGTCAGTTGAAAGTTGCACCAATGGATTACTTCCAAACCATTCATCCCAACATCGAATGGACTACACCATTAGCTCCAGTTGGATGGGTAAATGTTAGGGACAACCTCATTTCAACCACTGAGTCAATAGAATGTCCTGGACCACACCGGACCAAAGTGTCCCCAAGGTGCACTAAGCACGATTGGTCAGCAAACTTTTGAGGCTTGTAACTTGGACCCCGTGAGAGGTATCGACGATCCGTGAGATGCTACAAGACCATGTTTCTTAGGTGTTCCTAGTGTATTTGTAGTGGTATAGATAGAGTACTGATATTTTGTCCAAAAGACCAATACCTAAATTTGAGATATGTTTTGATATGGCCAAAAGGGTGTTTGATTATGTAATTAGGCCAATTTGAAGTCTTTTAGCCATTGGGAGTAAAGGTAAGTCTAGAAACCTTGAAACCACTTTAATAGATATCCTCATATACCTCAAATGATGAATTACATTTGTGAACACACGTAGCACATAAAGCGTACACATAAATTTTCTTAAGTCATGAAGCATACATGTAGCACATAGATTATAAAGCATACAACATGAGTTCATTTAAGTCATGCACGTAGCCCATACACATGAATTTAGGTTATGAATAATGTACTTGAATATACATGAATATACCTAAGGAAAAAATCATACACATGAGTACATACACACAAGCATATTTACATACTAACAATTGATAAATGAACACACAATTAACAAACTGGATCGAATATCAAGTTTCATATATATTAAAATGAACAATAATTCTGTACATATTTACATGTCAACATATCTAGATACAATGTGGCATATGCCATCTCAAAATGTGTCATGTGACATCTCAAAATAAGAAGTTCAACTATAAATATTTCTAGGACATCCTATTCTACTGGTGGATCATCAAAATGCAACCTCTTTGAAGTACTCTTCAACTTTGATGGATCTTGCATTCAAACACAAAAGTGAAACCCCAAGTTAGATTAAAATTCAAAATCATAGTCAACAATAATAAATAAAATTTAAACTAAAATTGAACTCTCATATACCTCACCTCTCTGTCTCCTCCCGCGGATAGGAGACCTAATATATGTCCTTGGTAGCATAGGAATAGTGCCACCAATGTTGACTCCCACTTGTATATGTTTGCAAACATGAGATTGATCTACGAGTTATACTATTTAATGTTAAAAACTTGGTGGAAAATATATGTTTACAAAATAATTGAATTAACTTTAAAACTTACCTGTGTTGAACTTTCTTCAGGGATTGTTGGTTGAGCAATCAAGGATACAAACCCTTGGCATTCTGGCTCCCTCAAACTAGGAGTGACCTACAAAATTCAAATAGATACTTCATACCATCATAGCTTGACCATATTATATATATTTGATAGTAAAATACACACAAATAACTTTAGAAATGTACGTACCATGGGGCTATCACTCTAAATGGATATGCCTATGATTCTATCATGATGATAGGGTCTCACGACATCATCACATGCCACTTTCTATGAAATAAACCATGTAAATTAAAAATGAGTACGCACAACTGACAAGTATACATGTATGCATAAAAAAACTAAATTACTTAATTACCTTTCCTTTATTAACGACTGATACCTGCACCCCCTCACATTGCCCCCCAGTGGCAACTGTTGACACCTGCATGAGTATGTAAAAGATGATCATAAAAATTAGAAAACAATGTACATATACTATTATCATAATTTAAAAGGAAACCAATGAGTACATTAAAATACATGTACCGTGGAAGTGTCAAGACCAAATGATATGGCCAAAAGCGTGGACCCCTCCACTTGAGCCATCTCCTCCTCTGTTATCAACTGAACATTAATGTAACACATAAAAATACATAAGTGGGAAATTATTATAAGAAAATTTTACTAAAAATACGAATAATAAAATTTAAATAAAATGTAAAAAGTGAATAGTTTACCCTTACCGTAAGAGTGGGAGTCCATGGCTCTGTAGGCTCCTGATGCACATCTCCATGAGATGCTTCAGTGCCTATAGTGTGTTGTGTAGAATCATCCCCATCGAAGCCAAAATTATATGCATCACTATCAGTCAAGGGACCAAAGCACAAATTCTTGCATATAATGCAAGCGTGGGACACACAAACATGTGAGCTTGTGGAGGATGTGGAAGCACCAGAAGCATTAGGACAAGGAGGCAACAATGTTGTGCTCTGCATAACCTACATATCACTCAAGGTATGAATGGCTTGAATAGTCTATGAGCCGGCCTCAATAATAATGTCTGGATGCTGCACTGTGGGAGGTGGTGAAATCTTGGGAGGGGGGACATATGTGTGGGATTTCACCCGTTGTGCCCATGGCCTGTCTTGCGGAGCATCTAAACCTACACCCTAGTTTGGTCTCATACTCTAATAATTCACAGTGTGACTGAGCACAAATTTAGCATACAATTTTTTAATAAAATAAAATGGGACATCCAAATTGTTGTGAGGTGGTCTATCAAAAAACCATCCACCAACAATCCCAAAAGTTGTCACATATTACACTATTTGTGCACCATTTAATTGACAACTTGGTTTTTTTAGGGTCTACTTTTAGACCGGTTTTAGGATCCACAAAAATATTAGCTATGTCATGTTTTGTTATATTTAGGTTCACAACTTGATCATAATCAAGCCCAGCGTCAAACTGGGCTTGCATCGAATCATGCCAAAGAAGCACTAGTACAAAAACAACAATATATGACCAAATAAACTACCAAAAATTGTAGATAAATGACCAAATTTGGTCACGTGACCAGTGGTAGTTTATTGCCGATCATTTATCTTGTGACCAAATTTATGACTAAACTATTTTAGTCATTTATTTGGTCATTGATTTGGTCATATATTTAGTCATTTATTTGGTCATTTGGTAGTTTATTTGGTCATTTATTTGGTCATTTGGTAGTTTATTTGGTCATTTATTTGGTCATTTATTCAGTCTTTTATTTGGTCATTTATTTGGTCATTTATTTGGTCATTTATTTAGTCATTAATTTAGTCATATATTTAGTCATATTAGGGCACGATGGAATTGAACCATCATCCTCCTACTTGTAAAGTAGGTGCTCTTCCATTGAGCTAGTACCCTTTAAAGAATAATCATACCATGTATACTAGTAGTTTCCACTAAACATGATTTCAAGTTTTTCCATCTAAACTAAACTAGTTACAATCCCCTGTACTAGTTCATCTCGAGAATCAAACTCCCAAGACCAAACTATCCTTACTAGGCCTAATTCAATTAGCCCTTGGAATCAGGTATTTTTCAACTTTTGTCGAACTTACTCCAAAACACTTGGAAAATAAAATAGGGATTTAGATACTGATTTTTTATTTCTCCAACATATCTCAAAACCAAATATGGTTGTTTTGGACTGATACTCTGATCCAATACACATGCCTACTAGAATTAGGCCTAACTAGCCCACGTTATCAAAGCAACACTATCAACCACAGCTCTCCAAACTCTCAAACCATGAAATAGTCTTCAGTAATGGTCTAAATCAACATATTTTCACATTTTTTTGATGTACCATGCTCATCTGATTAGTCATTTATCAAACCCTCACTTTAAGGGGCCTAAACTTTAAGGGGCCTAAAGCTAGGGCTTTCTCAATCTACCACTCCGAATCACTTCTGAACCCAACCAAAGGTCCTAACACCATCCACTTGACCTAGGTAAACACAATCCAACATAAAATTTTGTCCATATTCAGAGAAAATTCTCAGACCTGCACATGGCACTGTGTACCCTATACCTTCATCAAGCACATTTGCTCATTTGGTGATCACCGTCCATTCAATCTGATTTCTCTTGCATTCAAGTTAGTATAGGAGACTATAATACATTGTTTTAGACTCATCCCATAAGCATCAATAGGAACATAAAGTGGAATGAGCCTAATTCACCATAATGCCCTTCAAAACAATACCAAAAGTATCAATGGAAAGTAGTGTACAGGAATAGTCAAAATATTATATCAAGATCAATTGAAAAGACTTCAATATCAATGTGAAAGGAATGTTAAATCATTGTCAAATCATCCCTCATTCCAATCCTATTCACAAAGGGAACAATCAAATATTTACAAGACAAGAAGTATTCAAAATTTTATTCAAACTGCCCAGCTTGGCCAGCTTGGGAGAAGAGAGTTTAACCACAAGCATGGACTGCATCAAATTTATCATTTGTTTCTCTTTGACTCTAAATAGAAGCAATTAATCAATATGATTTTTAGGATCAAAAGCATTCCCATTCATTTCAGTGTCCAAATGTTTGAGCTCTTTCAAGTCTTTCAATGACTGTAGAGAAAAAGGGGCAAATAAGAGGCCTATCAGTACACATGAAAAGGAAAACAATTGTTCTATTAAGATATGACATATATCTCCCAATAGAGATGATAGTAACATCAAGTTCTATTTTAAACATCATAAAATATTTTGTTCTTGACAACAAGATAGCAAATTGCATTTGGCCAAAAATAAATAAACTGCAAAATATCAGCTTATGAGTTAAAATCATTTCAGGAAATTGTATTTTGGTTCACTAAACAAGTTATTTGGAATGTTCAAATATAAGTTTTTAACATGAGATTCATTTTTGGCATGGCCATCTCTGTATTTAAAATAATTAGAGCTATTTTGAAAATAGATGCAGTTACACAAATGTCTTTAAAGTTTGCAAACCGTTCAAACATAGAATACCATCTCTCTTCCTAGAAAAGGCAAGGATAACTAAACATTAACTTTGAAAGTAATACAAAAAATTTCAAATTTAGTTTAACATACTGAGCTTGTTGGTGGCTGCATATTTTTCATTTCTATTTGTTGAAACACTTGCTGCATCTTGCCATAAATCTCTATCAAAGTAGTTTGTTTCTCAATGCTTTTCTTGGCACTTGCTACCAATTTTTTGCGCACTATCTGCAGCCAAATATCTTGAATATTAACTCTTAAATTTAGGGCTAGCAAATTTGGTGTATAGGAGAATCCAAGAATGTATTATATCTTAAAAGAATGGCAATTTGACAACATCAGAATCAAGAACCAGCTTAAAACTCAATAAGCAGTGCTTCAAGCATCTACAAAATGAATTTCTACAGGCACAACAATGATAGGAAGCACTACAATATAAAATATAGGCTAGAGTTTGGTTGAGGCCATCAACAAATATTTTAGTTGGAGATAACAAAAGTGGCTCTATGAATGAACATGTTAAATATTAAAGGGTGACTAACAAGTAAATTAGAGACCTATCTTTTCAGAGTAGCAAGGCTCTTTGTATGCATTGGAGATTGTGGCAATACACCATTTGATGGAGGAATTCCAACCAATCCACACATTAAGACCTGCAATTAGAAAACTCAAACCTTTCATATAATATTAAAAATGTTGCAAGAAATAAAATTAATAGATACAAAAGGAAAAGCATAAATTGAGATGTAAGCCAGGAGAAAGGTTAGGTAAAAACCATTATGCCCAATAGAAGTAAATCATAGTGGTAAGTTGATGGATTTCTCAAATTGAACTCTTTTTGTTGAGCCAATTGAGCTGCTACACTATGATCAAAGAAGTAAAGTCCTGCTATCATAATAGTAGGGATAAATGTAGCTAGAATATATTGTGGTGGCACCTTATGCATATCCTGCCAAAATAGGTTGTACGAAGAATCACTAGTCAAACACCTTCAAAGACATCAGAACTTGTGATTAAAATGAAGGATACTAAAGCAATTGAAAGCCTAGTGGTCAGTGAATCCCTCAGAGAAAAGGGGAGTCTCCACCTACCTTAACCACACTCCAATTGGATGAAGCTTCAGGAGCCTAGGGATTTGGGCTATTAAGCCTTCTAGGAATACCAACATGCACGCTATCATTTGCACTGTATGAGGTAGCTATCCACAAAATAATCATCACGGGTACTCCATAATCTGCTAAGAAACCTCTCAACAACCCTATTTCCAAAAGAACTCATTACTTACAACTTTAAGCAAGAAACCTTTTATTAACCTAAATCTTATATTAAAAGATTAAAGTAAAATTACATGTGTCGTATCTGAATGATCAAGCTCTTCTACTTTTTAATGATGTGAGCAATAGGCCAAATGACAAAACAATCCCAAATAGGCCATTTGAGAAATGCCATGGAAATTTGAATTGCTCAAGATTGGGATTGACATTTTTAGGTATACGAAATTCTTCTACCATACCCTAAAAAGAGCATTTCATTAGATTAGCAAAAAAAATAATAATATGAAATCTGTCAAGTGGGCCTTGGTCAGTGAGATTCAATAAGTTGCAAAGAGCCCATTAAGGATCCATTCTTGTTGTATGAAAAGGCCATATACCATGAGGGATGAGGTTGAGATCATATACCAAATTTGAGAATATTCATACCCTCCACACATTAGCTTTAAGGAAAAGGATGTCAATAATTGGTGTGCCTGATGCCTACAAGCTGCTATAAGTGTCTTGAGGTCTGATTAAAAAAATGAAATTGGTAAGAACTGGAATCTTCATGGAAGATGTAATGTCCCCATTTTTTTGACTTCGGGATTAGCTTGGTTTGGTGACCCTTGCAAGCTAATCAGGTGATCAGAGGGGGTCAAATGTTAGAGCTAGTGTTGGGATTCCATTCTGGAGGTTCAGATTATCAGGTATGCTCTTTGTTCGGGTCATTTTGGTCAACTTACTATTTTTAGTAAGTGGTATTTGGGGTATGGCCAGGATTAGCAAGATGTCTACATGGAGTGTTAGATGTCTCAGGATTGAGTTTCAAAGAATCTCCAGTTTGAGAGACTTACTATTTATAGTAGGTCTATTTTTAGCAGTTGGCTATTTTTGGCAGTGGGTTATTTCTGGCAAGGCAGTTGGCATTTGAGGCTCTGGTGTCAAAAATGAGTTTGTACAGTCAATGGGATTCAGAGGCTTTTGGTTTTTAAATTTATCATTATTAAATTAAATTATTTTAATTTAATAACTTTAATACTTTATAACTTTAATGTTATAAAGTGAAGAGGTCATTTAAAAGCCTTTTTAATGAAAAAAGTGAAATTGTGCTTTTTTCAAAAAAGCTATATATTCTACTTGAAAAAGAACTTTCATTCATTCATTGTTGATTTGATAAAATTTATAAAGTCTCTCGACTGTGAGAAACCAACTAGGGTTTTGAGGACTGATTCCTCTTCTGGCAATTTGAGCCATCACAAATTGGTGGTGAATTTAACAGCTATTGATTCTGAATTAAATCTAGTCCTGATGTATACTGGGTTTATGTGAAATTTATTCTACAGGCAAATTAATTATTTGTTCTCAAGGAATCTGAATTTGTCTCTTGTTGGGGTTTGATCTATGAATTATGAAATCTATTGCGATTTAATACTAGAATTCTGAGAATTATATTTTGATTTTATTTGAGGAAATACAAATTGGTGTTGTTGTATACCAATTTGTAGAAGATTATTGAATTTGCTGAAGTGCTACAGGAGAAATCTGGAAATTGAAGAAAGGGTTTGAAAAATTCGTAGAGGATTGGTGATTGGTTCTTTTCATTGGAGGAAACAACCAAGATTGCAGATTTGTTCATGTTGTTCATTGTTGGAGTGTGGGTGATTGCTAGAATTTTGATTTTATCCCAATCCATATTGATTCTCAGAGCCGTATGGAATTAATAGCTTAGCTGTACGTTGCTGGTGTTCATTTATTGGAAGGCACATTTTGGTCTAGAGTGCTATGTCATTACAAGGATGTGAGTATTAACAGGGTTGTAGCTGTTATGTTCAAACCACGACTCCATTTTGGTTGGTATTTGAAGTTTCCATCCGCAAAGGGAATCATTGGATAGCTGGTGACAATTCTTCATAGACTTCATTTTAGTCTGCAACAGTCATGTCATGAAACTAAGGTGCTACAAATTCTTTCTAGCATTTGTAATGATCTGTTGTTCAAATATCATCATCATTGATAAATATATGAGATAATTTCAAGTTTGTTGCTGCTTGGTATTTTAGTTGGATAAATTCAGTAAATATATATCTACAATTTTAATTAAAAGTTGTGAACTAGTTATATGTGTTTTGGGAGTCTTGGAAATTGCAATTAAAATTGGGAAAAAACTAGTTTGCTATTGAGAGCCACCTGGGCTGATTCTGAATTAAATCCAGTGCTAATGTATACTAGGTTTATGTGAAGTTTGTTCTGCAGGCAAATCAATTTATTCATTCTAGGGTGTGATTTTTCTTCCTGCTGGAGTTTTGAAATTGTTTGGAGGAGTTCTATGTTTCTTCATTTGTTATTTCTACAGGCGAATCATTTGTTCTTAAGGATTCTAAATTGTTTCATGGCTGAGGTTTAATAATTGATTGAGAGATTGGTAGAGATCTTCTTGTAGATGCTAAATTAATTATATTGAGATTGAATTCACAAAATCTGGAAACCCACATTAATTACATGGCTGCATTTTTTGATTGGGAATTTGAGGAGCTTCATTGTTTGCTCATGTTACTAGAAAACATGGTCAAATTAATACTTTTGCTAAAACCATCAACACAGCAAGCCAACCTCATGATATTACATCTTTCCATGAATATACAGGCTGGAGTTTAGGCGTTAGAGAATTGTGGTATGGTTTTATGAAAGACATTACAAAATTACAAGCATTTTCGGATTGTTAGGTGCCTTTGAATTTTTATATTAATTCAAATGCTTATATATTCTGTTTGTAATGAGAAATGAGAATCAATTAAATGATTAAAGAATGTCATTTTGTCTTGGTTGGATTATTTTGAATTTGTGGAAGTTGAATTTAATTGCAAATTAAAATTTTCTGGGCAAAGGGTTTGCAAAAATTATAAATTGAA
Source organism: Chamaecyparis obtusa (assembly GCA_027943335.1). Lineage (NCBI taxonomy): Eukaryota > Viridiplantae > Streptophyta > Pinopsida > Cupressales > Cupressaceae > Chamaecyparis > Chamaecyparis obtusa. The sequence continues at coordinate 330,519 of BSBK01003002.1, forward strand.
ATTAGTAGTTGAGAAGAGCCAGCCTGGGTTCTTCACAATGGTATCTGAGCTTTGATCTTGCCAGCCTGGAGGGTATGAGGATTTAGTAATGGCATACAGCTTTGTGTTTGGCATGCATTATGTCTGCATGGGTAGAGCTTCACCCCCACCAGAAGGAAATGAATAGGGCCCATAGGTTGATCGTGTAGGCAATAGGCATAGAGATAATATTGGCAATGATGTTGATAGGGAAGCCAGAGATGCTTTTAGAAATTTAGCAAAAGGTCAGCATCATGTTGCAAATGCATTGCAACAACTTTCAGATACTCTACAATGCATCACATTACTAGGAGATCATGCTAGAGACAGAGGTGTGAGGAGTGTTTCAATTAGATCACATAGGTCATGAGCAAATAATAGGCGTGATTATAGAGCTGACTGTATAGGTATTTATGATAGGCCTCTTCATCCTACTTTCTTGAGGCCTGAGCTCGATGCAATTAGCAAAGAGATAGAGTTGACACCATTCGTTGATGATATGGTGGCATAGTTCATAGAGTGGAATGCTCTTCCAGAAGCCATTAAGAGGAATTTGAATTTTGATAGGTACTTGATATAGAAGAGAGAGCATTCTAGAGGCTCTTCTCAAGAGGATGGGGCTATGACAGACTTGCTTGAGGAAAGTTGCATTGAGTCTCATCATATCCATGAGACAAGAGCTCATGATCAGGAGAATGTTGATGCCATGATAGCCACCAGTGATGGCAGCCCTACATCTACTAGTAGCAATGAAGTTACCAATAATATAGGTTCTAATTTTTATGACAGTAGTCCTATGTGTGAGCTTATTGATGATGTTGATGACAGGGAAAGTGTAGGGAATGTTGTAAACACTAGCTATGTTATCCATGAGGATGTTTCATGCTGCAGCGAGTCTAGTATATCATATCAAATATTGGGTGATGACTCCGAGGAGATTTTGGATGAATCCTAGGATCATAGTTTATAGGGACTTATTGCAAATAGTGAGGATTTTCAGAGACATGAGCCCATTCAGGTAGAGCAAATTACACATCATGACTCTCACAGCTCATAGATATCTTATTCAGATCTACAGGCAGGAATTGTTTAATTTGTGAACAATCCTTTATTTGATATGGATGTCACTATGTCATATGACAATCCATTATTTGAGTTCAGTGATGATCCTTTTCAGGTGATGAGTGAGGATGATGATGATGATTGGGATTCTTTTTGTACACTAGATGATCACATAGTTTTTACAGGATGCCAGTAAAATTTTGTTGAGTAGTTTACAGAGGTGTACATCATGAGGAGTGCTTATAGTTTTACATTTGATCCTCACATGGAGGATATCTACCAGTTACAGAGTCCATCGATGCATCGATTTGATGATTGGTATGATTGTTTAGTTCACACATGGACTAGGGGCAAGTCCAGTTTGTCAATTGAGTTGCTTCCGTGTAAGTTACTCACGGTTGAGTTACTCCCATGTGATGTTCCTGTCTCAGTATCATTAGTTCGAGCATTGAGTTTAGTTTCTCAGATGCTGCAGTTGGTACTATTGATGTTGGAATTATTTTTGCTAGAGTGTGGTGATGATAGGGACATTACTCCATTCTATCCTTGGGATCTAGGTGGACTATGATGTTTAGTTTTCTCTAGATTTCTTGGGGACAAGCAATCTTGGTAAGGGAGGACTGTAATGTCCCCATTTTTTAAACTTCAGGATTAGCTTGGTTTGGCGACCCTTGCAAGCTAATCAGGTGATCAAAGGGGGTCAGATGTCAAAGCCAGTGTTGGGATTCCATTCTAGAGGTTCAGATTATCAGGTCTGCTCTTCATTCGGGTCATTTTGGTCAACTTACTATTTTTAGTAAGTGATATTTGGGGTATGGCCAGGATTAGCAAGGTGTCTACATAGAGTGTTAGATGTCTTAGGATCAAGTTTCAAAGAATCTCTAGTTTGAGAGACTTACTATTTATAGTAGGTCTATTTTTAGCAGTTGGCTATTTTTGGTAGTGGGTCATTTTCGGTAGGGCAGTTGGTGTTTGAGGCTCTGGTGTCAGAAATGAGTTTGTACAGTCAGCGGGATTCAGAGGCTTTTGGTTTTTAAAGTTATCATTATTAAATTAATTGTTTTAATTTAATAACTTTAATACTTTATAACTTTAATGTTATCAAGTGAAAAGGTCATTTAAAAGCCTTTTTAATGAAAAAAGTGAAATTGTTCTTTTTTTTAAAAAGCTATATATTCTACTTGAAAAAGAACTTTCATTCATTCATTGTTGATTTGATAAAATTTATAGTCTCTTGGCTATGAGAAACCGGCTAGGGTCTTGAGGACTGATTCCTCTTCTGGCAATTTGAGCCATCACACATTGGTGGTGAATTTTGCAGCTGCTGATTCTGAATCAAATCTAGTGCTAATGTATATTGGGTTTATGTGAAATTTATTCTACAGGAAAATTATTTATTTATTCTCAAGGAATCTGAATTTGTCTCTTGTTGGGGTTTGATCTATGAATTATGAAATCTATTGTGATTTAATATTGGAATTCTGAGAATTATATTCTGATTTTATTTGAGGAAATACAAATTGGTGCTATTATATACCGGTTTGTAGAAGATTATTGAATTTGTTGAAGTGCTACAGGAGAAATCTAGAAATTGAAGAAAGGTTGTGAAAAATTCATTGGTGATTGGTTCTTTTCATTGGAGGAAACAACCAAGAATGCAGATTTGTTCATGTTGTTCATTGTTGGAGTGCGGGTGATTGCTAGACTTTTGATTTTATCCCAATCCGTACTAATTCTCAGAGCCGTACAAAATTAATAGCTTAGTTGTACATTGCTGGTGTTCATTTATTGGAAGGCGCATTTTGGTCTGGAGTGCTATGCCATTGCAAGGATGTGAGTATTAACAGGGTTGTAGCTGCTATGTTCAAACTGTGACTCCACTTTGGTTGGTATTTGAAGTTTCCATCTGTAAAGGGAATCATTGGATAGCTGGTGACAATTCTTCATAGACTGCATTTTAGTCTACAATAGTCACATCATGAAACTAAGGTGCTACAAATTCTTTCTAACATTTGTAATGATCGACTGTTCAAATATCATCATCATTGATAAATATATGAGATCATTTCAATTTTGCTGCTGCTTGGTATTTTAGTTGGATAAATTCAGTAAATATATATCTACAATTTTAATTAAAAATTGGGAACTGGTTATATACGTTTTGGGACTCTTGGAAATTGCAATTAAAATTAGGAAAAAACTAGTTTTCTATTGAGAGCCAGTTGGGCTCATCACAACAGATTACACCAAAAAAATTCATATACCTTGATAGCTTCTTACAGAAATAATACAGCAATTAACATGCCAAAGAGCTCTCCAGTTACTCTTGTAAACCTATTGGTGATCGTGTAGGCATTAAAAATTGCAAGAACAAATAGCAGTAGTGCCGTCCAAACACAAACCCTACATAACATTCCTTGCATCAATTAGGGTTTACACAGTCGAATACAAAATAGCTTTTCCCTTGAAAAAATCCATTAAACAGTCATTTTCCAGATCCTATCACGCTATATGAATTCTCTAATACTATGATTATTCATATTTACCATCCTACCCATTCAAGAAACAATTTCTGTCCAAAGTCATTCCTATCTTTAGCAAAATTATACATATATGTATACATAAGAACTATGGGTTCTACAACTCCAACAATCAATAGGGGTTGCCCCCCAATCAAAGAATGTAGAATTCCACATAAACCGGTACAAATTAATGTCTGAATAGCAGTTAAGGTACCATCTGCAAATAAAAAATGTATATTGAGGGTATCTCCATATGTTTTCTGAAAAGTCTTTGAAATCAAACAAATTTACATTCACAAATCCAATGTCTAAAAATAGAGCATCCATAAAAAGTGATTAAGTATGTTTTAGTACTAATGGAAGATGAAATAAAAAATATAGCTATCAACTCAATTCTCACCTGTGGCTCTATCAAGTTGTTAACCAAATGCTATAGTACAGGAAGAGCAGAGGCAAAGAAAATATAGGTGATTGGAGCGAGAATTTTGCAGGAAGGACAATAAATTATATATGCATCTATATGGTGCAAAAAAATAATCAAAATGTAATTAATATTTTTAGAAAAAAAATCAATTCAATACTATCACACACGTTTTTATCTGTCTATCAGTATGTCTACACATGCATGTCTACCTATGCATATATGCATATAGATAGTCAAGGAAAAGAATTAATAAGTGATGCAGTTCAAGAGATTTTGACGATTCTAGGTGCAACAGAGCTCTTGGGTCACATAAATCCAGTACAGAGAAACCAAATTCCAAAAAATTATCTAGAATTTTTTTGAGTCTGGACACACATTACACAACATGGACAGGTATTCTTACAATTACATGTTCAACCACTCAAAATATAAGAAATGAAATGAAGGTATTTGGGTACCTTCATTTCAATCTACAAATCTACTAAAAAAAGTGCCTACTTCTTCATTTCATTACAATTCATGTTCAGTCAGTGTCTACAACTTTATGTGTGTGCAACTTTATGTCTCATGGAATATGATTATTTCAGCGAGTAGAAGACATGGGTTTCCTCACGAGGTAGTTTCACTATTTCACCAAATGCAATGAACAGGCATTCAACCTGACTAGTTCACATTTGCTAGTGTTGTCATAGCCTATGCCAAAATGGGAATTATGGAACAGGGTATGGACATCCATCAAAGCATAATAGAAGAGGGATTTTTGTCAGATGTTGTAATTGGAAATGCTCTGGTAGACATGTATGCAAAATGTGGAAGCATAGGAAAAGCTCGTCAATTGTTTGACAAGATGCATCAAAGATATGTATTTTCATGGACTGCAATGATTGCAGGATATGCACATAATGGATATGCTGAAAAAGCTTTAGAGACTTTCAAGAAAATGCAATTGGCAGGTATAAAGCCAGCTTCCACTACCTTTTCTAGCATCCTCCCTGCCTATGCCAAAATGGGAGCTTTGGAACAAGGTATGTACATCCATCAAAGCATTAAAGACAGAGGAATTTTATCAGATGTTGTAGTTTCAACTTCCCTCATAGACATGTATGCAAAATGTGGAACCATTGACAAGGCACATGAACTATTTGACATAATGCCTCAAAGAAATATGGTTTCATGGAATGTCATGATTGCGGGATATGCACAAAATGGGTTTGGTGAAAAGGCTCTAGAAACTTTCAAGAAAATGCCAATGGCAAGTGTAAAGCCAAACTCCTCAACCTTTTCCATCATCCTCTCTGCCTATGCAAAAATGGGTGCTCTAGAACAGGGTATGGATATGCATCGAAGCATAAAGAAAAGAGAAATATTGTTAGATGTTGCAGTTGCAATTGCCTTGGTAGACATGTATGCAAAATGTGGAAACATTGACAAGGCATGTGAATTGTTTCACAGAATGCCTCAAAGAAATGTGGTCACATGGAATGCCATGATTGCAGGTTACACTCACAATGGATTTTTCAAAAAATATTTAGAAACTTTCAAGCAAATGCAATTGGCAGGTGTGAAGTCAAATTCCGCAACCTTTATCAGCATCCTTCATGCTTATGCTGAAATAGGGACTTTGGAATAGGGTATGGACATCCATCAAAGCATAAAAGATAGAGAAATATTGTCAGATGTTGTAGTTGCAACTACCTTGTTAGATATGTATGCTAAAAGTGGAAGCATAGATAAAGCATGTGAAGTGTTTGACATAATGCCTCAAATAAGTGTGATAACATGGAATGCCATGATTGTAGGATATACTCAAATTGGATTTGTTGAAAAGGCTTTAGAAACTTTTAAGCAAATGCAATTTGTAGGTGTAAAGCCAAATTCTACAACCTTTTCCAGTATCCTCCCCACCTCTGCCAAAATGGGAGCTTTGGAACAGGGTATGGACATCCATCAAAACATAACTGATAGTGGAATTTTTTCAGATGTTGTAGTTGCCACTGCCCTAGTTGACATGTATGCAAAATGTGGAAGCATAGACAAAGCATGTGACCTGTTTGACAAAATACCCCAAAGAAATGTGATCTCATGGAATGCGATGATCGAAGGATATGTGCAACAGGGATTTGGTGAAATGTCTTTAGAAACTTTCAAACAAATGTAATTGGCAGGTGTGAAGCCAAATTCCACAACGTTTGCTAGCATCCTCCATGCTTGTGCCCAAATGGGAGATATGGAACAGGGCATGTACATCCATCAAAGCATAAAGGATCAGGGAATTTTGTCAGATGTTGTAGTTACAACTGCCCTTGTTGACATGTATGCAAAATGTGGAAGCACAAACAAGGCATTTGAATTGTTTGACAAAATGCCTCAAAGAAATGTGGTTTCATGGACTGCAATGATTACAGGATATGTACAAAATGGATTAGTTGAAAAGGCTTTAGAAACTTTCAAGAAAATACAATTAGCAGATGTAAAGCCGAATTCCACCACATTTGCTAGCATCCTCCCTGCCTATGCCAAAATGGGAGCTGTGGAGAAGGGTGTGGATATGCATCATATCATAATGGTTAGGGGCTTTTCTTCAGATATTATAGTTGGAAATGCTCTAGTAGACATGTACACAAAATGTGGAAGCATAGAAAAGGCACGCAAAGTGTTTGATAGAATGCCTCAAAGAGATACCATCTCATGGAAAGAAATGATTGCAAGATATGCTCAAAATTGATGTTCCAAGGATGCTCTCAAAATCTTTGAGTTAATGAAGCACTCTGGAACATGTCCTGACATTGTGAACTTTTCTTGTATTTATGTGCATGCAGCCATGCAAGTTTAGTGGATGAAGGCTGTACATACTTCAATCAAATGAGTAACCCTTATTGCATTACACCTACAATTGATCATAATGTGTGCATGGTTGACATTTTTTCCCATGCAGGTTACCTAGAGGACACCCTAAACTTTATCATTAAGATGCTAGTTAAACCCATGGTAGTTGTGTGGATGCATTTTCTTGGTGCCTGTAGAGAGCATATGAATATAGGCTTAGGAATATTTATAGCGATGCTGCTTTTTTATTTGGATCCTAAAAATGTTGCAACTTATGTTCTTCTCTCAAACATTTATGTAGAAGTGGGCAGATGGGGTGAGGTTCAAATGATTAGGAGATTGATGAAAGATAGAGGTATTAAAAAGATACCTGGATGTAGTTGGATTGAAAGCCATAAAGTGGTACACACTTTTTGTGTAGGAGGTAGATCACATCTATAGACATAGGAGATCTGTGCAAAGTTGGAGAAATTGCATTGGGAAATGAAGGTAGCAGGACATCTTCCAGATTCTAGACATATACTCCATGATATGGAAAAGGAGGATTAAGAACTATTTCTTTTCCATTATAGCAAAAAGTTGGTAATTGCATTTTGTCTTTAATGTATAAGAGATGCCACTATGTAATCTATGCCAATTATATGATAGGTTCCTTGGATGAAAACCTTTTATTCATCCTAGTTTAATTGTATCGATCAACTACTTGAGAGCTTGAGTCTTAAAATTTTGTATTTTGAGCATGAGAAAAAGAGCATATTGGGAATGATTCAATCAAATTTTTAACTCTAGACCTAAGAACGCAATATATTCTACTTAAATATTAACTTATGCCTAAGTTAATTTAAATCAAATAACCTTAATTTTCATCAAAATCTGAACTATTTAATTTGGGCTATGTGCACAATCAACACTGTTTTGTTTAAATTTGAAGGTTCTTGTTTTCAATAACCTAGTAGGGCAATCAACTTTGATTATCAAATTAAATTGACTTCCCAATTTTTGGTTAGTTGGCTATTGGTGCCAAGGGGAATTAACATCACATAAGTTATTTGGGAGAAATATTAGGAACCAAAGTAATTTTAATTGACTTGAAAATTAGCCTCATCTTTGTAAATGTTATTGAATAAAAGAGGCATCCCATATGCTCAATGACTTGCAAGTAAAATGTGTATGTGAGGTTCTTCACTAATTCAACTCAATCAAGTTTTAGAATCTAATAAGGTGAGATAATGACCCTAGGATTCACACCATCATATCTTGGGCCTCCTAGCAACCAAAATATACTCATGGGATAGTACATTTAGAGTCTGATTTAGAGTAGATTTATCTATATTTACTCATGGGATAGTAGATTTACACACACCATATTTTAAAATTGCGATGGTGAAGATGTGATGTTGATATACAATAATTCCTCGACAAAAGCTTTGATATTTTTTACTGTACTGAAAATGAATGATGTGGAAGGTCTATCTTGCCCAATTGCATGAATTATATTTTGGCTAATGGCATGTCTAGCTGATGTCATGCCTTCCACAAGACATTTTGTACATATCCTGCAACAATGGCATTCTAGGAGATGACATCTCTTTGAGGCATTTTGTCAAATAGGTCATGAGGCTTTTGTATGTTTCCACATTATGAATACATGTCTATCAGGGCATTTGCAATTACATCATCTGGAAAAAAGTTGTTTTCTATTATGCCTTAATGGATTTTATACATTAATGTCCCCAAAGGATATTAGCTTAAATTTCCACTTTTCTGTCTTGTAATTTTGACAAACAACTGCCATGAAGGAGAACTAGCAATGTTATAAATCAATATCTATTTCCGATTTAAATATTTGTTGTGAAATGCTTGATACCAAGCATCCTCATAGAAGGCCCTTAAATTTTATACAATTCATATCAATAGAATACCAATTCCAAATTATCACTATTGAACCCAAAGTCTACTAACATTTTATCAAACAATTTGCGAACTTCTTCTATTTATAAGAAAATCTTGTTCTTGTTTTGAATATTATAGTTTATTGTGCATACAGAGACGAGGTAGAGATGATGACAATTCTTGAACTATTAATATATTCAGAAAGCCTGAATGACTGTGCTTCAAATTTGCATGTATTTAAAAATCAAAGAATTAAAATATGTTGAGACAACAATTACAAATCAGACTGCTATAACAGTGACATGGCTCTTAACAGATTTCAATATTATCTTGTCAAATAAGATCATCAGCTACAACATGCCTTCCTTACAATCCACATACTTAGTAATATGAATTTACATAAAATACCATTAAATATAAATGATAATATTGCACCTGGAGTCTGGTTCTTAGTCTAGATTATGCAAAACCAGGATCGTCTTCTCAGAAGGAATGATTGATCAGAGGTTCATTGCAGCATTTAGGAATTATTGTGTCTCATTTCCTTGCTATTGAAAACCAAGAGTAGAGTCATTTATGATGTAGTGTCACTCATACATGCCCATCAATACTCTATATTCGAGTGGATGCAAGCATATGTAATGTCCATTTCAACCCCATAATGTATCAGAATGAATAAAGGATGATCTCTTGGAAATTGAATTTATAGAGAGATACAACACACATTTTCCCCTCAATTATTTTCAGAAATGAGAATGTGTCAAAATAATCTCAAATATATAATAAAAAAATCATTTTTTGAAAGTGCATTTCAGCTAGTTCAAGCATGTAGTACTAAGACTGAGATCATTTGAAATTTTGAAGGTGCACATTAATCAACACAATTTGACATATACTAGATGAAATGAAATTTTGAAGGTGCACATTAATCAACACAATTTGACATATAGTAGATGATATCATAGAAGAAACCTAATAATATAAACAAAATAGAGGAATTGAAAAATAAATACCAAAATACTGTGAAAATATCAAGTTCTCCATTAGTAGCCTCAAAACTTTCAGGCTTTCCGTAGTTGTGAATCTGAGACTCCAGCAAGAAAGGATCTTTATTTTATCATGATTTTTTTTTCATTGTATTGATTGTCCAAAGGTCACTGCTATAATTATGCCTTTATCTCCATGGACCTACAAGTTATATGTATCTTATCACTTCCTTCTTGTGAAAGTCACTGTCTTGGCTATTGCAATCATTGACTTTGACATCTTTCATGGCAATGTCACAACCTATCTCTGTACTTCATTATGTTCTTTGCAATGATAGTAATGGTCTTATAACTTTTGTCCTTGATAATACTACCTTTGAAGATCTAGTTCTTCATTTTTTATAATAGTGTTGATCACTATCCAATCAATATCAACAGTTCTCTTGAAAATCTAACACCACTAGGTGACTCCCTACCCATCATTGGATTGCCATTTCTAAGTATAAAACTACTATCTTTTACAGTGTCTGTTCTCATCTTCATAAACCATTATTTCAAAGAAAAATGTATTAGTTGTCCTCCATCAGTTTACTACTCACCATCTCAATCACAAGGATTACTATTTGGCACTCAGAACCTCTACTTTCATTATAGTCCCATGACTGTAATTGCTACTACTATTGTGACTCATCATTTTGGCCATTGACACATAATTTTCTCAAAATGCTATCACTATTGTTTTCCTTTGAGGCATCAATATGATCACTATATGTATTTTTTAGCTCTACCCTTTAGCATTGTATTTGTTGTGTAGATGACTATTCTTTTACATTGCACATCATCGATTGTAGCTATTATATGTTTACGTTGCTAATAGTGAAAATCAATATTTTTCTATTTCTCTTTCTCATAATATCTCATTCTTCCTGATATCCATGAGAGTCACTTGTTATCACTATATTGGTAAAATACATTGAGTCACTATTATCAGACATTCATGAAGATCATTGTCCTATATCATATAACATTGTCCTTAATAGTCATGTTACACATCACTGCTTCTAGACATTTTTGTTGTCCTTTGAGCTCTGAAGATTAGTGATTTGATTCATTCTTGATCTCATTGTACTGATGAATGCCTTCTCTTGAAGGTAATTACCATGAAAAGATAAACTATATCCCTATGTGAGACATGCATATTCACTTTCCTTAAAAATGTCACTATTTTGATTCATCTAACCCATACTTTCGAAGCTTTCAAATCAATGTTTTTTCTTATTGCTACCACACCCCTATCACTGTTCTTTCTTTTACTTAACAATGACCATTCTCTTAGATCTTCATGACTTAATATTATTGTCTTCTTGAATATCAATGACTATATTTCATTACAAAAGAATAATGACTAAGACACACCATTGTTATATTCTTCATGTAATGCTAGTGTTTTGATCCATTCACCTTGAACATCTCTGGCCCTTGAGACATTGATTTTCTATAATGAACCTGTTGCTACTATGATAGAGATCCTTTCAACTTGGTGAATAATCTTTTTAAATAGTAATACATCTATGGAACAACACTCGTAACCTTGAGAAGGTGAAATTTTGTTAGGTATAATTGGAAATGTTATGGCATACATGTATCCAAAATGTGGAAGCACAGACAAGGCATGTGGATGGTTTGAATGCCTCAAAGAGATGTCATCCCACAAAATGCAATGATGTAGGATATGTAGATAATGGATTTGTTGAAAAGGATTTACAAACCTTCAAGAAAACACAATTGGTAGGTGTAAAGACATATCCTTTGGCAACATCCTCCCTACCTATGATAAAATTGGAGCTTTGGAATAGGCTATTTAAATCTATCAAAGCATAATAGCAAGACAATGTATTTTAGATATTATAGTTGGAAATGTTCTAGTAGACATGCATGCAAAATGTGGAGTACTCATAGACAAAGCACTTGAATTTTTTCACAGAATGCCTCAAATAGATGTCATCTCACATAATGCAATGATTGCAAGATATGTACAAAATTGATTTTGTAAGTAAGCACTCAAAATAGTTGAATTAATGATGCACTCTAGAACTAATCCTAACATTGTAAGCTTTGTTAGTGTTCTAGGTGCATGTAGCAATACAGGTTTATTGGTGGATGAGAGTTGTAGTTACTTCAACCCCATTGGTAACTTTATTGCATTACACCCATAGGTGATAATTATGTGGGTATGCTGGCCTTCATGCCAACCCAAGAAAAATGATATGAAAATGTCATCTAAATGAGGAAATACATCACTATGAAATGAAAATAGTTGTAGGAACTTTGTTGCTAAAGACTTGATAGGACATTCCATGAAGCAAATGAGGTAAAGCGTGATAGTTCCAATATTGAAAGATCATCCATCTGTTTCCGAATTCCTTGATGTTAAAGGTACTAAGAGAAATGTGTTGTTCATTGATCATACTGACCCTGAAGATCCTTCTTAGTTTGGAAGCAAATCTAATGCTATGGAAGCTGACATGGTGGTTCAATTTTACATTTACTTAACCAACTTTTTTGGCTACAAGCCACTAGATGTTATTATTCTGACCATGTAAAGAGCTCAAACAGACATTATCAAAATAAAAATAGGCATCTCATGCCCTTTTCAAAGAAGAAAATATCACAGAAATGCATCTAACAAGTGGGTACCTGATAAGAAAATAGTTGAACTTGATCAATAGCTACCAAAAGTAAGAAGCATGGATGAATTCTAGGAAAAAGAGAGCAATATCATATTGTTTTCTATGGTAAGAAACACCAGTCCTAATTTTAATGTAAAAACATCAGAAAACATGGAAATAAAAGCTCATTAAAAGACTTATATAGAAACAAATGCATGCTCACCTTTAGTATTGAAACCCTCCTTGTTCAAAGCTACAAATTTATCTATGAAGCATGGGAGCAAAAACAATGGTGCTATTGAAGAATCTCTTCTTCATTTAACTAGGGTTTTTCCTTGAAGAGTTGCAACCTTTCGCTTGCTAACTCGAATTTCTCTTCCAGATTTTGTGGCACTGAGATTTCACCTCTTGTTTTGGCACTGTCTTGACTTTTGGCGCTCCACATCCTCTACCAGTGGGTTTCGCTCCAATTTTTAATGAAAACTTTCCTTTAATTTTACCAAGAACTACATGAGATTTTTTGAGGAGCCAAAATAAGATAAAGTATTATTAAAATTGCTTTTGTATTAATATTTATCTATATACTTATATTTTTGTTTGTCTATTTATTTATGTATATGTTTATATATATTTATTTAAATAAATTAATATTTATTTGTGTATAATTTTCTATATTATTATTTTGCTTCTACTTTATATATAAACTATTTGTACGTACCTAGTATAATTGTCTATATATTTAGATAATTTATATTTCTATATTTATATTCACTTATGTATATTCATTTTTAATATATATTTTTTATATAAGTATGGGTATTTATTTATGTGTGTGTATTGTGGTTCTATTATTGATTTTGTTTTTGTATTTGTATGTTTCTTAATCTATAGTTTCAATTTGTCAAATAATTTTATTGTTTAATTTCTCTTTTATTTTGTTTTGTTATTGAATAATGCAAGAACCATCTCAGCCTATGTCACATCATTTGCCACTACCTCTGTCCCCCTAATAGGTATCCTAAAAATTATATAGACATCCTTTGTAGTAATGGTCATTTCCCTAGTGAGAAGATTGAAAGTGGTTGTCTCTAACCTCCACCTCTTGAATAGAGCTATCACCATGGCTATGTATGCCCTATAATGGGGTATATAGTAGGATGCTCCACATCAGATAGCCTATTCATCCACCCCAAACACTGAAAATGAAAGGTCAATGCAATGGTACACAACAACAGAAGAATTATTAAAAATACTATGTGGGAAAAGGATGCCACAAAACTGGTATCTTATATAATGAGCTGATATGACAAAAAAAATTTAGTCATTTTAGTTCTGATTTTACCTGATGACCAAATTGGTCATTTATTTAGTCATTTATTTTTGTAGAACATGATAGTCACATGAATAAAATTTAAGGGTTAAATATTTCACGCATGCAACCAAAATCTAATTTGATTTGAAGATCTAATATTAGATGCAAGTCAAATTTGTTTTTAGGCATGAGATGAGAAACCAATTTGAAATAGTAAGCCATGACTGAAAATTTGTTTGATGAAAATATGCTTTCACAATAAAATGAATGAAATTGTGAAACCAAAAAGGAAAAACCCCTCAAACTATTTATTTGGTCATTTTACCCGATGACCAAATTGGTCATTTATTTAGTCATTTACCCGATGACCAAATTGGTCATTTATTTAGTTATTTATTTCTCAAATTTGATCAGTTTTGGTCATGTGACTAAAAATTTTAGTCACTTAGTCATTTATTTGCCAAATTCTACTAGTGAAGTGCAGCACTATGTTGCCGTGTAAGTTTCTCCATGTTTTCAATAATTGAGTTCAATATCGTAAACATGGGGTGCAATGTGGGGATATTGGCATATGTGGTTTGAAATCCTCTAAGTTCATTTAGATTATCTCCTATTAGATCTTCTAAACAACGAGGGTTTGTGACAAGTACATCTTCTGGAGGTGGGGGATTGTTGGGAGGTGGTTCTGGATTATTTGTGGGATCATTAGGAGGGTTTTTTGATTCCATGTCTGATAACAATGAAAAAATAAATAGATAATTACAAAGAATTTTTAAAAACAATACAAAAACTCATTGGTACCCTAATTTTTATATAAAAAACTATATATTTATATTTAAAAACAATTAAAACAAAAAAAATTAGAAGCTTTCACTTACCTGGCAATTTAGGTAAAATCAGATAGGGGATTTGGGAGCCGATATCCGATAACCCTAGTTGGGTTCACATTTTTACAATGAAAAAATGTTGAACGCAACTAGGTACAGAGATATATATCTACTGGTAAATATTGGATATCTGATATTATCAGATATCCAATAATATTAGATATCTGATTAAGCCTTTAGCTTTGGATTTTGGCTTAGCCAGGTGTACTGACACCCAGGCCTACTAAAAAGTCAACAAATCTATTTGTGCACTTTTGGACGAGTGAAAATAGGTTTTTTTCAAATCGCCACTTTTTGGCATATCATGATCCTGCACATACCCCTTTAGTTAAAATATCTTCTAAGTCCCTTAACAAGGCTTTTTCAGCATCAAAAAGGTCCTAATTCATCCCTGATTTCATTATGGTTTCGTTCAATGCCTAAAGCTTTTGCTCTATATCCACTTTTGATGAGAAAATATTCTTGAAGTGTGTTCTATTCCAAATGAGTAAATTTTGTTTGATATATTTTAGTTTAGACACAAAGAAGAATAATTTAGATCCCTTCACTTTGACTTCCAACCACCAATCAGCTACCATGGTAACAAACTTCTCCTCTTTGAGCCACATGTTTTCAAATTTGAATGGGCAAAATGGGGGCTTATCTTCCTCCAATATATTCAGCTGAATGGGAAAGTGGTTAGAACTTGAGGTAGGGGATATGGATGCTTTTAAATCAAATGGGAAATTTGTGAGATCTCCTTTGAAAAGAAATCTATCCAACTTTTCTGAGATAGTATTGAGCCCAAGTCTTCTATTTGACCAAGTAAAGGAACCATTTTTCAGGCTCAATTTCTATTAAATTTTCCATTTGTAACCAATCTTTAAAATCTATTTTGGATTGAGAAACTTGAAGGGAACCTCCCAATTTGATAGATCTATGAATTATGGCATTGAAATCCCCTTCCAATATGAAATTACCATCTGGCTAAACTAAAAAGCATCTGCTAATCTCCTCTCAAACTTCCAATTTTTTTCTTCTCAAAATAGGGCCATAAACGTTCACAATGTATAAATTAAGATTGGATCAAGTACTAAATATTTTACCTCCTATCCAATTCATATTACTCTCTGAATGAATATAGGAAGAGAGTTGAAGATTGTGTTCCATAAGATAGTCATCCCACCTGAACATCCTATCGCCTCAACTCCTACAGCTCTCCAATCTCCCAAAGACATTGTGAAATTAGATAATTGAACCTTGCTCATTTTTGTTTCTTGGAGCAGAATCACGTCAGCTTTGGAGACTCTTGTTGGGTGTTTATCATTTATTCCATGGGAGATGTTGGATGAATCTCCCATGTTAAACTAGAGGTTTGTTTCATAATGTGTATATCATCTACTCTTGATTGTTGAGGGTATGTGTAAGATCATGAGGGACCAAAAAGTGGCGATGTGAAAAATATTCACTTTTCACTCGGCCAAAAGTGCATGAAAATGCTTGTTGACTTTTTAGTAGGCCTGGGTGTCAGTATACTTGGGCAAACCTGACACCAAAGCACAAGCTTAATCGGATACCCAATAACATATTGAGTACCTGATATGTTATCGGGTACTCGATATTGTTTCGAGTACCCAAAACCTGTGGCATAAATCAAAACCTGCAAGCTGTTTTCCTCATTTCTCCTCACGTTTTGGGTTTGGAAAATGGCTGTAAATATCATATACATGATATTTTTGGGTATCTAATTACTGCAACAATAAATTCGATTTCCACAATATATACGGTAAGTAAATTCTTTGTATATTTTGATTATTTTATTTCATTTTGATGCTAAATGTAGTTTTTTTTGTTGAAATAGGATTTTGTATTTATTTTTGTAATAATATATAAAATCAAATTGAAATTTAGATTTGTTTTTTATTTAATCAGGCATGGATGACAACAATGAAGAAAATAACCCGCACCAAATAATGATCCCCAAAACAATCCCCCGTCTCAAAACCTTCGATCTTTAGAAGATTTGATATAAGATAATTTGAACACAATATGAGGTTTCCAAAACACATATTAGAATATACCTACATTAGGTCCCATGCTTGCCACACTAAATACTATTGTTGAAAATAGTGACACACTCATGCGACAACATAATGCTGCTCTTCATTAGCGTGATGATATGCACGCCCAATTTTATGACGAGCTTGACCATGATGGGATTGCGGCCCTTAATATAAGTAAGGAAGATATAGCCTCACTTTTTGTGAATCCTAAAACTGGATTACAAGTTGACCTCAAAAAGCCTAAATTATCAATAAAATGGTGCACAAATGAAGCAATACACACACACTTTTGGGATCGTTGGTGGATGGTTTTTGATAAACCACCCCATAGCAATTTGGAGATCCCTTTCTATTTCATAAAACAATTGTATGCTGAGTTTGTGCTTGGTCACAATGTTAATTATTGGAGTATGAGGCCCAACATGGGTGTAGGCGGAGGAGCTCCTTAGACTAGGCCATTTGCCTAGTGCAAAAAGGCCACTACCTTTGTCCCCCCCACTGATGTCGCAACCCCTCCTCAAGTGCAGCATCCCAATATCATTGTAGAGGCTGCCTCACAGACTATTAGGGCCATTCATTTTTTGAGTGATCAATTGATCACACAAACTAGGTCAGTGTTGCCTCCTGGTGTGGATGATGTTGGCGCATCGACTTCTTGTCGAAGTTCACATGTATGGGAGCCCCATATTTGCATTATATGCAAGAATATGTGTCTCGGACCGCTTACTGATGCTGATACATATCAGTATGTTATTGATGAGGAGGATGTAGGAGACACAGCTATAGAGGCTGCAACACCTCATGGAGCATCTACATCTCATGAGAGTGCTCAGGAGGTGTATGCAGAGCCATGGACTCCTATTGATACGATAAGAGTAAACATTATAAATAAATTTATCACATGAATTATTTAATTTAAAAAATAATTTATTTATTTAGATTAGTTTTAATGATTGCATGCACTTATGTATATATATTTTTTCCATTTATGTTTAGTCGATGACACGGGAGGAGTTGAGACAGGTGGATGAGTCCACACTTTCGGCCATTTCATTTGGCCTTGATGCTTATATGGTATATTATAAATTATGTACCCATTAGTTTTTTTTAATATCATTTTGTGTACAGGTTTAAATCTCTATCAATTAGAGCAATAAAATTCATACATTTACTAATATATTGTCATCTTATTGTACTCTTGCAGGCTACAGTCGATGTTAGTGGGTGGCACGAGGGGGTTCCTTCATTAGGTGTCGACAAAAGGAAAGGTAATTAATTGTTTAAGATTAATTATGCATCCATATGTATGCCACTTATGTGTGGTAATAAATAATTTACTTGCACTTTATTGTATAGGGTGTGGCTATTGATGATGTCCCGACATAGGTTCGGGAGCCTAGGCTGACAAGCATCTCGATTCGGAGTGATAGCCCGATTGCACGTAGACTTTTACATATTGTTATTTGTATTTTGTAACCAGGGTTGTTATGATGAAGTACATTTATATATAATTGACAATCTTTTTAGTCTCATAGGTTACTCCGAGTGTGAGGGAGGGCCCACGAGAATCTTTCGTATCTTTGTTGACCCAGCCCACTATTCTAGAGGAGGGATCACCAGATGTAAGTTTTAATTTTAGTTCAATCAATTTGTAATTTTATTATGCTATCATCCTATTTTGTAGATTTATCACTCTATGTTGCACCACTCTACTAATCTCATTATTGCACATATATATTTATAGGCCAGAGTTGGTATTATTCGCATGGTCCCTTCGCTACCAAGGACTTATGCTAGGACACCTGATCATGGTAGGCGACCGAGAGGCCAAGTACAGATATTTGTATTTAGTTATAATTTTAATTAAATTAGTGTTTGAATTATATATATATATATATATATATATATATATATATATATATATATATATATATATATATATATATATAAAGTAAGCAATCTAACTTGGGTTTGAACTCATTTTTGATGCAGGATCAATCAGAGCCAAACACTTCTTCAAAGAGGCTACATTTTGATGATCCCCCTACGACATAGGATGTAGTTTTATTTTTGTGGTCATTTAGAGATGCCACTTGGCACATTTTGAGATGGCATATATGCCACATTATACACCTTGAAACATTGATTTTGTAGACATTTTGAAATGGCATGTGCCATATTTTTATATGGAGATACTTTTGATACATTTGATACTTTCTATATATAGAACATGTTCATTTGTATGTTATATTTGCGTCATCTTTTGTATACATATTTATTATTCATGTTTATGGAATTGAATGGTGAAGTTATATCTTGACTATGATTGTCATTATGATTTAAATTATATCTTGTTGAAGTTACATTTGTTTTTCTGTACTCTAGAATACCCTATTCATGAAGCTTATTATGTTTGAGGTTTAACTTCTATAGATTTCCTATGTTCTTATGTTTCATACCATTATATATACTCACTTGAGCCACTTAGTACTACATTGTTTCAATACTATGTATATACTCACTATGTATATAACTCATCATATTGGAGTTTACTAAATCCATAGAGAAATGTAGCACTTGTGATGTTAGGTCACTTGGGTTGAGCGTGGTCGTGAGCGTTCCAATGACTCCGTGGGTGGAACAGGGTTGTCACTGGCATTTACCTGGCCAACCAGAGCTAATGGAGTAGATGGTTCAATGCAATGTCAGACGGTTTGAAAGACACGCTGCTGAGCCACTTTCAACTAGCCCTCCCTGCAAGTTTTGGCATCGACTGAGATCACCCTGCCAAATGCAAACGAAGATGAATCACCCAAAATTGAGAAAGTTTATTGTAGACCTCGGAAACACGATCACATAGGCCCTAACATTTTTTCAATACCTCTCACAAGGTCTGAGATACAAGCCTCAAAAGATCACTTCCCAATCATGCTTAGTGCACCTTGGGGTCACTTGGGTCGAGCATGGTCGCGATCGTTCTAGTGACTCTGTGAGTGGAATGGGGTTGTCAATAGTGTTTACCTAGCCAACTAGAGCTGATGGAGTAGATGGTTTGATGCAATGTCAGACGGTTTGAAAGATACGTTGCTGAGCCACTTTCAACTGACCCTTACTGCAAGTTTTAGCATTGACTGAGATCACCTTGCCAAATGCAAACGAAGTCGAATCACCCAAAAATGAGAGAGGTTATTGTAGACCTCGAAAACACAATCCCATAGCCCCTGATGATTTTTCAATATCTCTCACGAGGTCTGAGATACGCACCTTGAAAGATCACTGCCCAATTGTGCTTACTGCACCTTGGGGTCACTTGGGTTGAGTGTGGTCGCGATCATTCCAGTGACTCCATGGGTGGAACGGGGTTGTCACTGGTGTTTACCCAGCCAACCAGAGCTGATGGAATAGATGGTTTGGTGCAATGTCAGATAGTTTGAAAGATAAGCTGCTGAGCCACTTTCAACTGACCCTCACTACAAGTTTTGGCATCGACTGAGATCACCTTACCAAATGCAAACGAAGTTGAATCGCCCAAAACTGAGAGAGGTTATTGTAGACCTTGAAAACATGATCTCATAGCCCCTGATAGTTTCTCAATACCTCTGACGAGGTCTGAGATACGAGCCTCAAAAGATTGCTGCCCAATTGTGCTTAGTGCACCTTGGGGTCATTTGGGTCGAGTGTGGTCGCGAGCATTCCAATGACTCCGTGGGTGGAACGGGGTTGTCACTAGTGTTTATTCGGCCAACTAGAGCTGATGGAGTAGATGGTTTGATGTTAGGTCATACAATTTGAAAGATATGCTGCTAAGCCCATTTCAACTGACCCTCACTACAAGTTTTGGCATCGACTAAGATCACCTTGCCAAATGCAAATGAAGTCAAATAGCCCAAAGTTGAGAGAGGTTATTGTAGACCTTAGAAACATGATCCCGTAGACCCTAATGGTTTGTCAATACCTCTCACGAGGTCTAAGATACAAGCCTCAGAAGATCGCTACCCAATCGTGCTTAGTGCACCTTGGGGTCACTTGGGTCAAGCATGGTTGCGAGTGTTCCAATGACTCCGTGGGTGGAACGGGGTTGTCACTAGCATTTACCCAGCCAACCAGAGCTGATGGAGTAGATGTTTTGATGCCAAGTTAGATAGTTTGAAAGATACGCTGTTGAACCACTTTCAACTAACCCTCATTACAAGTTTTGGCATCGACTAAGATCACCTTGCCAAATGAAAATGAAGTCGAATTGCTCAAAACCAAGAGAGGTTATTGTAGACCTCAGAAACATGATCTCATAGCCCCTAGTAGTTTGTTGATACCTCTCATGAGGTCTGAGATATGAGCCCCAAAAGATCACTGCCCAATCATGCTTAGTGCACCTTGGGGTCACTTGGGTCGAGCGTGGTCGCGAGCATTCCAGTGACTCCGTGGGCGGAACGGGGTTGTCACTAGTGTTTCTTAAGGGGTCCTACAATGCCTAGGAAGTCCCCATGACCCCTACAGACATATTGGAATGCTCAAGTATGTCTTAAGGGGTCCTACGACCCCTTCGGACACACTTGAACATTCAAATGTGTCAAAAAGGGTCATGGGGACTTCCTAGGGCTCCTAGTATGCCTTATCACAAGTTAGGACCCCTAGGAAGTCCCGATGACCCCTATGGACACATTTTGATGCTCAAGTGTGTCTTAAGGGGTCTTATGACCCCTTTGGACACACTTGAGCATTCAAATGTGTCAAAAGGGGTCATGGGGACTTCCTAGGGGTCCTAGTATGCCTTATCATGC
This sequence comes from Chamaecyparis obtusa, assembly GCA_027943335.1. NCBI lineage: Eukaryota > Viridiplantae > Streptophyta > Pinopsida > Cupressales > Cupressaceae > Chamaecyparis > Chamaecyparis obtusa. The sequence continues at coordinate 351,941 of BSBK01003002.1, forward strand.
GTTAGGACCTCTAGGATGTCCCCATGACCCCTATGGACACATTAGAATGCTCAAGTGTGTCTTAAGGGGTCCTACGACCCCTTAAAACACATTTGAGCATTCCAATGTGTCCATAGGGGTCATGGGGACTTCCTAGGGGTCCTAGTACACCTTCTCACATGTTAGGACCCCTACGAAGTCCCCATGACCCCTATAGACACATTGGAATGCTCAAGTGTGTCCTAAGGGGTCCTATGACCCCTTTGAACACACTTGAGGGTTTGAATATGTCAAAAGGGGTCATGGGGACTTCCTAGGGGTCCTAGTATGTCTTATCACGTGTTAGGACCCCTAGGAAGTCCCCATGACCCCTATCGACACATTAGAATGCTCAAGTGTGTCTTAAGGCATCCTATGACCCCTTCAGACACACTTGAGTGTTCAAATGTGTCAAAAGGGGTCATGGGGACTTCTTAGGGGTCCTAGTATGCCTTATCACATGTTAGGACCCCTAGGAAGTCCCCATGACCCCTATGGACACATTGGGATGATCAAGTGTGTCTTAAGGGATCCTACGACCCCTTCAGACAAACTTGAGTGTTAAAATGTGTCGAAAGGGGTCATGGGGACTTCCTAGGGGTCCTAGTATGCCTTATCATACGTTAGGACCCCTAGGAAGTCCCCATGACCCCTATGGACACATTGGGATGCTCAAGTGTCTTAAGGGGTCCTACGACCCCTTCAGACACACTTGAGCATTCGAATGTGTCAAAAGGGGTCATGTGGACTTCCTAGGGGTCCTAGTATGCCTTATCATGCGTTAGGACCCCTAGGAAGTCCCCATGACCCCTATGGAGACATTGGAATGCTTAAGTGTGTCTTAAGGGGTCGTACAACCCCTTCGAACACACTTGAGCATTCGAATGTGTCAAAAGGGGTCATGGGGACTCTCTCTCTCTCTCTCTCCTCTCTTTCTCTTATCATCCTCTCTCTCTCTCTCTCTCTCTCTCTCTCTCTCTCTCTCTCTCTCTCTCTCTCTCTCTCTCTCTCTCTCTCCCCTTCTCCCTCCCTCCCTCTCTCTCTCTCTCTCTCTCCCCCTCTCCCTCCCTCCCTCTCTCTCTCTCTCTCTCTCTCTCTCTCTCTCTCTCTCTCTCTCTCTCTCTCTCCCTCTCTCTACCTCTGGTGAACTATTCTTCAAACTCTCCATTTCTGCGTAGCTAGGGTTTACGGTGCTTGTAAAAGGCACAACTACGCCCCTGTATGGACTCATGCTCATGCTCGGAATCATATTATTTTCATGCATTCCCTGACATTTAATACAAAGATTTAGCCAGCCACCTTTGAAGACCTAAAAGAAACGAAAAATAAAATTTAGGCCAAAAATACATACTGCATTTCTGTATGTAGTACCGTCAGCTTCAACAATCCAGCCGACTTCTTCTGCTGAGGCACAGAGAACTTCATTAATGTCTACTCTGGGAGGAAGATTATAATTTCCATATTTTCGCACTTTCCCTGAAATATTTTCGTTGTTATCGCTCTCTGCCTCTGCTCTCTCAATTTAGTCCTCTCCCTCTCCGCTGCACTCAACTTAGCCATCCTTACCTGCTCTTTAAGAGAGATTCTCCAAAATTTGTATACAAAGGCATCCTACAGGAAAAAATGAAAAGTTTCCAAGAGAATATCCACAATTCGTATACAAAAGCATCATATAGGAAAAATGACAAAATTAATAGCTAAAAGGTAAAATTTATCATTAACGCCAAAAATACCAAGGTCATACCCGCTGTCAAATCTTGGCCTATGACGTGCAAAATGAGTAAAGCAAGTGAAATGAAAGGGAGGTATGGATCAAATAGTGAAGGTGCATCAAATCGAATCAATATCATAATATATGCAGAAAATACTATTACGGACAAAAATATTTGCATATTAATGGGAAAGAGCGGGAAGAGCTTCTTGGACCCATGAAAGAAGTTACAGATAAGGAGGAAGAGCTAGGAAGGGGAAAGCGACAAAGGAAAGAAGTAAGATATGTGTGTGAGCCTATGTCACATGATGATGATGAGTACTCACCATCTACTAGTAGCTCAAGTAGTGACAAAAGCTCTTCAGTGCACATGTACACTGACACAAAAAATTCAGATAGAGAAGTAACAAGTGTTGTGGAATTATCCACAGAGCAATGTGAAATGAAGCCTCAAATTGGTTCATTAGCAGGAAAAGAATTTGGTCATGCACTTCATTCTAGCACCACAAATAGACCCATTGATTTCCCAAATTGGTAAAAGGGAAGATGCAAATTTGGAAAGAGTATCCCAATTGAAGAGAAATGGAAATTCCAGTGAGCATAAAGTTATTGTAGATCCAATGGGTGTATCTCCTCTACTGAAAAATATAACTACTTCCAGAGACTTGAGTTTAAATAGAGACTGTCTGTTCCCAAACATGCCCCAGTCGAGCAGATGAACCAGATGTTGCTTGAGTAAAGAAGATAGTGGTTTATTAAATCATCTGCATTATCCCACTTGCTATCAGGTTATTACTTTTTGAGCAGCTTTCCAATTTCTTTTGTGCGGGATTACTGTAATATATAATGTTCTCATGCAAGTACATGCCAATTTTTGTAAAAAAATTTTGTTGTAAAGGGTTGGTGAGCAATATCAAAGAAAAGGTTCTTGCATGTGTTATTTAGACACATCAATTAGGAAACCATTTTTCTCCCATTACATGGTAGAAATGCCTAGATTCACTTTGTTGGTATCATTAGGCAGCAAGATGAGGGAAGAAATATTTGTAAAGAGGAAGTACAAATGTTACTGTCCAAAACCATTTGGAGAGTAATATTCTTCTCCTGATTGTAATAAGAAACTCAAAATGCAGAAGACAACAAATAGCTGGGGCATTTATTTCCTATGACCTATGTCAATTTCAGTTTGAAATTCATATTGATGATATTCTCAATGTGTAAAAATAAACTAATGTGTTATTTTAAAATGGTGTTGACTGAAATCTATGAACATATGTCAAATATCCATTTTTTCCAGAATTTGAAATAGAACCACTGGTAATATAATCAAATTTGTGAATTTCACATCCAATCATTAGATGTTAATCAAAAGTACAACACAATAATATTTTTGAACTGATAAACAATCTTAGTCTTACTTCAAACCTACTCCCCTTCTCTCTCTCTCTCCTACTCTCTCCCCTTCCCCTTCTCTCTCTCTCTCTCTCTCCTTCCCCTTCTCTCTCTCTCTCTCTCTCTCTCTCTCTCTCTCTCTCTCTCTCTCACACACACACACACACACACACACACCTTCTCACCCTCTCTCTTCCTCTCTCAGCCCCCGCCACCTTCTCACTCTCTCTCTTCCTCAATGGCCGCCCATGAATTTTTTAAATGGCTGATTGATTTCCTTTGCTTCTTTCAATGGTCATCCATGATTTTTCTACAATCTTCCAACCTTTCGTACATAGTTGTAAAATACATATTAATATATTATACATATAAAATAATATATAATATATGATATGTAATGTAACATTTAATATTAACATATATTAAATAATATTTAATGTAAAATGTATATTATATAATATTTAATATATAATTGATATTATATAATATTTAATATATATAATATATATATTATATATAGTTTTTGATATATAATATATCATATGAAGGATGGAGAAATGAGAAGGAGAAAGGGGAGGGAAAATTGAAAAATCAAAATTCTGTTGGCATTTTTGGATACTCGAAAATATCAGGTACAAGAAAATATCGAGTACCCGATTAGGCTTGATATTGCTTTGTGCACCAAATCTACATAGTCAACTATTGAAATGTCTCAAAAATGAGTTTTTCCCCTGTTTCTCTGAGTTCTAGACTTCAACAATGTAACTGACGACTTTTTTTTCACTTGAATTTGATGAAACGAAAGGGGTATCTTAAGGAGATTATCAGCTTTCTTTAAATATAATTGCTGTCAAATTTTGAATTCATTAAATAATTATTAGTTATTTTCTAATTGAATTACCTCTAAAATATTTTTGAAAATGAAGACAGCAAGCTGGGTTGAGACTAGTCTTTATGGGCCAACTGCACAGACTCAAACAATGCAGCAAGCCCAAAACCTTAGCACAACCTTACCAACTTGTGAGAGTTGGTAAGGTTGTGTTAAGAAGATCAAAGGTTCAACTCTTGCTGGCTGGGTTTAACTGCTGGCTGCATTGTTTGAGCCGTACAGTTGACCCTTAGAGACTACTCTCGTCCCAGCTCGCCTCCTCCCTCACTTCAAAACTGAACATAAAATGTAACCAATGGGATCGCTGGACTGAGATGCAGGGATAACCCACTTTCAACTTTTTAATGGAATCTTATGTTGTAAACAGAGACAAACAATTTGATAGATCCAGAGAAAATGATATGCTTCAAGTTTGAGGAAGTAGTGATACGAACTTCCAAGTTTTCAGAGAGTAATCTTGTAGCACATAGCTGGTATGGCTCTAGCTACACTGCGTGCTTAAGAAACGAGGTTTTTGGACCAATACATTATAATGGATATACAATTCCATGTTAAGATGTTGCCTTGTAAGTCCCCTGTTATTTAGCTATGTTCCATCTCACACGTTTTTGTCTTACCGATGTCTATTAAGTATTCTGATGCACATTTGACTGTATTTATTAATTGGAAGCTAGAATTATGAAATATTCTGAATTTTAATTAATGAATATGATCAAATGTGAATCTTTCAAGTGAAAGATTCTTTGCTACCGCTGTTTTTGACATTTAGTTGTAGTTCTAGTATTTTGGAACTAAAATTTCACAGAATGACTTACTTAAGATACCCTCAAAGGGATTTATCCGTTTTATTCTTCCACTTTTTCAATTTTTCTTTCTTAGATCAGTTAATTATTTGCATATAGCTTTTTTTTTAAAATAATAAGCATATTTCATGTTGTCCTCAGGCTCGACTCCCATGACCTGGAATGAAAGATTACAAATTGCAATAGATATTGCAAGAGGTCTAGAATATATACATGATGATACTCAATTGAGTTATGTCCATTGTGATATCAATAGTACTAGCATGCTTCTTGAGGACGATGTACAGGGAAAGGTACAATCAAAAATTGCTTTTATTTTCTTTTATCATGAATATGAATTTATTTTTTATGAAATGTTCTACTTGTTGCCATGACTACATGATTTACAGGGTTGGAAATATGGATTATCAAAGAATTTTGAAATAATAGGAAGTGGATGTGATGCAGGAGCATCCTGGGTGTAAGAGCAATCTTGCATCACCCAAAAATATTTCTATTTTTATATTCAATAAGGGCTATTTTGTGCAGAGCTGCTATTTATGGAAAGTTACTATTTTTGGTAATTTTCGTATGTGTTCAGAATGATCTGATTTCTTTCTTGGAGGTTGATTTTGGTCATATAAGTCTGCCAGTAAAGTTTCATTGCCAGATCAAGTGTATATTGGAAGATATTGAAGATCTTCGGTATTGGCAGCAGGGTACAGAAACTTCGAACTCAGTTTTGAAGGCTTTAGAGGCCCCGGATGAGGTCAAAAATTTGGGTGACAGGCGCTTGCGCGGGTCATGCTTGTAGAGCGCTTCGTGACGTTTCCGAAATGGGGTTATAATAGTCAATCGGGTCAACTGGTGATGACTTATGATCTTCGAAAGTCGGGTCACCTGAAATGGCGGAAAATAATTTTCCTTCAAAATTTCTGTTCGGGTTTCAAAAGTTATTTTGAGCCGACTTTGATGTAATAAATTGAAAAATAAAATAATTCTAAGTTTGGTCGGCCCTTAGGGATAAATTTCTGGAACCTTCTCGGGCGGTGTAAATTGCCTATATAAGGAAGGCTGTATTATTGTCTTAGGCAGTTCAGAATAGTTCTGGGTAGTAGATTTGGGTAATAGTTCGAGGCTTTGTCCTATAGAATATTGTAAGGGAATGCCCATGTGGCTTTGCATATTGTAATTCTGAAAGTTTGTAATTCCACATTTGTGGAGATAATAAGAAGCCAATTTTTTGTTCTTGCATATTGTTGTTGTTTCTCTATTTCTGTTATGTGTTTGTGGTATTAAGGGGAGCACCCTTCATCAAGTGGTATCAGAGCAGGTTTTCTTGAGTGTGTAAACAGATCGCCGACTATGAGGCAGTTTGCACGAGGACCGTGGTAAGGGTTTCAGCGCGCATCACGAAAATGCCTCCACGAAGAGAACGTGGCGGAAGAGCTGGTGCTGTGACACCTGAGGCTAGAGAGCTGCAGAGACAAGTGCGAGCATTGCAAGAAGAGATTCATAGAGGAATGAATCTTAATGTCAGAGATGAAAGCGAGGATAAAGCCGAAGAAGAATATCAAGCAGGAGAAGTTGAAATTGTGAACCAGGAGGAAGAAAGACTTTTTCGGGCCATTTCCAAGATTGGGAAAAGACCTAAGATTGAGGTTCCTACATTTTCTGGAAATCTTAACCCAGAGGAATTGATTGACTGGATCAATGAATGTGAGGAATATTTTGAGTACGAAGATGTTGACGATCCTGATAGAGTCAAATTTGCAAAGGCCAGACTGAAAGGTCATGCGAAGATCTGGTGGCAAAAAATTCAATTGGAGCGAAATAGAAGGGGAAAGGAGAAAATCATGAGATGGGATTGGATGGTGGATAAATTGAAGCGGCAGTTCATTCCTGTTGATTATGAGCTTGACCTACTGAAGAAAATGCAGAGTTTGAAGCAAGCAGGAAGATCTGTTCAGGAGTATACAGAGGAGTTCTATCGACTTCTCATCAGAACAGGCCATGCAGAAGCTGATAAGGAGAAAGTTGCCCGATACCTTAATGGGTTAAGGCCAAGCATTCAGGAAGAGCTGAATCTAGTTCGAATGAACAGTATTGAGGAGGCATACCAATTTGCCCTAAAAGTAGAGGAAAAGCTGAACAAGAAGTTCGAGAGCAGACAAAATGGACGAGGTCGCGGTGGACGATCTGGTGGACGGTCATATGGTGGCCGAAATGAAGATCTGAAAAAGAAGGATGAGGCCAGTAGCAGTCAGAATCAGCGTGGAAATAATTCCAATCGCTTCCAGGATCAGAATAATAGAGATCAGAGAGGAAGAGGAAGAGGACAAGGATCTAGAAGAGGAGGCTTCCGTGGAACATGTTTTCACTGTGGAGAAGAAGGTCATAGGGCATTTGAATGTCCTCAGTGCCAAGGCAGAACAGACAGGAGAAATGAAGGCCAGGCCAGAGTTGCACATGTAGATGAAGATGCCAGATCATCAAATTCTGAAGATGCTGAAAGAGGAGAAACGTTGATTAACAGAAGAGTCCTGTTGAGTGGTGAGAATGAACCTGAGCAAAGGAGGAGCCTGTTTCGCACCAGGTGCAAGTGTGAAGGTAAATGTTGTGATGTGATTATTGATAGTGGATGCACTGACAATTTGGTGTCAGAAGAGATGGTGACAAAGTTGAAACTCAAGAGACAGAAACACCCACATCCATATCGGATTGCCTGGGTACAGGATGACCACAAAGTCATGGTCAATGAACAATGCCTAGTGAAGTTCAAGATCGGCGGGTACCAAGATGAGGTACTGTGTGATATCATCTTTATGGATGCATGTCATATGTTATTGGGTAGACCGTGGCAGTTTGACAGATGTGCTGTACATGATGGTCGTGCAAATACCTATTCCCTGACAAAGGATGGAGTGCGACATAAGCTAAAGCCATTGAAGGAGACCGAAGAAAAGGTATGTGGTAATGCAAGAATAACATTTGTTGATGGAAGGAAATTCTTAGATGGTATGAGGCATGAGCATGTATGTTTTGCTTTAATTCCAAAAGCTGGTAAAGAGGAAGTAGAAGATGTTCCTGTAGAAGTTGCAGATTTGTTGAATGAGTTTCAGGATATTGTATCCGATAACGTGCCTGATGGATTACCACCAGTCAGGAAGATCAGTCATCAGATGGACTTGATCCCAGGAGCGAGTTTACCGAATAAGGCAGCGCACAGAATGACACCTGCAGAAAGTGAGGAGTTGAACAAACAAGTACATGAGTTGTTACAGAAAGGATTGATTCGAGAGAGTCTGAGTCCCCGTGCTGTACCTGCGGTATTAGCACCAAAGAAGAATGGAGAGTGGAGGATGTGTACAGATTCCAGAGCAATAAACAAGATCACAATCAAGTACAGGTTTCCATTGCCACGAATGGATGATATTATGGACTGTTTGAGTGGAGCTGTGTATTTCTCAAAGATAGATCTGAAGAGTGGATATCATCAGATTCGGATCAGAGAAGGAGATGAATGGAAGACTGCCTTCAAGACAAAGGAAGGACTGTATGAGTGGTTAGTCATGCCTTTTGGGCTAACTAATGCACCGAGCACTTTCATGCGGCTCATGAACAAGGTTCTGAAAGAATTTCTGGGTAAGTTTGTCATTGTTTACCTAGATGATATTTTGATTTTTAGCAAGACATTGGAGGAACATATGATGCATATTCGTATGGTGTTTGAGAAGTTGAGAGAAGAGAAATTGTTGATTAATTTGAAGAAGTGCAGTTTTGTGAAGAAAGAGTTAGTGTATTTGGGATTTGTAGTTTCAGCAGAAGGTCTAAAAATGGACCCAGAGAAGGTACAGGCTATCCTTGAATGGCCTACTCCAAGGAGTGCTACTGAGGTAAGATCTTTTCACGGTCTAGCTAGCTTTTACAGAAAGTTTATCAAAAATTTTAGCAGTATTTGTGGACCCTTGACTGAAACAATGAGAGGGGATAGAAAAGAGTTTAAGTGGACTAATGGGGCAGAAAAAAGATTTCAATTGTTGAAACAAAAAGTTACAGAACAACCTGTTTTAGCACTTCCAGATTTTAATAAGGTGTTTCAAGTAGATTGTGATGCTAGTGGTACTGCAATAGGAGCTGTTATGAGCCAAGAAGGTAAACCTATTACTTATTTCAGTGAGAAGTTAAATGATGCTAAGAGGAAATATTCTGTTTATGATCAGAAATTTTATGCTATAGTTCAGGCATTAAAGAAGTGGAGACATTATCTGCTTCCTAAGGAGTTTGTTTTGTATACTGATCATCAAGCTTTGCAATATTTGAATAGTCAAGGAAAATTGAATCAAAGACATTTGAAATGGGTTGAGTTTTTGCAGAGTTATACATTTGTTTTGAAACACAGGAGTGGAAAGTCTAATAGGGTTACAGATGCTCTTAGCAGAAGGCAACTATTGCTGACAGAAATGCAGATTGAAGTGGTTGGGTTCAAGGAACTCAAGAATTTGTATCCAGAGGATCCTGATTTTGGTGAAGCTTGGAAAGCTTGTACAGAACCTGTTACTCTAGACAGGACAAAATGGTTGGATTTCATCATCCAGGATGATATGCTATTCAGAAGGAGTCAGTTGTGCATTCCACGAAGTTCTATGAGGGAGAATCTCATCAAGGAGAAGCATAGCGGAGGATTGGCTGGACATTTTGGTCATGATAAAACCCTTGGTTTGGTTAGTGAGAATTATTATTGGCCACAGTTGCAGCAAGATGTGAAGAAGTTTGTACAGAGTTGCAGAGTATGTCAGATGGCGAAAGGAGTGAAGCAGAATACAGGGTTGTATCAGCCATTACCTATACCAGAGAAGCCTTGGGAGGATATCAGCATGGACTTTGTTCTTGGTTTACCGAGGACACAGCGGGGACACGATTCAATTTTTGTGGTGGTTGACAGATTTTCAAAGATGGCACATTTCATTCCCTGCAAGAAGACTAATGATGCTGTTCATGTAGCAGAATTGTTTTTCAGAGAAGTAGTGAGACTTCATGGTTTGCCAAAGACCATAGTTTCAGATCGAGACACTAAGTTTGTTGGATATTTCTAGCGTACATTGTGGAAGAAGTTGAAGACAGATTTGAAGTTTAGTTCATCACATCATCCACAGACTGATGGACAGACAGAGGTGGTGAATAGAAGTTTGGAAAATTTGCTGAGATGTTTGGTTGGAGATAAGCCAACAGGATGGGATTTGATTTTACCACAGGCGGAATTTGCATACAATAATTCTGCAAACAGGAGCACTGGTAAATCACCATTCCAAATTGTATATGGAAGTAGTCCAAGAAATGCATCTGAATTGAGGAAGATAGATAAAGGAGAAATAAGTAGTGCTGAAGCTGAGGATTTTGTAGAACACTTGAAGAACATCCATGAAGAGGCGAGGAAGCATATTACCAAAATGAACGCACAGTATAAGGCTAAGGCAGATGACAAAAGGAGGTATAAGGAATTTCAGGTTGGTGATGAAGTCATGGTTCATTTGCGGAAGGAGCGGTTTCCAGTTGGTACATATAACAAGCTGAAAATGAAGAAGTTTGGACCATGCAGGATACTGAAGAAACATGATTCAGGAAACGCATATGAGGTAGAATTGCCTACTGAGCTAAATATTTCACCAGTGTTTAACATTTCAGATCTGACAGAGTATCATGAAGGAGGTGTTGAAGATGAGATCACAGCAACACAGTGGAGTATTCCAGCAACTAGTTCAGATATCAAGGAGATTGAAGACATACTGGACAGTCGTGTTGGCAGAAGCACAAGGAATAGGACATATGAAGAATATTTGGTCAAATGGAAAGGACGACCTGTTGAAGATTCATCATGGCTAACAAAGGAGGAGGTTAACCGTCTTGGTTTTCCTCTGCACGCCTGAGTCGTGACAGGGTCACTTCTCAAATTACCCCGGGTGTTTGATGCAGGAGCATCCTGGGTGTAAGAGCAATCTTGCATCACCCAAAAATATTTCTATTTTTATATTCAATAAGGGCTATTTTGTGCAGAGCTGCTATTTATGGAAAGTTACTATTTTTGGTAATTTTCGTATGTGCTCAGAATGATCTGATTTCTTTCTTGGAGGTTGATTTTGGTCATATAAGTCTGCCAGTAAAGTTTCATTGCCAGATCAAGTGTATATTGGAAGATATTGAAGATCTTCGGTATTGGCAGCAGGGTACAGAAACTTCGAACTCAGTTTTGAAGGCTTTAGAGGCCCCGGATGAGGTCGAAAATTTGGGTGACAAGCGCTTGCGCGGGTCAAGCCTGTAAAGCGCTTCGTGGCGTTTCCGAAATGGGGTTATAATAGTCAATCGGGTCAACTGGTGATGACTTATGATCTTCGAAAGTCGGGTCACCTGAAATGGCAGAAAATAATTTTCCTTCAAAATTTCTGTTCGAGTTTCAAAAGTTATTTTGAGCCGACTTTGATGTAATAAATTGAAAAATAAAATAATTCTAAGTTTGGTCGGCCCTTAGGGCTAAATTTCTGAAACCTTCTCGGGCGGTGAAAATTGCCTATATAAGGAAGGCTGTATTATTGTCTTAGGCAGTTCAGAATAGTTCTGGGTAGTAGATCTGGGTAATAGTTCAAGGCTTTGTCCTATAGAATATTGTAAGGGAATGCCCATGTGGCTTTGCATATTGTAATTCTGAAAGTTTGTAATTCCACATTTGTGGAGATAATAAGAAGCCAATTTTTTGTTCTTGCATATTGTTGTTGTTTCTCTATTTCTGTTATGTGTTTGTGGTATTAAGGGGAGCACCCTTCATCAGGATGTAAAGTGACAAATGATATCACAAAGCTTGCATTTATGGCTCCCGAGTATGTCCTATCATTCTCTCTGTAAATAGTAGTGAAATTTGTGTCATCAGATATAGAAGTATCATACAAATGGTCTTGATGTCTACACTTTAATTGATAGCCAAACATTATCAATAGTTCCAAAAATTGTTGGGACATTAACTCAGTGAGTACATAATCCAGAACATCTTTCAACCACCCCTTGACATAGAGTAATCCTTGCCCTCACAAAGTCTGGTTCTGTAAGTGACAACTGCTTTTGCCAACTTTATCATCTTCACTAGGAAATCCAAAGCTTTGGTTGTTAGAAGCACAACAAGTAGCAATATCTTTTTAAATAATATAAGGGGTCTGTCTTAGTTTCTATTCGCATAGTGTGATTGTTAAGTTGTGTTGTTGTTCTTTTCATTAAGATTCAAATTCTTCTAGAGTACCATTGTGAATGTTTGAATGGGGATGAGGTCCCTGTCTCTGATATCACTCTCACTAATTCATATCTCCGAATCAAAAACAGTCACCCTTTTAAAAAAATTAGGAATCTTCCTTAATCTGTTCTGTTCTAGAGATAACATATACAGAGGACATTCTTCTAATTGATAGTGTGATTGATGCTACTATCACTCTAAGCTGGGACAGAAGTTCCTTTTCACTCAGCCTTTCAATTGATGGCCTAAGGCCCCTTCATCTAACGATTGAGTGCTCACTGTACATGTCAATTTCCCTCTACTTATGTGACATCAGTCAGGTAGATAGTTGGTGCAGGGCTTTCATAGTTTCACTTATAACTACTCTTATCCATTCAGAGCTAACTGCAAAGTTGGCATACTTGGTCATTTGAATAGATTTCTTTTGTTGTTGTGCAATGTTCTGAAGTTAACAATATTTGTGTAATATGTCATCCCCGTCAACTAGATTGCATTATTTTGGTCTTGTTTTCTTCATTTCATGTGTCTGAACCAGGGAACCGTCTTTTTAACAGTTGTAACTCTTGATCAATTCTATCTTCTAGTCATGCCTGATGATCTAATTGTTCATTGAATCATTACTCACGATGCCTTCACTTAACTGGAACAGATTCTTAAATGAAGGAAGATCCACAGTCAAAAGTGATGTGTATTCCTTTGGGGTGGTTCTGTTTGAACTTCTTACAGGCCAGAGAGCCATTGCAGACAGCCAAAATAATAGTGGTCAAGATTCACCTCTAAATTCAGCTGCATCTCCAGTGGTAAGAGTTAAAGCTAGATATCTTTATAAAATTTCAATAAATCAAGGAAGAGCTTTAGTGTTTCAATCACTAAGCTGCAGTTTCTTTGTTTGTGTAATAATGATGAATGCTAGACTTTAAGAACACTTAAGAAGACTCCAAGGCCATTGAAGATTAATCAAATAAGAAATTGGGTAGATCCAAATCTTTTCACTTCTTATCCAGAAAGCATCTTCTGCAAGGTATGCAAGATTTCCTTTAAACATGGCTTGTGAGTTATACTATGATAATACAGTTCATGCATATAATGTTAGTGACTACTAAATTTACAAATATGATGATATTCTTTCAGACTGCTGAGGTTGCACAGAGATGTTTAGATGAAAATCCTTCGAGGAGGCCTAAGATGAGAGATATAGTATACACTTTATCCCGTATTTTGTTGGAATCCATTGAATGGGATGGTGCTCTTGCAGGAGGAAGTCAGGTCTTTAGTGGTCTCAGACATGGGAGATGATGATTAAATTCCTTGTGGACAATATGTAAAAAATGTTTAATAGGAACTATTCTGCTATGACTATGTCATAAATGTGTAATTATTACGCAATCTGGTTTCATTCTTCAATATTGGAAGAATAAGCATGTAAGATTTTATTCCTTTTCTACAAGAAGTGAAGAATAGATAGATGGGGCAAGCCTAAAAATAGCTCGTGCATAAAAACTAAAATAAAAACCACATTTTTCTTGAGTTTTTGTGACCGAGGGACAAAAAGAAAATACAAACATATGGCCAGGGCATAAATAAACTAATTTTCTTGGATTCCTGTGATTGACGGACAAGTAGTACTTGTACATATGCAATAATAGATTTTTTGGTCCATTTTTTAAATTGCCAAATATCTGCTTAAATCTTTGGAATGTTCTGTATGTTGTTATACTTCTCTTATCATGTTCTCTGGATTCGACAGAGTTTATTAGTCCCTGCCAGGCCGGCACTACAGAATTCTGAAATATATATATTTTTAAATTTTTTAACCAAACCCATTGTTATTTTGAAATATTTTAATATTTTTAATAATTTTTAGTTTTATTAATACAACTTTCTTGGAATTGCGGCATACATTTCATTGTCGAAAGGTGGTTATTTTGCTCTGCGAATTTTCTCTCTGTAAAAGTGGATTCCCCAATTAAGTTACAATGAAAAACTGATGGAAGTTTGTATATATCATCAAAGATTAGTGCTACATGCAGTGAAAGAGATATTGGGCACGAATTTTTTGCTTACCAATCACAGACACAGATTTGTTCGGGCTTTTTGGCAAGCCTTCTGGTGGTTGCTGGAGCAAGTAAAAACTGTGCTGAAGAAATTTGTGTTCGTCCTTTTGAAGCCAAATATTTCAGTTTCACAAGGCGGTAGTTGGAATCGATGACGACCTGTACACTACCTTTCCCTGGGATCTCCCGATCATCATGACTGCTGGTTCTCCTTTCCCAGGATTCAATTTGGGCACAAAAAGAAACTTCTATGGGGGGACTCGCAGAAGATTTTTCATCTTATGGGGCTGGGAGTGGGAGTACCAACCGTTGCGGCTCTCCGCTATGAAAAGAGGGATGAACTTCCTTATCAAATTTCTCAACATTGACGAAGGTCTGGATTCCCCCTATGGAGATGACATAGATGAAAATTTAGCATGGGTTTATAAGTACAAATATGATGAAAAAATAGACGGCTTGGGAAGCCCGAATTCTGGTGAGGGTGAGGATTTGGAGGCCCAAGCAGAACCAGATTCGGACGAAGAGGAAGCGGGCGCCGAAGAGGAACATGAAGAGGACACCCAACAGGAGCCTGACGACGAGCCCATGGGTCAAGAAACGCACTCAAAGTCCCAAATGGATGATGAGGAAAATCAGGCTTCTTCCTCAAGTAGCTCGAGCCAGGACTCTACCTTGGCTTTGTCTTAGCTTGGGTGCCATGTTATCTTTGGTTTTTTGCTTTTTAAGTAATTAGCTTTTTGATTTACGCTCAATCATAGTGATAGAGCACTGGCTAGTTCAGTGTATGGGTATTTAATGGACTTTCGTAGTGGTTTCTTGATAATTTGTATAGATATTGAGCAAGAAGGCTCTCATCTAAAGTACCTCTGATACTTTACAGTTTTTAATTATGCCTTGAACTTTGTATGTTTATACTTTATATTATATATAAAATATTCAGCCTCAGTTTCTTAACGATAAAAAAGAAAATACAACTTTCACTTTACAGAGATTTTTCTGAATATTTTTAAGTTGTAAAAAAGTGTATTGTTAAAATCTTTAGAGAAATCTCTATAAACTATAATTATATTCTAATTGTCATACTCAATTAGAGTATAATGAATTTTAAGATGAGTTGTCATACTTGCCAAATCAGGGACTCTGGGCTTACAGAGGCTCTTGGCAGGGCAGAATCCCAGGCTATGCGGGATGTGGAAGAATGGAAACCTCGGGAAGAGATTTACTGGAAACAAAAGGCTCGCATTGATTGGCTACAGGAAGGAGATAGAAATACTGATTTTTTTCATCATTCTGTTCAGGCTCGTCGTAATAAAGGGTATATTTCTTCTCTTGTTACAGCAAAAGGACTTCAAATTTCCTCTCAGTATGCTATGACCAAGGAAGCCCTTCAATTTTATTCTACCCTTTTTGCTGAAGATCCTCAGCCTGCAACTGAGGAAGAGAACTTGATACTTTCTTGCATTCCCTCTCTTATCACCAACACAATGAATGATTCTCTTATTCGTCCAATTTTGATGTCAGAACTTGAAGAGGTTGTGTTTCGAATGAATAAAGGTAAAGCTCCTGGCCCAGATGGCTTCCTTGTGGAATTCTTTTAGGAATTTTGAGAAATTATTAATATGGATCTCTTGGAGGTGGTTAAGGAATCGCTTTAGAATAAGCAAATGCTTCGTGCATTGAACTCTACTTTACTGACTCTTATCCCCAAGAAAGAAAGTGCTGACAATCTTGACTCCTTTCGTCCCATTGCTCTTTGTAATGTTGTGTACAAAATTATCACCAAATTGATTGCTCACAGACTCAAGATATGCCTTCTAGTTGTGATTTTGGAGGAACAAGGCGGTTTTGTGGCTGGTAAGCAAATTCTTGATGGGATTGTTATTGTTTCTGAAGTTATTCATTCTATGCATACATCAAAAGAGAGAGCCATGTTCATTAAGTTGGATATGGCTAAGGCTTATGACAGAGTCAAATGAATTTTTCACCAAAAGATCCTCTTGGCCTTTGGTTTCTGCCAACAATGGGTGAATTGGATTATGAGTTGTGTTACTTCAGCTTCTTTTTCTGTTCTTGTGAATGGTGTTCCTTCAGAGCCCTTTGGTGCCTCTAGAGGACTTCGCCAAGGGGACCTTATTTCGCCTTACCTCTTTATCATTCTGGTTGAGGGTTTGGGCTGCTTTCTTAAGCTTTGTGCTCACCAGGGTTTGATTCATGGGTAGAAATGGGGTGCTGGCTTGCCTCCTCTTTCACATCTTCAGTTTGTGGATGATACTTCATTTATGGGATAGGCCCGTCTTTAGGAAGATACTTCTTTTAGGCATGCTTTGGATGTGTATCTTGCAGCTTCGGGTCAGAAAGTTAATGAGAATAAATCTTCCATTTTTTTCTTCCATATTCCCGAGGCTATTCAGAGGCATATTGCTGCTATTTTGAGGCTTCAGATTGGGTCTCTTCCCTTTGTTTATTTGGGTATTCCTCTTACTGTTGGTAGACATCCTAGATCTTCCTGGCAAGTTTTGCTTGATAAACTACGACAAAAGGTTAACCATTGGACTCATTGATGGCTATCAATTGCTGCTCGCCTGACTCTATTAAAGTCAGTTATTCAAGCTCTTCCTATTTACATGTGTTTTGTTCAGGCTGCTCCAATGTATTTTCTTCAAGAATTTGATGCTTTGTCCCATCAATTCCTTTGGAGTGGGAACCTTTCAACTTCTAAATGGAGTCTGGTTAAATGGGAAACAGTGTGTAGACCTCAGAAGGAGGGTGGCCTTGGCTTAAGATCAGCTATTTTAAATGGACAAGTTCTCGTTGCAAAGCTTTATTGGCGTTGGTGTACTAACCAACATCAACTTTGGGCTCGTATTCTCACCCATAAGTATTTTTCAAATATTGATATGGTTGAAGTTCACCGCTTTCCTCTAGAAGGGAGAGGATCCATGATTTGGAATACGCTAAAGTTTGGAGCTCAGTTGGTTAAAGATGGTCTCTTTTGGATTTGTCATTCGGGATCACAAGCTTTATTTTGGCTTGACTCTTGGGATGGGCACCCTCCTATCCTTTTCACTCATCCACAGCTCCATGCCCTCTATCAAAATTTTACTGCTGCTGGTTGGGACACAGTTGATTTTTATAAGATAGGGTGTGTTAGAGGTTTGGCTCCTTCCTTTCATTGGAAACACCCTTCTGAATGGCCTCCAGGAGGATCTGAGGAGGATAGGAAGGATCTTTTTCAGATTTTGCAGTCTCATGAGTGTACTACTTTGGTTGGTAATGATGTTCTTGCTTGGGACAGCAAGGATTTGTTTGGAAAATTCTCAATGTCTGTAGGATATGTTGAACTTCTCCAGCAGACATTGGGGGACATTCAGGTGCCTTAGTGGAAGCAAGTCTAGTACAAGTTTTCCTGGCCCAAATGCAATTTTTTTATGTGGTTGGTGGTCCATAGCCGGTGCCTTACATGGGATAATCTATGCAAGCATGGCTTCCAAGGACCCTCAATGTGTGTTCTATGCCGAACTAGTGAAGAAAATGTCTCTCATCTCTTTTTCCAATGCTCTTTCACTAGACATATTTGGCAGTCTTGGTGGAATGTGTGGAACCAATCCTATTGGCATGTTTCCTCACTGGCAAAATTTTTTGCTTGCTGGGGTAAGGCTCCTATGAAGACTTCATTTCTTCAAGTTGCCTGGACTCTTGGACCCTCTATTATTTGGCATATCTGGTTGGGGAGGAACCGTCGTATCTTTAAGGATGAGTTTTTGGAGGTTCCTCACTTCTGGTGGAAAATTTTCCATTCTTTGGGGGAAACTATTTCTGCAAAATGTGACACTTCTGAGGCCATGGAACCAGGGGAGGATATTTTCAATAATCGCCTGAATATTCCCCCCTCACATGGAAAACTGCTAAGAAAAATGTGTAGACATCCCTTGTGAAAGATCAATAGGGTGGGGAAGTGGAGTGCTCCTCCGCAGGGTGTTCTTAAAATCAACACGGATGGATCTTCCAAGGGCAATCCTAGCCCTGCTAGTATTGGTGGTGTTGGCAGAGATAGTAAGGGGGATGTTCAGTTTCTGTTTTCAATTTATAAAGGTCATCACACTAACAATCTGATGGAGACCATAACTATTTTGTATGTTGTGAAGAATGCTTGTGACCTTGGTTGGAGAAGGGTTATCTGTGAATCCGACTCTCAAGTGGTGATACGTCTATTGAATTAGCAACATTCTGATGTTGTTAGTTGGAAGTTAGCTTTGATTGCGGACCAGATTCATAATTTGTGTACTTCTTTGGAGTATGTTACTTTCACTCATATTCCCAGGGAATGGAATAGTGTTGCTAATTGTTTGGCGAAGTGGGCTTCTGACCATATGTGTAATTGGAACATTGTTGATAAGACTCAACTTCCGATGGGCTTGTCCCATCAATTTGATCACTTGGTTGATCTTGATAGGGCTGTTTGATGCCCTTTCTCTGTTTGTTCTTGTTTCTCTTTCAGTTTGAATAAATTTTCACCCCTCCTTTATTTCAATACATATATTTTTCTAATCATAAAGATGATATATCTATCAATAAGCAAAGAAAGCGATTTCACAATAAGATAACACCATGAATATGTAAACATTCTCAATCAAATTATTAGATCTATTTTAAATCTAAATATAAAATATATAGAATTGAAATTTATTATTGCTAACATGAAAATGGAGAAGATGAATTGGGAAAAATGAGTCAGTGTAAGATAACATAGGTTTAGTAAATGTAGAGATACAAAGTCCACTATATTAAATTTACATGTCTAATAGAACTAAAAAATTATATGAATATCAATTAGACTGAAATTCAATTTAAAGAGCTCTAAATAGAAACATGCACTATAAATTATAAAACATAAAAGAAATATGATGTTTTAGTTTTCCCAAATGTTATTTATCAATTGATTGTCCTTAGTTGATTGATGAGCTAACAAAGATGACTAGATTCATATATGATATTGAATTGGTATTTTGACCATAGAAATAGAGTGATCCTTTGATCGTTGATATCTAGGAAGAAAACAATACCCATGATCTCGTATTATTCTTAGAATTGTATTCAACATGCATGATATTGTATTTGTTACATACAAATCTTTGAAACTCGTTCATCTAATCCACCTATTTTCTAAACAAAATATGACATCGGGAAGTGCCTTTGGATAAGAGGATCGAAATATACATGAAACTTTCTTTGGTATAGGTCAAAGAAGGTGAAAATTTTCATAAATGTACAGAGCTTTCTGAAGAGTTCCCTTCCCCCTCTTCGTGCATTGAAGATGGATCAGATTCACAGAAAACATTATGTTTCACTTCATAAAGCTTTCTCTGAATATTTTCAAGTTTGTTGCTATAACGTGCAAGCTTTGCTACAAGTTCCCTGAATTCTTGTGAACTCTCATCACCAATTTCCATAGGAGAAACCTTAAAACAACAACAACAATTAATCACCATTAGTACTTGGTGTCAAGCATGGCTAATGAAATTTGTAACGTATTCAATGCAGTTATAATTTTACAAGATTTGAGGGCACCTGCAAATTTGTATTGATAAGCCATGTTCCACTCATCATCAATGCTTTCTCTGCAGCTTCCTGGGTAGCAAATTCAATGTTTACTCCTCTACATTACAGTGAACAAGATCAAATATTTATTCTAATAATTAATGTTAATGAAAATCTAAGCATGAAAAAGAATAGAGCCTGGTCTGTGAGAAGAACATTTGTATATCAAAAGAAAGAAACGATGTAATGTCACCAAATTGCAATGTTGGCTTAAATATTTTTTTTAAAACATTATGATTGACAATTTCCTACCTTTTTGGGAGGCACGCATAAAGCTGTTGAAGCATGGTCACATTAACCACTTCTCCACAGTTCATGAAATGATTCCTCTAGTTCTGTTCTGTTGCTTCACATGGAACCTACAACATTTCACAGACTACCTCTGCATGGATTATTGAAAAAAGTAGAGCTTACATTAGACAAAAAGACTGTCATTTCTTCACAAGCCTCTCTCCTTTTTGGGATATCTCTTAAAAAGTGATTTTCCGTGATCAAAAGAAACAATTATTGCATACAATCTAAAAACAAATAGATATTGATCATATGCATTCAAAGATCTGAATGTTGTAATGGTCCATGAAAAATAAAAAATGAATTATTTTCAAGTATCCCAAAAGTTAAGTATTAAAGAAGAATACCATTTTCTTTAGTAGCCTCTGATTTAACCTTCTTTGAATGAGGAACAAAGGCTTGGCCATGTCTCTGCAATAAAATCAAGCCAATAATAGGTAATTTAAAAAAAAAAAAGGTTTTGACAAAATTTTCCATCATCGTCTTCGTAAATCCACTATTTTCTAGATATGATGATTTAAAAGATGATGATTAATTCACCTCAGATAATGATTTAGCTGCAGAAAAATTCACCCCTGACATTGGTGTTGATTGAGGTCTTTTAAGAAGAGATTGTGGACCAGATGCGGGGCTTGCTCTTCTTCCAAATGCTGTCACCGTTTTAACAGATTTAGGTTTCATTGTCAAATTGGATCCAGAACTTACTTTCAACCCAATAGGACCAAAAAAGATTGACTTCTTGTCTCTTTAGAGAGAAGGCAATGAGGAGACCCCTTACCCATGCATTTCTTTCCTAGAACCGACTTTTGATCATGCTTTCTCATTACAGAGAACATAACACCAGCACATCAACTATTGCAGTTCAGTGTCAGGTATTACAAAAATGTCAACAATCTTTGGAGAGCCATTCCCTGATTGACTTGAGTATAACAAGGAACTACGGTATGTAGAACGAGAAGATGGAGTATGTGCAAATTAACTAAACTCTAGATTTGAAATAAGTAATATGCACATAAACTCAATTTCTAGAATCGTTATCTAAGATCTTTGGAGTAAGTAAAGATACATAAAGAAAAGCGTCCAATTATTTCTTAGACACATAATCAATTGATGAATATCCAATCTGTCAAGATAGATCCATTGGATATGCCTGTTCAGCACCATCTACCATTTTGATTTCTCTGCCAAGGTGTTTATGAGCTTTAAATCCAGCAGCTTGCTGAATCTGTTTAACTAATTGGAGCTTGGTAAACTCTCTGCTCTCCTCCTGGATTTGGGAAGCAAAATTTGCCAACCAATCTGTCAGATGATTTGCATCTCGAAAACAATCACATACCTTAAATCTATCAAACCTCGGTAACAGTTTCCAGGCCTCATCTAGAACATACTGCAGCTGCCAATTAATTTCTTTTTTTGAAATGAAGGCAGTGGTAATAACAAGATACTTACGAAGGCCCTTGCTAACAGTTGAAAAACCTATTATCTGATTATGCCAAGGCTTTGGGACAAGTTGCTAACAAGGAGAAAGGTCCAACATCAAATTCAAAATATTATAGGCTTCAAGGAAGGCAAGCTCATGGCCATGCCTCTTTTGCTTTCTCCTTCGTTTTCTTCTGCTGTTTGAATTTTTGTTTTCCCAATGTTTGTATATCTGGTTTTTTTGGTGATTGGAGGAGGGAGAGACATTCGGCTGATCTTCTGTGTTATGGAAATGGAGATGATAATGGGCTTACTGGAGAAGAAGTTAGTTGCATATTCCCTCATTATCTGATATAATATACTCTGGGGCACAAGTAATGGCGACAGCGAAACACCGTATGCAAGGGGAACACAGGTCAGACAGGAACGATTACCATGGTTTGAGAGATCGTGGACTACAAGATCAGAGGTTTGAAAGTAATGGCGACCAGGGTTTGAGGAATTGATGGCAGTATCAGCATTCTATCCGGAGGAGGAATAGCAAGGTAGGAAGGGGAGGAATTTCTGAGAGACCGTTTAGAGACCACAAGATACAACATGGCTCATTTAAACGGTCATATTTTGGATTACAACACAATGGTCTTAGAGGTCATCGAGATTCAAAAACTCTTCAGGAGACACAAAGGATTCTGAGGTTGTCACCTATCAATTCCAACCTTATCCCAATCTTTCCAGCCACTCCATTGGGAACGTCGATAAATCCCCCCTACCAAAAAAATGCTTGGGCAGGCTTACATTGGGATATCCATAAAAAAATGAGCAGACCTCATGAGGGAAAATAGGATTCCAGGCTATTTCAATGGGGTAAATATTGTTCTTAGGCTAGTTCATAAGGACACACAGAAGTGGAAACCTATTTTGAGTAATCTTAAACGAGGAAAACAACCATAGCAGAATCATTCAGCCAACCAGGGATATATGCCTCCTCCTGAAATAGACAGTGAAGGTACCCAGATTGACGATTCAAATCAGCGCAGAACAGAGGAGGATCTAAATCAAAACATAGAGGAGGAAGCTTCTCTCTCAAGTGGGAAGGTAGTTTCTATCACCTTTTCTGAGGAAACTTTAAAGAAAAGAAATCTCTTTCTCTTGCAACATGCAATGACCTGTAAGTTCTGGAATATCAACCTATCTCATACTCAGTTTAACATTTGGGCATTACACAAATTGGCAAAACATTTCTCAGATAGATTCTTTAGATAATGAGTTAGGTTACTTCCTGGTTACTTTCAAAGATAAGCTCAGTAGAGACACGATCTTCAAATCCAAGGTGTGGTTTCACAATAACTCAAGGCTTCATATGCAACATTGGAGCCCAAACTTTGATAGTTCAAAGAATGTCATCAAGTTTATTTCGATGTGGGTCACTCTAGAAAACCTCTCCATGGAATATAGAGATGCAGGCATCCTTCAAATCTTTGCAAATAAGTTGGGCATTTATCTTAAACACATCCAAATTAAGACTACGACATCATTCAAGATATGCTTACTCATGAATCTAGAAAAAGAACTTACACGATCTATCAAGATCATTTCAAAATTTGGTACATGGGTCCAGATTATCTCATATGATTATAATCAAAGTTTCTTAGTAGATTAGTGTGATTTAACTAGTAATCAAGAAATGGTAGATTTGGATAGAGATTCTAAAGGGTTTACAGATCACGATGGGATAGACTGGAGTGGGAAGGAAATTCATCATCAACAATCTTCCTTCAGGGATTTATTCCCGGAGTTGGGAGATCAGGAAACAATGGATATTTCTAAGGAAGATTTGGTTGTTGATAACTTCAAAGAAACTATGAACCTTTTTCTATGGATTCTCTATTGGAACGTCAAAAATCATTTTAGACATAGTTGTGTACCCAAATTATATTTATTGGCCCCAAGCCCAAACTGGAAAGTAGATTCTCATGTCAATAGGATTTCAAATGGGGGGACAAATATGGCTATGGTGGGCAGTTACTGGCAATTAGTAGATGGAAGACTCATGCAGAACTTAAATCTCAGAGGGGGGAGATTTTAGACAAATCTAGAAATTCCCAAATTCACAATAACTAAGATGCGGGTGGTGAAGATCTCTAATTTATTTTCTTTGGAGAGTGCTCTAATTGAAGATATCCCAAGATTCAATTAAAAGTTAGTTGAACAATTGGTATCTCAAAGGTTTATAGAGGTTCAAATGGACATGCTGGACAAAATAGAAGATCAAGTTATAGAGGAAGATCAAAATCTTGAAGGTACTAATAATCATATTGGGAATCTGGAGAAACCAATTGTGTCTTCATCAGAGGCTTCTTTGCATATTTCTAGCCATTCATCCTTAACTTCCTCCATTACAAATGGTCAAGATGATGACATTCTCAAAACTAGGCTTTTTGACTTGTGGGAATCAGCCAAGGCTAGTGTTAATTCTTCCATTAACAGGGACAAAGTACCTACTAAGGAAAATTATCGAAATAGGAATGCTTCCCCAGTTCCTCAGGGCTCAGAATTTCCAGATTTTAATTCCTCCAACACCAGCTCGGGATGCAGGAAATCCTCCAGATTGAGGGTTAAAGAACAAATAGAGAACAAAAAGGAATTAGGAGTAGAAGCAAAGAAGTATAAGTCTAAAAATAGAATCAAAGGAGGCATTATCTCACTTAACCTTTAACACATAGACTTCACAGTCAAGGATCCTACTTGGAGAATCTTCCAAAAGATCTAACAGAGGACTGACAGTCAGAGTCTTCCATCTCTCCTAAGCTTTAGGCAGTATATGAACTCTTTGGATGTGCAACAAATGAATCTTTGGATAATAAGGCTAATTCACTTTCATTTCATTGGAAGACTTTTAGAAGAAAATTATGTTGAGGAGGAAGAGAGATTGAACGATATTGAAGGTATTACCTTTGACAATGATAAAATGGAGGAATAGGCCTTGGACAATCCTATTGAAAGTAAATCCATAGAGGTTCCCCCAATTCTCCCATCTCATAATCATTTAAATAACTTAGGCCTTCAAAAATCTTCAGCAAAGAGTTCTCTTCTTGATTGTGGCGGAGGGGGGGGGTCAGAAGAAAAGGTAAAGGTAGAAAATCTTTTGTAGATTTAAGAACTGAAGATGGGGAGGATTTTGAACAAACCAAAATTACAGAATACTTACAAGTAGGGAAGGGGAAGTTCTTTCCCAAGTCACAATGAAAATATTATGATGGAATGTTAGGGGTCTCAATGCCCCTAACAAGCAGCGGGTTGTTAAACGCTACATTTTATCTTCCAAAGTTGAGGTTTTTCTTTTACAGGAAACAAAATTGAGTAGGGAACAATTATCCATTTTCACCAAGTCGCTTGGACATTGGACTATGGAAGGGATTGATGCTATTGGTTCTTCAGGTGCAATTGTTATTATTTGGAATCCAAGACATCTGTCTTTCTCAAACACGGAGAGGAGCTCAAATTGGATAGGAGGCAATATTAGAAGCTTAGCATCCAATCTAAACTTCTATATCGTGAATGTATATGGCCCACTCCTTAAAAGAATGAAACTGGAAGTTTGGGAAGGAGCTTAGAAGATGTTTCTCAACATGGACGGAAGGTAACTTTTTTTGGGGGGGTGATTTCAATGCCATTATTCATCCATCTGGTAAATTGGGAGGCTCTCAACAGGTATCCCAATCCCAAATTGATTTCAAAAATTGGTTGCAATCTGTTGATTTAATTGAGATAGAGCTTGAGAATGGCTCATACACTTGGTTGAACTGGAGATTAGGGCCCAACGACATTTCAAAAAAAATGTATAGATTTTTCTTCAAAGGAGACCTAACTATCTTTCCATTTTTCATTAAAGCATTTATATCTCCATCTTCAAGTTCAGACCATTACCCCATTCAACTGGAAATTTTGTGGGAAGACAAGCCTCCCCTCTGCCCATTTAAATTCAAGAATATGTGGCTTAAGGATGAAAATTTTGTTAACCTGGTCTTATATTGGTGGTCAGAATGCAGAGTTAAGGGCTCAAAATTATTTTCTTTTGTGTCTAAACTCAAATTTATAAAACAAAATCTGCTCATCTGGAACAAAACCCAATTCAAGAACATTTTCTCTTCAAAATTAGAGATAGAGAAAAAGCTTAAGGACTTGAATGAAATCATCATGTAGTCAGGGATGAACAAGGATCTTTTTGACTCGAAAAAAGTATTGCTAAGGGATCATGAGGATATTTTATCCAAAGATGAAATCTTCTAGAAAAAAAAATCTAGGGAAACTTGGTTGGAAGCAGGAGACAAAAATACCAAGTTCTTTCATACTAGCACCAAACAGCACAGGAGTGTGAACAAGATTCATCAAATTTTTAACTCTGAGGGAGTTCTTCTTCAAGATTAGAAAGAGATTAAAAAAGAAATAGTTAAATTTTATTCAAATTTGCTTTTAATCACTCAGAGAGCTCACATCTCAAGGTTCAGGCAAACTTGCTAGCTAACATCCCTAAGATTATTACCAATGAAGATAATCAAATGTTGACAAACAAATTTTCAGAAAGTGAAATTCTGAAAACTCTTTCACATATGGCTCCAGACAAAGCCCCAAGGCCAGATGAATTTCCACCTAGCTTCTTTTTACATTGTTGGAATGTATTGGGGAAAGAACTCACAGAGGCATTGGAGGTAGCTCGTTCCTCAAGTAGATTCTTATCTGAAATTAATAACACTTTCATTGCTTTAATTCCCAAGAAGTAACAAGCTAATTGTATGGATGAATTCATATCGATAGCTTTGTGTCATACCATTTATAAATTATTTTCCAAAACTTTAGCTAATAGATTAAAACTATTCTTGGGTAAGATTAATGGGCAGGAGAAAACAAGATTTGTGCCAGGGAGATCAATCTTGGATGGCATCATCATAGCTCGGGAATTTATTCATTCCATTCAATGCAATAAAAAACCAAGCATGATTATCAAATTAGACATTAAGAAGGCTTATGATAAGGTAAACTGGATATTTTTAGCCAAATGCATGGAGAACTTTGGTTTTTTTAAAGCTTAGACTAATCTGTCTTCTATTGTATTTCTACTCTAAAATTCTCCATTCTTGTCAATGGTTTTCCCCATGGTTTTTTTGAGGGTTCTAATGGAATTAGACAACAAGATCCTCTATCCCCTTTCTTATTCATCATTATGGTAGAAGCTTTGGGTCATAGATTTATCAGCCTTCAAAATCAGGATATTATTAAGGGCATGGAAATTACCTCTTCTGTCAAGACAGTAACCCATCAATAGTTTTCTTCAATGACATTCTCCTCTTTGGAAAATGAAGCATTAGGGAAGCATTACAGATTTAAAATTTTCTAGACAATTATGCACTGGCTTCAGGACAAGTGGCTAATAAAGATAAATCTTTGATCTTATTTTTTCACACAAAAAAGAAAATTTGTTTTTAATCACTTAGAGAGATTAAAAAAGTAATAGTTCAATTTTATTCAAATTTGCTTTTAATCACTCAGAGAGTTCACATCTCAAGGTTCAAGCAAACTTGTTGGCTGACATTCCTAAGATTATTACCAATGAAGATAATCAAATGTTGACAAACAAATTTTCAGAAAGTGAAATTCTGCTAACTCTTTCACATATGGCTACAGACAAAGCCCCAGGGCCAGATGAATTTCCACCTAGCTTCTTTTTACATTGTTGGAATATATTGGAGAAAGAACTCACAAAGGCATTGGAGGCAACTCGTTCCTCAGGTAGATTCTTATTTGAAATTAATAACACTTTCATTGCTTTAATTCCCAAGAAGTAACAAGCTAATTGTATGGATGAATTCATATCGATAGCTTTGTGTCATACCATTTATAAATTGTTTTCCAAAACTTTAGCTAATAGATTAAAACTATTCTTGGGTAAGATTAATGGGGAGGAGAAAACCAGATTTGTGCCAGGGAGATTACTCTTGGATGGCATCATCATAGCTCAAGAAGTTATTCATTCCATTCAATGAAATAAACAACCAAGCATGATTATCAAATTAGACATTAAGAAGGCTTATGATAAGGTAAACTGGATATTTTTAGCCAAATGCATGGAGAACTTTGGTTTTTCCAAAGCTTGGATTAATCTTGTCTTCTATTGTATTTCTACTCTGAAATTCTCCATTCTTGTCAATGGTTCTCCCCAAGGTTTTTTTTAAGGTTCTAATGAAATTAGACAACGAGATCCTCTATCCCCTTTCTTATTCATCATTATGGCAGAAGCTTTGGGTTGTAGATTTATCAGCCTTCAGAATTAGGATATTATTAAGGGTGTGGAAATTACCTCTTCTGTCAGGAAAGTTACCCATCAATAATTTGCTGATGACATTCTCCTCTTTGGAAAAGGAAGCATTAGGGAAGCATTACAGATTTTAAAAGTTCTAGACAATTATGCACTGGCTTCAGGACAAGTGGCTAATAAAGATAAATCTTTGATCTTCTTTTCTCACACAAAAAAGAAAATTCAGCAGAAAACATAAAAGACATTGTCATTTAAGATTGGTTCTCTGCCATGTTCTTACCTGGGTATTCCAATTGACAAATCTATGAGAACATCTTCAGTTTGGAAAACTATTGGTGAAAGATTGGACAGAAGGATGGATTCATGGAAATAAAAGTGGTTATCTTGGACAAGAAGAGTTGTGATGATCAAAGCCACGTTGGCAGAAATCCCCATTTATTTAATTTCTTGCATTGCACTACCCATGGGGTGCTACATGGATATTGTCAAAAAATTCAGAATTTTTTTTTGGCAAGGTACAGACACTAATAGGAAATTTGCTCTCATTTCTTGGTATAAGATTTGTAGATCATTGGAGGTAGGAGGCACAGGAATTAAAAATCAAGCCCTTGGGGCCAAACTCTACTGGAGAATTATCAAAAAAACCTAATCTTAAATGGGTTAGAATCATCAAGGGAAAGTATTTTCTTAACATAAATGAGCCAAAGGCAATCCGAATTAAGGAACTCCCCAGAGGGTCTGGAATTTGTAACTTCATTGCTAAATCAAGGGATATTGTGGACAATAATATTACTTCCAGAATATTAAGGATGGAAGTAAAGCTCAGTTTTGGGATGACTCTTGGGGTGGTCTCCCCAGTATTAATCAATTGTTGGGCCCGAATAGAATTACTCAAGTATGTTATAATTTGTGGGGTCCTTTGGTTAGAGATTATATAATCCCTACTCTATTGAATTCGACTGATGGATCTTGGCAGTGGAGAAAATTTTCAGAACTTAGCTTAAACTAGTTGGAACTAGAGCAATTGAGGATGCTCCTTAAAGACAGATTTTTCATAATTAAACATGACTAGGATGAAATCATATGGAATGGTGCAAAATCAGGGATTTATAATGTGAAGGAAGGTTATAAGATTTTATTAGGAGTTTCTTCTCACAAGCACTCTGAGCTTCCCATTCAATTATGCTGGAATAAAGTTTGCCTTCCAAAAGTAGGACTATTTTCTTGGACAACAATTAAGGGAAGAATTATAACTGCTGATTGGTTTTTGAAGAAGGGTTATTGTGGTCCCTCAAGGTCCTCTTTATGTTGCAATAGTGAAGAAGACACAAATCACTTTTTTTCAATATGTCTATTTTCTAATGAGTGTTGGAAATGACTATGTGCAAAACTAGGATGGTCTTCTTCTCTCCCATGTGATATCCTATCTCTTTTTACATCTTGGCCTCTTCCTTTTGGGGAAAGTCTATGTGGAAATTTATGGATTATCTCTCCATCTATCCTGATATGGGAATTATGGAAGCAAAGAAATAGAAATATTTTTCAAGGAAAATCTATGGATAAATTTTTTGTTCTTAATAAAATAGAAGCTGCCATAGTAGAAGTTATGAATGCTCGCATCCAAGATCAATCTGCCCAACATAAGTTTTGTACCAGCTGGGATGATAAGATGTTGAAGAATTGGTTCGGTCTTAAAACCCCCACTATGTTAGGAAGAGGTTTGAAAGCAAATTTAATTCTTAGATATCCTTGTGTTTGGTCGACTCCTTCTCCAAGTTGGTTCAAATTAAATTTTGATGGGGCCTCTAAAGGTAATCTAGGTCCATCTAGGGCTAGATGCATCATTCATTCTAGTGATGGCAAGGTATTAGAAAAATTGGAGAGACCTCTGGAGATAGGTACTAACAATATGAAAGAATTCAAAGCCCTACTTTTTGGTTTGTCCATTACATATGCACTGGATTTGGACAAACTAGAGATTAAAGGGGATTCAATGATCACTCTAAATGTAGTAAGGATAGGCTCTGCACCCAATTGACATCTCCAATCTACTTTGGAAGTTATTTCAAATTTAATGAATAAATTTTAATTTACAACGGTTAATCACATATTTGGTGAAGGAAATCACTTGGCAGATGAGTTGGCCAATAAAGCCGGTCTAGGCAAATATGTAAAGATCATTCAAGATGAGGAGGTGGCCCAATTACCCATTTCACAAGTTTTTTAGATTTGAGAATTCCTTTGAACACTCTTTTGATGACAATAATGGGAGCAGGTGGTTCTGGTCAAATCATGTCACTTGGACATTTTTGGGGTTGATGTCTTCATCATCATGGTTTTGCTTCTTCTTTTGGACATCCTATACTCCCAGTTGCTTGTTATGAATAAAATATTTTCATTTTACAAATAGTGATTTGACAGTAGCCTTTTCTATCAAATAGTAGTAGTTTTGGGGATTTAGATCCATTTCAAATTTGGCCAGCTCTTTCTCCTTTTTTGGTATTTACGAGAAAGCTTTTAAAGGTTACTACTTTGGGTTTGAGCAGTAAGGAAATTTATTGCAATGGATGTGGTGGTGATGGGATTCCTGTCTTGTATTAGAAGAAAGTTGTTCATATTGTCAAAATCTTTTAGGATCTGATTCTATTATGGCGAACCCTCCATTTCAAAATTTGGATCTTATCATCTCAATCTTTCATTGACTGTTTCTATTTTAGTTAGCTATAATTATGGTTGTCTTATAACTGCCACTTTTCTGGTTAGCAAGGTGATGAGACAGGTCAGAGAAGTGATGACGGTATGTTGTTTTTCCCTACTGATGGTATAGGATTGTTCGAAGCCTCACGATAGATGGGTGATTAGAAAATATATGGGGAATCAAGTTATTTTTCTCATTTGTTTTGAGTTGAAATTCCTTTCCTTTTTCCATGAGTTCTTCTCAACAAGTGGACAGATGGATACTCTGATTAAGATGTGTGCAGATGTAGAATAATTTGCATTTGATCATCCCATTAACACCTCCAAATTGTAGGACGTCTAAAAATTTCATTATCATCTAGCTCTATATGCTGTTAGGAAAGTTTTGGGCACTAGTTTTCTACTTACAAACCATAGATACAGAGTGAACTCGGACATTGGTGCGGGTTTCTTGACTAGTATTTTGGTGGCAGGTGTTCATAAGAATTTGGCTGAGGATCTCTGTAGGCACCTCTTTGTTGATAACTATCTCTTAGGTCTGCATGGAGCTATTGTGAATGTGAATTTGGATCTAACTACTTCCTTTCCCTGGGAGCTTGCAATAGTTATGTCCGCTGGATCTACATTCCTTGGCTTTGGCTCTTCCATAAGGCGAAACTTTTACGGTGGCCCTACTAGAAGCTTTCTTATTTTATGGGGTTGGGAATGGGAGAATCAACCCATTAGCACATCTATGATGGAGAAAGGAATCTTATTCCTTTCTCGATTCCTTGATATTGAAGAAGGTTTGGATGAGTCCTATGGAGATGGTCTAGATGAAGACCTGGACTGGGTTTTCCAATACAGGTATGATGAATAATTGGATGGTCTTGGTAGCAAGGACTCTTTGAATGCAAAAGAAGAGGATGTTGAGGAGGGTTTTGTTGATGAAGATGAGGCAGAGGAATTGGCTAACGAAGAGGAAGACATTGATGATGAGGACGGGGATGGTGAGGATACTTTGGGAGATTCAATAGAGGAAAATATGGATCAAGAGAATTCTAGTGATCCACAATCTGAAGACCATGCCAAGGAGGACAGTTCTGCTTCAGGAAGAAACTCAAGGAATGACTCAACTTCAACCTCAGATTAGTATCTTCTACCAAGCTTTGAAAAGCTTGTTGTTTCTTGTTATATCTGCTTAGTTTCTATTGTCTCTCAAAGATTTTTAGGTTTTAGTTTATGGGCCTGAGCAGTGTTGCTCAGTTTTTGGACATGATCACTTTCGAATGGTATAGTTTTTTTTTAACTATTTTTATTACCTAAACTATGTATATGTTTTTCTTTAAATTAATACACTCCTTCAACTTCGGCCCCTTATTGATAAAAAAGGAAGGCAATCTCCCTTGCACATATTTAGGGGTACTTGTTGACAAAACACCGAGATCCACCCTAGCATGGAAACCTATTGGAGAGAAATTTAATAGGAGAATGGAATCCTGGAAAATAAAATGGCTTTCATGGGCAGGGAGAATCGTTATGTTGAAGGAAAATATTGTAGCCATTCCTATTTACCTCATGTCTTGTATTTCAATGCAAGAATTTACTTGAATCTAATTAAGAAGTTGAGGAGATTCTTTTGGCAAGGAACAAATACAAAATATATTTTTTCCCTTGTGGCTTGGGACAAAATATGTAACCCACTTGAACTTGGAGGGATAGATATCAAGAACTAACTACATCAAAATCAAGCCTTAGGAGCTAAATTATTTTG
The DNA here is from genome assembly GCA_027943335.1 of Chamaecyparis obtusa. Classification (NCBI taxonomy): domain Eukaryota; kingdom Viridiplantae; phylum Streptophyta; class Pinopsida; order Cupressales; family Cupressaceae; genus Chamaecyparis; species Chamaecyparis obtusa. Next base: position 384,134 of record BSBK01003002.1, read on the forward strand.
GAAAATACATCAGAAAAAGAACCTCAAATGGGTTAGAATTATTGGAGGAAAATATCTATCAAACCTCAATGGAAATGAGGCATTGAGAGCCCATGAATTCCCTAGAGGATCCTCAATTTGGAACTTTATAGCCAAGTCTAACAACATAATCCTAAATCACATTTCATGCAATATCAAAGATGGTAGCAATGTATAATTCTGGAATGACTCAAAGGAAGGATACCCTAGCATCAACAATCTGATGAATTTAGAAAGAATCAACACCATTTTCTTTAAAAAAAGGATGTTGACATTAGAGATTACATCAAAACATCATAGAACAATTCTAAAGGAAAGTGGTAGCGGAAATAATTTGAGGATCTAGAAATAGCACAGGGGGATATTGTCAATCTTAAACAAATTCTGAAGGACAAATTTTTCTTGCTCAAACCTGGTAGGGATGAGATCATTTGGAATGGAGCATTTAATCAGGTCAATATAGTGTAAGAGAGGGCTACAAAATTATCTTAGGCCAGCAAGACCAGATCAAAACAAAACTACCAATTCAATTGTGTTGGAACAAAGCCTTCTTACCAAAGGTTGGCATCTTCTCATTGACGACTTTTCTGGGGATGATCTTGATGCCAAATTGGTTTAAAAAGTTTGGATATCAGGGACCTTCAATTTTTTCATTATGAAATAAAAATGAGGAGGATGTCAACCACTTGTTATTCACTAGCCCCTTCTCATTAAAATGATGGAAATGGATGTGTGCCAAACTTGGTTGGATATCAGCTTTACCAAATGACATTCTAAATCTATTCAAATCATGGCCTATCTTGTTTTAAGAGACTTTTTGGAAATCTTTATATCATATCCCCATCAACTATGATATGGGAATTATGGAAGGAAATAGATAGGTGAATCTTCCAGGGAAAAGATTTGGAAAAAGATTCATTGCTAAACAAAATAGGAATAGTTATAGTGGAAACAATGAACACAAGAATATATGCCCATAGAAACACAACAAAATCCTATACTAGTTGGGATGATAATATGTTAAAGAACTAGTTTGGCCTCAAGGCTCCCCAAATTATAGGTCAGGGAGGCCAAACTAGCATACAAAATAGAGTATATTGTAAATAGACCCCACCCATTATTGTATGGCATAAATTAAACTTTGATGGGACTTCCAGAGGGAACTCAGGGCCCTTAGGGGCAGGATGTGTGATTAATTCATTCATGGGTAAGACCATATCTAGACTATCAAAACCTTTGGAGGATGATACAAATAATGTGGTATAATTCAAAGCTCTTTAAATAGGATTATCTTTATGCTCAGAAATGAAACTGGCTAAGATCAAAATTGAAGGGGACTCCACTATTATGGTGAATATTGTAAGAGCAAAGTTGATGCCAAACTGGAAACTTCAATCTCTACTAGAAGTGATACTAAACTTGATCAAAAAATTTGAACAAGTGATTATTAACCATATATACAGAAAAGGGAGTTATATGGCAGATGAACTAGCTAAAAAGGGAGCAGAAGGAATTACTTTTAAGCAGATAATCACATAAAGCACTGACAATCTAGCATTTGGGAAAAAATAAACTAGCAGTGAAATTCTCAATATGAAATGGATCCCTAGAACTAACATAGGAGAATAGACAAATTTACTTCCAACATAAGAAGTCATTGTAAGATTTCAAAGAAATAACATTACATCATAGTAAAAATGGAAAAAGGAAGCACACTAACTCAAATTCAAACCTTGAACAAGCGGGAACGACCAACTGATCAGAGCTAATAGAAACCAACAAAGGAGAAAAGGTGCTAAAATAATGGATCAGATGTAGAAATAATGGGTATGACGTGGACATTTTGGAGGCAAGACAACAAGCAACAATTAAAGGTTATGAAGGTATACGTCACCACCAAACTTCGTCCATCTAAAAATGCTCAAAAAAATTGAAAAGACAAGGGCTATAAAGGCCATGATGGACACTCCCATTAAGTTTAGTTCAATCATGGAGGCTCCATTAGGTGATCAATTTTATGAGAAGGAAGATTGGGTTCTCAAATACAAACATGATGAGAATCTGGATGAACTGGGAAGTGAGGACTCCTCTCAGGGAGAAGAGGTGGAAGAAGATCAAGCGACTACAAGATTTTCCCCATCGGTTGTAGATGTTGTTGGGTCATCCTCTCCAACAAATTGAGTGTTGATTATAGATTAGAATACCTTTGATCCCCTGGTGTTTAGTAATCATGTTCTTACTTTATTTTTTTATATTTTGCAATCGCTATACTTGTATAATCTAAACAACAGCAATGAGGAAATACTGTGGATAATTTATGCTTAGTTGCAGTAAAGAGTAGTGAAGGACTCCATTTTGTTTCCTTCACTTTGGCAAATCAAACTTAGTTTGTTACTCTAGGAATACTGCTTCAAGGTTTTTTTTGTAACTTTTATAATTTTAATTTCAATATAAAATCTCGACTTCAGCCCCTTATTTACCCAAAATAAAAATAAAAATTGTGAATCACCTTCTATATGAACATTTTTTATATTTCATAGCTAATTTGATATTGGCTAATAAGGCATTTTCTTTAGCTATATTATTTGTTCCTAATGGCAATTTAGAAGTGAAGGCTATTTTGATTTTATCATTACTATCTCTGAGAACACAACCCCATTGCTAATTTGCCCGGATTTTTCCCATTCCACTAAGGCATGTTTTGATATCATTGGATTATTACATATCAACGAACCCTTAATGACATTTTAATAAGGGGTCAGGCTATTAGAACCTGAGAATCTTCATATGTGAAAGACGATGACAGTGTTTTCTCTCTTGATACATAGACATTCACATTTTCTCAAATGAATTTTTTAATTTGTTTAATCATAATATGAATATGAAGATGTTCTTTTCTAAAAATTCACTTGTTTCTCTCCCAAAAAATAGTCCATATCACTACCAAGAGAGAAATTCTCCATATGAAAAGAAAAAAAGAGTCTTTATGAAAAAGAGGCCATCAACTTATTAAATCTTTTAAGGAATTTTCCAGAGGTCCTACCCTATTTAACTTACCCTGTATCCATCTCCAACAATCTTGTGAAAAAGGGCATTCTAGTAATAAGTGTTCTAATGATTCAACTTGCAAGCCACATAATACACAATTGAAACTCCTTGCAATCCGCAATTTTTCTAACCTTTGAGTAGTGATGATTTTATTATTGAGTGCTAACCATGTGAATACCCCCACTTTAGGAAGGAATCCATCATGCTAGAAAAATGAATACTCCCTTATCTTGTTTTCTTTTCCTTTAGATCTCAGATATTGATAACGTTTCTTGACTGTATATTGACCTGATTTACTTAGAGCCCAAACTAAATAATATTGAATCAGTTGAATAATAAATATTTCTTTTCTTCAGGATCCCCAAGAAAGTGCCTTTTTGGTCTTTGTTATTATTTTGAGAGATATCTAAAAATTCAAGAAAGTTTATGTGCTTCCTCCATGTTGAAGACATGTAGGGACTCCTACCTAGAAACATCAACCTTTCATTAAGCTTCAAGATAAGAAGATCATAGAAGAGGTATATAACATTTCAATTTATCATTTTACTTTAGAATTAGCCTCTATCTAATCAATGGAACTCTCTCTTTCTAATCACCATTATTGTAGGGGACGATAGTTTGTACGTGGGGTTTGACTTAGGCAATTCCTATAAAACTCTCTCTCTCTCTCTCTCTCTCTCTCTCTCTCTCTCTCTCTCATGTGTAGGATTTAGATCTAGAAAATTTAGATTATAGATTCATGAAGAGAAAACCAAGATAAAAAAATCTAGATCTTGAAGAAGCAAAAATCCCTAGGCACCAATAATTATCTCTAGTGACCAACACCTTTTCAGAATAATTTTAGGTATATGACATATAGGGAATCCTAATTCTAAATCTAGTCACAAAATCTATATTATACATCTTTAGGTTAGTGGTTCTTACCAACATAGAGTAACAATTTTAGGTTCAAATTGTAGGCACATGTTCATTTTTGAATCCTCTTTCTAGATCCATCTTTAGAATTTGCATATCTATTATTCAACTTACTGTTTGTAGCAATTATTGTTAGTTTTGCATCCTCTTACCTAGTTCTTGCATTCGTAATTTAACTATACATAATCATATCCAATTAGCAAAAAATAAGAAGAGAATAATAAATGTAAGATATAAAAATATATCTAGGTCTAAGATATATTTTTATATCGTGTGGAGTGTGGGGGATCATGGGAAATATAAGATCCACCACTAAATCCAAACCTCCAAAGGAGAGATCCAAATTGATCAACCAAAAGGTTAATGCACAAAAGAATCAATCTATGGAGAATGTGAATGAGGGAGAGAATCTTATATTTTGCTATGAAAAGTATGTGATAACAAAGTGTAAATATATGATGGAAAATTCCATGGATATATAAACTAAATAAAATAGGAATACTTATCTTGAAAGGAGGCTGATGTGGAAATCACTATTTTCTGATGTCTATGTTCAGTTTTGGGAGATTCTGCAACCTGCTCCAAACTGGAAATGTAGAGACAAAGAAAACCCCAAAAAATTTTGTCTTTCAGAGTTAGGTCGACTTTGTCCTCAGAATCGGGGCACAATCTTACCCCCCACTGAAGGTCAGCCTTGACCCGAAATAGCTCTGACGGGAATTTTGTTTGCAAATCCTGAAAGTTCACCGAAAAGGGTATCCAGATCTGAAGTGCATTTCACTGTCCTATACCTGTACCTGTACCTGAAAGAAAAATGGTTTTGTTGTTTGGATGAGGGGTTTGCCTTAGTCAAACCTCAGTTTGGAATCAACCTTAATAATGGAATTGAAATAGAGAATGCTAGCAAGTAGTAGAAGTAGATCTAACAATGAAGCTATGATATTCAATAGATATACAATTGTATTTGAAATGTAAACAAGTATGTTGATATGAAAGCTTGGACACAACATTAACAAATGTAAATCAAAACCTCCATGATTGTATGCTTGGAATCCACCTTAAGGGAAGAATGAATGGATCTTGAAGATGAACAAAGGATCCTGAATGAAGATCACACCACCATGATGGATAGATCTATGGTTTGAATGATGAATCTTGAATGCTTGAACCAAATCTCTTCAAAGGTTTGAATGCTTGAATCCTTGATCTTCAATGGAGAACTTGAATGCTTGAATGGGTGATTGCTCGAATGCTTGCTCACTTGATTTTCTTGGGAGAAGACTTGATCTCAAAACTTGATTACTTGATTGTGGATGCTTGATGGAAAAAAGAGATGGATAAAATGAGAGAGGAAGGCTTCCTTTTATAGTGATCTAGGGCACAAACTTCTAGAGAGGTCGACATTGGAGAATTAAATCCTAATTAACCTTAACCCCTAGAAATGGACCTAGATTAAATACAATTTAAGAGTTTACCATTTTGAAATCTTAAACAATCGACCTGGAAGCGGGAAAATAAAACTTTTCAAAGCCCGACATCCCGAAACCTCTAGATTTTGAAAATTGGACCCAGGGTCAAGGATGAGGTCAAGTATGCTCTAGGTCAGAGTCGAGGTTGACTCTTCCCTAGGTCAGGGTCAAGGTTGACCTTGACCTAGGAGGTCAGCTTTGACCCTGAGGTGACAGATTTTAAATTCTCAAGACCAGGTGCCAACAAAAGGTTGGAAATGGGTGGAGAGAGAAGTAGAACAAAGGGGAAATGCCAGATCCAAGAAAAGACCAATTCAAGGCACTTGACATGACCCCAAACCACTTACTCAGAGGGCTAAACACTCTTAACATGGAAGTGCTTCCATTTTAAGATGATACAATAAATTACACATGCCTAGCTCTCCCAAGGGCTCGAAGTCAAGCCTAATCAATTATTCTAGTTTCACCATTTCGAATTTGCATTCTTAGCCTAGATCCCTATTTTCACCATTTCAAAAATTAACTCTAGAAAGACATTTTGAGAAGGAGAACACCCCTTTTCTAGATTCCATAATCATGAGTTAATAAGTTTAATTAAAATTGTACTTGTGGAGTGCAAGAGAGAAAATAATACGAAAACAAAAACAAATTTCCTATGGTTAATACTTTATTTAACGAGGAATGCCAAATTAAAAGTAGTAACAATTTGAAAGAGCCAAACAAGAAAAAGATAAACATTAAGTTTTAAAAGTAGATTTTAAGAAAAAATAATGAATATGTGAACACATGGTTGGAAGAGATAATGTACCTTGGTAAAAACAACCTGATCATTTTGGAAGAAGCTTCAACTAATAAAGAAGAAAACAAAAATAACATTATCCACTCAATGGTTTGATTTTGCAAGACAACTTTATAATCATGAATTAGAGGTTGACCCCCTCAGTCAACACCGCATCAAAAAAATTATAATGTAAGAGGTTGAAAAGGGACTAAGAAATTAGGTGTAGAAAAAGTGAAGGACTTGATCAAATTTCAAGGAGAGTATGTAAAATGGGGGGTGAGAACTCTTGCACCACACACAATGAACATTTTCAACACCATTCAACAAGGGTTAAAGAGTAGACTACTAGCCTAATGATACCTCTTTTTAAGAGTGGTGATGTCAAAAATATTATTAATCATAGGACCTATAGATCCGATATCTACCTCAGTATTCTGAAGGTGAATCAAAAAACTAGAGGAAGTGTAGAACTGGCAGAATGAGAAAAACTGAGAAAAATTAAAAATCCATATTTTGGTATTTTTCTGTCTCAAAAAAGTGTATTTTTGGAGGCCTTTGAAGCATAATTTGAGGTTGAAACTATCGTTTATCACTTGGCATGATGTGCCAAAGCCACAATGCTAAGGGACTAAAATTAGATCTCTTGAAGGCCTTTCTAACATTGTGCACCATTATGAATTTTAAGCAGCGAGTTGAAAGTTGCCTTGATATTTCATTTCTTGAAATAGCCTATGCGTTTTGAGTTTAAAGTGTTCCGAAAGCTTGGTGTTTCACCTTTGTAGGGTTATCTTTCTTTCCCTTTTTTCTTCTCAAGAACAAAATGAAGAGCCAACTTCTAAAATCCTAAAGGTTTTGTAGTGAGAGCGCACAAGGTCCCACACTAACCAAAATTCCCATAAGGCCATTACACCTGCGAGCGATTTTTAGTGTCAACTATCTTTTCTAGCATGCCTGGTGGGATAGATCTTTCATAGCTAAAGAGTTGGTGCATTCTTCTATATTTTTAGCCTTCTAAGAGGTAGGTTCCAAGCACCTAGCAACTCTATAGCCAAAAATTTTGGCTAGTTCTGATGGTACATTCCTAGATCTCGGTGTAGATCTCCTTCTTTCTTCATTATTTAATATGGAAGGATATTATGGACAACATATCTTCCATACTATTTTCCATGAAAATACAAGCACTCTACCTCCTTACACATGAGATTACAAATTCTCTCTATACTCCCCTATTATAGCCATATATGAGTAGCGTGCCTCCTGCTTGCCCCTTCTTATGCTTACCAAAAACCACAAGAGGCCTATTTTAGTTCCTATCAACATGGATACCCTCCTGCCCAGTACCAAAATATGGAAAATATTAACTGTTAGATAACTGAGAGGGGGGTGAATCAATTATCCTATAGCCTAAAACTCTCAGATGTACTTTTTCAATAAAATAATCAACTCAGTAAGATATTAATAACAATGTTTCTATTCATTCACCGAATATCAGTAATTTCCAAAACTGTATTTATCTATTAATCAAATATGAAATATGTAAAGTATTGTTAGTGAATAGATTTGTCTTTTACAAAAATAATCTTAAAATAACTCCCAAATGCCTAGATTGAGAAGACAAATATCTGCGACTAACAGCTGGATCACTTTGCAATTGAAATACATAAGCATCCTCTGAACTGTCTTGGGTACAGCTCCCCATGTGAGATCTTCAATGAATCTGTTAAAATACAAACATGAATGCTTATAACCAAAAAGTACGAAAGGCACACAAACATCTACCTGTAAACATAAAATAGATGCAAAAGAAATGAACAATTGAAAACAAACAATAAATCGAACAAAGAACATTTATCTAGGAGCTTTACACAACAAGGAAAACAAAGGGAGAAAGACATAATGATCTTTCCAAGTATATGAATAACCAAGGCTCAAAGATGAAGTGATAAGCACATACACAGTCAAATGAAATAGAGTTACATTTAAAGAAAGCTGAATCAATTCACAGATTAATTTCAACCAGAAGACAAGCATCTAGACTCAAAGATCTAGTATACAAATATCTTCCTTCTCCAAGCATAAAAGATAACACATATCCTATTGCCTCTGCACACACGAATTATAATTTGAAAATTAAATATATCTCTTCCCCTACATTACAAATAGAAATAGAAATAAAATCCCCTTTCCTACAGCACCCAGTCTCCATAAAAAGAAGTGGAACCTCCTTATGCCCACTCTTTTACAAGATATAGTGTCTTCAAGTTTCTATTCGGTTATGTAATCGATTCTTGAATGATCTTTGATTGCCAACATTAGACTTTTAAATCCTTTAATTTTCTGGCCCCTATCGAGGATCTTTATAAATTTGTCTTCAAACAATATCCTAATAAGGCATTAGGATTATGAATAATCCAAGACTCATATTTCATATTTAAATATGTACACATGGGCTCTTGGACAGGTCGCACTTGCTAGTGATGAAGTGCTATCATTATTTCGTGACTATTATGGGTAGTTTAGATAGTACTACACATAGTCATCTGTATCTCACAAATGAAGAATAATTTAGAAGATCGCTCCGGTTCTAATCTTTATAATTATATTTGTGACAACATATCCAAAACTGAGAATGATCCAATGGTTCAATTGGAAGTTATGGCCCCCTACATTGTGACTGATTTTCTGCTTCCTACAAATCTGTGGTCATAGAAGTCTTAATCATTAATGTTGCCATAGATGCTTGTGAATCCTTCTTTCCACACAAAATTTATGAATTAAATCACACAATCAGAACATTCCTTTTGTGCATCCACCCTTTACACACACTTCCAATTATATGTGGAACTTCACACTTATCAATTGTGATGGATCAGGCCATGGTGATTGCAGATTACACAACAAGAGCTTGGTTCCCATCCATTTAATTATTTTTAATCTCATTATCAAATCCTTTGCACTTGGTGATGAAGTCACTTTACCATTCTTAAAAGAATATCAAAGAGGCCAAGATAATGGTTTTGAACCTTGAATTTGGTTCACTATTTGAATATTGATTTCAAACTTTATCAGCTATATTTAAACTACAAGTGGAGTCCACAAATTGCCAATGCCTTCCTCCATAATTGATACAAAATTTCCTTCATAATTTGTGAATAAACCACTTGTAAGAATGCTCCCACCATGATATTTCATCATTTGAATTCCTTCAATGTTTCTTGCATCTTGAGAATTATGAATCCTTTGAAATTGTGAACTTTTGAACTAAATCTTTGAACATGTCCAAACCTCTTCGAACCTCTTTGAACTTAGTTTGAAGGGGTTCAATACTCATGCTTAATAGATAAAATGTTCACCAGCAAGGACTGACATGGAGGAGACCCAAATTTTGAATTTTTAAATTTGGGTCTATATGGGGCTAACATTGGCTCTATAGGGGGACTATTTTTTATAAAAAAATAGAGAACTCCAACATTCTTTGGTTGAAAAGACAAGTTCCTAGCACCATATATTGGGCAATAGAGTCACAAAAAGAAACTCAACATAGGGAGATGCTTGCAGAGAGGGAAGAGGGGAGCAGGGCAGACGACAAGCCAAAACTGACACCAAGCTAAAAGTTGATAACTCGAACAAGCTACACCTATCACACCAAAAAAATTATTTACAAGAGATAGGGAAAACAACCCATACCTTCAAAATTGCATTGAGCTGCACATATGAAGCCATTAATGGGCTGAGAAAAGTATGACCCACTACAAAATAAGAATTCATGTCCTTGAAGTAGTTGCAAGCATAGAGTTGACATGCAAGACAAATGGAGGTTTTTTGAAACAAAGAAACCATAAGGAATCAACTTAGCACCAAAAATCAACCTCCTATCATATACTTCTTGAGGGAACATAAGTGTACCACACTGCATGGGCTGAATAACAATGCCTTCATCCTCATTGTGCATGATTTCTTTAAAAGAGTGAATCAAATCTCTAATGGGGCACCCCTTATACAATTTGCGATGGTGACTGACATCAATTGATGGCTTATCTTTACAGAATGCATGGATTCATATTTCTAACTCATTAATCAACAAATCTTGATCAACACCAGGAAAAACACAAAAGAGATGTGTATCTTTACTCTCAGAAGTAAATGGCTGCATAGTTAAATCATTCTTTACCTTAACCATGCATACATTCCTTTCATTATCTGCTTCTTTTGTGGTAGCACCAACACAAGGATTAAACTTTTCTCATGTCTCCTCTCTTTCATTAATGTGTTTTTCAAATCTACAATTAGTTGTACAAAGGACATCTTTTGTGCACAGAGAAACATCTTTGATAATTTTATCATCACATATTTGATCAGATATTTGATTTTCTATACTAACACAAGATGTTTCAATTTTTATAATATCCATCAATTCAACTTTAGCTTCTTCGAGAACACACAAATTTTGAGCAAGCAAAAGATTCTCACCATTAGTCTTTCTTTCAATATCTTGGAAATTTTTTAATAAAGAAGGATGAATTCTATGAGGTTAAAATTGCATGCCACCATAGAACCTTATAAAGAAATCAGTCTGTACTGGTTGATTCACAGTACCTTGCTGAGAATAAAAGTCATCATCATCACTATCGTTGTCATTCTTTTTGCATCCAAGATCCCTTTCTTGTGCATATTCCATTCTATCAATTCTTTCTTCCTCACATGCTCATTCTTTTTCTTTTGGTTCTTGCAAAAGAGATCCTTTCTTGATAAGGACATTACCATAGAAGGATTTTAGAAATCCTACTTCCATTTCCAAGTCTTCTGTAACCTCTCTGATTGAGTTTTCTTTAAATGGCAGTATAAAAAGAAAGATATCTCTGATATCTTCACTTCTTGTTGGAACGCAACCTTCCAAAACTTCTGGATATCTTTGAAATACCTCATGGTATTCATCTTCAATAGAGTCGCTAACCTCCATCCTCAGGGAGGCACTTTCAAATTTATGAGAAAAGAAAGCACTGGGACTTCGATTCATTTCCCCAATAGAGTCGCCAAAAATCTGTTAGTGAACAGATTTATCTCTTACAAAAACAATCTTAAAATAACTCCCAAATGCCTAGATCAAGAAGACAAATATCTGTGACAAACAATTCAGAGGATGCTTATGTATTTTAATTGCAAAGTGATCCAGCTATTAGTCACATATATTTGTCTTCTCGATCTAGGCTTTGGGAGTTATTTTATGATTATTTTTGTAAAAGATAAATCTGTTCACTAACAAGTATGATAGTAATCCAATCACAACAAATAACACATAACAAAAAGATTTAACGTGTAAACCTTGTTAAGGGAAGAACCACCTGGGACCAGTAACCCAAAATAATTCACTCTTCTGAAGTGAGCTTGGTTAGGAGCCAACCCTGTTAAAGGTTACAAAACACACTGTAAGGTGTGACCTTGTTAGAGAATTTATCACTAACAGTTCTCCCTCGACCAACATTCATTATGAGTTCAACAAGAAAACAATTAACATTCCTTGAATGTTATATTGAAACACAAAAGACTGTTAAGTCCACTCTGTTAAGATATTTAGCTGTAACAAAGGTTAAACTGATACAATAGTGATCTAATTCAAATACAACTCAATTTTCAGGTATTCAGATATATGATAAGCTCAATATAACTATTTTATCAATAATCAATTCACTCCATTATATCCTCCAACTTACTTCACTCAGTGTTTAATTCTCTGATGCTCGGTAATACGTGTAGTCCAACTCGGTTCTGTCTATAACCAATTTGATTAGTGCTACATGAAAAATGTCTTCACACAAATTATCTTGCAGTCTCAATTCATCTTGCCTCTTCAAAAATGAACCTTGTGTAGATTAAATAGACGTGTAAACCATTTTCATCTTATCCATTAGATTTTTCCTCTTAATCTCCATCGTTCATTTTGCCACTTCAAGATTCCTCGGTAGTTGTATCAATAACACGTTTCAACCTCTTCTCAATTATCTCTGAATTTTATCAGCTGTTGATCTTATAAAAAACTCTATCTCTTACCTCAAAATCATAAGCATATTCTAGCTCATCAATTTCACTCGGTTGTTATAAAAGTTTAATGTTTTCATCCTACTCGGTTAATATAGAATGTGTTGGTGATAACTAACTTGGTTATTACTATCACTCGGTATACACAAGACTGACTCAGTGTATACAAAAATATTCAATTACTGACTACATTAACTTGTTCAATTCTGATCTCATCTTCATAATAGAATAGTGTAACATGCTCAAGTCAACAACATAATGCCATAGACTCATCAATAAGTTACCCAATGTATACCTTATCCATATCTATCATATTCATCTTGTCTTTATGTAGATATCTCATTTCTTCACCATTTCTTCCTTCTACAGATGTTCAGATGTTTGTAACTATCATGATAAGTATAGTCAAGACTAGTTGACATCAATGACAACATATTGACTGGTTTAATCATCTTATAGATTACATTTAGAGCTCGGTGAAACTGGAATTTGTGAATTCTAAAGAACAACTTGCAGATATATTTACTAAACCCTTACTAAAGGATACTTTTGAGTACTTAAGGCCTAGACTAGGGGTCCATCCCCTGTCTATTGGTCACTAAGGTGATCAGGAGGTTGCATCAACCTATACTTTATCAAGATATAATGGAGGTTTCACTCTAGAACCTCTAGTTGTTTGGTTCACCTTCAGAATGTCGAGGTAGATAATGTGCAATTTGTATTAGCTAAGAAAAAATATCATATGAACTTCTAGAATCCTGAGACTTTGCACAAATCTTCTATGTAATACAAATAATTGTAAGGATAGATTGTTCATTATAGGATTTATTCAAATGAAAAACATAAATATATCAAAAGGGCTACAATGTGGGAGAAGATTTAAAAGAGAGAACATGTGAATAGTGCATAGGCAACAAAAGACGCTCTGCAATAGAGGGTGGAGTCTGAATATTTTAATGTGGTTATGATGCCTGCAGAAGGGGATGGAGAGGAGCTAGATGATCTATGCCAACAGTTGGAGGCCATGATCGTAGAGTGAGATAGATAGAAAAGGAGAGAAGAGACATACAGAGCTAAGCAAGAGATCATCTGTCAGGAAGTCACTCTCCCAAGGGTTACACAGCTTATGGCAGATGCAATTGCCTTACAGATGGATGTGGTGAGGGTAGGATGGGAGGCATTCTATTATATGGGGTTATACCATTAGGTTGTACTTGAGGATCAAAGACAACCTTCATATTCTGAGAGGATTATTTCATAGACTACAAACAGGGATTTGCAGGGATTAGTGGGCATGAGACCATCGAGGGATAGGGGAAGAGAGAGAGGATCATCTCAACCAATTGACTGATATCCCATAGATTTTGATTCACATTTTGATTTTTTAGACACATGAGATGAGATGTACATTGGTACTTAGGTGCATGTATTATGCATATATGATGTATATTTTTGATGTATCATTCAATTGGACTATTTGATGTACTTTGTGTTTTTACCTAACATTATGATGGACTCTTTGATGGACATTATGGAATTTTTATTCTTTCATGAGATATATGATTATGCAGTTGGTGTGGTGTGGTGTATGTGATTATATGTTATGGATGCATTTCTATGATGTATATGATGATGTTACTGAACTTAGTAATGCTGGATGTCTGTGATATGTGGTTTATACTATATGTTGTGGTTATGATGGTTCTAACATCTATGATGAAAGTTAGTGTGGATTATGTATATAATGCATGATTATACATTATATGGATAGGATGTATATGCAAGATGGATGATTATGTATTTATGTATATATTTATGATGCATGTGGATATATATGATGATCATATTATATGTATTCATGATGTGATATTATGCTTGTGGATACATATGGTGAATATATAGGACATATGGATAGTTAATGATTAATGTGATGAATGGATAAATAATAAATGCAAAATGGATTATAGATTAATGATATGGGGATAATATAATGAAATATGGGGATTAATGATATGGGGATGATATGGGGATAATATAATGGATCTAAAGCAATAAAATGGAATTGATGATAAATATGAAATGAACCTAATGAACTTAAATAATAACTAATAAATCTAATTGATATGTGGATATAACAATGAACCTAATAAAGATAGTGAACTAAATTAATGCACCAAGAAACTAAATGCAATGGATCTAATCAAATGAATGCAATCAAATGAGTGAATGGACCTAGAAAGATGTAATGTGACCTAATGTAGTAAATTAATGTAACGAAATGCAATGAATATGGAACAAATTGAACATGCAATGAAATGCCACTAAATATTATATGCAACATAATGCAAATTAAGATGGTATGCAACTAAAAATGGACCTAATTGAATTAAGTATGATATGTAGATTAATGCAACTAAAATGAACCATGCAACAAGGATGAAAATTAAATGCAAGGTAACCATCCAACTAATACAATGAAGATGACAAGGACTAAATGTAAGACTTCTAAATGAGACATATTTTTTTGTGTATCAACATAACTAGGAGGGACATTTAGCTAGCTAGAATGGGGGAATAGTTAATAAATAGGAGCCTTGACAAAAGAAAAATGCAAAATAGAACATGATTCTAACAATGTAGCTAGTCTAAATGCTAAAGGATTTTGGGGATTATATCATGTTAATGGAAGAGATAAAACCCTAGTTTGATTTTGTAAAAGGAGGTATGCATCACATTCTAGGAAGCGTGGATGACTTGGTTTCATTATATGGACTAGAATCTCAAATAGAAAAGGTAGTTTTAGGAACATAGATGCTGAGTAAAAATCATGGTGGAACTAATATAGTGATATGTTAGGCCCAAAAGGAGGCAAGCACAACTGAGAGGGGGGGATGAATCAATTGTGCACTAACAATTAAAACTTTAAGCCACTTAAACCAATTAGTGATATTAAATATAAATAGTAATACAAGATCCACAACACATAAAACAGACACCAAATTTGTTCTCGAGGAAACTTGGTTAAGGGAAAACCCTGGTGGGAGTCAAACCCACTAGATAGATGTACTCATTTAAAAGTATTGCCTAGTTAAGAGAAAATGAAAACAAAAGAGAAATGCACATGCATTCACAGGTCCACTACCTAGAGATCATTACTCACAATACAATGATCTGGCCCTCAGTTGAGTTCACTGATCAATCTGTGATTATAATTCACAAGGGTGGACAAACTATCCAATATGACTAAATTGCCTTACAACATCTGCAATGTCAATACAGTTTGAATGAAGTACAATTCCTACCTCAATCACAAAGTACAAACATCCTTCTTCTTTTTATAATCATACACACACTTTGCAATCACAAAGTGATTGCCTATATTTTATACAAGTTATAGTGAATAAACAACAACAAGGTCATCTAAGACCTATAAGAACAAATGCTATAAACATTATGCTCAAATTACAATGTGATCCAGATCAATTTAGCCAAGACTTAGATAAGACCCAAAACATCATCCTCAAACATGCAATAGCTTCACCAAATCCACATCAAAATATTCGGAGTCCACCCTCTATTGTAGAGTGTCTTTTGCTGCCTATGCACTATTCACATGTGCTCTCTTTTGAATCTTCTCCCACATTGTAGCCCTTTTGATATATTTATGTTTTTCATTTGAATAAATCCTATAATGAACAATCTATAATTACAATTATTTGTATTACATAGAAGATTTGTGCAAAGTCTTAGGATTCCAGAAGTTCATATGATATTTTTTCTTAGCTAACACAAATTGCAGTATGAGTCTAATATCTGCAGGTTGAAAAAAATGATCAGAGATGCTCTTTAGAATTTAATATTTCTTTGTGGACTAGTTAATTCATTAGATGAATTTTTTTATGTATGAAGTGAACTTGTGTTCCTAGAGGCAGGTCTTCATCAAATCAATAGGGTAGATGAGGACTGAAAATGGCAATGTTGGCTTGGACTAAAGACAAAGGAGGAGTAATAATACTCATGGAATAAGAAATAATGGTATACCAGTCAATCACAACAATGAAGTATTCATCATACAAATAAGAGCAAAACTGAATTCATTTATAACAATTCTCTTAGACCATATACCTTACATTGGAGGTCATTTTTACAATTTTTATGATGTTTTAGGAGTACTGGTAAGCTAAAAATGACCCAGATTTGTGAGTAGTGGCCAACAGCTTATTTTCAGAGAATAAAGGTGATGCAAAATGTTGAAGAGTATGGATAGATTCGATTAGAGAAATTGTTTAAAAATATTGACATCCGTGGAAACAAAAGAAATGAAAGAATTTTGTTAAATAGACTTGTTGGGAGATATATACGAACAAAAATAATTAACAGATTAAATGTTAATCCAAAAATTTGTCAGCATACCCTCAGCTTGTGCCAAATCAAGACTGTGGACATGGAACAATTATCCACCAAAGCACACATAATGTAATACAAAAGTGGGTTATTAAAGAATGCAAAACAATAATAATAAAATTGCAAGATGGCAAAGGAAATAAAATAGCTATGCTAATGGAACTCATTTCATTATTAGAAAAATAAATTTAAACTTTCTCGGATGAACTACATTATGCTATGAAGGTTATGGATTCTCTTTCAAAGTTTAAAAGATTCAATATTTTATTTAATAAACTTTTGAAGATAATTTATTTTTGGATGAATTAGGGAGTAAATAAAGGTGAAATATATTTGTAAAGGGTCTAATGGAGAAAGATATTTACAAAGGGGAACATGATATGTTTCATTTTGGGAATAATGTTTTGAAATTATTAAAATGGAAGAGTATATAGTTATATTATCATCATCTTTGATTTTAAAAGAGATAAGTATTTTTCACCTAAAGTGAATATGTTTCTAGAGGGATTCAATTTAATAAAGTCCTTCATAAGTTTTCTTGATATTTGAAATTTGAATTAAAAGTTTTTCTAAGGATGAAATACTTTTGATGAAAGACGGATTATTTTGGCAAAATATTTGCGTACAAGGAGAAAGCTACAGATGATGTCATCCTTCTAAGAAAGCCCTAATAATAGGTAAGGTTTTATTTCTTTTAATTTAATACAGATATCTGATTAAGTTTATTGTATATGCATGAGCTTTTTATAAAAGGATTAGTGGCAAGGATTATGGAAAGATTTGTGAGATGAAATGGACAAATATTTTACAAAGTGGAAAATCAAAAGAGCATTATCAAAACATTTGATTATTGGATTTTGAGGGTTTTGATTTTATAATTGTTCACAAACTAAAGGTTGTGACGTTATGCAAATGTAATGGTTTGAAATGCTTCCCTATGTTTATAAAAAGGAAATAAGGACTGAGAAACAAAAAATATAGATCATACTATTTTTTACAATGCACGTTGATGTTTTCTTCAAATAATATGTCTAACTGTATGGAATCATATTTTCATGCTTAATACAAATCATGAACTTCTTCTTTCAAAGGTGTGATATTTTGTCTTTATTGGTTAGTTCCTTATTGTGCAGTCTTATGGAATGGTATTTTGATTATGTTACAATTTGATCATTAGAATTAAGATTAGTTGTCAAATTAATTCTGTCTTGTTGGCCTTTTCTAAGTAAAAGTTAAAATCAATAAGACTACTTGAACACAAAGAAGTCTTTTAGTTGACAGACTTGTCCAAGTCCAACAAGTTTAATAATTGTCTCATAAGGTTAAATGTAGAACCATAAAGATAGAATTTCATCACTTGAGAAAGATAAGGCACTGGTCTGCTATTAATCTCTAGAATTTGGTTACCATTTTCATTCTTAAATTAAGCATTCACTCAATTAAAATCAATACATTATTATCAAGCATTCTTTCAAAAGAAATTTTATTAAATCATTCTTATAGTATTCAATTATTCAATAGTTGTGATATTCACAATTCGATCTATCTCAAGAATTCACTTGCCATCTTGAGAGATCACCCAAGTCTTAAAAAATTTCTATCTCCTATTAAAATCCTTTATCTTGGAGATTAGGTTAAGGTATAGGCCCACCCTCCTTGGTTCTACAAAGCCTAAAGTGCAGGGGAGGAGGATCATAACCGATCACTCCCATTCGTTGGCCAAGTCAGTTGGAAAATCCAAGAATTTAGTAGGCAAGCTCATAGGATTTACAATCTATTGATTTGGGAACCAAGACCCCCTCTCCTCCATCTCCTTCCCTATCATCCCCTTTATCTTCACCCACCTCACCATCCTTTTTAGACCCAATTTCGTTATCTTCTTTGACCTATGCTAGATTTGTCAAGAAGACTGGCCTATGTGTCACCCAGCACTATGCATAGGTTGGTGTCACTCCTGCATTCACCACCTTATCCTATCTTGATCTCAGTGGGATGACCTCCATAACCCTCCATAATGAGTGAGCAATTCTCACTCAGCTCCAATCCCCTATGGTCCCACCTCGCATATAACATGCAGGTGTGGGAATTTGTCTAGTACATAGTCCTATATCAGGCTGAACTATCTCATCACCCTCGATGGCATGTGTCTTGCCATGTGGTAAACTATCATACCAATTAGAAAACAATCCCTCTGCACATATCCAAAGTAATATATGGGTATGTGCAGGATCATGGTATGCCAAACTAGGCCCTTAAGTGGCAATGAAAATTTGTAAAATCAGGTTTAGGCAAGTCGACGTAAAAATTTGAACAAGTTATGCATATTATATAAAAAATATGTAAGAAGAGAATCTGTAGAAAATTGAATTTAGTTTCTAAGATACTAGGCCATTTTTCAAAAATAGTTATTCTATATATTGAAATTTTTAAATTTCAATGTAGTAGTATGAAAATTTCAAGAAAAAATAAGAAGTAGGTGTATGTCTGACCACCTTAAACACAATCAAATGATAATTTTTTTTTACAAGATTCTATATATAAGTAGTAGAATCATGTACAAATGTGACAAATTTTTTTTGTAATTTTTTTACTTGAGTAAATAATTAATTATGATTTTTCTTCTATAACTTTTTGAAAATACAAAAACTCTCGTGTTTGGCCACGTTAACTTAGTCTAAAATTTATCAAATTGAATTTTTTTTTTATTTTTCTTGTAGTAGGAAAATCATAGAATGTGACACATATTTTGGATTTCAAAAAAGTTATACATTTTGAAATTTATAACTATTTTTCAATAAGTCTATCAATCAGGACTAGAAAGATAACAAGTAGGTGTATGTCTGACCACATTAAACAAAATCAAATGATAATACTTTTTTATAAGATTCTAGATAAAAGTAGTAGACTCATGTCCGGATGTAATGTATATTTTTTTTTTTTTTTTTTTTGACGAAATAATTAATTATGATTTTTCTACTACAAATTTTCCTGAATATAAAAAATGTCATGTCTGATCACCTTAACTTAGTCTAAACTTCATCAAATTGAAATAATTGTTTATTGTTATTGTATTGGGTGAAGCATATAATGTGATGTATATTTCAGATTTCAAAAATGTTATATTATTTGAAAGTTATAGTTGTTTTCCAAAGAGTCTATCAATCTGGACTTCTTTTTCACATCACCACTTTTTGGCGTACCATGATCCTGCACATACCCATACATGTAGCCACTTGTACTCCCTATCATGCTACACATCCTAGAGACCTCAAGGCTCGCAATCCAGCTATAGGGTGTCCACTTGAATTCTTGCAAGTCTTCCAATAATCTCCTCTATGAATCAATACGGGCCTCACTGGACCATATCTGATGGGAGGCCTGTATTCACATACATACGAATCATATAACTATTGATTCTCTTGTGTCCTAATCGACTGGGTCACCGCTATGTTCTCCCAAGTCTAGACTAGTAGCAATGTCACTCTTGATCCTAGGATCCTTTGTGTCTGGTAGGCACACATGTGTAGATAGTGATAGAGATGCCCTAGTATAGTGTACCTAGAATAACACATAGCTCCCTCCTCATCAAGAATCTTACTCAGAACCCTCACCCATGCATGAAAGAATCTATATCCACCTAGGTCTAGACACATCTATCCCCCAATTTGTCTTTCTAGGTACATGGTTAACTACACGATAGTCTCCTCATCATCGGCCTCCATGGCATCCACATCTTGTCCCATGACAAGGATGCAAATGGTCTCCTTAAGAAGGTCTCCATATAAGGATCTGATCCCTCCAAATTTTACTTAGGAATAATGCTCCTGATGGGAAGCTGATATATGCGCCACACATCTAATAAGGTCACAGTGGCCTCTCCAATCAGAAAGTGGAAACTGGAAGAGATGGAGTGTCATCACTCTAAAAGTGTTGTGATGAGTGCATTATGCGCTTAGATCTACAACTACTCATGCATGTGCTCAAGTTGACATAGTGTCACCTAATCCCACTTAACTAAAGCTAGTTGTGTCTGTAACTCCATGGTATCTGTCTAGCTCTCACTTGAAACCAAAGTACTAGCCTTTAGTTATAGTAGAAACTAAAGTAGAGATAATAGTATATTGATTTTTTAATTATTATATTTTAAATAGTTATAGTAGAAGTAATAAATTTTTATAATTAAGAAATTGTAATCTAGAATCATATTGATAGTATTAATGATAGTTAAAATTTTAAGAATGGAAATCTAATTATTATCTTAAAAGTATTACATGTTCCTTTTAACCATAATCTTAATTTTCATTGAATGTATTTTAATTAATGATTAAATTATGTAATCATAATTATTTATTTTAGTATAGTTGTAACAATAAATAATTTTATTTTTTAATTATAATTATTTACACAATTATAACTTATAAATTATAATTAATTTAAATGCTAATTTAAATTTTATTTGTATTATTTCTTAATCTTAATTTTATTTTGTTAATAGATTTTTTAATTATATATGATATAAATAAATTTGTATACATGATACATTATTATGGGTATGTGCAAGATCATGAGGGGCCAAAAAGTGGCGATGTAAAAAAATCCACTTTTCAGTTGTCCAAAAGCACATAAAAATGTATGTTGACTTTTTAGTAGGTCTGGGTGTCAGTACACTTGGGCAAACCTGACATCAAAGCACAAGCTAATGAACTACAATTGATTTAGAACCTAATTGAAGATCAGTGATTAGAGATCACTGAGTTGTTGATTAGATATGTAAGATGATTAAATCAGTAATATGTTGTCATTGATGTCAACTAGTTTTGACAACACTTATCTTGTAAGTTACAATACCTAAACATCTGTAGAAAGGAGAAAAAGAGATGAAGAACAGATGTATCTACATGAGAAAGATGTATATGACAGATGAGGAGAAGGAATACATTGGGTAACTTATTGATGAGTCTATGACCTTATGTTATTGACTTGATTATGTTGCATTCATCTATGATGAGGAAAAGAGAAAAATGACGCAAGGTAGTGTGGTCAGTTAATGAAGCATCACAGTATACACCGAGTAGTGTAGTGTATATCGAGCACAATATAAACTGAGCTTGTGTTCACCGACACATTTCTTTGTTAATCGAACAGAAAGAAAGGAACTAAATGATTAGTTTAGTCGATGGAAGTTGATGAGTTGTAAAGTGTATGATCATAGAGTTGGAGATAATGTTTGTTACGAAGATCAATGGCTAACAAAATTTGAAGAAGATCTAAGGGAAGGAAACAAAACGTGTTACTGACACATCAGCCAAGGAAGGTTTAAGTGGCAAAATGGACGAAGAAGATTAAGCGGCAAAATCTGATGGATGAAAAGAAAATGATTTACTTGTCTATTTAAGAGACTAGGGTTTCATTATGAAACTTATGCCGAAGGAAGGAGATTGTAGAGATATAATGTGAACAAGCTTCATGCATGCCTGATCAGACTAGCTAAGGAGAACCGAACTATAGAGTTTACCGAGCATTAGAAAGCTATAACTGAGAGACAGTAAGTTACTGAATATTGTTGAAATAGAATAGATATATTGATTAGAGGATTTGAATGAGCATAATATAGATTTGAACATCTACAATAGAAGTTGTATTGTAATTAGATCACCTACTGTTATAATTTAACCATTGTAATTAGATAAATCTCTTAACAGAGTGGACTTGAAAGTCTTGTAATGTCATTCATAGAATGTACATTTGTTATCTTGTCAACCCCATAGTGAATGCTAGTTGGACGATAAGGATTAGTGTTAAATCCTCTAACAAGGTCACACCTTACAGTGTGTTTTGTAACCTTTAATAGGGTTGGGTCTTCACTAACCTCACTTCAGAAGAGTGAATAATTTTTGGGTTGTCGGTCCCAGGTGGTTTTTCCCTTCACAGGGTTTCCACATTAAATCTTTTGTGTTATGTGTTTTTTGTGGTGATTGTTTGATTGTCATATTTTACATATTACATATTAGACTTGATTGGTAATCACTATATGTTATTGACTGGTAATCAGTAAAAGCAAAAATGTAATAGTATTTTATGTTACCGAGCTGCAAAAGTTTAAGTAAATTATTTTTTGTTATACATTTTGATTTGGGACTATGGATAATTGATTCACCCCCCTCTCAGTTATTCTAACAATTGGTATCAGAGCATATTGGTTGCTTGGAATAGACTTTTAAGGACTTCAGAACAAAGATCACAAAATGTATAAGAGGGAAGTGCCAAAGCTAAACAAGGATAACTTCATAGTATGGCAAAGCCAAATGAAGCTGCATGTATCTAGAATTGGGAATTCTGCCCTCACTCTAATGGAGAATGGCTACCTTGCACCGCCTACTAGACCTTTGCCCCTTGATCTGTTAAGAGATAGACATGAGCATAATGTCACCATGATGGAGATTTTTTCTGCTCTGATAGATGTCGAATTTGAAGATGTCAAAGGATGTACTATTGCTAAGAAAATGTGGGATAAACTTGCTCAAGTTTATAGTGGTGATGTAAATGTCAAAAGAGCCAGAGCTGAAAGTTTAAGAGGAAGATTTGATGATATGAAAATGAAAGAAGGTGAAAACATAGTGTAATATACAAACCAAATAAATGAAGTTGTTAATGCAATAAGAGGATCTGATGGTGTTATTGATGAAGACACTGTGGTAAGCAAAATTCTTAGAACCTTATTATTGGTTTATACAATTAGAATATTTGCAATCCATGAAATGAGATCTGCACATAGTAATACTCTCACTCTTGACAATCTGATTGGTAAAATTACTACATTTGAGCTTAACAATTATGATAATAGTGTTGTACCGACTGTTGAGTCTTCTTTCATGACTTCTCTGAAGATTGGTAAGTCTAGTAGTAAACATGATGATAATGATAGCAATACTGATGATGAGCTGGATGAACTTGAAGCTCTTATGACCAGAATATTACCTAAAGGTAGAGGTAGATATAAGGGAAAATTACCTTTAGCATGCTTTAACTGTAAAGAAGTTGGTCATATTGCTGCTAGATGTCCAAACAAGAAAGAAGATGGAAACAAAGACCAATCTGGTGAATGAAGCTATGGGAGAAGAAACAATAGAAGTTACCAACACTACAATAGAGACAAATGAGACAATAGTGATAAAGGTAAAAAGGTATGTTACATTGTTAAAGAAGATAATACTTACACTGATTCAGATGATGATGTAGAAGTAGTATTTGTTGCTATGAAGGATGATTCTGAGGAAGAAGAAAAGCATATAGAAACAACATTAATTTTTAAACTTAATAAAAATGATACATGGATCACAGACAATGGCTATACACATCACATGACTGGTGATGATGAAAAATTTGATCATCTTGAGCAATACAATGGAGGATCTCTTAAAATGGGTAATGATACACCTTGTATGGTTAGAGGTAAAGGATCCCTGATGATAAATGATAGAATCAAATGTGAAAATACTTACTAGGTAGAAGTACTAAACTATAATTTGTTAAGTGTGGCACAGTTGAACAATTCAGGTCACCGAGTTGCTTTTGAGAGCAAGAAAGTAAAACTATTTGATGATGGAGGAAGGCTTGTTGGAATAGGAGCACAAATGAAAGGTAATCTATTTTATCTTGACAATGATGAGTCTTCTAGCTTAATGATGAAAAATGAGGATGCTTGGTTGTGGCATAAAAGGTTATGTCATGTGAATTTTGATAACATGATTAAGATCAGTAAAAAGAAAAAGGTTAGAGGTATGCCTAACTTATCAAACCCTAATCATATTATGTGTCATGAATGTCATAAAGGTAAAATGACAAAATCTAGTTTCAAAAGTAAAGATTATTCAACAAATAAAATACTTGAGTTAGTTCACACCAACCTATGTGGTCCCATGAGAACTCAGAGTTACTATGGAGACAAGGATTTCATTCTTTTTGTTGATGATTACACTAGGTTAATGACAGTCATGTTCTTGAAGGAAAAATCAGAGGCATTTAAGATTTTTAAGTGGTATAAAGAAAAAGTAGAGAAAGAGATTGGTAAAGAATTGAAATGCTTGAGATCTGACAGAGGTGGTGAATTTATTTTTGATGAATTTACTAACTTTTGTAATGAGCATGGTATTAAAAGACAAGTCTCTGCACTGAGGGCACCTCAGTGGAATGGAATTTTTGAAAGGAGGAATAGGTCAATTGTTGACTGCACAAGGACATTGATGATAGAAAAGAATGTAGCTCAAACATACTGGAGAGAGGTTGTCAGCGCAACTGTTTATGTTCTGAACTGAGTATTTTCCTTTATATATGTTAACACTGTTAATTAAATAGAACTTTTCCATGCTATTAAGTACAAACTTAGTACAACCTTAAACTGTAATCCTAATAGAGATAAAATAAAATTGATGCTAAATTAGAGAGAAAAATGAAATATTCTTGGATTCATAACTTTAATGACATTTGTACACTAACAAAACACCCTATGAGTTATGGTTTGGACACAAACCCACTATAAGTTATTTCATAATTTTTGGAAGTAAATGTTTTATTCTTAAAGATGAAAGAAATGGGAAGTTTGACTCAAAAGGTGATGAAGGGATATTTCTTGGATATTCCAGTAAAAGCAAAGCATACATGTGTCTAAATAGAGTTACTAATAAAATGATTGAAAGTACTAATGTTCAGGTTGATGATTTTGATGATAAGAATGTAGAAGAAAGTAGAAATGAACCAGAGGAATAGGGTAGATTCACTTACATTGAACAACCAGAGTATCTACCAAAGCCGTAGACTGTGACAACTGGTCAGCAGGAAAACAATATCGAGGAATAGGAAAGAGAAACTGATGAGCAGGAAGGACCTACTGAGAAAGAAAATGAACTTGCACAGGATGAACAACATAGAAGAGATCAAGTACTGGCAAGATTTGTTAGCAGACATCATCCTAAGACATAGATCATTGGAGACAGATAAGTTGGCATGATGAAAGGGAGTAAGACAAGAGATGGTACATGTTTAGTTTGTGAATATGAACTGAAGAATGTAAAAGTTGCATTGGAAAATGAAGAATGGGTTAATGCAATGAATAAAGAAATAGAACAGGTAGAGAAAAACAAGACATGGACTCTAGTACCTAGACCTAAAGATAAGAATGTTATTGGTACTAAGTGGATATTCAGAAATAAGCTGAATGAAAATGGAGAGTTAACAAGGAATAAAGCTAGATTGGTATGCATGGGATATGCACAAGAGGAAGGAATAGATTATGGTGAGACCTTTGCACCTGTTGCTAGATTAAAAGGAGTCAGAATGTTACTTGCATATGCTGCACACAAAAAGTTCAAGGTTTACCAAATGGATGTGAAATTGGCTTTTCTAAATGGGATACTTGAAGAAGAAGTCTACATAGAACAACCAAAAGGGTTTGTTGATCTAGACAAGAAAGATATGGTATGTAGATTACATAAATCTTTATATGGTTTGAAGCAAGCACCTGTAGCCTGGTATGAAAGGCTGCATAATTATTTATTAAGTATTGGATTTGTTAGAACAAGTGAGAATAGAAATATGTATATGAAAGGAAATTTAGATGATACTATCTTGATTGCTGAAATATTTGTGGATGACATAATATTTGGAGGACAAGATCACATCTGTAAATCATTTGCTGATGAATGAGAAAAGAGTTTGAAATGTCTATGTTTGGAGAGATTAAGTTCTTTCTAGGCTTACAAGTTATTCAACAGAATGATGGTATATTCATCAGACAATCCAAATATATCAAGGAAGTAATGAGAACATTTGGTATGGAAGATGATAAACCTATTGGAACACCGATGGCTACTAGATGTAAATTGACTAAGGAAGATGAAACTATAGAGGTAAACCAGACACTGTACCGATCAATGATTGGTAAGTTGATGTATGTAGTTCATAGTAGACCAGATATAGAACATGCTATTGGGATAGTTGCTAGATTTTCTGTAAGTCCTAGGGAGTCACACATGGTTTCTACAAAGAGAATCCTAAGATACCTAAAGAAAACAGAGAATTATGGATTATGGTATCCAAAGGAAGGAAAATTTGAACTCAAAGTCTACATCGATGCAGATTGGGCTGGAAATATAGATGACAGAAAGAGTACCATCGGAGGAGCATTTTTCTTTGGTGAAAGACTTGTTACATGGACAAGTAAGAAACAACCTTGTATTTCTCAGTCCACTGCCGAAGTAGACCATGTTGTTGCTGCTACAAATTGTTCAACTATTGCATATATCAACCAAGTGTTGGAAGGTATGAATGAGGTAATCACTGAGCCAATGATTATATATTGTGACAACACTAGTGCAATTAATATTTCAAAGAATCCAGTGATGCACTCTAAAAAAAAGGACATATCTAATAAGTATCACTACTTAAGAGAACAAGTATAGGAGAAGAAAGTCATATTAGAATTTGTTACATCTAAAGAGCAACTTGTAGACATATTTACCAAGCCTCTACCGAAGGAAACTTTTGAATATTTGAGGACTATAATTGGGGTTTGTCCCTTGTCTACCGGTCACTAATGTGATTTGGATGTTGTATTTTCCTAATCTTATCAGAAGATCATTCATGTTGATGCAGCATAGTTCACACTTTGGATCCTATCTAAAGTTGTGAAAGGTTTGAAGAAATGGAACACATTGGCATAATCAGTATACAAAGATATAGTACAAAAATAAAATAACAAAGAGTTACATGGCTACTATAGAGCTTTATGTTTATGTGTTTCTTTGGCATTGTTGTCAAAGGGAGAGATAAACAATATGAAACAATATGAACTGAGAAGAACACTGGAACAACTATCAAAGGGAGAGAGAACTGACATGAAAGGGAGATAATTGAAGATCGGTTGATGAGAGCAGAAGAAGGAATTTGAAAGCTGCAAAAGTCTTATATGCAGAAGATAGTCTGCACCTACAATACTGTTAAGTAACATAGTGATTAAACATATTAAGCTAGGGAGAGCCTATGTTGAGCAACAACATTTGTTCATAGAGTTGTAGAATACATGTTTGGTATGTGTATGGAACACTTCATATTTCTTGTGTTGCCATCAATGCCAAAGGGAGAGATTAATGAACTACAACTGATTTAGAACCTAATTGAAGATCAGTGATTGGAGATCACCGAGTTGCTGATTAGATATGTAAGATGATTAAATTAGTAATATGTTGTCATTGATGTCAACTAGTTTTGACAACACTTATCTTGTAAGTTACAATACCTAAACATCTGTAGAAAGGAGAAAAAGAGATGAAGAACAGATGTATCTACATGAGAAAGATGTATATGACAGATGAGGATAAGGAATACATTGGGTAACTTATTGATGAGTCTACAACCTTATGTTATTGACTTGATTATTTTGCATTCATCTATGATGAGGAAAAGATAAAAATGACACAAGGTAGTGTGGTCAGTTAATGAAGCATCACAGTATACACCGAGCAGTGTAGTGTATACCGAGCATAGTATAAACCGAGCTTGTGTTCACCAACACATTTCTTTGTTAATCGAACAAAAAGAAAGGAACTAAATGATTAGTTTAGCCGATGGAAGTTGATGAGCTATAAAGTGTATGATCATGGAGTTGTAGATAATGTTTGTTATGAAGATCGAAGGCTAACAAAATTCAAAGAAGATCTAAGGGAAGGAAACAAAATGTGTTACTGACACATCAACCAAGGAAGGTTTAAGTAGCAAAATGGATGAAGGAGATTAAGCGAAAAAATCTAATGGATGAAAAGAAAATGATTTACTTGTCTATTTAAGAGACTAGGGTTTCATTATGAGACTTATGCTAGAGGAAGGAGACTGCAGAGATATTGTGTGAACAAGCTTCATGCATGCCTGATAAGACTGGTTAAGGAGAATTGAACTACAGAGTTTACCGAGCATCACAAAGCTATAACCGAAAGATAGTAAGTTACTGAATATTGTTGAAATAGAATAGATATATTGATTAGAGGATTTGAATGAGCATAATATAGATCTAGACATCTGCAATAGAAGTTGTATTGTAATCAGATCACCTACTATTACAGTTTAACCATTGTAATTAGATAAATCTCTTAACAGAGTGGACTTTAAAGTCTTGTAATGTCATTCATAGAATGTACATTTGTTATCCTGTCAACCCCATAGTGAATGTCAGTTGGATGATAACAGTTAGTGTTAAATCCTCTAACAAGGTCACACCTTACAGTGTGTTTTGTAACCTTTAATAGGATTGGGTCTTCACCGACCTTACTTCAGAAGAGTCAACAATTTTTGGGTTGCCGGTCCCAGGGGGTTTTTCCCTTCACAAGGTTCCCACATTAAATCTTTTGTGTTATGTGTTCTTTGTGGTGATTGTTTTATTGTCATACTTTACATATTGCATATTGGATTTGATTGGTAATCACTATATGTTATTGACTGGTAATCGGTAAAGCACATAGAAAATAGTATTTTATGTTACCGAGCTGCAAAAGTTTAAGTAAATTGTTTTTGGTTATACATTTTGATTTGGGACTGTGGATAACTGATTCAACCACCTCTCATTTATTCTAACACAAGCCTTATCGGGTACCCAAAAATATCAGGTACCTGAAACCTGTGGCATAAATCAAAACTCGTGAGCCATTTTCCTCATTTCTCCTCATGTTTTGGGTTTGGAAAATGGCTCCAAATATTAGATGCACGATATTTTTGGGTACCTGATTGCACCAACAACAAATTTGACTCACAGTTGATTCGATAAGTAAATTATTGCTATATCTTGATTAATTTCTTTCATTTTCATGTCAAATGTAGTTTTTTTGGTTAAAATAAGGTTTTCTAGTGATTTTTTTAATAATATATGAAATCAATTTGAAATTTATATTTGTTTATTATTTAATCAGGCATGATTGACAATAATGAAGATAATAACCCTCCCCCACCAAATAATGATCCTGAAAATAATCCAGAACCACTTCAAAACCCTCAATCTTTAGAGGATTTGATAAAGGAGAACTTGAACACTATACTGGGCTTCAGAAACATGTATCAAAATATACCTACCTTAGTTCCTATGCTTGCCACCCTAAATACCATTGTTGAAAACATTAACACCCTTACACAACAACATAATGCTGCTCTTCATTGGCGTGATGATATGCACGCCCAATCTGATGGCGGGCTTGACCATGATGGGGTTGCGGCCCTTAATATAACTAAGGAAGATATAGTCTCCCTTTTTGTTAATCCTAAAACCAGATTACAAGTTGACCCCAAAAACCCCAAATTATCAATAAAATGGTGCACAAATGAAACAATGCGCACACACTTTTGGGATCGTTGGTGGATGGTTTTTGATAAACCACCCCATAGCAATTTGGAGCACCCTTTGTATTTCATAAAAAAATTATAGGATAAGTTTGTGCTTGGTCACAATGTTAATTATTTTAGCATGAGGCCCAGCATGGGCATAGGTGAAGGAACTCCTCAGACTAGGCCATTTTCCCAGTGAAAAAAGGCCACTACCTTTGTCCCCCCCACTGATGTCGCACCCCCTCCTCTAGTGTAGCATCCAGATATCATTACAGAGGCTATCTCATAGAGTATTAGGGCCATTGATTTGTTGAGTGATCAGTTGATCATGCAAACCAGGTCATTGTTGCCTCCTGGTGTGGATGATGCTAGTGAATTGACATCTGGCCAGAGTTCACATGTATGCATGCCCCATATTTGCATTATATGCAAGAATATGTGCCTCAGACTGTTTACTGATGCTGATATATATCAGTATGTTATTGATGAGGAGGATATAGGAGATGCAGCTATAGAGGCTGCAACACCTCATGGAGCATCTACATCTCATGAGAGTGCTTAGGAGGGGTACGTAGAGCCATGGACTCCTGTTGATATGGTAAGAGTAAACATTATAAATAAAGTTGTCACATGACTTATTTAATTTTTAAAAAAATTATTTATTTAGATTAGTTTTAATGATTGCACGCACTTATGTATATATATTTTTTCCATTTATGTTCAGTCGATGATAGAGGAGGAGTTGAGATGGGTGGATGACTCCACACTTTTGGCCATTTCATTTGGTCTTGACGCTTATATGGTATATTATAAATTATGTACCCATTAGTTTTTTTTATATCATTTGGTGTACATGCTTAAATCTCTATCAATTAGAGAAATAGAATTCATACATTTACTGATATATTGTCATCTTATTGTACTCTTTTAGGCTACAACTAATGTTAGTGGGGGGCATGAGGGGGTTCCTTCTTCATGTGTCGACAAAGGAAAGGTAATTAATTGTTTAAGATTAAGTATGCATGTATATGTATGTCACTTGTGTGTAGTAATAAATATTTTACTTGCACTTTATTGTATAGGGTGTGGCTCTTGATGATGTCTTGACATGGGTTCATGAGCCTAGGCTAACAGGCATCTCGATTTGGAGTGATAGCCCGATTGTACATAGACTTTTACATATTGTTATTTGTATTGTGTAATCAGGATTGTTATGATGAAGTACATTTTTATATAATTGACAATCTTTTTACTCTCATAGGTTACTCCCAATGTGAGGGAGGGCCCATGAGAATCTTTCATATCTTTGTTGACCCAGCCCACTATTCTAGAGGAGGGATCAGCGGATGTAAGTTTTAATTTTGGTTCAATCAATTTGTAATTTTATTATGATATCATCCTATTTTGTAGATTTATTACTCTATGTTGCACCACTCTACTAATCTCATTATTGCAAATATATATTTATAGGTCGGAGTTGATATTGTTTGCATGGTCCCTTTGCTACCAAAGACTTATGCTAGGACACCTGATCGTGGTAGGTGACTGAGAGGCCAAGTACAGATATTTGTATTCGGTTATAATTTTAATTAAATTAGGGTTTGAATTATGAATTATATATATATGTGTGTGTGTGTGTGTGTGTGTACAAATCATATAAACTAAGCAATCTAACTTGGGTTTGAACTCATTTTTGATGCAGGATCAATTAGAGCCAAACACTTCTTCAAAGAGGCTACATTTTGATGATCCCCCTACGGCATAGGATGTAGTTTTAGTTTTGTGATCATTTAGAGATGCCACTTGGCACATTTTGAGATGGCATATATGCCACATTGTACACCTTGAAACATTGATTTTGTAGACATTTTGAAATGGCTTGTGCCATATTTGTATATGGAGATACTTTTGATTTTTTTTATACTTTCTATATATAGAATATGTTCATTTTTATGTTATCTTTGCGTCATCTTTTGTATACATATTTATTATTCATGTTTATGGAATTGAATGGTGAAGTTATATCTTGACTATGATTATCATTATGATTTAAATTATATCTTGTTGAAGTTATATGTCAATTTGTTTGAATTTTTTATAATAAATGTAAAAAATTACCCTAATGTAATAATTTATGCAGGTGTAATAAAGTAATAGATGTAATGGATTTGTTGTCCTCAGTCACATACCTTGGGTAACTTGGATCGAGCATGGTCGTGAGTGTCCCAGTGACTCTGTGGGTGGAACAGGGTTGTCATTGGCATTAATCTGGCCAACCATAGCCGATGGAGCAAACAGTTCGATGCCAGGACGGACGGTTTAAAAGATACACTATGGAGCTAATTTCAACTCACCCTCACTACAAGTTTTGGCGTCGACTGAGATCACCTTGCCAAATGCAAACGAAGTCAAATCTCCCAAAATTGAGAGAGATTATTGTAGACCTCGAAAACATGATCCCGTAGCCCCTAACAGTTTGTTGATACCTCTAACGAGGTTTGAGATATGAGCCTCAGAAGATCGTTGTCCAATCGTGCTTAATGCACCTTGGGGTCACTTGGGTCAACCATGGTCACAAGCATTCTAGTGACTCCATGGGTGGAATGGGGTTGTCACTGGCATTTACCCAGTGAAACGGAGCTGATGGAGCAGACGGTTTGATGCCAGGATGGATGGATTGAAAGATACACTATGGAGCTACTTTCAATTGACCCTAGGAAGTCCCCATGATCACTTTTGACACATTTGAATGCTCAAGTCTATCTGAAGGGGTCGTAGGACCCTTTAAGACACAATTGAGCATTCCAATGTGTCCACAGGGGTCATGGGGACTTTTGAGGGGTCCTAACATGTGATAAGGCATACTAGGACCCCTAGGAAGTCCCCATGACCCCTTTTGACACATTTGAATGCTCAAGTGTGTTCAAAGGGGTCATAGGACCCTTTAAGACACACTTGAGGGTTCCAATGTGTCCATAAGAGTCATGGGGACTTCCTAGGGGTTCTAATGCATGATAAGGTGTACTAGGACCCCTAAGAAGTGCCCATGACCCGTTTTGACACATTTGAATGCTCAAGTGTGTTCAAAGGGGTTGTAGGACCCCTTAAGACACACTTGAGAATTCCAATGTGTCCATAGGGATCATGGGGAATTCCTAGGGGTCTGAACGCATGATAAGGTGTACTAGGACCCCTAGGAAGTCCCCATGACCCATTCAAACACATTTGAATTCTCAAGTGTGTCTGAAGGGGTCGTGGCACCCTTTAAGACACACTTGAGGGTTCCAATGTGTCCATAGGGGTTATGGGGACTTCCTAAGTGTCCTAATGTATGATAAGGCATACTACGACCCCTAGGAAGTATCCATGACCCCTTTTGACACATTTGAATGCTCAAGTGTATTTGACGGGGTCGTAGGACCCCTTAAGACACACTTGAGCATTCCAATGTGTCCATAGGGGTCATGGGGACTTCTTAGGGGTCCTAACACATGATAAGGCATACTAGGACCCCTAGGAACTCCCCATGACCCATTTTGACACATTTGAATGCTCAAGTGTGTCTGAAAGGGTTGTAGGACCCCTTAAGAAACACTTGAGGGTTCCAATGTGTCCATAGGGGCCATGGGGACTTCGTAAGGGTCCTAACGTGTGATAAGGTGTACTAGGACCCCTAGGAAGTCCTAATGACCCTTTTTGACACATTTGAATGCTCAAGTGTGTCCAAAGGGGTCGTAGGATCCCTTAAGACACACCTAAGCATTCCAATGTGTCCATAGGCATCATGGGGACATCCTAGGGGTCCTAATGAGTGATAAGGTGTACTAAGACCCCTAGGAAGTCCCCATGACCCCTTTTAACAAATTCAAATGCTCAAGTGTATCCAAAGGGGTCATAGGACCCTTTAAGACACACTTCAGAGTCCCAATGTGTCCATAGGGGTCATGGGGACTTCCTAGGGGTCTTAACATGTGAGAAGACATACTAGGACCCCTTAAGACACATTGAGCATTCCAATGTGCCCATAGGGGTCATGGGGACTTCCTAGGGGTCCAAACACATGATAAGGCATACTAGGACCCCTAGGAAGTCCCCATGATCCATTTTGACACATTTGAATACTCAAGTGTGTTTGAAGGGGTTGTAGAACCCCTTAAGACACACTTGAGGGTTCCAATGTGTCCATAGGGGTCATGGGGACTTCCTAGGGGTCCTAACACATGATAAGGCATACTAGGACCCCTAGGAAGTCCCCATGATCCCTTTTGACACATTCAAATGCTCAAGTGTGTTCGAATGGGTCATAGGACCCCTTAAGACACACTTGAGCATTCCAATGTGTCTATAGGGGCCATGGTGACTTCCTAGGGGTCCTAACATGTGATAAGGCATACTAGGACCCCTACGAAGTCTCCATGACCCCTTTTGACAGATTTGAATGCTCAAGTGTGCTTGAAGGGGTCGTAGGACCCCTTAAGACACACTTGAGCATTTTGATGTATCCATAGGGGTCATGGGAACTTCCTAGGGGTCCTAACATGTGATAAGGCATACTAGGACCCCTAGGAAGTCCCCATGACCCCTTTTAGCACATTTGAATGCTCAAGTGTGTCTGAAGGGGTCGTAGGACCCCTTAAGACACACTTGAACATTCTAATGCATCCATAGGGGTCATGGAGACTTTTGAGGGGTCCTAACATGTGATAATGCATACTAGGACCCCTAGGAAGTCCCCATTACCCCTTTTCACACATTTGAATGCTCAAGTGTGTCTGAAGGGATCGTAGGACCCCTTAAGACACACTTGACAATTCCAATGTGTCCATAGGGGTCATGGGGACTTCCTAGGGGTTGTAACACATGATAAGGTGTACTAGGACCCCTAGGAAGTCCCCATGACCCATTTTGACACATTTGAATACTCAAGTGTGTTCAAAGGGGTCGTAGGACCCCTTAGACATAGTTGAGCATTCCAATGTGTCCATAGGTGTCATGGGGACTTCCTAGGGCTCCTAATACATGATAAGGCATACTAGGACCCCTAGGAAGTCCCCATGACCCATTTTGACATATTTGAACACTCAAGTGTGTCCAAAGGGGTCGTAGGATCCTTTAAGACACACTTGAGGGTTCCAATCTGTCCATAGGGGTCATAGGGACTTCCTAGGGGTTCTAACATGTGCTAAGGCATACTAGGACCCCTAGGAAGTCCCTATGACCCCTTTAAACACATTTTAACACTCAAGTATGTCTGAAGGGGTTGTAGGGCCCCTTAAGACACACTTGAGCATTCGAATGTGACCATAGGGGTCATGAGGACTTCCTAGGGGTCCTAACACATACTAGGACCCCTAGGAAGTCCCCATGGCCCCTTCTAACACATTTTAATGCTTAAGTGTGTCTGAAGGGGTCGTAGGACGCCTTAAGACACACTTGAGTGTGTTAGAGATTTTTCTTGTGGGATCAAACTTGGCAATAATTGGGCTTTATTCTAAGTTAAAAAGGACTCCAAGTTTGCAAGAAAAGCTTAATTGATGAGGATTGGATAAGATCCTCCTTCTACTTTGAGCTCCACAGGACTTAGGAGGGTGTTGCGTCAGATGATTTGCTGTGTTTCAAGTAAACATTTAGATGGTGGATTAGGTCTTCACTAGTATGCTATTGTGTTACTCCAAACTACTTTAATGAAAGATGATTCTGTAAATAGCTGAGAACATCCTGATACAGAATATGACAAAGAAAATTACAAATGTAACAACATGAACAATGGTATAAGGAAGTGAATCCTTCTTCTTTTTCTGAGTTTGACTCAAGGAGGCTAACCTTTTGATTCTCTCTTCAAGGAATCAAGAAATTGAACTATATCATCTAGATACAGTCCTTTCACAATAGGGATAAACTTAAGAATGTAAAAGAATTGGTAATGGTTATTTTGTGCTTGATGAAAAAAACATGACTGTATAACAAACATCTAGCCAATGCCTATTCCATTGGGCAAAAGAGTCTTAATATAAATGCATAGGAAGATTTCAAGGAAATACAATAGGATGCCTGGAAAACTACATGCAATCTGAATAGGATGCCTTACAAAATACCCTATCAATCTTATGTTGTAA
This sequence comes from Chamaecyparis obtusa, assembly GCA_027943335.1. Classification (NCBI taxonomy): domain Eukaryota; kingdom Viridiplantae; phylum Streptophyta; class Pinopsida; order Cupressales; family Cupressaceae; genus Chamaecyparis; species Chamaecyparis obtusa. The sequence goes on from BSBK01003002.1 coordinate 420,283, forward strand.
TCATCAAAATCTTAACAAATATGTCTTCTATCTTAAACTGCATATGAGAATTTAATCCTTTCCTTGAAAGGAACTCACAATCAATTAAACTAGTTGCCTTACAACTAGTATGTTTTTAAAATGCCTTACAAATCAAAACATACAAGAGCATAACATAGAGCAAAGAGACAATGACAAAGTAAGATAGAAATTGTAGTGTTTCTTATGAAAATAAGCTTGTCTATTACATACAAAGCTTCAAAATTTAAGAACTTAGACATAAAACTGGAAATTTGCTATGCAGAGAATTTCAAAATTCATCACTTAGGGGCATGCTCACAACAAAGAAATCACAAGAACCCTCCAAGATTAAGAACATGAACCCTTACAACTGAGAAGAGAACATAATAAAAAACTGAAGGAGAAACCCTAAAATCTATACTTGATTAACACCTGTCTCTTTCTGCAATCTGATTTTACTTGTCTTCTTCTCCTCTAAAATCTTATCTTCTCGGGCATTTCAAAATCTGATTTATTTTGCCCCTTCAAAATTTTCTAACCTTTGAAAAATCTTTTGATCTTATCCTTTAATCTTGCAATCTGAATTCAACAACCCTTGTAGATACTCCCAGCAAGAAAGTTCAAAAAGAATCAAATCAACAATCAAGAAATCTGATTTGGAATTGATAAGATTCAACCCCCTCTATCAGATTCACCAAACTCTATTCTTGGATTTGAAGAGCCTTTACTGCTCTCATCAACTTAATCTAGTCTGATTTTATCCACCGCCATTGTGTCTGGCGTCTTCTGTCATTTCCGAAAACATATAACACTTATATATTCGGGTAAAAAATGAATCTGCAGACATTAAATCTTTGAGCAAGTCTGTCATTTAAATTTTTGGATTTATCCCTAATGTCTCAACTATATCAGATTTTAAATCTTTTCAAACTTTTAAATCTGCACATGCCTCTAGAATTCACCAAGTGTCACTCTCTAATTGGATCCTCAGACAAACTCAGCTTAAACCTCTGATTTGGAGACCTAGAGACTACAGTTGATCTCTGAGTCTCTGGATGAATCTCTAAACCATAGGCTTGATGTGAGACTGGGTGACCTCCCTTAGTCTATGAATCTCCAAGTCTCCAAGTCTCTTAATATCTCATCCAGTGATCTAGCGACTAAGTAATCTCACAGTCTCTGAACGAACCACCAACATCATGAGACTTGGCAACCATGGCTAGTCTCTAGATCTTTGAATTTTTTATGCTAACCACCAAACTTTATGAGATTGGGTGATTGTGAGTCTCATAATCTCTGGACGATCGACCTCTAACTACCAGACCTTTGTGACTTGGTGACTAACCGCCACCTCCAAGTCTCTGGATTTGGTAGTTTCTTCTAGCGACCTCATGACCTCTTGACATGTGTCCATTCTGTCACCTCACCATTGCTAGCCGTCTTTCTAAAAAAATTTGTTTGGGTCCGCCAACACAAAAATTAAGGTGACCTCCAAGCCTATGTGAGCAGAGAGCTTCCATCTTTTTGATTTATTTCATTAGTCAGGGTTGTTGCTTGTAAACACCTTACAGGCCCATTTCGGCATGCATGTGGGATATATATCCTAGATATTTTTAAATGACTTGTCAAAATGCCTCTAAGTGCCCAACTAGCATGCAAATCAACATGGGCCCACAAGGTAGAGGCCAGCCACAAATAGCCTCTTTCTTCTTACTTTACCTTTATGTTGGGCGGCCATGTATAAAAACACTTCAAAATGCCATTTCGGGGTGCATGTGGGATAAAACCACATGCACACCCCTTTGCTTTATTCCTTCTCTTACTTGCTTGTGCACGCCCCTTTTTTATGCAAGCAACCATCTTCATTGGTGCTCCATTGCACAGGCCTCCTTTCATCTGCTACATGAGTCTCTTCTAATTTATTAGCAGTCCCCATTCTTTACTTTGTTTTATTAACTTCACCCTACATTGGTTCAATGCATGAACCCTTAACAAGTATTTGAGAGGCCCCAAATTTGTGCCAGCTGCCTCCAATATGCTTGTGCATGTCCCCTCAACACATTGCGCAAGCTTCCAAGTTCAAATCAAATGCCCATGGTTCATTGTTTGCATGAACCTCCCTCTCATTTGCGGGCTGTATTCTATACATAGCATCCTTTTAATGCCTGCGCAAAGCATTCTTTATGCAGGCTTTCTTATCTATTTGTGTGAGGCACATGTGCTGGCAGTCTTTTGTGCAAGTTCCTTGGTCTCATAGCTTAAACCCCCATATGGAGCCCTCTACACTTTTGTCAGCTTCTATTTCATCTGAACTTGGTGCGCTGCCACTTCTCAAGTGCATAGCCACTCCCAAATTTACATAGAGCCCCTAATTCATCTTAATGTACCTCACTTACCCTACATTATACAATAGTGCAAGAGCACCAAGCCGCCAATGTGCATTTTTCCATGCACCCGACCCTCTCTCTATTTTTGTGCAATCCCATCTTCCTCATTGCACCTTGGCTTCTTTTCTTGGCTGGTTGCCTTTGTTTTGCGTAGGCCTCCATTGTATATGAATGCGCAAGGCCTCTTTTTATTTGCTGTGCATCTTCCATTCCACGCAAGGCACCCTCCAAATCCATACACATGGCATTATGGAGTGGTAACACCCAATCAAAAGCAAGTCCTCTTAACTTGCTGGCAGTATACATCATGCAAGGCAGTAGCTCCGTTCTGCATGAGGCTTCCTGGTAATGGCATGAATTCTTATGTGCTTTGCATTGACACTTTTTGGAATAATCATTTGGTTTCTATTCCATGCATGGCTTGCTACTTCCTTGCATTATACAATCTCCTCTATGTTTTCCTGAAGCAAAAACTCTTATAGACAGGAGTATGAGTTGATGTTGAGGACACAACAACAAAATTCTTAACCGCATTTGATGCACATGCAATAGGTAGAAGAAGTGAGGGAGCTATTTAAGTTTCCAACTCCACTAAAGCACCTAACTTCATTAGAGTGTGTTTTGTTTTAAATTGCAATCGAACTTCTTTCCCTTTCTTGCATATATTAAACTTCCAATCCGTCCTACTCCATCCTATTTGCAGTACCTTTATCACCCAATTAATGGCTACATACATACTCCCCTTACTTGAGACACCTAATGTATAAAGCAATGAGTGTGTTGTGAAAACATTGATGGCACCTCCAAAGAAATGCTAGAGGGCTCGTTATTTCATGTATGACTCATATGATGATGCCACATTATTCAGATAGCCTTCTGGTAAAAGCCAATATGTCATAAAATTTTTCAAATCCTCTTGCTCGCTGAGTGCCTCTCTTCTTTATATATTTGCACCAAAACATAGAACTGGGTCATGACATTTGGTGAACACACAGACTAGATTATAAACATTCATCCTGCAAAAGAACTTTTCTAGACAATGCACAAGGTGAGATATTTTAATCTCTGAAGTTTCTTACTTCAATTTTTCTCTACAAATGAATATCATTTATGGCAACTGGCCTCTAGAACTGGCCTTAAAAATAGATGAAAACAAGCAACCTGACCCTAACACTTGGCAACATGATTCATTCATCCATAATGAGCATGCATGCAAAATAACTTTATCTAATTTAAATCCATATGCAAGATATCCCTGATCAAATCTGACAACTCTAAAAACATGTGCAGATGCAGATGTGAAAACATCATAAATTGCCTCTGGATTTGCCCTTGAAAAAAAACATCAAATCAACTCATGAAGATTTAAGCTTTTGGATATTGAAAATATGTCATATGATGAGTATGAATCCAAAAAAATGCCTATTGATGATCAACCATACTCATATGGTGGACCCACGAAAATAGCCACTTGGAAAAATAGTACAAGAAAACATGAGAAAAACTGATTTCTGCCAATGAAAAGCATCTGGGAAAGTGGGCATACAAAACCCTCACGATCTAAAACCTTGCAAACCTGAAGTAAATTTGGTCTACAATATAGAGGCATCATTTTCTTGATATGACCAATCACGCTATTCAAGATATAACATCATGAACAGGGCCTCCAATTAAGCTTAAGCAACTGATCTGCATCAAATTATTAGAAACTACAAACAGAATCAGATTGGCAAACTGGGTAAATGGATTCATCATGGCCTAAAAATCATCATGGTAGCACATTTCCATGTTTTCAATGTAGAACAACTTTCAATTCTTCAAAAAAAACTTGATCCGGGTACAAAAGTGAAAGCTCAAAGTAGGTCACTTAATTCTGGATTCTGCACTTTCAGTGAAACTTTAATAAATTGGAAATGGAAATGCTCTAGCAAAGTGGATAACCAGATTGGTGTGAGTCTGAAAATCCATGGGAAGGTACGCTTTCAAGATTGAAATACAGGGGAAAACTCAATTATGTAGGGCATTCAACTGGGTACAAATAACAAGACCTCAAAGTAGGGCATCCAGAAATCTGCATTTGACAGTTTAGAACACCTTTAGAAACTGCAAACAGAATGGGCTTGGCAAATTGACCAAAAGGACTCTTCGTGACCTAAAAATTGAAACACAAGAAGTATTTAACCACTGGAATATAGTACAAAAGGAATTTTCTCAATTGGGTCAAATGGTCAAAATTTATAATTAATCAAACAGGGCCACTTAGAAAACTGGACAGAACAGAGTAGCAGGATAAATCTGGAAAGCCAACTTTGAGGGATCCAAAAACCTATCAAATAGACTCGAAATGGCTCAAGCTTTGAAACATAAGCTCTCTGATATACACTTAAAACATTCCCAAAGCAGCGAGCCATGAAACCTAATAGGACACAAGATATTCAAATGCAAACAGGACCTGCTACAACGATTTGACACTTAGACAAAAATGCAGATTTAAGCGAACACCTAAAAATGGCTACTCCCTAAACATGTCAGATTTAAAATTTAGGAGCTGGACCCTGCTGCATATGTCAAATGAAAGGTGTTGAACCTATTTCCCTAGCTGTACCTCATGAAAATCATCAGGGTGTCTTTTACAAGCATACCGGTTAGGCCTTCTCACAAAATTTTAGGAGAACCTACTTTGCCTTATAGAAAATTTTCAGTTGGTCACTCCAAATTTTTGCCAAATTTTGAGAGCACCAATAGTGGCTCTGAGTGTGGATGCGTGCCTCATTTAGGCATGCAGAGAACCTCAGAATCTCATGGTAGAAGCAAACCACCTCGAAACTTCAAAACAAAAATTTACTCTTTCTTCTCTTTTCACCTTTCCACCCTAACATCTCTTCTCAAAAAATGGGAACCTCTACTAAAAGAAAACACACCACACAACTAAAAGGGAAAGTGACTATACAATATATACATTATTTACAAGAGACCCTAGGCCTCAAGACTTGAACCAACTCTTCCCTCTGTCAAAATCAAAAAATTTTGCCCCATGCTTAAAAAATAAGATAACAATATCATTCTCACTTGCCTGTCTTAACCCACTATCATCTTGCATTATCTCAGCATATGAAAACTTATCTGCATATTCAGTATATGAACTTTCATGAAAACCAGATAGATTATAAGCATGTAAATTTTGTGGCATATGCATGTAACATTCAATAGATAAAAAAGCACTTGGATGTATGCAACATTTATCCTCTTCAATCTTTAAGCCATAACCTGGAAAATTGCTATCCAACTATGAAGAAGAGCGCTCAAAATCTATTACTTTGTTAAAGCAAGCATCACTATATCCACTCACAACCACAGATGGTATGTCACAAGAAAAAACATATTGATCTCTAAACAAACACTGAGGAGACTCAGCATATAGGATATGATCTAGCTCAATCTTAGGATATGTAGCAATAACTTCAGCATCAAAACATGGACAATCCATACCATAAATCTTCTTTCCAATAGGAAAAGAATCTTGCATCCTAGTAACATCAAACAAACCCAAAAGTTGGTGGTGGGTGAGAGGGAAAATACCAATATACTCATTATCTGCATATGAAACTTGAGCCAATGAAGGACCATCCTTTAATGGTTTATTGGAAGACTCAAAATCCAAGCAAGATTTAAAATTCACACTACTATCCCAATCAATACTCAACATTATTTCTGGAGTTTCCACATCCATTAAATCTGGAACAACACTGATGACCTCAAAATTTGACATATCATATTCAATCTAATTGTGGTCTAATGATATAGGAGAACAAGAAAAATTAGAAATAAAAGTATCAAAACTCTGACTCTCTAATGTATTTTCCTTGTCAAACTGAATATGTGTGAAGTGTTGAGTTTCAAATATATATTTCCCTGAAACTCTAAGATACTCATAGGATAACAAATCTGAAATTTGTTCACTATGAAGTGAACAACTATCATCATTCATACTCATCTCTGATACACTCTCACAATCAAAATCTTCATTGTCATTTTCTACATCCTTAGCAATGTCATTATTATCAAAACTTATATCCATAAGGCATGAAGTTTGAGAATCATTTTCTGATACGTACCTCTGAAAATCTAAAATTTTCTCATTGCCCGGTAAGGATTGACATTCAGATTTATCCCAACTGTCTTCCTACTTGATGCTACAAATTTTTTCCTCATTAGAATCATGGAGTGAGATTTCTTGGAGCATATCATCTTGTGTCAAGAAATCACTACAAACACTCACATTTGCATCATAATTGTCACCTTGTTGTCCACACAAAACATTTTCATTATTTTGTTGTTCACAAAGTTCATTATCAGCATTATCATCAACAAAACATTCAACACAAGTGGACTTATCATCATAATCACTAAACTCAGATTCATTAGTGTAACTAGATTCATATTCATTATCACTTTCAACATTGGCATATTCAGGATTTTCAGATTCAACTTTGTTGTATTCAGCCTCATTTATATCTTTGGAAGAAAGACTTTCTACATGTTTTATCCATTCTATAACATGTTGAATATATTCTACCCTCTGAGATATTAGCAAATTAAGTGTATGAGGAAAACAAAGTTTAACAAATAAATTTGCCTATACAAAATCCTGAGGACAAAAAGGAAGTCAAACTCCTTGATCTTATCAGTAAACCTTATGTAGAAATCATGTTGTGACTCACCCTCCTCTCTGCTCATGTTCTCTTGTAAATGTAGCACCACACTTTCTTGCAACCTTTGTGTTAACATTTCTATTTCTACCTAAAGAAGTTCAATCTCTGATGCAAGGTCCTTAGATTTAGATATGTCTTGTTCATCACTATGTTCCATATCATTATATTGCTCAATATCACCATACGTTTTAATAAAACAATCCTCTAATGCTTCCAAAGATCCTATTGAGCTGCGAGGTAATTCCTTAAACCAGTCCCTTGCAATCTCAACTCGAGATATTGCAAACAGGTTCATTAGTACATCCTCATGTGTGATATTGTGATCATCTATCAGGTTAGAAAACTTTAGTGTATGACTTGCAGCTGATTGCTCACCAAAACCAGTGAATTTTGGTAAATAATCCCTGACCACTAATGGAATATGATTTGGGTATCCAGGGATACCTTCAAAATTTATTGCCCCAAACAACCTATTCTTAAATAGTGGTGACATCTTAGCAGATAGAGTAACTACAAACTACCTCTCTCTTCCCTTTTAACTTAGTGCTAACCACTTAATAGGGAAAACATGTATAACAGATTTTCATGAACAAAAAAACTTTTATCCAATGAAAATAAAATACCTGTAGTATCCTAAAGTTGTTGCAAACTGTTTGATTTGAAGTCACCTCCAAATCATTTTCAAAAGTTGTAGAGCTACCACCTCCGTGCAGAGGAAAAGATTTGCAAGTAGCTAATATCCTCTTTCCCAACTCTGATCTTCTTCAAATCAGCAAACTCCGATCTTCTTCAAATCAGCAAACTCCCAACACACTCCATAGCCACAGGAGTCCAAATATCTGTTACTTTTGTCACTGCAAGTCCACCTCTCCATTTGTAATCCTTTTTCAAAATATGCACACCGGTGCAAATCAGAGAACTCAAAGTCGCCACTCATAAGATATGAGTATGCACAAGTATCACTTCAAGAACAACGACTTATAGACACTTTGTAATGACAGATGGGAAAGACTTGACTCCTTTACATAAGTTTCAGGAATATGAATTTGTATAACCATGACTCTATGACTTTCAATGGCATCCCTAGCAAAGTCACCAATTTGTTAGGGATTTTTCTTGTGGGATCAAACTTGGCAATAATTAATCTTGATTTTCAGTTAAAAAGGACTCCAAGTTTGCAAGAAAAGCCTAATTGATGAGGATTGGATAAGATCCTCCTTCTACTTCGAGCTCCATAGGACTCAGGTGGGTGTTGCCTCAGATGATTTACTATGTTTCAAGTAAACATTTAGATGGTGGATTAGGTCTTCACTAGTATGCTATAGTGTTACTCCAAACTACTTCAATGAAAGATGATTCTATAAACAGTTGAGAACATCCTGATACAGAATATGACAAAGGAAATTACAAATGTAACAACATGAATAGTGGTATAAGGAAGTGAATCCTTCTTCTTTTTCTGAGTTTGACTCAAGGAAGGCTAACCTTTTGATTCTCTCTTCAAGGAATCAAGAAATTGAACTATATCATCTGGATACAGTCCTTTCACGATAGGCATAAACTTAAGAACATAAAAGAACTAGTAATGATTATTTTGTGCTTGATGACATAAAGATGACTGTATAACAAACATCCAGCCAATGCCTATTCCATTTGGAAAAAGAGTCTTAATATAAATGCACAAGAAGATTTCAATGAAATATAGTAGGATGCCTGGGAAACTACATACAATCTGAATAGGATGCCTTACAAACTACCTTGTCAATCTTATGTTGTAATCATCAAAATCTTAACAAATATGTCTTCTCTCTGAAACTACATATGAGAATCTAATCCTTTCCTTGAAAGGAACTCATAGTTAATTAAACTAGTTGCCTTACAACCGGTATGTTTTTAAAATGCCTTACAAATCAAAACATACAAGAGCAGAACACAGAGCAAAGAGACAATGACAAAGTAAGATAGAAATTGCAGTGTATTCTTATGAAAATAAGCCTATCTATTTCATACAAAGCTTCAAAATTCAAGAACTCAGACATAAAACTGGAAATCTGCTATGTAGAGAATTTCAAAATTTATCACCTAGGGACATGCTCACAAAAGAGCAACCATAGGAACCCTCTAGGAATAGGAACAAGAACCCTTACAACTGAGAAGAGAATAGAATAAAAAACCAAAGGAGAAACCATAAAATCTATACTTGATTAACACCTGTCTCTTTCTGCAATCTAATTTTACTTGTCTTCTTCTCCTCTGAAATATGATCTTCTCAGGCATTTCAAAATATGATTTATTTTGCCCCTTCAAAATTTGCTAACCTCTAAAAAAGCTTCTGATCTTATCCTTTACTCTTGCAATCTGAATTCAACAACCCTTGCAGATACTCCCGGGAAGAAAGTTCAAAAAGAATCAAATCAACAATCAAGAAATCTAATTTGGAATTGATAAGATTCATCCCCCTATGTCGGATTCACCAAAATCAGTTCTCAGATTTCAAAAGCCTTTACTACTCTCATCAACTTAATCTAATCTGATTTTACCAACGCCATTGTGTCCATCGTCTTCTGTCATTTCTGAAAACATATAACACTTATATGTTTGGGTAAAAAATGAATCTGCAGACATTAAATCTTTGAGTAGGTCTATCATTAAAAATTTTGGATTTATCCCTAATGTCTCAACTATATCAAATTTTAAATCTTTTCAAACTTTTAAATCTGCACATGCCTCCAGAATTTGCCAAGTGTCACGCTCTGATTGGATGCTCAAACAAACTCAGCTTAAACCTCTGATTTGGAGACCTGGATACTATAGTTGATCTTTGAGTCTTTGGATGAATCTCTAAACCGTGGGTTTGATGTGAGTCTAGGTGACCTCCCTTAGTATTTGAATCTCCAAGTCTCTGAACATCTCATCTGATGATTTGGCGACTAAGCAATCTCATAGTCTTTGAACGAACTGCCAGCATCATGAGACTTGGCGACCACAATTAGTCTCTGAATCTCTGAACTTTTTATGCTAACCACCAAACTTTATGAGGTTGGGTGACTGTGAGTCTCTAAATCTCTGGATGATCGACCTCTAACTGCCAGACCTCTGCAACTTGGTGACTAACCACCACCTCCAAGTCTCTGAATTTGGCAATTTCTTCTAGTGACCTCACGACCTATTGACACGTTTCCATTCTGCCACCTCACTATTGCTCGTCGTCTTTCTGCAAAATTTTGTCCGGGTTCACTGGCATGGAAATCGAGGTGACCTCCAAGCCTACATGAGCAGAGAGCTTCCATCTCTTTGATTTATTTCATTAGTGAGGGCTGTTGCTTATAAACACCTTACAGGCCCATTTCAGAATGCATGTGGGATATATATCCTAGAGATTTTTAAATGACTTGTCAAAATGCCTCTAAGTCCCCAACTGGCATGCAAATCAAGGTGGGCCCACAGGGTAGAGGCCAGCAACAAATAGCCTCTTTCTTCTTGCTTTACCTTTATGTTGGGTGGCCATGTATAAAAACACTTCGAAATGCCATTTCGGGGTGCATGTGGGATAAACCCACATGCACACCCCTTCGCTTTATTCCTTCTCTTACCTACTTGTGTGCGCCCCTCTTTTATGTAGGCAACCATGTCCTCTCCAACTTGATGTCTTTCAGACATTATTTGTTCCAAGGGGGGAATGCTATGCACAAAGAAACCACCATCACTATCCTCATCATATTCAGATTTAGAATGGGCATCCTTCTTCCTTTCTGTCTCATCAATTTGGTCCTCAAAAGTTCTCATCGAAGTATGTAACTAAGACATCATTTTTTCAAGCCTTTGAAGATACGGCAAATTTGGGAAGAAGCCACTAAATGTCAATCCCTTTTGTTTCAACTATTTTTCCATGCAATATAGCTCATTTATTTGCTCAACTCTTCTTGCCACTTCTTCTTCTTCTATTATGTTCCTAAGCACATCCTCTTCAGGATACTCCTCATGTCTTTTATTAAATGGGATGCTGGGCATGTAATATTGCTTGGTAGCAACTATGAATCCTTTTGTATCTACATATCTATGAGGATCAGCATGCATCCTAAACTGTCCCAACCAGTCATTAACCTTGCTAAAGGCATTCTTGCCTATTGTGATACTATGCACCCTAAAGTGCCTTGGAGTGAAGGTTCCCATCCTATGTGTAGCTAAATGCACCTTTTTAGTCAATATTAGCTGCCAGATGAATTCCAAAAATACCACCCTTGGTGGAGCAAAATATGGTAGCAGATGAGGGGGCTGAGGGCATCTGTATACTCTAATCATTGTATAGCCCTTTTCATAATATATGTCTCCCCAATTATGACCCTTATTCCATTTGTCAACAAATTGTTGAGGCCTCACTAGCTGCAAAACTTTGGTAGAGAGCCTTAAAAGATTAAGCCCTAAGCTGAGGACGATAGGCTGAACTATCCAATTCTCAAACACACAAAAATCACTCCTTGTGGAAGGACTCCAAGCCCTTATCTAGAATTGCACCAGGTTTGGATACCCTTTATAAATCATTTGTTGCTCTAGGTTATCCATGTTCATGATATCATAATTAAAGTAAAAAATAAGATGCATTAATAAAGAATAATGCAAGAACCTAGGAGTAGAACCAGAACCAGATACATGGTTCTTCAAAGCCTGCAAACCCTCATGCATTCTTTCTATTATAAAACCTATATAATAATATCCCTTCGTTGCATGGAGACTTTGGGATTCCAACACCATCATCAAAAGATCTAAAGTAATTCTTTCCCCACCATCAATTCCCAGCACCTTACATAGCCCATAATCAATATACTTCATGTAAAATTTGAGATCTTTGTAGAAAAATGGGGTTGTTGACCCGGCCACTAGTGCAATATAATTCCTATTTTCTTATGGCACATGATTTTGAACTTCTTTTGCCACCACAGCAGCCTCCCTGGTATATCTATTAGCTAGGGCTTGTAGATTAATTTCAGTGGCCATAGAAACCTAGATACCAAAATCCCTTATGAATGTACTCTGATCCAAAGTAACCAGAGGAGAACCATCAGCCTTCCCAATCATTCTAGATAGAGGATCATAGTTGTGGGATAGGACAATTAAAACATCTACATTGAAGAAGACTTTTGGAACTATCAATTTTGCCAACCCCGACGTCCAAGGGTTTGAGATAGGGACCAGACTCTCAACATTTTTATAAAAATATTTAAATAAGCACATCCTGATAATATCTGATTTCCTAGCATCTCTACAAAAGGAAAGTTCATCCACAAAACAATCATCACTAACCTTCTTGTTCTGTGATGAGCCTGGTAGCAAGATGAGGAATTCATCTGAATAACTCTCCTTAACTTTCTCCCTTCCTCCCCTGCTGGTAGAAGCCCCATTGGCTGATAATTGGCTCATCTTAACTAAAAATTTAAACTTCTTCTACAAATTATAGGCGTCCTGGACTTTGAAATTGCTCTAGAAAATTTTATCGCTCTGGCTTTCTGAAAACTTTGGTAGTTCAAAATGATCAAAGAACAATCATATTTATTCAGCTGAATTGAATGCATCAATCTATTACAGATCAAAAAGTTGAATAATATGTCACCTCTGACATTACTTGGCACGCTCAGAACTCAATTCACTAGCCGTAAGCTAAGAAAATGATAGGTAATCAAATTTCAACTTATGGCATTCTAGCGACTACAACACGTTCTCATAATCGCCAAAAGATTTGGTGCCCCCTTTATATTTTCAGAGATTTGGCGACCATAGAAAACCTTAGTTGCAATATGACTTTACTTCATCTTGAGATCTAGCGACTATAGTGAAATACCATAGTCGCTGAATAATAAAAACCCTTTTAGATTTATCTAGAGACTAGGCGACCTTGATTTTCCTTACATCTTTCATCCTGAGACTTGGCGACTATAGCATTTATTTTAGTAGCTGCAAAAATAATTCTTTTTAAATTTATCCCGAGACCTAGCGATGAGGAGCCATCAGGAGATCTGGCAACCATAGTATACCTCTTAGTCACAAAAGCCTCCTAGAGATCTAGCGACTATAGTCAAGCCCGCCTATTATTTCTTTTCACCAACCAATCAAAAGGGGACACGTCACATAATCCATCAAACAAAAACTCACATTTTCTTCAATCTTTTGACCTTGGTCAACACTTAACTCAAGATTATTTGGCGACTACGAGACTGAAGGAAATCTCTCAATCGCTAAATAGCTTTGTTATCTCGAGTTTGACCCGGAGAATGAGTGACAAGGAAAAACTCAAAGTCACTTGGTCATTCCTTGACCCATGGTTTGATTCTGAGATTATGCGACCACCACTCGATCAAACTCAAATCAACGGCTGAGAACATCTGTCTGAAAACCTTCATCTTAACTCACCCTATTTTGGCACCTAAACAACTAAAGGCAACCTTGTTGCTAGATATCCTTTTCAACTATGGTTAAAACTGGAGATTGCACGAACACTTTTATTCTCCAAGTCACCAGAAGAATTACCTAATCTTGGTCAAGTAATGAGATTAAATATTAACCACTAATTAAAACTTCATCTAACGGTTGTTGCTAAGTCTCCGGACCTTTCATAACTTGACTGCTTCATTGGGAGACTTAGAGATAACCGTGTCACTAGATCTCTAATTGCTTCAGACATAACTGCCAGAAAGATGAGAACACGCGACTACTGAATTCGCCAAGTTGTGAGATAAAAGAACTTAACCGCTGAGTAACTAGAGACCTAGTGACCAACAAAACAAACTGCCATTCACATATGGAGATTCAATGACCAATAATTATCCTGCAAGACTTTATTATAGTAGTCACCAAATCTCATTATAGTCATCCAGAGACTTGGCAACTAAAGGGACCGCTAAGTCGTTTGAAAAGAAAGAATATTCCTCCAACCTAAGGAGATTGCGCGACAAAGGGATTTTGGGTGATCTCTACGTAATAATGAATATGCTAATTTGTTTGAGAGACTCAATGACAAACTGGGAATATAAAGCGCACATGCAGAAAAAAGTCATTTAAGTGATTTGAAAAAGTAACGGCCGAATAGACTTAGGTGAGTAATTTTAGGGACTTTTGGATTTTTAGAGAAAATTAGACCTAAAACCTAGGGTTTCTCTAGTTTTCAAACAAATTCAAAGCTTCTGGGGGTGAAAAAGCTAGGGATTGAACCACAAGGACTAGGGACAACCACTAAAACCCAAAATTTCGAGGGACAAAAAACATAAAACTTGGAAAACAACCAACAGTGGCTCTATCTGAGGATGTTTAGATGCAAGTTTAAGCAAGAACCACAGATCTCTAGGAAAGCAGACCAAAAACCACTAACCTAAAGTAGGAAAGGAAACACATGACTGAAAAGAAAAGACACTATACATGAATTTACAAGAAATCTACATGTGCATAAGGATCAGAATTGAAATAAGGTTTTAAGAATTACCCATGCACTGGCAACTCAAAAATTTCTCCATCCATAGTTTTTAACAAGTAGGAATCCTTCCCAAAATTTTCACGAATTACATAGGGACCAAGCCATAGTGACTCAAACTTCTTGTGCTTTCCTTTATCTTCTTCCCTGACATTCCACTGAAGCACTAAGTCATCTGATTTGAATTTTCTAATAGTGGCTCTCTTATTAAATAGGTACTTCATCTTTTGCTATAACTTAATATTGCACTTTTGATTATCTCTTCTCATTTCATCCAACTCAGTTAATTGCAAGATCTTGTCTTGCATTGGTTCTAAAATATCTAGTTCTTCATCCTGGATGAATTTGTATATAGGCATCAAGTTATTGATAGGTAACCTTGACTACAATCCATACACAAGCTCAAATGGAGACTTCCCTGTAGCTTTCTTTACTATAATCCTCTCTGCCCACAAAGAAAGTTTTAACTTTGAATGCCATGCTCTTTTATTTTTCTCTAATATTTTCTTCAGGATTGTCAAAATGCTTTTGTTACTTGATTCAGCCTGTCCATTTGCTTGAGGGTGATAGGGGGATGAGTAAGATGTTATTATTCCATTCTCTTTGTAGAAATCTTTGAACTCATCTGATCTAAAGCACATTGCATTGTCAGTGATTAGCTTCATGAGGATAGCAAATCTGGTCAATATACTATCTAGTAAAAAATCAATCACTACTCTACTTGTTGCCTTCTTGGTAGGGATAGCTTCTATCCATTTTGTGAAATAGTCAGTTGCAAAAAGTATCCAACTATGCCCACCACTAGATTTCTTAGCAAACTCACCTATGAAATCCATTCCCCACATTGTAAATGGTGCCTCTATAATTACCGAGTTTAACAACAATGCTCCAGCATACTTTAATTTGGAAGCAAACTTCTAGCAGGCCTCACATTTCTTAACAAATTGGAAAGAGTCCTTGAATAATGTGGGCCAGAAATAGCCAGCTCTCAAAATCTTATGGGAAGTGGTCTTTGCAAAATAATGCCCTCTGCAAACATCAACATGCATTTCATTCAAAACCCTCTTTGCCTAATATTTGTCAAGGCAAAATAGTAAAACTCCATCTCTATTTTTCCAGTACAGGTCTCCTTGTATTAATGTATATTTTTGAGCTTGTAATCTTAAGGCTCTCTTTTGGTTGTCAGTCATATGCTCTGAACATCTGGCATTCTTAATGAAATAAACAATATCAACATAATATGGTTGCATCTCAATACTTGTTATTGTCAAGTCTGATATCCCTTCACTGTTAACCTAGACCAAATCCAGGTTATCCTCAGTCATCAATTTTTCTAGGCCTAATCCTCTTACTAGTTTAGTGACATGGATTTCCAAGTTGAATTCCTAGATCCTAGTAATCCATTTACATCTTTTACCGGTAACCTCTTATTGTGTAAGAACATCTTTCACTATTGCATGTGGAACATATGCAATAACCCTAGCACACACTAGATAAGGCTTGAAAGATTTCACAGCTTTTACTAATGCATAAGCTTATTTTTTCAATCGTCTCATAATTTAATTCATCAGCTTGCAAGGACTTACTGAAAAAAGCAATTAGATGCTCAAAATTTTCATCTTTTTGCAACAATAGAGCAGCAATAGTATGAAATGATGCAAAAGAGAATAGTGAGAAAGGCTTGCTGTAAGCAGGAGATTTCAACATAGGTGCCTCTTGGATAAATTCCTTAATTTTTTCAAAAGCATGTTGAGCTTCAGCAGTCCATTGGAACTTAACATCTTTCTTGAGTAACTTAACTATTGGTTTGACAATTTCAGCAAAGTTGGAAATGAACCTTCTAACAAAATTGATTTTCCCCAAAAAAGACTGTACACCCTTAATATTTTTTGGTTATGTGACCCTCTTGATGGCTTCTACTCTTTCTGGATCAATTCTTATCCCTTCTTTTGACACAATATGCCCTAACAGTTTTCCTTCCTTGACTACAAAGTTGCACTTTTTTGGGTTTAGGGACACACCATACTCCAAAGCTTTATTAAAGATTTTTTCAAGATGAGTACAATGATCTTCAGCTTTCTTGGAATAAGTAGTCATGTCATCTTGGTAGAAAACCATAAATAAATCTATATACTCCTTAAATGCAACATCCATGGCTCTTTGGAAAGTTGCTCCAGCATTTCTAAGACCAAATGGCATTCTGACATACACATAAGTTCCCCAAGGTGTTGCGAATGTTGTCTTGAATTATTCAGATTCCTTTACCAACACCTGGTTATATCCAGAGAAACCATCCATCATAGATAATAACTCACATCCAGTAACTTTATGCAACATTGCTTCCATGTTGGGCAAGGAATAGTTATCTTTCAGAGATGCAACATTTAGGTTTCTAAAATCCACAGATAACCTAATATCACCATTTTTCTTTCTGACTGGTACTAGGTTAGATACCCAAGTTGAGTGCCTTATAGGCTGAATTATCCCTGCATCACTCAACTTGACCAGTTCCTACTGCATTTTGGAGGCCAATAATGGATTGATAGGCCTCTATTTTTGCCTGAATGGCTTAGTATCTGGTTTTAATGGGACCTCATGTTAAAACAAGTCTTCCCTATAGGCTTTTAAATCATCATAAGACTAGGAAAACACATGCTTGTACTTTCTCAATAGCTTTATCAAATTATATCTTATCTAGGGATCTAAACCTTTTCCAATATAAATCATTTGGGGTGTGTTATGTGATCCCAAATTTACTTCTTCTAGATCTTCTATCTTAGCATTACTAGTCTTTGACATGTGATCATCTTGACTACTATATAATGCTTTTAGTTCAGTTAGAACCTTAAGAATATGATTTGTACTCAACTGGATCACCTCATTCTCCAAAACCATATCTTTACCATCTATTTCCTCAACCAAACCGTCACAGTCAATGAGTTGATCTTCATATATGTCAAGGCATTGAATAAATCTTAAAATGTCATGGTCATCTTCAAAGACCTACCAGTTATAGATGTTATCTAGAATAATTGCCCTACTTTTTATTTCCACTATTGATACTCTAGACAAAGTTACACCATCTCCCTTTAAGGAAACATTAGCTAGAAAATTAGCCATTATGTTTTTAGACCTTTCCACCCAACAAATGTGGAATGCATCAAATAACTCAATCTGATCCCAAATAGCATGTTTATATAATTTCAATCAATCATTTTTGACAACATATTTGGACTTTGCTTGTGCTACCACAATCTCAGAGTCACCAAAAACTTTTAAGCACTTTATTCCATGTTTTATGACAATGTTCAATCCTAAAGATAGTGCTTCATATTCAGCAGTGTTATTTGTACACTGAAAAGTTAATAGGAAAGAATACTTGAAAGTGGTACGTGATGGAGATATGAATAGGACTCCAGCTCCTGAGCCTTCTTTTGAACAAGATCCATCAAAATACATTTTCCACAATCCATTTTGTTGTTACTTCAGTTCTTCAATCAATGGGTCTGCATCTTCTCCTAGTGGAATGTGTTTTTCCACTCTAAAGTTTTCCATGTCAACATCCACACAACAATTTAAATCATCAACATCAGTTAATTCAATCAAGTGTGGGGTCCTACTTTCTCTAGATACTTTGACATTATTTCCATCAATGTTAAAAGTTGCAAAAGATAAATCACATTGGATACTACCTCCCATTGAAGCACTCCATTTTTTGGATAGTAACATTCCATAATGAGGTGGGATATCAACTACCAAGACACTCATAGTTAGCAATCTATTTGGGTAAGTTGCCAACCTATAAGGTAATGCTTTTATAGTACCAATAACTGGTACTTCTCTTGAATCCATGGCTTGATATCTCCCATGAGGTGTATCTACTTTCAAACCCAAAGACCTCATTACCTCTATAGGCATTATAGTATTAGAAGCTCCTGAATCAATCATACAGTTCTTTAAAAGCTTCCCATTTACTAGCAAAGATAAAAAGAAAGGATCAACTATTCCTGTCACATCATTAATAACATTTGTATCCAAGTTAATCTAGGAATCTCAGAAATAATTTCCACACATTGGTTTTCATTTGAGTCATTTACTGAGACAAATAGTTTATCAGCTTTGGTGGTAGTTTGGCTATCAGTAGGAGTAACTCCATTTACCCAACTTAAAGCTTTCTCTTTGTGCTCCTCTATGCTCATCATTTCTAACAAAGGAACTTTGATAGTGATTTGTGATAACAACTTACTCATGTCAACAAGAACATATTTTGGGTGAACTATATCTTGTTTAATAACAGTAACCTCCTTGTTTTCTTCATATTCAGTAAAGCCAGGATGATCCTTACTTTGGGTTTTTACTTCCTTTTGGGTAGAAATGGTAGTTTCCTCTAATGGTTTAGCTTTTACTCTATAGGTCATACTAGGAGTAGCAAAAGTGACATTCTTTTTTATCTTAGTCTTGTTGACAACCTCAACAGCCTTATGCTTATCCTAAGATTGTTTCACATCCTTTTCTGACTTCTTGATGAATATACTAGTTGACTTATGATTTGAGTCACCTATCACTCTATTTCTTAAATTATAATTACTCTTGTCTTGTGTAACCATATCTATTGTGATTTGTGCAATTTCCTCATCAAAAGGCCTTCTCAACACAACTAACTCATCATCTCTTAAAGTGTTACACTAGACTTTATCCAACCGACTATCTTCTTCATCAGAAAAAACTTGCTGATGGTAGATCTAATTTCTGACTTGGGAACTAGAAACATCTTGACCCTCATCTTCTTCAGTGGATTCCATTTCATCATACATACATGAAGAAGTTATGTTACAACCTTAATCATCATAAGACTCTTCGTCATTAATTTCTTGTCCTCCATCTGCAGAGACACTTTGAGAAACCACACAGTAATAAGGATCATGAGGTGATTGACAAGCAACACACCATGGAACATCATTATTCATGTTCACTAAACTTTCATGTAATGGGTCAGGGGTTTTATCATTAGGTTTATCCTTTCATTTAGGAAGCACTGGTTTTCCATCCTTCCACTAAGTGTTATCTACAAATAGTTTTGCATTCCTGGTAATTTGTTAAAGTTGTTGAAAGATGGCCTATCATTTGATGTCAATCTATTATTTTTGTTCTCTCTAGGCTTCAAATCCTTTATTGCTTTCAAAATCTACTTCAAACCATCATCCTCTTTTGGTTTTGTATCAGACTTCCCTATTTCCTTTCTATTTAAAACTGGAGGTTTATAATCATCCCTTCTCCCCAATTTGCTTGATATTCTTCTATTGCTCTCTATGTTAATGGCCAGTTTGTAGGCCTCTGCAAGGTTTCTAGGTTTTTTGTCTCTCAAAATATATCCCATTTTTTAATCAAAAGTATTTAGATAAGTGACTAAACATATTTTGTCATCCAACCTAATAACTTGTAATAATTTGTGCATAGCTTTCTAGAATCTTACATTAAATTCAACAACACCCTCATTTTGGTTTTTCTTGATGTTATTGAATTCATTTAGCATGAAACCTTCATTGGTCTTATTGCCATATTGTTCTTTGAAACAATGTTTGAACTATTCCCATGAACTTATGCTAGCATGAGGCAAATTTCTAAACCAATCTCTAGCATCTTGAGTTAGAGATTGAACAACAAGTTTCATAATTACATCATTAGGTTCTATGTTGTAGTCATCAATTACATCAATGAAGCTCTTCAAATGATCCTCACAGGTAACAACATTACTTCCAGTGAATTTTGGGAGATTTTTCCTAATTTCATCAGGGATAGGATTAGGGTATTCAGGAATTCTAATAAAAACCAATTGTTTGTGTCTCTCATGAATAGATCCCACTTGAGATGGACCAGCACCTAAAGATGTGGATGTTTGATTATTTGAAATAGTGGAAGCCTTGGGGATACCTGATGAAGGGATAGTTCTGGTAGTATTTAAAATACTCACACCTTGTAATAAGTGGATATTGTATTGGTAGGTACTGAAGATTGTCTAAGAAATTCAATCTTTCTTTTCATCTCAGTTGTAGTAGCCTCAAGTTCTACCTTTTCTAGTTCTTTAGCCAACAATTCCTATTCTCTCTTAGCCCTTTCAAGGTCAGCATCTAATCTTGCTGCTTGGTCTAAAGAGTTTTTAGTAGGATTTGGTTCATTAATAGAAATTACTACAACCTTTTGTTTACCCTTATCCTTGGGGTTCCTAATCTCATGTACTTCTTGGATAACAGGTTGCTCTTATGTTCATTCTACTATAGGAACATAGTTTATAGCTTCATAGTACAACAATTGTCTCTTCAATTATTCAGCTCTTATTATAGCATTCGGCCTAATCTTTTCTTCTTTCTCCTTCTCTCTCTTTTGCCTTATTGTAGCTTTCTCTCAGCTCTTTCTTTCTAGTTCAAACACTTCTTCAAAAATATCTTCAGAGTCTGGAAGGGTGGTTTCTGATGAAGAAATTTGGGCAAGGACTTCTTCTTGGTGGTCGTTGAGTACTTGGTGTCCCTGTAAGGAGGAACCAAGGGGAAAAGAGGGAACAAAATCTTGTCTATTCCTACTTTGGCTTCTAGATCTTCTATTATTTTCAGGGATTCCTCTCCTGTGGGGTTGTGCCTTCCTCCCATCCTTTTCAAAGGGTGAATAGTAATCTTTAGATTGATTCACACCCAAATCAACTGCTTCCTCATATTCTGATGTGTTTCCTTCTTGATTTGTTTGAATAGGATCCTCTATCCTTACATTTCCTTTTTGTTTCCATATGAAAGACGTCATTATTATTTCTTTCTTTCCTCATTTGATTTCACCTTGAGGTAGTTGGGAGTTCTCCTTCTAAATTTTCTTCTGGATGTTCTTTTCTCCAAGACCTTGTATTCTTATGGGTCATCATGGAAAGATTACTTATGGAATTTACTGGTATAGGGATTTGTATAGAGTCACCACCCAACTTGGTTAGGGATTTGGAGATACTACCCCTTGGAGAATATATAAGCAATGCTCACAAAAGGACCAGATATAGGAAAATGAAAAGATACCTATGATCTTTAAGGGTGACTAACTGGTATGAAATGAGCAGGCCAGGAGTCAAACTCAACTTGAAACCTGCATCACTTGTAATTTTGTAAAAGATTTTGATTGAAGTCCCTAGTAGAGTCACCATTTTGTTAGGGCTTTTTATCATGGGATCAAACTTGGTTAATATGTAGGCTTGATTCTCAGTTTAAAGGGCTCCAAGTTTGCAAGAAAGAGTCTAACTAATGAGGATTGGATAAGATCCTCCTTCTGCTTCGAGCTCCACAAGACTCAAGTGGGTATTGCCTATAATGACTTACTATGTTTCAAGTAAACTTCAAATAGTGGATTAGTTTCTTCACTATTATGCTATTTTGGCTTTTAAACTACTTCAATAAAAGATTACTGTGCAGATTAGCTAAGAATATCCTGATACAGAGTATGACAAAAGAAACTATGAATGTAATAGCATACATGAGTGGTATAAGGACATTCACCCTTCTTCTTTTTATGAGTATGACCCAAGGAAGGTTAACCTTTTGATTCTTTCTTTAAGGAATCACTAAATATGAACTTATACCACCTGGATATAATTCCTTCCAATCAGGCAAGTAATTCTTAAAAGTAAAAATGCTGGTTTTGAAATGAATTTTAGTATCTCTAAAGATATTAAAAAGATTATTTTATAAGAAACATACTTCAAACCAGTGCCTAATCCAAAGGGAAAAAGAGTCTAAATGCAAATTCACAAGCTATTTTAAAAGAAATGCAATAGTGTGCCTTACACACAGCCTGCAAAATGAATAGAATGCCTGACAATCTATTCTATCAATCTAATATCACTATTATCAAATATCTACTTGTAAGTTTACTCTCTACAACTGCTAATAAGATTTTAATTCTCTTCTTGAGAGAAACTCACAATCAATTGAAGAAATTGATCATCAATCAATATATTTGAAATGCCTTACAAAAAAAACATACAAGAGTAAACATATAAATAAAGAGACAACAATAATAGGAGACATAAATTGCAGTGTATTTTGTATTAAAATGAACCTGTAAATTACACATAAAAAATCATGCTCAGAAGCTTAGACACAAAATTTACAAGTCTGCTATGTAGCAATAATGCTCTGTTTTTCTATTATCCTTCACTAACTCCTTCAAAATGACGATATCACCTCTATATATGCTCAACCATCTTGGAATTCTCTTATCATCAAGAATGCAACAAGCTTTGGATGGTTGGAGCCCTAACCCTAAAAAGCATATAAGACAATTTTACAATAAGCCCTTAGGCAGTGGAAAGACAAAAAATATTTTGGACTATTCTGCAACCCTAGCTTGTTGATCACTAACACCTTTGTCCATAGATATTCATAATAGCTGCTTGAGTTACTACGAGATATGGTGACCACCATTCCAGCTAACTTACACCATTCTTTCTGATAGCTTATCATCCTTGTACTCTGAGGTCAGGTGTCAAGTACACCAGGTGTCCTCTTTACTCATCATCCAAAATATCAAAGTCAACTACACTGGATTTTATCCTTTTAAGCTTTGTGAGTTCATCCCATGCAGTGACCTCTTCCTCTGTCAGCCATTTATAACTCTAGGTGTGTTGTAGTTGTGCTTTTTGCCTCTCCCATCTAGCATCTATTATTGCTTTGACATCTGTTACAAATCTAGTAAGCTCTACCTCTACATTTATGGCTTCATCTAGAGTTTTATTGAATCTCTCCACATCTACTTCATTATCTTCACCTAAAAATGCCTCTTTCCTAGGCAATATAAGATCAAAATCCGATCTCCACTGATCAAGGCTCTTAATGGCTCCATCTGTATTCTTGATAGAAGGGATGAACTTGTTGGAATCAGAGCTAAGCATGGCTATCTTAGCCTCAATTTGATTTTCCTTGCCCTTAAAAAGTGGCAATATGGCCTTAACTCTATTGAGTTCTTCTCCCACTTGTAGAACAACCTCTGGAATATCATTTCTTAAAGATTGAATGACTGCCAATCTTTCAAAAATTAGTGCTCTAAAAGACCAAGTTGCATGATAACCATTTAAAATAGAAACATAATTATTTACTTCTACCTATAATTCAGGCAACTTATTGTATGCATTGAAGACCAAATCAGATTTATCTTTTATGATATCAATTCTGTGCTGCAAGATCTTCAATAAGGCTTGTAGGATAGCCTCATTCTTTTCCTCATTTATTTTCTCTAACTCTACAACAACCTCTTCTTCACTCATACCCTTATCTTCTATCAATGCAGGTTGTTGAGGGGGTGTAGGAGGAGCCACAAGAGTATTTATCAATTGCTACTCTAAGTCTGCCAGAGACTTTTCCAATGCCCTCTCCTTTATTATCTAGATATCCCTATCCTTCAATAATGCACTATAATCCTCTAGCAAGGAACCATACCTCACTGACAATTGCTTTGTTTTCTCTTCATTGAGTCTAGAAAAATGGGTTAACACTTGAGAAATCTCAAGGTCCCCTGTATTATGGATTGACCATACAACTTTTTCACCATCCATTTTCTCTTTGACATTCAAGATTGAAGCCTTCTTATCCTTAGGGTAAAGACTCTAGAGATCCAATGCTTGATTTCTTTGGCTATACCCAAATCCTTTGATTATGTCCCCTACTTGGGTTTCTAAAGATAAAGTGATATCTTCTTGTCTTTTAATCTAATCAATGATAAAATCTGAATATAAGTTCCACCCAGGCACAAGTAGCATATTGCTATTCTTTACAAGTTGTCTAGCCTCCTTTGGGGTGAATTTTTCAGTTTCTAGGTCATACTCCCTCAATGTTTGCACTGCCTCCTCAGGAACCTGACCTTCCTCAGTGATCTACACACTAGATGCAACCTGTTTCTATTTGTACCATATTAAGAAACTCTTGAATTCCTCTAACTCTATTAAAGTGTCATCCTTCAAGAATGCATCTTGTTCAATCATTCTCTCATCTTGGCATAGGGCCAAGGGCAACTCAACATTTTCAATTTCAAGTTTTTGCTTCCTTTTCTCTTCTTTGATTTTCTTTCTCAATTGGTGATCATGGACACTAGTTCTAGTGAAGAGGGCTCCCACCTTGTCCTTTTTCTTTACTTGGGAAGATTTTCCAATCAACAATTTTTGTTTCTTTGCAGGAGACTCACTTGTATCTTGAGAACTATGAAGTTCTGCTAGATTGACCATGTCCTCTCCAACTTGATGTCTTATAGACATTATTTGTTCCAAAGGGGGAATGTTATGCACAGAGAAACCACCATCACTATCCTCATCATATTCGGATTCAGAATGGGCATGCTTCTTCCTATTTGTCTCATCAATTTGGTCCTCAAAAGTTCTCATCAAAGTATGGAACTGAGACATCATTTGTTCAAGCCTTTGAAGATAAGGCAAATTTGGGAAGAAGCCACTAAATGCCAATCCCTTTTGTTTCAACTATTTTTCCATGGCATATAGCTCATTTATTTGCTCAGCTCTTATTGCCACTTCGTCTTCTATTATGTTGCTGAGCACATCCTCTTCAGGATACTCCTCATGTCTTTTATTAAATGGGATGCTAGGAATGTAATATTGTCTGATAGCAACTATGAATCCTTCTGTATCTACATACCTATGAGGAGCAGAATGCATCCTAAACTGTCCCAACTAGTCATTAACCTTGCTAAAGAAATGATTGCCTATTGTAATACTATGCACCCTAAAGTTCCTTGGAGTGAAGGTTCCCTTCCTATGTGTAGCTAAATGGTCCTTTTCAGTTAGCATTAGCTGCCAGATGAATTCCAAAAATGCCACCCTTGTTGGAGAAAAATATGGTAGCAAATGAGGGGGCTAAGGGAATCTATATACTCTGATCATTGTATAGCCCTTTTCATAATATATATCTCCCTAATTATGACCCTTATTCCATTTGTCAACAAATTGGTTAGGCCTCACTAGCTACAATGCTTTGGTAGAGAGCCTTGAAAGATTAAGCTCTAAGCTGAGGAGGATTGGCTGAACTATCCAATTCTCAAACACACAAAAATCACTCCTTGTGGAAGAAGGACTCCAAGCCCTTATCCAAAATTGCACCGGGTTTGGCTACCCTTTATACATCATTTGTGGCTCTAGGTTATCCATGTTCATGATATCATAATTAAAGTACAAAATAAGATGCATTAATAAAGAATAATGCAAGAACCTAGGAGTAGAACCAGAACCAAATACATGGTTCTTCAAAGCTTGCAAACCCTCATGCATTCTTTCTATTATAAAACCTATATAATCATATCCCTTCTTTGCATGGAGAATTTGGGAGTCCAACACCATCATCAAAAGATTTGAAGTAATTATTTCCCCACCATCAATTCCCAGCACCTTACACAGTCCATAACCATTATACTTCATGTAAAATTTGAGATCCTTGTAGAAAAATGGGGCTGTTGACCCGGCCACTAGTGCAATATAATTCCTATTTTCTCATGGCACATGATTTTGAACTTCTTTTTCCACCACAGTAGCTTCCCTGGTATATCTATTAGCTAGGGCCGATACATTAATTTCAGTGGCCATAGGAACCTGGATACCAAAAGCTCTTATGAATGAACTCCGATCCAAAGTAACCAGAGGAGAACCATTAGCCTTCCTAATCATTCTAAATAGAGGATCATAGCTGTGGGATAGGACAATTAAAACATCTACATCCAAGAAGACTTCTGTAACTATCAATTTTGCCAACCCCGACATCCAAGGGTTTGAGACAGAGACTGGACTCTCAATATTTTTATAAAAATATTTAAATAAGCACATCCCAGTAATATCTGATGTCCTAGCATCTCTACAAAAGGCAAGTTCATCCACAAAAAAATCATCTTTAACCTTCTTGTTCTGTGATGAGCCTGACAACAAGATGAGGAATTCATTTGAATAACTCTCCTTAACTTTCTCCCTTCCTCCCCTGCTGGTAGAAGCCCCACTGGCTAATAATTGGCTCATCTTAATTGAAAATTTAAACTTCTTCTACAAATTCTAGACATCCTGGACTTTGAAATTGCTTTGGAAAATTTTATTGCTCTGGCTTTCTGAAAACTTTGGTAGTTCAAAATGATCAAAGAACAATCATATTTATTCAGCTGAATTGAATGCAGCAATCCATTAGAGATCAAAAATTTTGAATAGTATGTCACTTCCACCATTACTTGGCACGCTCAAAACTCAATTCACTAGCCATAAGCTAAGAAAATGACAGGTAATCAAATTTCAACTTCTGGCGATCCAGCGACTACAACACGTTCTCATAATCACCAAAAGATTTGTCACCCCCTTTATATTTTCAGAGATCTAGTGACCAAAGAAAACCTTAGTTGCAATATGACTTTACTTCATCTTGAGATTTAGCGACTATAGTGAAATACCATAGTCGCTGAATAATAAAAACCCTTTTAGATTTATTTGGAGACTAGGCGACCTTGATTTTCCTTACATCTTTCATCCTGAGACTTGGCTACTATAGCCCGTATTTCAGTCGCTACAAAAATAATTCCTTTTAAATTTATCCTGAGACCTGGTGATAAGGAGCCATCAGGAGATCTAGCAACCATAGTATACCTCTTAGTCGCTGAAGCTGGTTGACTTTTCAAACTTCTTCTTGAGACTTTTTGACTTAACCATTTGGAGACTTAGCGACTAAAGATAGGAAAATTTTAATTTATCTCTCCTAGAGATCTAGCGACTATAGTTAAGCCTGCCTATTATTTCTTTCCACCAACCAATCAGAAGGGGACATGTCACATAATCTGACAAACAAAAACTCACATTTTCTTCAATCTTTTGACCTTGGTCAACACTTAACTCAAGATTATTTGGCGATTATGAGACTGAAGGAAATCTCTCAATTGTTGAATAGCTTTGTTAACTTAAGTTTGACCCGTAGAATGAGCAACAAGGCAAAACTCAAAGTCGCTTGGTCATTCCTTGACCCATGGTTTGATTATGAGATTATACAACCACCACTCGATCAAACTCAAATCAACGTAGGAGAACATCTGTTTGAAATCCTTCATTTTAACTCACCCTATTCTGGCGACCACGCGACTGAAGACAACCTTATCGCTAGATATCCTTTTCAACTATGGTTAAAACTGGAGATTACATGAACACCTTTATTCTCCAAGTCGCCAGAAGAATTACCTAATCTTGTTCAAGTAATGAGATTAAATATTAACCGCTGATTAAAACTTCATCTAACGGTTGTCACTAAGTCTCTGGATCTTTCATAACTTGACCGCTTCATTGGGAGACTTAGAGATAACCATGTCACTAGATCTCTAACGGCTTCAGACATAACTGCCAGAAATATGAGAACATGTGACTACTGAATTCACCAAGTCGTGAGATAAAAGAACTTAACCACTGAGTAATTGGAGACCCGGCGACCAACAAAATAGACCACCATTCACATCTGGAGATTCGGCGACCAATAGTTATCCTGCAAGACTTTATTATAGCAGTCGCCAAATCTTGTAATAGTCATCCAAAGACTTGGCAACTAAAGGGATCGCTAAGTCATTTGAAAAGAAAGAATATTCCTCCAGCCTAAGGAGATTGCGCGACAAAGGGATTTCGAGTGATTGCTAAGTAATAAGGAATATGCTAATTTGTTTGAGAGACTCAGTGACCAAATGGGAATATAAAGTGCACATGCAGAAAAAAGGTCATTTAAGTGATTTGAAAAAGTAACGACTGAATAGACTTAGGTGAGTAATTTTAGGGCCTTTTGGATTTTTAGAGAAAATTAGACCTAAAACCTAGGGTTTCTTCAGTTTTCAAACAAATTCAGAGCTTCTGGGGCTGAAAAAGCTAGGGATTGAACCACAAAGACCAGGGATAGCCATTAAAACCCAAAATTTCCAGGAACAAAAAACCTAAAATTGAAAAAATAACCAAGACCTCCCTCTCATTTGTGGGCTGTATTCTATACACAACATCCTTTTAATGCTTGCGCGAAGAATTCTTTATGCAGGCTTTCTTATCTATTTGTGTGAGGCACATGTGCTGGCATTCTTTTGTGCAAGTTCATTGTTCTCATAGCTTAAACACCCGTATGGAGCCCTCTACACTTTTTCTAGCTTCTATTTCATTTGAACTTGGTGCGCTGCCACTTCTCAAGTGCATAGCCACTCCCAAATTTACACAGAGCCCTTAATTTGTCTTAATGTACCTCACTTACCCTGCATTATACAATAGTGTGTGAGCACCAAGCCGCCAATGTGCATTTTGCCATGCACCCAACCCTCTCTCTATTTTTGCGCAATCCCATCTTCCTCATTGCACCTTGGCTTCTTTTGTTGGCTGGTTCCCTTTGTTTTGTGTAGGCCTCCATTATATATGAATGCGCAAGGCCTCTTTTTGTTTGTTGTGCATCTTCCATTCCATGCAAGGCACCCTCCAAATCCATACACATGGCATTATGGACTGGAAACACCCGATCAAAAGCAACTTCTCTTAACTTGCTGGCAGTATACATCATGTAAGGTAGTGCCTTTCTTCTGCATGAGGCTTCCTAGCAATGGCGTGAATTCTTATGCACTTTGCGCTAGCACTTTTTTGAATAATCATTTAGTTTCTATTCAATGCGTGGCTTGCTACTTCCTTGCATTATACAGTCTCCTCTATGTTTTTTTGAAGCAAAAACTCTTATAGACAGGACTATGAGTTGATTTTGAGGACACAACAACAAAATTCTTAACCACAATTTGATGCACATGCAATAGGTAGAAGAAGTGAGGGAGCTATTTAAGTTTCCAACTCCACCAAAGCACCTAACTTCATTAGAGTGTGTTTTGTTTTAAATTGCAATCGAACTTCTTTCCCTTTCTTGCATATATTAAACTTCCAATCCTTCCTTCTCCATCCTATTTGCAGTACCTTTATCACCCAATTAATGGCTACATACATACTCCTGTTACTTGAGACACCTAATGTATAAAGCAATGAGTGTGTTGTGAAAACACTGATGACACCTCCAAAGAAATGCTAGAGGGCTCGCTATTTCATGTATGACCCATATGATGATGCCACATTATTCGGATAGCCTTCTAGTAAAAGCCAATATGTCATAAAAGTTTTCAAATCCTCTTGCTTGCTGAGTGCCTCTCTTCTTTACATATTTGCACCAAAACATATAACTAGATCATGACATTTGGCGAACACATAGACTGGATTATAAACATTCATCCTACAAAAGAACTTTTCTAGACAATGCACGAGGTGAGATATTTTAATCTCTGAAGTTGCTTACTTCAATTTTTCTCTATAAACGAATATCATTAATGGCAACTGGCCTTAAAAATTGATGAAAACAAGCAACCCGACCCTAACACTTGGCAACATGATTCATTCATCCATAATGAGCATGCATGCAAAAGAAATTTATTTGATTTAAATCCATATGCGAGATATCCCTGATCAAATCTGAGAACTCTAAAAACATGTGCAGATGCAGATGTGAAAACATCATAAATTACCTTTGGATTTGCCCTTGAAAAAAAACATCAAATCAACTCATGAAGATCTGAGCTTCTGGATATTGAAAATATGTCATATGGTGAGTATGAATCCAAAAAATGCATGTTGATGATCAACCAGACTCATATGGTAGACCCTTGAAAATAGCCACTTGGAAAAATAGTACAAGAAAACATGAGAAAAACTGATTTTTGCCAATGAAAAGCATCTGGGAAAGTGGGCCTACAAAACCCTCACAATTTGAAACCTTGCAAACCTGAAGTAAATTTGGTCTACAATACAGAGGCATCATTTTCTTGATATGAACAATCACGCTATTCAAGATATAACATCATGAACAAGGCCTCCGACTAAGCTTAAGAAACTAATCTACATCAAATTATTAGAAACTGCAAACGGAATCAGATTGGCAAACTGGGTAAACAGATTCATCATGGCCTAAAAATTGTTATGGTAGCACATTTCCATGTTTTGAATGTAGAACAACTTTCAATTCTTAAAAAAAAATTGATCCAGGTATAAAAGTGAAAGCTCAAAGTAGGTCACTTAATTCTGGATTCTGCACTTTCAGTGAAACTTTAATAAATTGGAAATGGAAATGCTTTGGCAAAGTGGATAACCGGATTGGTGTGAGTCTAAAAATCCATGGGAAAGTACACTTTCAAGATTGCAATATAGGGGAAAACTCAATTATGTAGGGCATTCAACTGGGTACAAAAAACAAGACCTCAAAGTAGGGCATCTAGAAATCTGCATTTGATAGTTTAGCACACCTTTAGAAACTGTAAACAAAATGGGCTTTGCAAACTAACCAAAAGGACTCTTCGTGACCTGAAAATTGAAACACAAGAAGTATTTGACAACTGGAATATAGTACAAAAGGAATTTTCTCAATTGGGTCAAATGGTCAAAATTTATAATTAGTCAAACAGGGCCACCTAGAAAACTAGACAGAACAGAGTAGCGGGACAAATCTGGAAAGCCAACTTTGAGGGATCCAAAAACCTATCAAATAGACTCGAAATGGCTTGAGCTTTGAAACATAAGCTCTTTGATATACACTTAAAACATTCCCAAATCAGCGAGCCATGAAACCTGACAGGACACAAGATATTCAAATGCAAACAGGACCTGCTACAGTGATTTGACACTTAGACAAAAATGCAGATTTAAGCAAACACCTAAAAATGGCTACTCCCTAAACATGTCAGATTTAAAATTTAGGAGCTGGAACCCACTGCATATGTCAAATGAAAGGTTTTGAATCTATTTCCCCCACCGTACTTCATGAAAAGCATCAGGGTGTCTTTTACAAGCATTCAAGTTAGGCCTTCTCACAAAATTTTAGGAGTACCTACTTTGCCTTATAGAAATTTTTCAATTGGTCACTCCAAATTTGTACCTAATTTTGAGAGCACCAACATAGGGTTCCAATGTGTCCATAGGGGTCATGAGGACTTCTTAGGGGTCCTAATGTGTGATAAGGCATACTAGGACCCCTAGGAAGTCCCCATGACCCCTTTTGACACATTTGAAAGCTCAAGTGTATTCGAAGGGGTCGTAGGATCCCTTAAGACACACTTGAGCATTCCAATGTGTCCATAGGGGTCATGAGGACTTCCTAGGGGTTCTAACACATGATAAGGCATACTAGGACCCCTAGGAAGTCCCCATGACCCCTTTTGACACATTTGAATGCTCAAGTGTGTTCGAAGGGGTCATAGGACCCCTTACAACACACTTGAGCATTCCAATGTGTCCATAAGGGTCATGGGGACTTCCTAGGGGTCCTAAGGGGTGATAAGGCGTCCTAAAACCCCTAGGAAGTCCCCTTGACTCCTTTTGACACATTTGAACACTCAAGTGTGTCTGAAGGGGTCGTAGTACCCCTTAAGACACACTTGAGCATTCCAATGTGTCCATAGGGGTCATGGGGACTTCCTAGGGGTCCTAACATGTGATAAGGCATATTAGGACCCCTAGGAACTCTCCATGACCCCTTTTGACACATTTGAATGCTTAAGTGTGTTTGAAGGGGTTATAGGACCCTTAAGACACACTTGAGCATTCCAATGTGTCCATAGGGGTCATGAGGACTTCCTAGGGGTCTTAACGTGTGATAAGGCTTACTAGGACCCCTAGGAAGTCCCCATGACCCCTTTTGACACATTTGAACACTCAAGTGTGTCTGAAGGGGTTGTAAGACCCCTGAAGACACACTTGAGCATTCCAATATGTCCATAGGGGTCATGAGGACTTCCTAGGGGTCCTAACGTGTGATAAGGCATACTAGGACCCCTAGGAAGTCCCCATGACCCCTTTTGACACATTTGAACTTTCAAGTGTGTCTGAAGGGGTCGTAGGACCCCTTAATACATACATGAGTATTCCAATGTGTCCATAGGGGTCATGGGGACTTCCTAGGGGTCCTAACGTGTGATAAGGTGTACTAGGACCCCTAGAAATTCCCCATGATCCCTTTTGACACATTTGAGCACTCAAGTGTGTCCAAAGGGGTCGTAGGACCCGTTAAGACACACTTGAGCATTCCAATGTGTCCATAGGAGTCATGGGGATTTCCTAGGGGTCCTAACACATGATAAGGCGTACTAGGACCCCTAGGAAGTCCCCATGACCCCTTTTGACACATTTGAATGCTCAAGTGTTTCTGAAGGGGTCATAGGACCCCTTAAGACACACTTGAGCATTCCAATGTGTCCATAGGGGTCATGAGGACTTCCTAGGGGTCCTAACGTATGATAAGGCATACTAGGACCCCTAGGAAATCCCCATGACCCCTTTTGACACATTTGAATACTCAAGTGTGTCTGAAAGGGTCATAGGACCCCTTAAGACACACTTGAGGGTTCCAATGTGTCCATAGGGATGATGAGGACTTCCTAGGGGTCGTAACGCGTGATAAGGCATACTAGGATCCCTAGGAAGTCCCCATGACCTCTTTTGACACATTTGAATGCTTGAGTGTGTTCGAAGGGGTCATAGGAGCCCTTAAGACAAACTTGAGGGTTCCAATGTGTCCATAGGGGTCATGAGGACTTCCTAGGGGGACTCAACTTAGCCATCCTTACCTACTCTTTAACAGAGATTCTCCAAAATTTGTATACAAAGGCATCCTACAGGAAAAAATGAAAAGTTTCCCAGAGAATATCCACAATTCGTATACAAAAGCATCATATAGGAAAAATTACAAAAAATTAATAGCTAAAAGGTAAAATTTATCATTAATGTCGGTAGTACCAAGGTCATACCCGCTGTCAAATCCTGGCCTATGACATGCAAAATGAGTAAAGCAAGTGAAATGAAAGGGAAGTATGGATCAAATAGCGAAGATGCATCAAATTGAATCAATATCATAATAAATGCAGAAAATACTATTACGAACAAAAATATTTGCATATTAATGGGAAAGAGTGGGAAGAGTTTCTTGGACCCATGATAGAAGTTACAGATAAGGAGGAAGAGCTAGGAAGGGGAAAGCAGAAAAGGAAAGAAGTAAGATATGCATGTGAGCCTATGTCAGATGATGATGATGAGTACTCACTATCTACTAGTAGGTAAAGTAGTGACAGAAGCTCTTCAGTGCACATGTACATTGACACAAAAATTTAGATAGAGAAGTAACAAGTGCTATGGAATTATCCACAGAGTAATGTGAAATGAAGCCTCAAATTGGTTCATTAGTAGGAAAAGAATTTGGTCATGCACTTAATTCTAGCACCACAAATATTTCTATTAGAAATGCCTATTCGTCAATGGCCTTGCATTTATGGGACTTGGGAAACCAGGTTACCCATGTTGGGCATTATCCCTCAAATGTAAGTTTATTGCCACCTTTGGCAAGGCAGTCTCACTCCTCATTTTACAACAAAGGGCAGCCATCTATGGTCCAAGGTTTTAATTCAGTTGACAAGTGGAGAGCTTCTCAAGGTACTGATATCTTTTGTAGAGAAGTTCTTGATTCATCTCAAGGTTCTCATTTAGGTGACCAACTCCTTGGAGGTCCACAAATAGACCCATTGATTTCCCAAATTGGTAAAAGGGTAGATGCAATTTTTTTAAGAGTATCCCAATTGAAGAGAAATGGAAATTCTAGTGAGCATAAAGTTATTGCAGATCCAATGGGTGTATCTCCTCCATTGACAAATATAACTGCTTCCAGAGACTTGATTTTCAATGGATATTGTCTATTCCCAAACATGCCCCAGTTGAGTAGATGAACCAGATGTTGCTTGAGTAAAGAAGACAGTGGTTTATTAAAGCACCTGAATTATCCCACTTGCTATCAGTTACTAATTTTTGAGTGGCTTGCCAACTACTTCTATGTGAGATTTCTGTAATATATAATGTCCTGATGCAAGTACATGCCAGTTTTTGTAAACATTTTCTGTTGTAAAGGGTTAGTGAGCAATATCAAAGAAAAGGTTCTTGCATGTATTATTTAGACACATATCAATTAGGAAACCATTTTTCTCCCATTACATGGTAGAAATGCCTAGATTCACTTTGTCGGTATCAATAGGTAGCAAGATGAGGGAAGAAATATTTGTGAAGAGGAAGTACAAATGTTACTGTCTAAAACCATTTGGAGAGTAATATTATTCTCTTGATTGTAATAAGAAACTCAAAATGCAGAAGACAACAAATAGCTGGGGCATTTATTTCCTATGACCTATGTCAATTTTAGTTCAATTCCTATTGATGATATTCTCAATGTGTAAAAATAAATTGATGTGTTATTTTAAAATGGTGTTGATTGCAATTTATGAACATATGTCAAATATCCATTTTGTCTAGAATTTGAAATAGAACCAGTGGTAATATAATCAAATTTGTGAATTTCACATCCAAACATTGGATGTTAATCAAAAGTACAACACAGTAATATTTTTGAACTGATAAACAATCTTAGTCTTACTTCAAACCTACTCCCATGTATGGGGGTTCTTGGAGGTATCTACTGAACGATGTGTGGATCTGTAATGTCACTATCCAATACCTTACTCACTTTGCTTAAAAATCCTAATTAGAATTTGGATTTCTAATGCCTGTTGTGATATTATTTAAGTTTTCCTTGCTCCTTACTGATGAATAATGTAATGAATTGGTTATCCTTCCCCTTCTCTCTCTCCCACTATGTCCCCTTCCCCTTCCCCTTCCCATTCTCTCTCTCTCTCTCTCTCCTACTCCCCTTCCCCTTCTCTCTATCTCTCCTACTCTCTCCCCTTCCCCTTCTCTATCTCTACTACTCTCTCCCCATCCCCCCCTCTCTCTCTCTCTCTCTCTCTCTCTCTCTCTCTCTCTCTCTCTCTCTCTCTCTCTCTCCTTCCCCTTCTCTCTATCCTACTCTCTCCCCTTCCCCCCCTCTCTCTCTCTCTCCTACTCTCTCTCCTTCCCCTTCTCTCTCTATCCTACTCTCTCCCCTTCCCCCCCCTCTCTCTCTCTCTCTCTCTCTCTCTCTCTCTCTCTCTCTCTCTCTCTCTCTCTCTCTCTCTCTCTCTCTCTCTCTCTCTCTCTCTCTCTCTCCCCCCCTCTCTCTCTCGCTCTCTCTCTATCCTTCTCACCTTCATACTCTCTCTCTTCCTCTCTCAGCCCCTGCCACCTTCTCACTCTCTCTCTTCCTCAATGGCCGTCCATGAATTTTTTAAATGGCTGAATGATTTCCTTTGCTTCTTTCAATGGCCATCCATGATTTTTCTGCAATCTTCCAACCTTTCGTACATAGTTGTAAAATACATATTAATGTATTATACATATAAAATAATATATAATATATAATATTTAATAAATAATTGATATTATATAATATTTAAAATATATAATATATAATCTAATATATAGTTTTTGATATATAATATATCATATGAAGGATGGAGAAATGGGAGGGAGAAAGGGGAGGGAAAAGTGAAAAATCAAAATTCTGCCAGCATTTTCGGGTACCTAAAAATATCGGGTACCCGATTAGGCTCGGTATTGCTTTGTGCACCAAACCTCCATGGTCAACTATTGAAATGTCTCAAAAACGTGTTTTTCACTTGTTTCTTTGAGTTCCAAACTTCGACCATGTAGCTGACAACTTTTTTTTCACCCGAATTTGATGAAACAAAAAGGGTATCTTAAGGAGATTATCAACTTTCTATCAATATAATTGCTATCACATTTTGAATTTGGTAAGTAATTATTAGTTATTTTCTAATTGAGTTACCTCTAAAGTGTTGATTTATATACTGATTGAAAAATGACTATAACTTTCAGACGGTATAGCATTTTTGAAATCCGAAAAATGTGTCACATTCTATGCTTCACCTACTATAAGGAATTTTTTTTTTTTTTGAATTTGTAAAGTTTTGAATGAGTTAAGGTGGTCAGACATGAGAGTTTTTTATTCTGAAAATGTTGCAGCGGAAAATTCATAATTAATTATTTTTTAAGAATAAAATTACAAAAAAATATGCGTTCACATTTGGAAATGAGTCTACTACTTATATATAAAATCTTATAATAAAATATTATCATTTGATTATGATTAAGGTGGTCAGACATACACCTACTTCTTATTTTTGTCTAGGAAATTTTGTACTGCTGCATTGAAATCTATACTTTTCACCAATAATACTAACTTTTTTCTCAAAAAAGGCCTAGTAGTTTAGAAACTACATTCAATTTTCTACAGATTCTATTCTTACAACTTTTTGATATTAGGTTGATAGCTAGTTGAAATTTTCACATCAAGTTGACTAACCCTGATTTGCTAATTTTTCATTGCCACTTAAGGGCATAGTTTGGCCCCTCATGATCTTGCACATACCCTTATATTATATATTAGATTATAATATTATATATTTTATATGGTTTTTCACATTAGAGAAATTTATATATCTTCATATTAATACTATTAAAAATATAATTTACACAATTTACTTATCCACACCACTACACTTATGACATATAAAAGGTAACAACAAGTCAATTAATAATATTATTTTGATTATTAAAACATAAGATAAAGTCTAAATTTTTATAAGGTTCAGTTTTATGGGGGAGTTTTATGGGGGAATTAATCCATCAGATAGACGTGTTGAGAATGATGGCATAACATTGAAGCAGTTGGGAATTCCTAAAAAATCATGTATAAGACATCAATTGATTTGGCCAATGAGATGTTGGAAAAATATTTTTTATCAATTATAAACTTAAAAATATTACATTTAGACTATATATTAAATGCCTTATTTTTAATCAAACAAAAAATACACTAAATTTTGATTGGTAGAAAAAAATAATTTTGATCGTTAGTTAAGGCAACAAATTCATAAAATAATACAATAGTACTTGCTTAGCCTACCGGACAAGTACTCTCAATCCATTTTTCCATATCCATCATTCCCCTCATAATTGAGACCATTTCCTCCACTCCGATTTTCACCCATCTCCCCCATCATTAATATTTTAATATATAAATGAACTATAGTTGTAAAATTTATTTTCTCTCAACTATAGTTGTAAAATTTATTTTCTCTCAACTACAGGTGCAAAACTTATTTTCTTTCAACTATAGGTGCAAAATTAATATCAATTTATGAGATATTCAAACACTGTTAAAATTTATATTATATAAGATTAAATGAACATATTTAAAATTATTTAATTAAACTATAAATTTCTTTGAGAAGAGCTATCATATTACACATCCACATATCTACACACTTGAATATATATTTCTCTAACTATATTGTCTATCTTTATCTACTATAATTGATTTTTAACATCATATATACGAAATCTAATCAAAATTATGCATATGTAACCAATCCAAGGTTTTATAAAATATGTGCATTATGAAAATAATATAAGAGACAAGAAAAAAAGATTTAAAAAAAACACTGTATATATTCAATAATTTCCAATCAATTTACTAGATCTATCACCATAATGTACAAATTTATCAGATTAGCATTAAGAGAGTTTCTTAATGATAGTTTCATTAAAAAATCATATACTTCCAAAAGGAAAAGCTCAAGTCAAGAAGAAAAACTCAAGTCAAGTCATTTAGTGTTATTGTCAAACAAATAAAAATAAAAAAATAAAAAGTTATGATGAAAAAACCAACCAAATAACAATGAAAGTCGTAAAATAGATTGTAAGAAGTTAGATAGGGAAACTAGCTCTTATATATATATATATATATATATATATATATATATATATAAAATGAAGTATAATTACATTTTTACTTACTGTTTGATATGATTTATTTTACTTATAATATTAATGTTTTTATTATTTATTTTATTTATATTATTTTAATGTTTATTTAATTACTTATATGGTTTAATAATTATATTTAATGATAATTATTTAGATGTCTAGTTTAATTTTATAATTAAATATTCATAATGTTTGATGAATATTTGAAGTTGATTTAAATTGGGAATCTAGTTAACACTTGTCAAGTAATATTTTAAATATGAGAATCAAAAATGTGAGCCTATAGAGGGGTCGTGACATTTTAGCTTGGAGTCTACATAAACATGATGCTACATTAGCATGCTTTTCTATTTAGGTGTCTAAAATGTTTTTTTAGAAAATAACACCTATAGTTATGCACTAAGTCATATTTATAGATATTACATAATTAATTATTTTTAAAGATATACTCAAAACAAATATTGATCTAAGTTTTTTTTGAAATGACTATATGACATCAAAAGAATCTCACAAGACTATTTATATATTTAATAATTAAATTAAAAATCATTACACAATTATAATTATAATTTTAATTTAAACATTAAATAACTTTCTTGATAACTCTAAAATAATTGTAACCACTATAGATTTAAAAAAAATAAAATGTACAAGTCAAGTCAAGAAAATAAAGATAGGGAAAATAAAAACACAAGTCAAGTTATTTAATGTCGGTAGGAAGGCGGACAGGGGAAATTTCTTCTGAAGTTAATGTGGAATTTTTCTTACTTCATTGGAAAAAATCATGTGGAATTTTTCCATTGACTGATTTTTCTAACATGTTTGGATATTTTTCGAAAAATAGAAGTCAATTTTGTATGCTTATGAATGCGCACATCATCTTGTCTGGAAATATTTCTATTCAAATGAACTTTCAAATTTGTACGCTCTTGAAATTTCGAAGGAATTTCTTAGGTTGAATCAATTCATTTAATTCATTTTCCATCCGTATAAATTTAGTAAAACATCTTATACAGAGTATATTCGATTTCTAACCCTTTATTAAAATATATTAATTGTTTCAAACAGAGGAGTTTCGCTGGCGGAATTTCGAGTAATTTGCAGACACCGATTTCGTGGGACAAATGCAACTATAAATGAGCTTTTTATTTCCATTGTTTTCACAGAGAGAAGAGAGAAGTGTTGCGCAAATTGCAATGAAGATGGTGATGATGATGATGTGGGTTTTAGCAGTGATGATGTCATGCTCTTCTGCATGTTTTACAGAGGAGAGAAATTCTCTGTTGGATTTCAAGGAGGGATTAAACTTGACTTCCTCTCATTCCACGCTGCAGTCATGGAAGGGATTAAACTGCTGCGCGTGGGAAGGAGTCTCCTGCCACCCAATCACTGCCCATGTCGTTTCCCTCGACCTCAGCCCCGAATCCCTCAATGCCTCCTGGTGGATTCATGATTACACATGGCCATTCATGTCGTGGAGGGAAATGCGTTGGGGAGTATTCCATCTGCAGCATCTCGAGCACTTGGACCTCAGTTACAATGCCTTCTTCCCTCCTCTTGCCATCCCTTCACAATTACACAGGCTCAGCAAATTGAGGTATTTAAACCTGGATGACTCTAACTTTATTGGTCAGATTCCAAAAGAAATTGGTAACATGTCCAGGTTAACATATCTTGATTTGTTTCATAATTCTTTGAATGGCAGCATTCCAACATCTTTGGGTAAGTTGTCAAACCTCACACATCTTGACATGAGTGGAAACTCTTTGAGTGGCACTATCCCAACATCTTTGGGTAAGTTGTCAAACCTCATAGAACTTGACATGAGTGAAAACTCTTTGAGTGGTCAGATTCCAAAAGAGATTGGTAACATGTCCAGGTTAACATATCTTTATCTGTCTAATAATTTTTTGAATGGCAGCATTCCAATATCTTTAGGTAGGTTGTCAAAGCTTAAAGATCTTGACATGGAAGAAAACTCTTTGAGTGGCACCATCCCAACATCTTTGGGAAAGTTGTCAAACCTCACATATCTTTTCTTAGATTCTAACTCTTTGAGTGGTACCATCCCAACATCTTTGGGTAAGTTGTCAAACCTCATAGAACTTAACCTAGATTCTAACTCTTTGAGTGGCACCATCCCAACATCTTTGGAAAACCTCACCAAACTCACATCTCTTCGTCTTAGCAGCAACAAACTAAATGGCACCTACACACTTTCTTTCTTGGATCAATTTCTCAGAATTCAAGGAGTGGACCTTTCAAGGAATATGTTGACTATAAAAGTTAATGCAACTTACATTCCCAATTTTCAACTTGACACCTTAGGTTTGGGGTCTTGTAATATAGTTGGAGATTTTCCATCATTCATTTCAACTCAATATTCTTTAAGCTACCTAGACTTGTCTCAAAACTCTCTTAGTGGAAATATTCCTAATTGGCTATGGGATTTTAGGTATCTTTATCATCTCAACCTCTCTTCTAACCAGTTTGTAGGTAATGTACCTTCCAAGCTCCTTGGATTTGAACACAGTTCCCAAAGTGGCACAACTATTGATTTGCATGATAATAAATTGCAAGGAAATATCCCCATTCCCCTACAAAATGTGGAGTTCTTGGATCTTTCTGAGAATCTATTTGATGGAACTATTCCAATAGAATTTGGCAAACATGGACAAGCTCTCAGATTTCTATCACTAGCCAAAAACAATCTTAGTGGTGTCATTCCAAATTCTATTTCTGAATCAAGTAATTTGGAAGTTTTAGACTTGTCATATAATAGGCTTAGTGGTAAGATTCCCTCTTGTTTAAACAATTGCTCTTGGTTGTCCATGTTAAATCTAGAAAAGAATGATCTCAAGGGCACAATTCCAAATATATTTGAGAAAATGTATTCTCTAGAAATGTTGAAACTGGGTCTCAACGGGCTGAAAGGGAATATCCCACCATCCCTTGCAAATTGCAGTTCTCTAGAAATCCTAGATATAAGGAATAACAATATTCACGGGAGCATTTCTAGTTGGATTGGAAGTTTGCAAAGTCTTCGCATCTTGGTACTCAAATCAAACAATTTTATTGGAAAGATGCCATCAGAACTTTCAAACATGAGAAATCTTCAGATCTTGGATGCGTCAAGCAACAAAATTTCAGGCAATATTCCAAGTGGCTTTATGAACTTTAGTGCAATGGCTAATGAG
The DNA here is from genome assembly GCA_027943335.1 of Chamaecyparis obtusa. Lineage (NCBI taxonomy): Eukaryota > Viridiplantae > Streptophyta > Pinopsida > Cupressales > Cupressaceae > Chamaecyparis > Chamaecyparis obtusa. Next base: position 461,829 of record BSBK01003002.1, read on the forward strand.
ACAGATAACAGAGAAGCTCTTGAAGTGAATTCTGATGGTGTGGTCTATATAGATCACATCATCATTAGAAACAAAGGACAAGATATGGATTTTGTGAGAAATTTGAGATTGGTAAAATGTCTTGATTTATCAGACAACAATTTATCAGGTGAAATACCTTGGGATATTGAATCTCTCAGAGGATTGATAATCTTAAATGTTTCAGGAAATTATCTGAATGGCGAGATTCCGAAATCCCTAGGAAAAATGGTGCAACTACAATCACTTGATCTTTCCAAAAATGAACTGTCTGGGATGTTTCCTTTTGAGCTACAAAATCTCACATATTTGAGCTACTTTAACGTGTCTTGCAATCAGCTATCAGGAACACTACCACAAGGAGGACAAATGATGACATTTGATTCCTCATCATTCTCCAACAATTCAGATTTGTGTGGCCTACAAATCAATGTGTCATGCTTTGGAAGTCATCTTGTTTCTCCTAGTGAACACGAAAAGAATAAAGAAGTTTTGGAGGAGGATATATGGCGGGACGTTGGAATAGGAATGGGCTTAGTATTGGGATTTTCAATTCTGATTTGGGTGTTGTGGTTGAGCCAATCTTGGAGTGCAAAATGCTTCATAATTATGGATGATATTATTGACTCTGTTTTCCAAGCATGTAGGAAGGTTTCCTGATCTTCATTTCCTGTACAGCTGTACAATCAACCTACCATATATGCCAATTGTAATTGTAAGTTTAATTTACAAAACTCCCTTTTGTTAATGATTTTGTAGTAATTAATAATAAAAAAATATTGTTATTGATTTTGTAGAATAGCTTAAAACTAATATGTACAAATCTCATGAAGTCAATCTTTACTTGTCCTCTGGCCAGGTTTCAGTTGCAGGTCAGTTTGGCTGTTGAATAACACTCCCAAGGGGTGCACATTTTGGCCCTCAATAAATGCAGCTTAGTCTTGCTGAAAGTAAAGAAGTACCAAAATAGAATTTTTTTTGTATAAATTCTATCATTACTAGCTCTGTCATGTTGGTGATTTCAGAGTTAGAGAGGTACAAACTCAACTTGCCAAAAAAAAACTATTTTCTAGGAAAACTTTAGTCAATATACATGTTGCTTCGATTTTGATTTTGCGTTGTGTTTTCTCCTTTCCCATATTTATTCCAGATAGAAAATGACAGCAATCTTCTTATTGATTTCTAAAATTTCAGCAAACAAGAGCATATAAAAAATTATCACAACTTTATTGTGAAATGTCAAACCTCTGATAAACAATTTTTTATTAGTTCTGACCTGTCCTGCTCACCCATAATCAAAATCTCTCCTTAAAGTTTGAATATCTTTTATGTTATCAAAGTCAGCTTGTATCTAAACCACTATAGAAACACTCTTTGCAGGTCAATTGGTTCAGTGGAATGGATAGAATATTCAGTTGTAGTTTTATACTAGTTATAGGATGCTGGATGAATTCTTCATATGCTCTGGAGACTCTGGTGTTGGTATTTCATGGATCTCTATAACTCAGCCAGAGGTTTGTTTCATAAAGTGGATATGTTCTATCTCGCCTCCTCCTAAATTACTCCTGACTGTTGAACATTGATATGCATTTGGTGTACAGGTTTATAATTCAGGTATATAGCTCAACTAGAGTTTGGGGCAATCATGTATTTGTATACAGCACCCTGATCCCATAGCCGCTCTTCAAGATACAGCTATGGATGTTGTTACTAACAGAGAATTTTTGTATGGATGTGCACCCATAGGTATTTTTTTTACATTCATCTCAATGTTTATATGTTGAACACAGTCTGATTTTTAATGCTTTTATACTATTAGAATTATGCAGTCCTAATTCAGAGTTTTATAAACCAGCAGACCCGTTGTTAGAGCCAAACCAAGAGGTACTCTGAGAGATTTCATATTAATGTGTCTTGGATTCAATCAGTGGGGCAAGGAAATACTTTTCTGCTTTACACTAGTCATCTGAATGGTGCAGCATTCTTGTCTGACAAACTGGACTTCAGAACATTTGGATCAGTGTTCCTGTCATCATTGAGCCAGGGGAGCAGAGAAGTTGCAGTAAACTGCAGAGAAATCTTATCTTTCATATTCATTGCCTTCCTTAACCTTCTCAAATCAGGGAAGAAAGTTGCAACCTGGTAAACCATGGAGGAAAGAACAGTAAGCTAAAGAGAACTCAATCTTTCACGCTTATTCAATGTTTTTGGAATTCATGTAGAATTTGGTTTCTTTATATTATAACAGTTTCATATTTTGTTTACTTTAATGCTCCTTATGTCTTTCATTTTTAGTTCCTTTGACTTCATGTATTACATCATTTCAACTCTGAGTTATGTGAGATTTTCATCGTTATTTTATTCAGGGCAACAACACCAATGATCAGTTGTACATGGAAGATTTCTCATCTTTTCCTTTCTAAGAAATGATAGGGACAATGCCACTGCCATTAATTACAAAAGTTCAGACTGATATGCTTATGTTGTGACTCTTTCATCATTTGTTATTCAAGCGCCCTGTTGTGGCCTTCTGTCTGTCTAAAATCAGGCAAGACCAAACTGCAAAGTTGACTATATATTGTAAATGTCTAAAATCGGGCAAGAGAAGAAGAGAATGCATCACCAATTTTATTTGAGCAGCAGCTAAGCAATTTTGAATCCCCGGTTGACTTTTGTATTTTACAAGGGACTTGTTTCACCATTCCCATTTCTCAAATGAAATCAGAATGAATTTGTGTTCTATGAAGTTTTCCCTCTTAAAAGGAAGATGTCTCTTTAAAAGGAAGATGTCTATATACTTTTCTCTTGTCTGAGAAAATAAACAGAATTTGCAATGCAGAGAACTAAATGGATTATAATGGTCTTCTTCTTTCTTTTTTCTTTTTTATAAAAAGAACGGTGTTTTCTTTGAATATCATTTACAAACTAACCATTTGATGCAATATGATTTCTTAAATATTTTTTATAGAGCAAATACTTAATCTAGATTTGTTTCATAATTTTCTTAGTGGAAATATTCTGAATTGGCTATAGGATTTAATGTATCTTTATCATCTCAACCTCTCTTGTAACCAGTTTGTAGGTAATTTATCCTTCAAGCTGCTTGGTTTTGAACACAATTACTAAAGAGGCACAATTATTGATTTGCATAATAATAAGTAACAAGGAAATATCCCCGTTCCCCTACAAAATGTGGAGTTCTTGGATCTCTTAGAAAATATATTTGATGGATCTATTCCAATAGAAATTGGCAAACATGGACAAGCTCTTAGATTTCTATCATTGGTCAAAAACAATATTAGTAGTGTCATTCCACATTCTATTTGAGAGTCAAGTTATTTGGAAGTTTTAGACGTGTCAAGTAATAGACTTAGTGGTAAGATTCCTTCTAGTTTAAACAATTGCTCTGAGTTGTCCATGTTAAATCTAGAAAAGAATGATCTCAAGGGCACAATTCCAAATATATTTTAGAAAATGCCTTTTTAGAAACATTAAAACTAGGTCTTGACGGGCTTAAAGGGAACATCCCACCATCCCTTGCAAATTTTAATCTCTAGAACTTCTAGATTTGAGGAAAAACAATATTCATAGGAGCATTTCTAGTTGGATTGAAAGCTTGCAAAGTCTTCACATCCTAGTACTAAAATCAAATAAATTTGTTGGAAAGATGATTTGTTGGAATTATCAAACTTGAAAAAACTTCAGATCTTCCATTTGTCAAGCAACAAAATTTTAAGGACTATTCCAAGTAGCTTTATGATTTTGAGTGTAATGGACAATCAGATAGAAAACAAAGAAGCTAGATACTGATTTTTCTAGTGTGATATACATATCACATCATCAGTAGAAGCAGAGCACAAGATATGAATTTTGTGAGAAATTTGAGATTGGTAAAATGTCTTGATTTATTAGATAAAAAATTATTAGGTGAAATACATTGGGATATTGAAACTCTCAAATGATTGATATTTCTAATGTTTCACAAAATCATTTTAATGGTGAGATCCCAAAATCTTTGGGAATCATGGTGTAATTACAATCACTTGATCTTTCCACAAATGAATTGTTTGGGATGTTTCCTTTTGAACAACAAAATCTCACATATTTTAGCTACTTTGATGTGTCCTACAATCACCTATCAGAAACAATACCACAAAGAAGACAAATGATGACATTTAATTCCTCAACATTCTTCAATAATTCAGATTTGTGTAGCCTACAAATTAATGTGTCATGCTTTGGAAGTCATGTTGCTTCTCCCAATGAACATGAAAAGTATAAAGTTATGGAAGAAATGGACTTTGCATTGGGGTTTTTAATTCTGATTTGGGTGTTGTGGTTGAGCAAATCTTCGAATGCAAAATGCTTCAAAGTTATGCATGACATTATTGACTCTCTTTTAAAACATAGCAGAGAGGTTTTCTAATCCTCATCTCCTCGTATACAGCTGTATAATCAACCTACCATATATGCCAATTGTAGCTTTAAGTTTAATTTGTAAAACTCTTTTTTGTTAATAATTTTTTAGTGATTAATAAAAATATGTTGTTGATGATATTTGTAGAATAGTTTAAAACTAATTTCTACAAATCTCATGAAGTTAATCATTATCTGTCTCAGAGAAGCTGTAGTGTACCGAAGACAAATCTTATCTTTCACATTCAGTGGCTTCCTTAACCATAAAAGAAAGTTGCAACTTGCTAAACCATGGGAGAAAGAACAGTAAGCTAACGAGAACTCAGTCTTTCAAGCTTATTCAATGTTTTTGGATTTTTATGTAGAATTTGATTTCTTTTGCTGCTTTCATTATTCATATTTAATGCTGAGTTTTATGTGATTTTCATACCTCAGATTGTGAAGCTCATGTTGTACATGGAAGATTTCTAGTCTTTTCCTCTTCAAGAGATGAATAGGGTAGATTCCCCTGCTCCTTGAAATGATAGAAACTCACATTATTAAGCTCATGTTGTGACTCTTGCATCATTTATCACTCGAGTTCTCTGTTGTGGCTTTCTGTCTGTCTGTCTAAAATAAGCCAAGAGCAGAACAAATTGCAACGCTAATTTCATTTGATCAGCAGCTACGCGAGTATAAATTTCTGGTGGGATATCTTACTATTTTTTGTATTTTACAAATGGATTGTTTTACCATTTCCATTTGTTAAATGAGATCAGAATGAATTTGTATTCTCTGAAGTTTCCTTTTATAAAAGTAAGATTTCTCTAATTTTTTTTGGTTTGAGAAAATAAACAGAAGTTGCGTTCCAGAGACTAATATGGGCTATCATTAGTTTTTTGCGCTCCACACTGATACAATTTGCAAACTAACCACTGAAATTGTAGGTTATATGAGAATTTCTTTTTTGGTTAATAATTATGTTTTTCATTTAATTCTGTTTAGATTTTTAATTTCTCATTATTTTTTGATGAATAGTGCCTTTTCTATTAATTGAATATAAAAGTTACATATTCACAAAAAAGGGGCCGGGGGACATAAAAATCACCCTGCAAGAGTTCACATAGCAGAAGTCGGGTCTAACAACAAAAACTAGAAACTATTCATAAAAAAAAAACATAAAACCATCATGCTGCGAGAGTAGTGCCAGTAGATGGAGGAGGATCTCTATCATCAGAACCCCAAACATCATTGGGATTGACAGGAGGGTCGGGACTCAACCAACCATCATCTTCAACATCTTTTTCCTTCTCTTTCGCCCGAGGCAAAGAAATAGCCAAAACCAGGCGGGGGAACTTGGAGGAGATGGTCAGAGGCCAATCAGAGCCATGACAAGCAACATGACAGGACTGAGCCGGAGCTGGAAACCACCCAGAGGGACGGCAAGGTGGAGAAGTTGAGCGGTGCTGCCAACCATCATTGCCACCTCTAGGAAAGTGGTGGCGGGGAGCCTGCAACTGTGGAGTACGAGAGCAGCAGGCCAAAGAGCTGCACCCATGGCAACGCCCCTTGGGCAGGGTACCTTCTGCAGAAACTGAATCAAGAGGAACCTGAGCAACCGTGCATGGAGCATTGCTCCAATGATTGAGCAACTCCTGAAGGTGAGTCACCTCTAGAGCCACTTTATTAGCTTGCACCTAAAGTTGCATCATTGCATTATTACATATGCAAGCTTTATTATAAAAAGCAACATTAATATAAAGAAAGCTGTGAGAAAAGAGAACAACATTCATATCTTTCCACAAAGTGAACAAAATCTCCATCTTGCAAGTATGCCAAATTTGGGTAAACTTGGAGGGAAGCTTCATAGAATCTCCCAGAACAATCATATGCCAAGAGAAAGGCTCAGGCCTGAAAGGTTTGAAAAATTCATGAATCCACTACCAATACTGTCGAGCTCTCTTACAGAACCAGAAGATGTACAAAAAGGTTTCAGGGTGACCACAAAATGGACATCGAGGGTCATGAACACCCAGGCGTTTGAGCCTAGGACCCACAGGAAGCCCTTGGAAGAGTAAACACCAAGCAAAGAGAGCCATCTTGGGCTCTGTAATGGCAGACCAAATGGTCTAGAAATGAGAGCTCCAGTGGTACGTGGAAGAATGCAAATGTCATCTCTGATTGAGAATGTCCACCATGGGAAGATGGGGAGACGGCCACTAGTAGCCCAACTTTGGCTTGTAATTGTTGAAAGGAGTGGCGGGATACCACTTCTAATCCTTCCACCAAGGTCGAATAGACTGAACACTAAGCTTATGAAGCAAATGATCAGGAATGACAGAAACCAATAGATCAAAAGTTTGACGCTCTGGGTGTGCCAGGCGATATTGAACCTGAATGTCATCCCAAGAGCGGAGGTTCATAGTCATCCTGGAGAAGAGGTCCTTAGGAGTCTAGATGCCACGTTTGAAAAAACGTAGAGCACTGGCTCCTCGAGTCTTAGCTAGAGGAATACCTTGAATGGAAAATAACGGAGACCACCAGAGGTTCTGCTGATTAAAAGAAACACCATTGTGAAAGCCATCACCATCCCACCGAAGCCAAGACTTAATTGTTTCCCAGGCTTTCCATATGCTCTTAATGATGAAGGTGCCCTGAATCTGAACAGGCTCCCTCATAATAAGAAGAGTCTGAAGGCCAATTCCCTTCCAAGAAGGCCTTTGGACAAGGTATCCTGAAGAAATACAATGCCTAACAAGGATTTTCCAGGCCTCATCGCCAGTGAGAGCATGAATAATCCACTTGGCACAAAGAGCATGCCCTTGTTTCTAAGTGGCAAGAAGACCAAGGCCACCAGAATCCCTGGGGAGACAAAAATGCTCCCAAGCAACTCTGTGAAACCCATGACCATCAGCTCCTAAAGCCTAGAGGAAGTCCCTGAGAAGGCGCTCTAGCTTTAGAGGGAGCCTAGCAAGAAGAATAGTAAACATGGGTAGGAGCCAGAACCTTAGAACAAATCTGAAATTTCCCCGCAAGAGACATGGGTTTAGAGATCCAATACTGAAGCTTCTTCTTAATCTTAGCAATCACAACATTCCATAAATCCATAGGGGAGCCATGAAAGGCCAAGAGAATGCCTAGGAAGTGGCAAACTTCCCCATGTTGAACCCATTTCTAATCAAACTTAGCAAGCCAAGAAGGGGCAGGCAGGAAAGATTGTCTGTAGCAAAGGGTCTTGTGCCATTGAATAACAGACCCAGAGGCCTAACAAAAAGTATCCAAGCATTGTAAGGCATTAGAAATATTATCCTCATCCTCAAGGAGAGTGAGAAAGGAGTCATCAACAAAGTGACCATTAACAAGCTGAGAAGGAGAATCAGGAAGAGAAATGCCATGAACTAATCCAGAGGAGATAGAATTGGCAAGATGGTACCCAAAGCCTTTAGCAGCAAGCACATATAATGCAGGGGCTAGGGGGTAACCCTGGAAAATGGATCTCAAAAGTCCAAAGGTGTCAGACTGGGTTCCATTGATAGTAATGCAAGTAGAGGCATCACCAAAAAACATTTCAACAGACTGCAAAAAATTGGTACCAAATCCAATGGCTTCCAGCATAGCAAGAATGAAAGGCCATTCAATGTGATCATAAGCTTTGGAAAAATCAATTTTAAGAAACAACATAGGCTATTTGGATTGATGGGCCCATTCCATCCCTTCCCAGACAACAATAATATTGTCAAGGATATATCTGGACTTGATGAAACCAGTTGCTCAAAGCAGACAATCAGCGAAAGGAGATGTCTGATTTTGAGAGCTAAAGCCTTAGCAATGATCTTGTATGAGACATTCAACAAAGTGATGGGCCTCCAATTGCAAATATCTTCAGGGTCGCTAGCTTTAGGTATGAACTTAATATTCCCTTTATTTATGATAGCACCCAAACTTTTATTATGGTAGGCCACTAGATAAACTTTATGCAGGTCAGGACCTATAGCATCCACTACAACATTTGGGGTCGAATTTCGATGAAAATTTGTGACGCCACTACAATTTGTGTTTATTTCTTGTGTTGTTTTTGCAAGTGCCCCCGATGGTGTCGTAATAGAAACGATATCGTCGTAATTGCGACACTCATTTGGTTATAAACAAGAAAAAGAAAAAGAAAGTGTCATTTGTAATTTGTGAATTCGAAGAGCTACCGCGAAGACGACACTGCACTTTTGCGTGGTGAGAAGAGGGCATTTGAGTTTGGCGTGCGCGAAGAGGCCAACACCATGTGGGAAGAGGGCACTGGCACTTGAGGTAGACATTTGAGTTTTGTCTTCTCATTAAATCAATTTTAGTGGCATTGTTTACATCTTAGCATTGTTAATAGTGGCATTGTTTACATCTCAATGTTTGGAATCCTCGATGGCCTACGAGCTTTGAGAGCTAGGGCATCGTTGCTATTACCTTCAAGGCATTGTGTGAAGTGTTTGATCTCTCTTTATTTGTTTTGTTATTGATATTCACTATGTATGTACTCCCCGTTTATGATCATTTCACAAGGAAATGTCTTGATGGCTTGCGGGCTGCAAGCTAGGGCATGATACATTGTTCAGGAGCACACTGTTTAATACGTGCATTGTTTACATCTTTTCATTTGGAATGCTTGATGACCTGTGAGCTTTGAGAGCTAGGACATCATTGCTATTACCTTCAAGGCATTGTGTGAAGTGTTTGATCTCTCTTTGTTTGTTTTTCTATTGATATTCACTATGTGCGTACTCCCCGTTTATGATCATTTCACAAGGAAATGTCTTGATGGCTCGTGGGCTGCAAGCTAGGGCATGATACATTGTTCATGAGCTCACTATTTAATATTGGCATTGTTTACATCTTTTCATTTGGAATTCTTGATGACCTGCGAGCTTTGAGAGCTAGGGCATCGTTTCTAGTACCTTCAAGGCATTGTGTGAAGTGTTTGATCTCTCTTTATTTATTTTGGTGTTGATATTCACTATGTGGTACTCCCCGTTTATGATCATTTCATGAGGAAATGTCTTGATGGCTCGCGGGCTGCAAGCTAGGGCATCATACATTGTTCATGAGCTCACTGTTTAATACTGGAATTGTTCATGAGCTCACTGTTTAATATCTAGCCAGACCATGTAAATGGTACCAGGCCAACCCAATCAGCCCAATAAAATGTGTCATGTTTATCTTTGTCAAATACACTTGTTCACCATTTTGTTTTTGTTCTTCACACAAATATTGCATCAAAAGTAATTGTAAACAATGATTCAAAGAAAAAAGAAACAACTACAATAGATTAGACCCCAAAAGTATACAGTCAACTACAATAGCTCATTGTCTCAATGAAATAAATAGTGTATAAAATAATATATGGTGCACAACAACAGAAAGTATGCAATGACAACAATAACATTGCATGATAAAATTCAATAATCTTAGTTTTTATTCAAATCTATTCGAAACTCCTATCAGCTCATTGTCAATAGTTAAACTAACCTATGACTTCAAAGGAGGAATTATGAAATATAGTTGTAGGTAGTTATCTCTTCTATAATGATGGAGGAGTCAAAGGTAATGACCAATATAAAAAATAGAGCACTGACCAATCAAATAGAGACAGGAGGTGCTCAAACAGTGAGCTCATAAAACAATATATTTAATCTTAATAAAATCTTATAAAACAACATAAATTGTGTGAAGTGTTTGATCTCTCTTTATTTGTTTTGGTGTTGATATTTAGTATGTGGTACACCCTGTTTATGATCATTTCATCAAAAAATATCTTGATAGCTCGCAGGCTGCAAGCCAGGGCATCATACATTATTCATGAGCTCACTGTTTAATACTGATATTGTTTACATCTTTTCATTTGGAATACTTGATGACCCGCGAGCTTTGAGAGCTAGGGCATCGTTTCTATTACCTTCAAGGCATTGTGTGAAGTGTTTGATCTTTCTTTATTTGTTTTGTTGTTGATATTCACTATGTGGTACTCCCCATTTATGATCATTTCATGAAGAAATATCTTGATGGCTTGCAGGCTGCAAGCTAAGGCATCATGCATTGTATATGAGCTCGCTATTTGAGCACCTCATGTCCCTATTTGATTGACTGGTAATCAAACAGTGAGCTCATAAACAATGCATGATGCCTGAGCTCAAATTCAAAATAGTAAGTGTATTATTTTATTAAGACTAAATATATTATTTTATTAAGATTTTATTAACACAAAGTATTTTGGGTTAGTTTTATGTTGTTTTATAAGATTTTATTAAGACTAAATATATGATGTAAACTCATAATTATACTTGATATATATAATGATGGAGGAGTGAAAGGTAATGATCAATGAGGTTGCCGCTATTAGATCATACATTAACACTCTTACTATTTTGAATTTGAGCTTAGGCATCATGCAATGTTATTGTTGTCATTGCATGCTTGCTGTTGTTGTGCACCATATATTTTTTTATACACTGTTTATTTCATTGAGATTGTGAGCTTGGTTTTTCTTTCAGAAGTGTATGACTTGACTATGCACATGCATAATTGTAGATGAGGATCAGTAATAGGATGTCATTCATTGCTTAGATATTTTTTATCTAACCCCCATCTTTCTTTTCTTTGCAGGTTCTGGATCACACAGGGGCACACTAGATTCATACCCGGGTAAAAAATTCATCACTTCAGGCAATGTCTAGAACGCTTATTATTTATGTTCATCCTCTTATGTATGCCTGTAGTCTTGCATTTTCTTCTGAAAGTTATTTTCCTTGTATAATACATACAAGTTATTTTTCATATATATACATGTAATCTTTAGATGCAAAAATTTATTTTCCTTTACATATATTTTTGCATAAAATGAACACAAATTAAACAAGATCATCTAATAATGCAAACTAGGATACTTGATGTTACATAGACCTTGCTATAACTTTGTCCTAGGCCCTCCTAGAATCAAAGAGGCTAATCTCCTAGCCTTAAGGGTGCTATCTCAGTCCCCTTCTAAGAAGTTTCAAAATCCTCCTTTCTCCATTCAGTCCATGACACCAAGAATATGATAAAGTTCATTGTTCTAGGAACCTCTCTATCCCTTTTAAAAAAATTTGTCTGTTGTCTGGCCTAAAAAGGCTACTAGGTTTAGTAGGCCTAGTTGACCCTTTTCTGCTAATAAATCCAAACTTCTCTGAGAAAAGCATCCAACTAATTATGGATTCGAATACCCTTTTGGGAGGGCTTTAAGATTCTATCAGTCTCCTTTTCCCATACTGTCCGTACAGGGCATGCTGAAAAATGGGGCTATAAATGAGGGTTTGGTAGCTCACTATCTGTAACCGTGAGGGTTTAGTATTTTCCCTTGTATCCACAATCCCCTGAGCTCTCTTTGCATTGGAGATGCTTGATCATGCATTTGACCTCCCCTCCACATCATTTGATTGAGGCTTTGAATGCCCTCAATCACTCCATCTGCTCTGCAACAGCACACTGACCCCTAACCAAACACTGATAGCTTGCCTAGGGCATTAGTTTATAGATACATCTTGAACTTTCTAGGGCCCCTCCTTTGGACAACACATATTACAGGGAGTCTAGACACAAATCCCATAGACCCGTATAGATTGTATGGTGGGAGAGTGCTCTAGCACTCCATTATTCAAAGCTTTGTTAGTAGTAACCCGAGACAGGCCAAAATAAAGAAAACTATGAAGACTAACTCAAAATTGAAATGAAATGCTAAATAACTATCCTAGGAATTGAAAAATATTAACAACCATCACATGCAAACATTATAGTCGGATATTCAATCCATTTCTTATCTCTGTCAACACAAAAATTTATATCTCTGTCAAAGGTAAACTAGTTACACAGTCTAACTACAACCAAAAGTTTTCTCTCTGTATTTCACTCTTCCCTATGCCTCGAATTATATTTTTCAAAGCTTAAATAGCTCCCTCCTTGGTGTTAGGGCACATGGATCGGGCTAGCTATCTCTTGAGCCGGTTACATGCTTTTCCAAGAAAAACTGTTATGACAACTTTCAAAGTTGTTAACCAACTTTTGGTGGATAGACAAACCACCTACACACACCTCAAAAGAACTCAATCCTTGATTGAGTAAGGGTCATAAAGGCCATTTTCAAACCTCTAAAACATTAAAGAGGCCATTTATTCAACTTTAAAGCACTGTCCTATGATAGACAACCTAGCAAAGTTGGCTAAGACTACTGTAACCAGGCTCCAAAAGACACACCAAGGACTCAAAAGAACAAAGAAGAACAAACACTAGCTAGCACACCTAGAGAGACCAAATAGGCTTCTCCCTAACCTAGTGGCTTGGATAAGGCCACTACAAGCCAAAATTTAGGAACACTAGGTACCAAACAACCCTACCTAGGTGCCCTCACCAGTATTGTAATCCTTTTGAATCTTAGGATGACATCTCAATTGGAAAAGGCAAACCAAAACCTTTCATAGAACAATGACAACCAAGGCATGTGGGTGATCTTATGGGTGCTCTCCTATTATTGGATTAGTATCAAGAGTTTTCCCACCAATACAAGCATAAATAACACATTGAACATAATCTACGAACACTCCATGGTATGAAGTCTCGCTGAAGCTTAAAATATCTAACTCCTCATGTTATTGTCAAAATTAAATTTAAATATTTCTCAAAACATTTATTCTTGTAGAATTAAGATATTCTTATCTCAATAAATAAAACAATCTTGCATAATAGCTTTTGAATCACATTAACACACACCCATGTTCTGTAGCATAGTTCATTTTAGAAGTGTATGGCTTGACTATGCACATGCATAATTGTATATGAGGATTAGAAATAGGGTGTCAAGCATTGCTTAGATCATTTGGATCTAATTAACCCCATTTTTTCCTTTCTTGTAGGTTTTGGATCATGCAAGAGCATACTGGATTGAACCCCCCTCAACACTTTATTACATCAGGCAATGTCTGGTACCTTCATTATTTATATTCATCCACTTATGTATGTTTGCATTCATTCATATTCTTTTGAAAGATGGCTATTAGCGACCATATATGATGATTCTTGATGTTTTTGGGTCATTTGATGAAAATATGTAAAAGTTTCTTAAAAGTTTATATTTTTATTTCAATTTTTAAAATCATAAAATGAATAAAATTTAAAGATAACAAATTAAGATAATCTTTGTCTTCACTTAAAAAAAATATATAAAGCTCATAAAGCATGGTAAAAGAGGGCCTTAACTATGGTAAAATGGGAAAGTTGCCACTTTGCACTACTCTTCATATGGCAACTGCTAAGGAATTATGTTATTAAATTTTAAGGCATGAAATTTCATACTTTTTGACATCATACTTTTTTCTCCTTAGCACTGAGTTTACAATGTGGGGGAGTCGAAGAAAATATATGTACAGTTATAAAATTTCATGTCTTGAAATTTGGCATGAAATTTTATAACATAGTTCCTTAGCATTTGATATTTATATGACAGCCATGACTTGAGGTAGGCATTTGAACTTTGTCTTCTCATTAACTCAATTTTATTTTGATGGCATTTGGTGATTTAATGGAAAAATATGAATGTTAATACTGGCATTGTTTACATCTTTGCATTTAGAATGCTCGATGACCTAGGAGTTTTGAGAGCTACGGCATCGTTGCTATTACCTTCAAGACATTGTGTGAAGTGTTTGATCTCTCTTTATTTGTTTTGTTGTTGATATTCACTATGTGGTACTCCTTGTTTATGATCATTTCATGAGGAAATATCTTGATGACTCGCAGGTTGCAAGCTAGGACATCATACATTGTTCATGAGCTCATTGTTTAATACTGGCATTGTTTACATCTTTTCATTTGGAATGCTCGATGACCCGTGAGCTTTGAGAGCTAGGGCATCATTTCTATTACCTTCAAGGCATTGTGTGAAGTGTTTGATCTCTCTTTATTTGAGTTTTTGTTGATATTCACTATGTGGTACTCCCTGTTTATGATCATTTCATGAGAAAATATCTTGATGGCTTGCGGGCTACAAGCTAGAGCATCATACATTGTTTATGAGCTCACTATTTAATACTCTCATTGTTTACATCTTTTCATTCGGAATGTTTAATTACTCACGAGCTTTTAGAGCTAGGGCATCATTGCTATTACCTTCAAGGCATTATGTGAAGTGTTTGATCTCTCTCTATTTGTTTTGCTGTTGATATTCACTATGTGGTACTCCCCGTTTATGATCATTTCATGAGGAAATGTCTTGATGGCTCGTGGGCTGCAAGCTAGGGCATCATACATTGTTCATGAGCTCATTGTTTAATACTGACATTGTTTACATCTTTTCATTTGGAAGGTAGGCATTCGAGCTTTGTCTTCTCATTAAATCAATTTCAATGACATTGTTTACATTTTAGCATTGTTCATAGTGGCATTGTTTACATCTTAGCATTTGGAATGCTCAATGACCCGCGAGCTTTGAGAGCTAGGGAATCGTTTCTATTACCTTCAAGGCAATGTGTGAAGTGTTTGAGGTCTCTTTATTTATTTTTTTGTTGATATTCACTATGTGATAGTCCCCGTTTATGATCATTTCATGAGGAAATGTCTTGATGGCTCGCGGGCTGCAAGCTAGGGCATCATACATTGTTCATGAGCTCACTGTTTAATACTGACATTATTCATGAGCTCACTGTTTAATATCTGGCATCATGCAAACATACATTAATATACTTACTATTTTGAATTTGAGCTCGGGCATCATGCAATGTTATTTTTGTCATTGCATGCTTGCTGCTGTTATGCACCATATATTATTTTATACACTGTTTATTTCATTGAGACCGCGAGCTTGGCATTTGTAATGTATTTTGTGTTATTGGATCAATGCTACCATGTTGTTGAGTCTATGTAAGACTTGCAAGGTTTTACCCCAAAATTTAGCAGTAATAAAATAGGGACATGAGTAATAAAATAATACACTTACTATTTTGAATTTGAGCTTAGGCATCATGCAATGTTATTATTGTCATTGCATGCTTGCTGCTGTTGTGCACCATAACAACAAAAAGAATGCAATGTTATGAAATTTTGGGATTAAATTGGTGAGTTTGTATACTTTCTCCATTTTAAACTAACCTATGACTTCAAAGGAGGAATTATGAAATATAGTTGTAGGTGGTTATCTCTTCTATAATGATGGAGGATTCAAAGGTAATGATTAATGAAGTTGCTGTTATTAGATCATACATATATTAATACACTTACTATTTTGAATTTGAGCTCGGACATCATATATTGTTTTATACACTGTTTATTTCATTGAGAATGTGAGTTTGGTATTTGTAATGTATTTCATGTTATTGGATTAATATTTCCTTTTATTAGATTAATAGAAAGAGTTTTCCCACCAATACAAGCGTAAATAATGCATTGAATGTAATCTACGAACACTGCATGGTATGAAGTCTCGCTAAAGCTTGAAATATATCACTCCTCATGTTATTGTCAAAATTAAATTCAAATATTTATTCTTGTAGAATTAAGATATCCTTATCTTAATAAATAAAATAATCTTGCATAATAGGTTTTGAATCAGATTAACACACACCCATGTTTTGTAGCATAGTTCATTTTAGAAGTGTATGGCTTGGCTATGCACATGCATAATTGTAGATGAGGATCAGTAGTAGCGTGCCAGGTATTTCTTAGATCTTTTAGATTTAACCCCATCTTTTCCTTCCTTGCAGGTTTTGGATCATACAAGAGCATACTGGATTGAACCCTGGGTCAACACTTCATTACTTCAGGCGATGTTTGGTACCTTCATTATTTATGTTCATCCACTTATGTATGTTTGCAATCATTCATATTCTTCTGAAAGTTGGCTATTAGTGACCATATAGGACCATTCTTGATGTTTTTGGGTCATTTGATGAAAAGATGTAAATAGGGACATCGGTAATAAAATTTGTTTTGTTGTGCATATACCTTCTCTGATCAACTCTGATATGCACAGGTGATGAACATTTATATTTTTCTAAGCAGTACTGTGAGCTTTCCTTCCAACACATGTACTATTGTGAAAATCATCACATGTCCATTTGTTGCAGGAAAGCTCATAGTACACATGTCTAGATGTCTGCATGTTTTTCACCTGTTCATATACCAAATGATGAATGCAATATTTATTGTAATGGAAAAGCATTAGAACTGTCTATATAGGACCTTCATTATTTATGTTCATCCACTTATGTATGTTTGCATTCATTTATATTCTTCTGAAAGTTGGCTATTAACGACCATATAGGACCATTCTTGATGTTTTTGGGTCATTTGATGAAAAAATCTAAATAGAGGCATCAGTAATAAGATAAGGATTGTTGTCATTGCATGCTTGCTGTTGTTGTGCACCATATATTATTTTATACACTGTTTATTTCATTGAGACTGTGACCTTGGTTCTTCTTTCAAAAGTGTATGGCTTGACTATGCACATGCATAATTGTAGATGAGGATCAGTAATAGGATGTCATTCATTGCTTATATATTTTTTTATCTAACCCCCATCTCTCTTTTCTTTGCAAGTTCTGGATCACATAGGGGCGCACTAGATTCATACGCGGGTCAAACATTCATCACTTCAGGCAATGTCTGGCACCCTTATTATTTATGTTCATCCACTTATGGATGCCTATACTCTTGCATTTTCTTCTAAAATTTATTTTCCTTCTATAGTATATACAAGTTATTTTTCATATATATGTACATGTAATCTTTAGATGTAAAAATTTATTTTCCTTTACATGTATCTTTGCATGAAATGAACACAAATTAAACAAGATCATCTAATAATGCAAACTAGGGTACTATAGTCACTCATCTAGTAATGATTTCCCCAAACCATTACTAAGGATTGAACATAAGTCTAAGTCCCCAAATCTATTGTTCTATGTGTATAAAACAATATATGGTGCACAACAGCAGCAAGCATGCAATGATAGCAATAACATTGCATGATGCTCGAGCTCAAATTCAAAATAGAAAGTGTATTAATGTATGATCTAATAGCAGAAACCTCATTAATTACTAAGCCAAATAGGTTTTCTGATTTGAAAGACTTAGCAGCCTCCAGGGTCATTTTCTTTTTTGTTGCATTAACAGGACGTCTGCTAGAAACATTATGACTGCGTATCCCTTTTTTCATCTCTTCAATTTTTATTTTCATAGATTTCACCATCTGACGTTCCTTTTCGGTAAGAGATGACTATGAAAAAGATATTTCTATTTTTCATTCTGAGAAGATCTAGAGTGATTTTGAGTCACAGAGGAAATGCCCTGATCCTTCCACAAGTGCTATTCTGATGAGTTCTAATCACTTGACGAAGATAAAATTATCTATTGAGTTGAAAATAAAATCAACAAAAGATGCTGAAAATGAAGTGAAAAAACCTAAGGTTTCTTCTCAATATAAGTAAAGTCCTTTCCCTCAATGAAATATTGAAGTCTTTCCAAACTCGTTTCTCCCAAATTATGGGAAATTGTGAACTTACCATTTGAATAACCACAAGCATTTATTTGTATGCAGGCCATTCTTCCGAGAGTCATGAACATTTCCATCCATCTCTTACCGAAAATGAATGTCAGATGGTGAAATCTACAAAAAAAATAATTGAAGAGATAAGCAGAGGGATGCGCAATCATAAATGTAGATATCACAATAGCTGCGAAACATAATGTAGATATCCAAAAAATTATGACCATGATGCCTACATTTATGTTTCTCAGGTATTGTGTCCTAGGACCCCTTATTTGATTGGTCGGTGCTCTATTTGTTATATTGATGCTATTAGATAAAATAAGGACATCAATAATAAAATAATACACTTACTGTTTTGAATTTGAGCTCTAGCATCATGCAATGTTATTGCTGTCAAAATAGTATGTGTATTAATGTATAATCTAATAGCAGCAACCTCATTGATCATTACCTTTAACTCCTCCATCACTATAGAAGAGATAACTACCTACAACTATATTTCATAATTCCTCCTTTGAAGTCATAGGTTAGTTTAACTATTGGACAATGAGTTGATAGAAATTTTGAATAGATTTGAATAAAAGAGCATTGAACTTTATCATGCAATATTATTGCTGTCATTGCATGCTTGTTGTTGTGCACCATATATTGTTTTATACACTGTTTATTTCATTGAGACTGTGAGCTATTGTAATTGACTGTATTCTTTTGGGGTCTGATCTATTTTAGTTGTTTCTTTTTTCTTTGAATCATTATTTACAATTACTTTTGATGCAATATTTGTGTGAAAAACAAGAAAAAAATGGTGAACGAGTGTATTTGACAAAGATAAACATGACACATTTTGTTGGGCTGATTGGGTTGGCCTTGTACCATTTACATGGCCTAGCCAGATATTAAATAGTGAGCTCATGAACAATCATTCTACTACTAACACTGTAATTTCTATGTCTACTGCCATTAAAATATATCACTCCTCCTGTTATATAGGCATCCTTCTCATTAAGTGTTTCCCTTAAAAATATATCACTCCTCCTGTTATATAATGTATATGCATACTTGTTTAAAATGCCATACTTGTTGCTCTTAAATATTATTACCATTTCACTCAAATTTACATGACATTAAAGCCAAGCCCAAAATGTATACATACGTGTAAGTATAGCAGAAGCTGGATTATGCAACTATTGAAAAAAAAACTATACCAATAACAACTTACGAGAAACTATACTTGTGCTTACCACACCATACCTCAGCATCATAATGCTTATCATTTTCAAGCTTCAGCGAGGCTTCGTACCACGTAGCATCTGTAGATTTGTATGCAACATTGATTTAGGCTGGAGGTAAACTACATATGTCATATAAACAACATAGTTGAATTCAATCTCTTTTGTATGTTTTCAAGAGTTTTCCCACCAATACAAGCATAAATAACGCATTGAACATAATCTACGAACATTGTGTGGTATGAAATCTCACCGAAGCTTGAAATATATCACTCATGTTATTGTCAAAATTAAATTCAAATATTTCTCAAAACATTTATTCTTGTAGAATTAAGATATCCTTATCTCAATAATAAAACAATCTTGCATAATAGCTTTTGAATCACATTAACACACACCCATGTTTTGTAGCATAGTTCATTTTAGAAGTGTATGGCTTGACTATGCACATGCATAATTGTAGATGAGGATTAGTAATAGGGTGCCAGACATTGCGTAGATCTTTTGGATCTAACCCCATCTTTTCCTTCTTGCATATTTTGTATCATACAAGAGCAAACTAAATTGAAGCTTGAGTCAACACTTCATTACTTCAGGCAATGTTTGGTACCTTCATTATTTATGTTCATCCACTTATGTATGTTTGCATTTATTCATATTCTTCTGAAAGTTAATCTTTATGAGTTCAAATTCAAAACAGTAATTGTATTATTTTATTACTGATGTCCCTATTTGATCTAATAGCATCAATATAACAAACAGAACACTGACCAATCAAATAGGGACATGAGGTGCTCAAAAAATGAGCTCATAAAACAATATATTTAGTCTTAATAAAATATTATAAAACAACATATATTGTGTGAAGTGTTTGATCTCTCTTTATTTGTTTTGGTGTTGATATTCACTATGTGGTACACCCTGTTTATGATCATTTCATGAGAAAATAATTTGATGGCTCACTATTTAATACTAGCATTGTTTAAATCTTTTCATTTGGAATGCTTCATGACCCGCGAGCTTTGAGAGCTATGGCATAATTTCTATTACATTCAAGGCATTGTGTGAAGTGTTTGATATCTCTTTATTTGTTTTGTTGTTGATATTCACTATGTGGTACTCCCCGTTTATGATCATTTCATGAAGAAATGTCTTGATGGGCTGCAAGCTAGGGCATCATGCATTGTTTATGGGCTCATTATTTAAACACCTCATGTCCCTATTTGATTGACTAGTAATCAAACAGTGAGCTCATAAAGAATGCATGATGCCTGAGCTCAAATTCAAAACAATAAGTGTATTATTTTATTAAGACTAAATATATTGTTTTATTAAGATTTTATTAACAGAAAGTATTTTGGGTTAGTTTTATGTTGTTTTATAAGTTTTTATTAAGACTAAATATATGATGTAAACTCATAATTATACTTGATATATATATACTTCAAAGGAGGAATTATGAAATATAGTTGTAGGTAGTTATCTCTTCTATAATGATGGAGGAGTGAAAGGTAATGATGAATGAGGTTGTTGTTATTAGATCATACATTAACACACTTACTATTTTGAATTTGAGCTTGGACATCATGCAATGTTATTTTTGTCATTGTATGCTTGCTATTGTTGTGCACCATATATTATTTTATACACTGTTTATTTCATTGAGACTGTGAGCTTGGTTTTTGTTTCAGAAGTGTATAGCTTGACTATGCACATGCATAATTGTAGATGAGGATCAGTAATAGGATGCCATTCATTTCTTAGATATTTTTTTATCTTTCCCCCATCTCTCTTTTCTTTACAAGTTCTGGATCACATAGGGGCACACTAGATTCATACCCGGGTCAAAAATTCATCACTTCAGACAATGTCTAACACCCTTATTATTTATGTTCATCCTCTTATGTATGCCTGTACTCTTGCATTTTCTTCTGAAATTTATTTTCTTGTTTATGTTCATCCTCTTATGTATGCTTGTACTCTTGCATTTTCCTCTTATGATAATGCAATATTTTTGATAATGCAGTATTTGTTGAAATAGCATCGATGATTTCGGTCAATGTGGTGTTGGCCCATGCATGTTGAAGATGTCACGCAAACAAGTAATCCTAGGTATCAATTTTGGGTTTGCCCAAATAGGAAAAAGGTCTGGATACATAATTATATTTTATGTTTTAAAATAATGTGACAACTAATCATTTTATGAAGAACTGAAGTACATTTGGTATTGTCAGGGAAATATTGGATGTTAATACTTTCGGTGGGTCGATCAAACCACATTTACATCTACCACATTTCAATGTCTCATAAGTCACATCAAACAATTCACTTTTTGTAATCTAAGTCTCTCAGCTCGGTTCACCAAGAAGAAGACTTCTCCCAAGTCATCACGGACACTATAGTGATCTACAAATCTCCAATGTGCAAGTTCTGCATGTCGCTCTCTCGACATCACACCTAACTCATTTGAAACTATGGAAAAAATGGTAGATAATCCCAGCGATCCGTCACAACCCGATCTCAACAACAATGCAAAGAGTAGCTTGATTCTCTCTTCAAGCCGATCAATGCATAGTCTACTCAAATTCCAAGTCTAGTCACTACTACACTCCATAGGAACAAATCACATCAAATTTAGACAAAAGAAGTCAAGAAGTCACTCGAATTAGATCTGAATGCAATCAGGTCCGCATATATCCCATGAACACTTTAAGAAGAATGCATCTCTGATCACCGTACTAGCTTCTTGTGCTAGAGTCATTGCTATCACAAGTCTTGATTCGGTAGGATCCATTCAAAATATAAGTCTCTAGACTCGACTCAATAATCCATGACCTACTACTGAATCTACTGCAAAGTTATCTCCGAATGATCCATAACCAAATCACGAGCAGGAACCAGATCTGCAAGAACACCGTTCTAAATCAATAAATATATATATATTTTTTAAAAATTAATTATCGTCGTAACTATGACGACCTCACAATAGTGATGGGTATTCCTTGCAAACATCCAACATCTAGCCGTCGCATTAACAGCATTGCTGTCAGAAAAAATCATAAATGACGGATATCCGTCGTAAATGTCCAACGCATGTCCATCGTATGTACAACATAGTCATCGTTACAAACCATAAACGATCGACATCCATCATAAAATGCCAACGGATATCCGTTTCATTAATATCATTTCCGTCGGTGAATAGGTTACAAATGACGGCTACCCATCAGAATATTCTGACGGGTTGCTATCGTTTGTATTTGTTGCAACGGTTAGGCATCGCAATGTAGATGACCACAAATAGGTGCGATGATAGGTTTTCTTTTTTGGCACCCTCTTTTTGCGATGGCTAAGGGTGTCGTAATTATGACACCTAACAAAACCGTCAGTTTTTATGACTACAAAACTGCGACATCGGGTGGTGTCGCTTAATTGACAGTATACTATCTAAATTCGAATGTTCGGCTATTAGAAAATGGTCTCAAATGTACTAGTGATCCCACAAATGCTTGTAAAATTCACAAGGAAAGCCATCACACCCTAGAGACTTGTCATTTGCCATAGAAGAGACAACCTCTTTAAGGTCATTGATAGTGAGAAGTTGCTCACAGAAGGCTCGTTGCTCGACCGCTAGGTGGTTTGAAGTAACAACAATACATGCCTTGAGAGCTTCCTCCCAAGCAGTAGAATTTCCCTGAGAAGCAAACACTTTTTCATAGTGTTGAACAAAAGCTTTAAGAATATCAGGAAGTTCTGAAAGGGTTTCATGACTTTGTTTGATTTTTTGAATACCGAAGTTGGTATGACGGGCTTTGAGAGCGTGGAAAAATTCTTTAGGAGGCTTGTCGCTCACCTCCAACCAATGGAGGTGAGATTTGATTTGAGCTCCCCGAGCAACATAATTATCTGCGATTTGCTTCTCATGGTGAAGTTGAGCAAGCTTAAGCTGAAGCTCAGCATCAAAGGGATTCAGAGCAAGGGCATTAGAAGCTTTGCGAAGAGATTTGGTGTTGGCTTCATAGGCACGTTTCCTGTAGCAAGCCAACTGATGGCCATAAATGTAGAGAAATCTGGCAGTACGGGTGATGTCATCATTCCACCACTAGATCCAACTAGTGTGGCTGTGGGGCCGAGGCTCTAAATTCCAGACACGAAGAATGTGATCAATGGTGGAAGCATGCGTCAGCATAGATGTGTTAAGAAAAAATTGAGTACAAGCAGCCCATCGGGTAGAATCTCTCATTATTTTAATTTAATGTTGACTTTGGATTTTAATATTTTACTATTGGATGACTATTTTTAATTTATTTTAAATTTAATAATGTTGAAATATTATTCAATAGATCTTTATTATTTTTTAGATTTGTCATTTTCTAATTTAAAATTTAAAGGCTATTTCTATTTGAACATTATTTTATTTTTTAGTACAACGATTGGTGGTAAAATTTAATATTTAATTTGTTTATATTAATTAAATAATTAATAGATTATTTTAGGGGAGATTATTTAGTGTATAAGATGGACTTAGATAAATATTTATCCCTTAGCATTAATGTTAAATTTAATATCAATGTATTATTATGGTGAATATTTTTAATGCTTTTAAATGTTTAATTTAAATTAATTAATAAACCTTGGTAACTTTATGTCTTAAGTAAAAAAATATAATATTTTGTAATAAAATATTTGAACATTAATATTTTAATAGGTAATATTTTATAACCCTAAGTTTCGTGTAGGGTAATTTTCTTGGCCTTATTTTATCATTTTATTTGTTGATGTTATTTTGCGTTTTCTATCTTAGTTAGTAACCTGGTTCACAATAGGAACCATTAAGGTTACTAATGCGATTGAATTAATCATTATTTTAATTAAACCATTTTTGGGTTTGTTGACCCAACCTTTGACTTTTTATTATTATCTAAGTTTTAATTTCCCTTTGGTTTATCTCTTTTATTATCTCTTGTTTTGAACCCTGGTAGGGTTTCTTAGAGACCTAGTTAGGGTTTCCAGTTAACTAATGTAGTTAACAATCAAGGGATGTTGTCAAGCCAGCGCATGTCATGATACCTCTTGTGAGTTAACTTGTGTTGGGTTATGTGTTCGTACTTGTTGAGTATTCTTTAGTGTGTTAACTTAGCTAATCTTTTGTGTTTTATAGAAAAAATTGTTGTGTGTGTTTTGCCCTAATTTTTAGGCATGACACCGAAGTTACACCTTTGAGTTCAGTAGAATCATGAAAAATTGAACTTGAAACTTTGTACCAAAATGAGTATGATTGTTCTAATTGAACATTGGTCAACCTATTTTTCTCTTTCCAAATTAACCTTCAACAAAGATTCAATTTTTTTTTAACCTTTGACATTTTTAACCTGAGATTTTGGACCTTATACTTTGAACCAAAATAAGTACAATGGTTCAAGTTCAAAATATGCCAACCTGCGAACTTGAACTTTTGAACCTTTGAACTGCGGTAGAAAACCCTACATAATTTTTGGTTGATAGTTTTGCTTTCTATGAAATTTTAACTATAGGTTAAATGAGCCATGTAGAGCATAACCCATAAATATTTTTAGCATAGGACACATGAAACTTAGGATTTAATTACTTTTGCATCCTTTGAACCTATGAATTTGAACCTGTACTTTGGTACCATTGAGTTTGAAGTGGTTCACCTATGGTTCAAACATTCTTCCATATGCACTTTTAAAAAAATCATTTTCATTGTAAAGATTGGTAAAACCATGGGAAAATTTGAGAAAACTATGAAATTTTTTCCTTTGACCAACATAAATGACATAGGGAGACTTAATTTCAAAAATTTAAAATTGGGAGAGCAAAGTGGGCTAATAGTACCTAGAATGAGGGAAAAAATGGGTGAGGAGGTCGACAATGAAGCTCAAATCAGGTGTCTGTGCATCTAGAAATCATCCACTCATTTTCCAAGTAGTAAAAATGACTTGGAAATTGGATAAAAATAAAAATAAAAATGTTTTCGATTCAAGCACCTGATTTGTAAAAATTGAGCGCCTGATTTTCTTTGGTGGCCTGATCCTAAATAGGTGCCCATTTTATAAATATGCACCCATTTTATTTTTACAAGTCTGGCGCCTGAAGCTAAACAGGTGGTTGTTTCTTAAAAACTAGGTGCTTGTTTCTTGTGGCAATTTTTTATTCCCATGAACTTCCATGGAATTGGCACCCAACTTCTTGCACCCACCCTAGAATCAATATTGTATTTAATAGGCATGGGTCAGGAGTTCCACCTCACTTTCTTGAAGATTTACAGAATATTTCAACTGCAATTGCATTGATGTTGTCTCATTCGAGTCATCTGCACCCCCTAGGTGTAGAATGCATAGCTAGCATATACATGAGGGAAGATCATCGATGGGCAACAATTAGCATGGGCAGTGATGATTTTTGGTGCTAGGTGTTTTTTAGAATTTTTGACAGTATTTGGACTTGTATGCTTGGGTAGAGAGTCATTTCTGTAGAATTTATAGGCAGTCGTGATCTATATATAGGCACAATATTATATGGATTCTTCAGTGCATTCTTCAGTCTGATGGGTGTTTACATGAACTTCTCTATGAATCTGAATCTTTAGTAGGCAATATGTCATTGGCATTGAATTTTTTTTGAAATGCAGATGATGTAGCTATGTAGATGACAATCATCACTTCCATCCACTTTGAATTTTATTGCTTACTATGAATTGTGTCATTTGCATTAAAAATGGTTCTGGAATTGCAA
The DNA here is from genome assembly GCA_027943335.1 of Chamaecyparis obtusa. Taxonomy (NCBI): domain Eukaryota; kingdom Viridiplantae; phylum Streptophyta; class Pinopsida; order Cupressales; family Cupressaceae; genus Chamaecyparis; species Chamaecyparis obtusa. The sequence continues at coordinate 487,782 of BSBK01003002.1, forward strand.
TATCCCCATTTCTTGGAAATTTATAATTTTTGCCCTAAAACACTAGTTCAAACTTAGTTTCATAAGAGCATTACATCATAAATCTAAATTTACCTATAAAGATGGAATTTTTTACAATATTCAACTTGACAACCGTAAGAAAAATTTTGAAATTTTTTTTTATCTTCATTGTGTATTATGTGATAACTGGTTTGAGGATTCTATGTAGTGTTGATACAAGGTCTCTCTTTTTTGGAATTTCCTTCTATTGTACCTACCATTGGATAAGAATGTTGTTGCCTGCTATATATTTTGATTGGTGAATCTGACAAGTATGGTTTATTAATAATATAAGAAATTTGTTTATATTATTTTTTTTGTTTTAACTTTTATTATGTTATATCTTATTTTTTATTTATTTATTAGTAAATTCCATCTCAATAAGGGTTAGGAGATTAATTGTTGTTCTTCTCCACCAAAGTGCAACATTATGTTCAATGCAGACTGCACTCTTAGTTTCCATTTATTTCAGTTGCAATCTGCTCCTGTTTGTCTCAACACCATGCTATGACAAACTTTAATGCGAGTAGCATGCTCACCTTCGTCCCTTTACCATGCCATTTGTGTCCCTAGTGTTTCATAGTTGTGGATAGCCCTCATAGGTCTTATCTAGAAGATATTCTTGACTGGTGATTTTCATTAAAACAATATATATATTATATATATATATATATATATATATATATATATATATATATATATATATATATATATATATATACATATATATATATATATATATATATATATATATATATATATGGGTCTTGTCTAGAAGAAATCCTTGAATGGTGATTGTCGTTGAAATAATATGCATGCATACATATATGTGTATATTATTTCAGCAACAATCACCATTCAAGGATTTCTTCTAGACAAGACCCATATATATATATATATATATTACACACACACACACACACATATATATAGTAGCTGTCTATGCTAACACACAAAATGACATGGTACATGGATAAAAGGTGCAAAAGGCATGTCTTAACATACATCGGTATCCATTGGGTGTGGGTCCCATGACAATACTGGTATAGTCAATTGGAACTGTGCAAACTAGAGGAAAATAATATGTTATAGTCAGGGTAGACCAATACAGGTAACTGCATGTTTGCCAGTGGATCTTGCGTTAATTGTGTGGTTACCAAAAAAAGTGGGAATGGTTTAAAAACAAAGGAAAAATCCTATCATATTATCAACATTAAAAGCCCTAATCTCACATTATGAACAAAAAAATACGTAAAATTCCTGATCTACACATGTCGCATTATGAACTATTTGTGCTTCATTTTGAGATAGTAGCTTGAGGAGAAATAGGAGAGGAGCTAAAAGAAGAAATCTATAGCAAGAAAAGTGTGGCATTTGTTATTGCAACATGAGATAAGACGTCTACGAAGAATAAGAGCCAAGAAAATTGTTAGATTAACCCTAATATAGGCAAGAAAATGACATGACACATTGAGAAAAGGTACCCCAACCATATAATATCATGCATGGGCATATATGTGTGTGTGTGTGTGTATGTATATACACATATAGAAATTATATATATATATATATATATATATATATATATAGATGCATATATATATATATATATATATATATATATATATATATATATATATATATATATATATATATATATATGCATCTATATATATATATATATATATATATATATATATATATATATATGCATCTATATATATATATATATATATATATATATATATATGCATCTATGCATGCATATATTAATATATGTATGCATATGTATTTGTAAGTGTATATGTGCTGATAGGGAAGGAACATTTCAAATGAGAGATATATTTGGAAGTCACACTAGGAGAGTCATTTTAAGAGATAAATATGAGCTGTATAAATCATTAGATTAGAATGTTGTATATATCATTATCATTGGAATGAACATTCTCTTATGTACAATTATAGCATCTTGGAAAATTGAAAAATATTGTTGGTCATATGTATTACTAGAGTGTTAGCAATATTTTGAATTATTGGTTAAAGTCGCATTGAATAGTTGACTATGTAGTTCAATTGACAGTATAATTTCGTATGTGTTGTTGTAGCATAATATTGTGTCCAATTCTGTTGAATCTTGAAAATAAATGGTTTGGTAACTTTTTAACTTTCTAATTTAAAATATGACTAGCACTTACCCTATTTTTACCACACATGCCTTTGTATCCAAAATACACACAAGCTATCAACTGGTGGGCCTCAAAACATCTAGTGAGTAAACATGCTAAAACATTGTCACTTTTGTACTCATAAAATACATTTCCTTTCTTCTACTTAGGAAATAAGATAATTTTCACATGTTCCCTATGTTGTCTATGACTATGTTCCCTTCGTGGGCTGGTAGTGTACACACAAAATTTATGTGATTTGGAGAATATAGGAATTCTATGGGGTACCTCGTGTTGAATATTAGTTGTAAACTTTGTCTAACACTAGTTGTATGTGTTGTTGTTCAATTGTAGGGACACTTTGGTAGTTGTCAAGAACATCAATAAATTACAGGTCATCATCTTTATCCTTGATTCATTCATAATATTGATTGTTTATTAATTATGTATATTGCCCTGCATGTTCTTATCTTTTGTCTCTCTTTCATTACTTTCATGGCATATTTTATGTTTATGGACATGATTATATATGTTATCCGTCATTTGATTGACCACATTAGTTGTTAATAAGATAGAATCATACATTGTATCAACTAGAATGGAGTTGTTGAGGTTACTCTCCTCAAGCTCCTTTATGTGCAGACCATGATTTTATCTAGTAGAACAACCATGTGCTTTGGCATCTTCCTATATGACCAAGGTATTCCCACTTGACAATTTGTATTCGAACACAAACTAGTACATTCTAAAAATATCATATATGTGATCAATGTAGTTATTGATGTTTTGGAATTTGCATCTATGCCAAGATGAGTTTTGTATGGTCCCCAGGGTAAGAATGGAAAGGATGACATGATTTTCATGCCCACTCTTTCTAACACACACGTTATGCACTTGTATGTTTAATTGACATGTTTCCCATGTCCACTATTTGTGACATGTTTGTTATACAACCTTCTATTTAACTGGTGTGATTTCTGTTCCTAGTCTATAACAAACATGTTATGCACCCTTGTGTTTAATATTCTTTCTCCCTCTCTGAGTTTGATAGTGCACATTTAGTGATAAATGTGATTTTTCACAAAATCCAATAGGTTAAAACAAAAATTTGGGTAATCAATTCCCTATTTATATGTGGATAGATATGATTGGTTGGTTGAAAGATAAGTTGACATAACCCTTGACATTTAGTTTAGAGGTCTCCCAACCCCCTATGTTGGACTGGATTGGGCTCAATCAACTAATACTAGGGCATGTGAAAGGAATTCTAGTAATGTAGGATTGGAGGATGGAAATGTATATTTACTTTTGTTGGATTCCCAATCCAAAACCAGTATTTAATGGGATGTACAACTTTTATATAGAGGAGGGAGTGGAGGCTTCAAATACATCATTGCTCGCATAGAGGAGGGATGCTATTGCAGGTGCAACAATGAAAGTGGTAATTATTTATTGGAGTTATGTTCTCACCTACTCTAAAAGTAAAAAATCTATCATACATGTTTTTTGAAAAATATTATAAATTAAGTGTCATTGATTTACATATAAAGGAAAACAACAGTAGTTGGGGTTGAAGAGCTCGTGGTTGATGTTGATAGAAATTCAAAACACTTTTGAGAGAAAGTTTGAGTTTTTAGGAGAAGATCTGTCTAATGAGGTTGATGAAGAGAGAATGAAATTATGATTATAGAGAAAGGTACAATGTTTCTTCTAGTGCTCAAGAAAAGGAAGAATGTGCCCCAACCAAAGGTGAGGTCTAGTTATTATTCTCCTTTCTCAGTTTCCTTTCTCAACCAGAGACTTCATGCTAGAATTAGTTCCTTGTAAAAACATGGATAAGTGTGTTTCAATTTTCTTTAGGTTGGTATGGTGCTTGACTATTTCAACCAAAATTGTGTGTGCGGGAATGCACATATCATTGAATGAAACATTTGGGAGGAAGATTGTTCTATTTTTGTATGTACAAAACATGTGCAAATAGAGGTCAAAGGTTATGGGATATGTGTAGGCTGAATATGAATAGGCTGGTACAGGACAACCCCACATTCATTCTAGTGTGAACGCATGGGCCTTCTAGGGGAAAAAAATGCTCGTAAAGTGGATGTTTCCATGAGAGATTAAAGAAATACCTCAAGAAGAGGGAGATGGACATTGACTACTAGATGAGAGTGAGGCATAGTATGCAAAAAAAAATGTGAGCAATTGAGTACTCATAGAATATGGTGTACAATGGTAGGATGATCTCCCTGAGGAAGGAAAGAAAGAGATCACTAATGAAATTCTTGTTTACAATAGTTCTCCAGTGAAGGAGGAGAGAAGAATTATTCTTTTATGTTTGTTTGAACACAAGAAAATTCATAGAAAGGTAGTCAACAATTGTCACGTGTACCATGTTCTTTTATGTATTTGCAAGTGCAATATGATATTTACATGCATGATAATGTGTTGCGAAGTGACCAATAGTGTTATGATAGGATGCTGCTGGGGAAAATCATAGAGGCATTCTGTACTCTTTAAAAAGTGATCAAATGAGGGATGTTACAAGAAGGAAAAAAGTCAACATGCATGATGGAGGTCCATCAACAATAAAGGTAATCTGACAATGCACTGCACATGTTTTGTTTTTTAGTGACCGATGATGTGCACACTTGCAGAGGTAACTAAGGCCACTTTTGGGGGTTATAAGATTTATGAATCCTTGGCATGGTTTTCTTAATGATGGGACTATACACTGCTATTTTGGTAAGGTATTAATCACATGGTTCATGGTGGGAGTTTGGAGGGTTCGGTTGAGTTGGTAGACAAGGGTCCTCATTTGACAAAAAGTCCAAAAGAGAAATCTCCAATGTACTCTTCTTACAAGACAAAGAGGTTTTTGGAAAGGAGGAGAATAAAAATCATTTCAAAAGAGGTAAGAATAGAGGAATACTAGGTACATTGCAATCGCAGCACAAAATATGTATGTGGCATTATGGTTGATTGCATTATACTACCACGTCATCCCAACATTCTTGCATGCGAAGTTTTTTTTTGTAAACTTTGTTTAAGTTTGATTTAATCATCCAATGCTTGTGTATGTGATGTTGAATGTTTAATGTGGTTTTCTTACGGCATCCCCCTAGAAGTCATAGAAAGCTTATGTAGACCGTAGTGGAATTGCCAACAATAACACCTCCTGCACCACGCACTAGATGAAAAAAATGTTCACACCAATCTTCTCATAAGCTACAGAGAAGGGAGGATAGGAAGAAAGAATTTTTTCATCTTGAGGACATGAGGGAATAACAAAGGAGGTATGTCAGCATTCTACTACAGAGGTTTTGTGTCCATAAATTGAATATGTTTCTCCACGTATTTTTTACTCAAAGTTAACATGTATTTCAGTTTGACAATTCATGTTCCCTACTAGCCGGATAAGGTGGTTGCCATCTTGTTCATGGTGGGAAAGGGAAGGTAGTTCTAATTTCCTATGATAGTGGACCTCCTTTGACATGTAGTACAGTTTAGCATGGTAGTTCCATTTTGGGAGATGGTGTAGTATGTATCTTCTAAGTCTATATAGTTGTCATCCTTGGACATGTTGTTTGTGTTCTATGCATTTTGAATTCGTCCACTAATATATCCATATTAGTTCCAATTTATTAAATTCTCTTATGGGCCATGTTAGGGTGACATTCCCTGTGGTACTGTCAAGTACAATTTGAACATGGAAGAGATAGATGAAGTGGTATGTTTTACTATTCTCTCTTTCTACTTCTTGTCTCAGGAAAATAGTGTTATTTTGGAATGAGGATGTATTTCATATATCTATTTTGGGATATTAATTTTCCTTGCGATCATCTTGGTAGAAAAAATAAGGGGTTGCAGGGACAAAGGAATGAAAAAGGTGATGGGGATATCTATTCTAGGAATCCACTATGTTGATTATGTTGTGTCTGATACATTTTTATGATTGGCGTTACAAAATCTAATACATAATTGTATTTTATCATTTCATTATCGATTTGGTTTTTATATGTGTCATCTTTCTTTCATCTTTTGCAATATGATGACATAAAAGGAAGTCTTGGGGGGAAAACTCGAACATGTGTTGTACTTAATGGGGAGCCTCTTTCCTTGGATGAGGTGAACAATATTTAGAAAGCCTCTAATGAATTAGAAGGTTGGGAGAATAAGTTATGGAATTAATCTTTTCATGTTGTTTTGTGAGCTATATTTGATTGTCAATTTGTCTAGTTGGATTCTCATTTTAACATTATGAGCTGATGGGTTTACATGTGTCCACACCTTTACCGTTGCAGGTAACTGTCACTAAGAAGGACCACATAAATGGGGGTGCTCATGTTTTTGTGGCTGGTTATAATGTGGAACTAATTGTGGATGGAAAGGTGGAAGCCAGAGGTGTTGTAGATGGCTTGGGAAGGGGTTTTGTGTGCCACAACTGCCAAATCCCACTAGGATGTGCAAAAGTCCACATTTATGAGGTCTTTGATCTAGATTCTCCTCTGCCCTTTGGTCATTCCTTTTTCAAATATGTTGTCTGACTCACTAATGTTGTATGAGGTATGGAACATGGAGGACCTGGTGAAATCCATAGTTGCAGTACAAATTCAACACTTATTGGTCATTGCCGTTGTTGATCCATTTATATTTTGCACAGTGTACCAATTTTTTGATATCTTCATAAATGATTAGAATGAATCTATGTACTATTGATGGTTTTTTGCAGGATCAAGATTTAGAGACTACAAAGGCTAGGAAAGGTGACAACAACAACCATCCTATCATCAAAGGAGAAGGTCAAGGATTCGATCTCTTGGGATCACCCCTCCAGAGATACATAAGAACCCGAAGAAGCACTAATACATTTGAGACCTTTTTTCCAATGGCTACATGTCCAAATTTAGATAGTATACTATCGATTAAGCGACACCACCTAATGTTGCAATTTTGCAGTCGAAAAAATTGACAGTTTTGTTAGGCATCGTATTTACGACACCCTTAGCCATCACAAAAAGAGGGTACCAACAAAACAAACCTATCGTCGCACCTATTTGTGGTTGTCTACATTACGCTGCCTAATCATTGCAACAAATACAAACGATGGTGACCTGTTAGAATATTCTGATGGGTAGCTGTCATTTGTAACTTTTTCACCGATGAAAATGCTATTAATGTAACAGATATCCATCGGAAGTTTATAAAGGATGTTCATTGTTTATGGTTTGTAATGATGACTATGTTGTACATACGACAGACATGTGTTGGATATTTATGATGGATATCCATCATTTATATTTTTTTTGATAGTGATGTTGTTAATACGATGGCTAGATGTCAGATGTTTGTGACAGATACCCGTCACTGTTGTGAGGTCGTCATAGTTACGACAACAATCAATTTTAAAAAATATATATATATTTTTTGATTCAGAATGGTGTTCTTGCAGATCTGGTTCCTACTCATGATTTGGTTATGGATCATTTAGAGATCACTTTGCAGTAGATTCGGTAGCTAGTCATGGATTATTGAGTTGAGTTTAGAGACTTGGATTTCAAATAGATCCTACTGAATCAAGACTTGTGACAACAACGGCTCTAGCACAAGAAGCTAGTGCGGCGATCAGAGATGCATTCTTCCTGATGTGTTCATGAGATATATGCGGACCTGATTACATTTAGATCTGATTCAAGTGACTTCTTGACTTCTTTGGTCTGAATTTAATGTGCTTTGTTCCTATGGAGTGTAGCAGTGACTTGACCTGAAGTTTGAGTAAACTGTGCATTGATTGGCTTGAAGATAGAATCAAGCTATTCTTTGTGTTGTTGTTGAGATTGGGTTGTGATGGATTGTTGGGATCATCTACCATTTGTTCCATAGTTTTGAATGAGTTAGGTTTGATGTTGAGAGAGTGACGTGCATAACTTTCACATTGGAGATTCATAGATCACTATGGTGTCCGTGATGACTTGGGAGAAGTCTTCTTCTTGGTGAACTGAGCTAAGAGACTTAGATTACAGAAAGTGGATCGTTTGATGCAACTTATGAGACATTGAAATGTTGTAGATGTAAATGTGGTTTGATCAACCCATTGAAAGTATTGACATCTAGTATTTCCCTGACAATACCAAATGTACATCAGTTCTTCATAAAATATAATTATGTATCCAAACCTTTTTCCTATTTGGGCAAACCCAAAATTGATGCCCAAGATTACTTGTTGTGCGTGATGTCTTCAACATGCATGGGCCAACACCACATTAACACATAGGTACATTGACCAAAGTCATCGACACTATTTTGACAAATATTGCATTATCAAAAATATTGCATTGTCATAAGAGGAAAATGCAAGAGTACATGCATACATAAGAGGATGAACATAAATAAGAAAATAAATTTCAGAAGAAAATGCAAGAGTACAGGCATACATAAGAGGATGAACATAAATAATAAGGGTGCCAAACATTGCCTGAAGTGATGAATTTTTGACCCGGGTATGAATCTAGTGTGCCCTTGTTTTATCCAGAACTTGCAAAGTAAAGAGAGATGGGGGCTAGATAAAAAATATCTAAGCAATGAATGGCATCCTATTACTGATCCTCATCTACAATTATGCATGTGCATAGTCAAGCCATACACTTCTGAAAGAAAGACCAAGCTCACAATCTCAATGAAATAAACAGTGTATAAAACAATATATGGTGCACAACAATAGCAAGCATGTAATGACAACAATAAAATTGCATGATGCTCGAACTCAAATTCAAAATAGTAAGTGTGTTAATGTATGATCTAATAGCAGCAACCTCATTGATCATTACCTTTTACTCCTCCATCATTATAAAAGAGATAACTATCTACAACTATATTTCATAATTCCTCCTTTGAAGTATATATATATCAAATATAATTATGAGTTTACATCATATATTTAGTCTTAATAAAATCTTATAAAACAACATAAAACTAACCCAAAATACTTTGTCTTAATAAAAACTTAATAAAACAATATATTTAGTCTTAATAAAATAATACACTTACTATTTTGAATTTGAACTCAGGCATCATGCATTTTTTATGAGCTCACTGCTTGATTAAAAATCAATCAAATAGGGACATGAGGTGCTCAAACAGTGAGATCATAAACAATGCATGATTCCCTAGCTTGTAGCCCACAAGCCATCAAGACATTTCCTCATGAAATTATCATAAATGGGGAGTACCACATAGTGAATAAACAAATAAAGAGAGATCCAAAACTTCACACAATGCCTTGAATGTAATAGAAATGATGCCGTAGCTCTCAAAGCTCACGGGTCATGAAGCATTCCAAATGAAAAGATGTAAACAATGTCAGTATTAAACAGTGAGCTCATGAACAATGTATGATGCCCTAGCTTGTAGCCCGCGAGCCATCAAGATATTTCCTCATAAAATGATCATAAACGGGGTGTACCACATAGTGAATATCAACACCAAAACAAATAAAGAGAGATCAAACACTTCACACAATATATGTTATTTTATAAGATTTTATTAAGACTAAATATATTGTTTTATGAGCTCACTATTTGAGCACCTCATGCCACTATTTGATTGGTCGGTGCTCTATTTTTTATATTGATGCTATTAGATCAAATAGGGACATCAGTAATAAAATAGGGACATCAAATAGGGACATCAGTAATAAAATAATACACTTACTATTTTGAATTTGAGCTCATAAAGATTAAATTTCAAAAGAATATGAATGAATGCAAACATACATAAGTGGATGAACATAAATAATGAAGGTACCAAACATTGCCTGAAGTAATGAAGTGTTGACCTAGGCTTCAATCCAGTATGCTCTTGTATGATCCAAAACCTACAAGGAAGGAAAAGATTGGGTTAGATCCAAAGGATCTAAGAAATGTCTGGCACCCTATTACTGATCCTCATCTACAATTATGCATGTGCATAGTCAAGCCATAGGCTTCTAAAATGAACTATGCTACAGAACATGGGTGTGTGTTAATGTGATTCAAAAGCTATTATGCAAGATTGTTTTATTATTGAGATAAGGATATCTTAATTCTACAAGAATAAATATTTTGAGAAATATTTGAATTTTATTTTGACAATAATATGAGGAGTGATATATTTCAAGCTTTAGGGAGATTTCATACCATGTAGTGTTCGCATATTACGTTCAATGCATTATTTACGCTTGTATTGGAGGGAAAACTCTCGAAAACATGAAAAAGAGGTTTAATTCAACCATGTTGTTTACATGACACATGTAGTTTACCTCTAGCCTAAGTCAGTGTTGCATACAAATCTGTAGACGTTGCATGGTATGAAACCTTGTTGAAGCTTGAAAATGATAAGCATTATGATGCTAAGGTATGGTGTGGTAAGCACAAGTATAGTTTCTTGTAAGTTGATATTGGTATAGTTTTTTTTTTCAATAGTTGCAGAATCCATCTTCTCCTATACTTACATGTATGTATACATTTTGGGCTTGGCTTTAATGTCATGTAAATTTGAGTGAAATGGTAATAATATTTAAGAGCAACAAGTATGACATTTTAAACAAGTATGCATATACATTATATAACAGGAGGAGTGATAAATTTTAATAGAAACACTTAATGAGAATGATGCCTATATAACAGGAGGAGTGATATATTTTAATGGTAGTGGACATAGAAATTGCAGTGAAACTCTACAATTTATTAATGTAAGTGGACATAGAAATTACAGTGTAAGTAGTAGGATGATTGTTCATGAGGTCACTATTTAATATCTGGCTAGACATGTAAATGGTACCAGGCCAACCCAATCAGCTCAACAAAATGTGTCATGTTTATCTTTGCCAAATACACTCGTTCACCATTTTGTTCTTTTTCTTCACACAAATATTGCATCAAAAGTAATTGTAAATAATGATTCAAAGAAAAAAGAAACAACTACAATAGATCAGGCCCCAAAAGAATACAATCAACTATAATAGATCACAGTCTCAATGAAATAAATAGTGTATAAAACAATATATGGTGCACAACAACAACAAGCATGCAATGATAGCAATAACATTGCATGATAAAATTCAATACTCTTAGTTTTTACTCAAATCTATTCAAAACTCCTATCAGCTTATTGTCCAATAGTTAAACTAACCTATGACTTCAAAGGATGAATTATGAAATATAGTTGTAGGTAGTTATCTCTTCTAAAATGATGGAGGAGTCAAAGGTAATGATCAATGAGGTTGTTGCTATTAGATCATACATTAATACACATACTGTTTTGACAACAATAACATTGTATGATGCCAGAGCTCAAATTCAAAACAGTAAGTGTATTATTTTATTACTAATGTCCCTATTTTATCTAATAGCATCAATATAACAAATAGAGCACTGGCTAATCAAATAAGGGGTCCTAGGGCACAATAGCTTAGAAACATAAATGCAGGCATCATGGTCACATTTTTTTGGATATCTACATTTATGTTTGTCAGCTGTTGTGATATCTACATTTATGACTGAGCATCCTTATGCTCATCTCTTCAATTTTTGTTTTCATAGATTTCACCATCTAACGTTCCTTTTTAGTAAGAGATGGATGGAAATGTTCATGACTCTTAGAAGAATGGTCTGCATAAAAATAAAAACTTGTGGTTATTCAAATGGTAAGTTCAGAGTTTCCCATAATTTGGGAGAAATGAGTTTGGAAAGACTTCAAACTTTCATTGAGGGAAAGGATTTTACTTATGTTGAGAAGAAACCTTAGGTTTTTTCATTTCATTTTCAACGTCTTCTATTGATTTTCTTTTCAAATCAATAGATAATTTTTTGTTCATCAAGTGATCAGAACTCGTCGGAATAGCACTTGTGGAAGGATCAAGGCATTTCCTCTGTGACTCAAAATCACTTTGGATCTTCTCAGAATGAAAAATAGAAATATCTTTTTCATATCCATCTCTTACCGAAAAGGAACGTTAGATGGTGAAATCTATGAAAATAAAAAATGAATAGATGAGCAAAGGGATGCATAGTCATAATGTTTCTAGCAAACATCCTATTAACGCAACAAAAAAGGAAATGACCCTAGAGGTTGCTAAGTCTTTCGAATTAGAAACCCCTTTGGCTTAGTAATTGATGAGGTTGCGTCTATTAGATCGTACATTAATACACTTACTATTTTGAATTGAGCTTGGGCATCATGCAATGTTATTACTGTCATTGCATGCTTGCTACTGTTGTGCACCATATATTGTTTTATACATATAGAACAATAGATTTGGGGACTTAGACTTATGTTGAATCTTTAGTAATGGTTTGGGGAGCTAATTACTAGATGAGTGACTATAGTACCCTAGTTTTCATTATTAGATGATCTTTTTTAATTTGTGTTCATTTCATGTAAAGATACATGTAAAGGAAAATAAAATTTTTCATCTAAAGATTACATGTATATATATGAAAAATAACATGTATATACTATACAAGGAAAATCACTTTGAGAAGAAAATGCAAGAGTACAAGCATACATAAGAGGATGGACACAAATAATAAGGGTGCCAGACATTGCTTGAAGTGATGAATTTTTGACCCGTGTATGAATCGAGTGTGCCCTTGTGTGATCCAGAACCTAAAAAGAAAAGAGAGATGGGGGTTAGATAAAAAATATCTAAGCAATGAATGACATCCTATTACTGATCCTCATCTACAATTATGCATGTGCATAGTCAAGCCATACACTTCTGAAAGAAAAACCAAGCTCGTGCAGTCTCAATGAAATAAATAGTGTATAAAACAATATATGGTGCACAACAACAACAAGCATGTAATGACAACAATCCCTATTTTATTACTGATGTCCCTATTTACATTTTTTCAGCAAATTACCCAAAAACATCAAGAATGGTCCTCTATGGTCGCTAATAGCCAACTTTAAGAAGAATATAAATGAATAAAAACATACATAAGTGGATGAACATAAATAATGAAGGTCCTATATGGACGGTTCTAATGCTTTGCCATTATAGCAATTGAGCATTCATCATTTGGTATATGAAGAGGTGAAAAACATGCAGACATCCAAACATATGTACTGTGAGCTTTCCTGCAACAAATGGACTTGTGATGATTTTCACAATAGTACATGTGTTGGAAGGAAAGCTCACAGTACTACTTACGAAAATATGAATGTTCATCACATGTGCATATCAGAGTTGATCAGAGAAGGTATATGCACAACAAATTTTTATTTATTACTAATGTCCCTATTTACATGTTTTCATCAAATGACCCAAAAACATCAAGAATGGTCCTATATGGTCACTAATAGCCAACTTTTAGAAGAATATGAATGATTGCAAACATACATAAGTGGATGAACATAAATAATGAAGGTACCAAACATTGCCTGAAGTAATGAAGTGTTGACCTAGGGTTCAATCTAGTATGCTCTTGTATGATCCAAAACCTGCAAGGAAGGAAAAGATGGGGTTAGATCCAAAGGATCTAAGAAATGCCTTGCACCCTATTATTGATCCTCATCTACAATTATGCATGTGCATAGTCAAGCCATACACTTCTAAAATGAACTATGCTACAGAACATGGGTGTGTGTTAGTGTGATTCAAAAGCTATTATGAAAGATTGCTTTATTTATTAAGATAAGGATATCTTAATTCTACAAGAATAAATGTTTTAAGAAATATTTGAATTTAATTTTGACAATAACACAAGGATTGATATATTTCAAGATTCAACGAGACTTCATACCACATAGTGTTCATCGATTGCGTTCAATGTGTTAGTTATGCTTGTATTGGTGGGAAAACTCTTGATATTAATCCAATAACAAGAAATATTAATCCAATAATAGGAAATACATTACAAATGCCAAGCTCATGGTCTTAATGAAATAAATAGTGTATAAAACAATATATGATGCCCGAGCTCAAATTCAAAATATTAAGTGTATTAATATATGTATGATCTAATATCAGCAACCTCATTGATCATTACCTTTGACTCCTCCATCATTATAGAAGAGATAACCACCTACAACTATATTTCATAATTCCTCCTTTGAAGTCATAGGTTAGTTTAAAATGGAGAAAGTATACAAACTCACCAATTTAATCCCAAAATTTTATAATATTGCATTCTTGTTGCTGTTATGGTGCACAACAACAACAAGCATGCAATGACAACAATAAGATTGCATGATGCCTGAGCTCAAATTCAAAATAGTAAGTGTATTATTTTATTACTGATGTCCCTATTTTATTACTGCTAAATTTTGGGGTAAAACCTTGCAAGTCTTACACAGACTCAAAAACATGGTAGCATTGATCCAATAATAGAAAATACATTACAAATGCCAAGATCACGGTTTCAGTGAAATAAACAATGTATAAAACAATATATGGTGCACAACAGAAGCAAGCATGCAATGACAACAATAACATTGCATGATGCCCAAGCTTAAATTCAAAATAGTAAGTGTATTAATGTATGTTTGCATGATGCCATATATTAAATAGTGAGTTCATGAACAATGCCAGTATTAAACAGTGAGCTCATGAACAATGTATGATGCCCTAGCTTGCAGCCCGTGAGCCATCAAGACATTTCCTCATGAAATGATCATAAACGGGGAGTACAACATAGTGAATATCAACAATAGAATGAATAAAGAGATATCAAACACTTCACACAATGCCTTGAAAGTAATAGAAATATTGCCCTAGCTCTCAAAGCTCACAGGTCATCGAGCATTCCAAATGCTAAGATGTAAATAATGCCACTATTAACAATGCTAAGATGTAAACAACGCCACTGAAATTGATTTAATGAGAAGAAAAAGCTTGAATGTCTACCTTCCAAATGAAAAGATGTAAACAATGCCTGTATTAAATATTGAAATCATGAACAATGTATGATGCCCTAGCTTGCATCCCGTGAGCCATCAAGACATTTCCTCATGAAATGATCATAAGTGGGGAGTACCACATGGTGAATATCAACAACAAAACAAATAGAGAGAGATCAAACACTTCACACAATGTCTTGAAGGTAATAGCAACAATGCCATAGCTCTCAAAGCTCACGGGTCATCAAGCATTCCAAATAAAAAGATGTAAACAATGCCAGTATTAAACAGTGAGCTCATAAATAATGTATGATGCCCTAACTTGCAACCCACGAGCCATCAAGACATTTCCTCATGAAATGATCATAAACAGGGAGTACCGCATAGTGAATATCAACAAAAAATAAATAAAGAGAGATCAAACACTTCACACAATGCCTTGAAGGTAATAGAAATGATTCCCTAGCTCTCAAAGCTTGCGGGTCATCAAGCATTCCAAATGAAAAGATGTAAACAATGTCAATATTAAACAGTGAGCTCATGAACAATGTATGATGCCCTAGCTTGCAGCCCGCGAGCTATCAAGATATTTCCTCATGAAATGATCATAAATAGGGAGTACCACATAGTGAATATCAACAACAAAACAAATAAAGAGAGATCAAACACTTCACGCAATGCCTTGAAGGTAATAGCAACGATGCCCTAGCTCTCAAAGCTCACGGGTCATCGAGCATTCCAAATGCAAAGATGTAAACAATGCCAGTATTAACATTCATATTTTGTCATTAAATCAACAAATGCCATCAAAATAAAATTGAGTTAATGAGAAGACAAAGCTCAAATGCCTACCTCAAGTCATGGCTGCCATATAAAGATCAAATGCTAAGGAACTATGTTATAAAATTTCATGCCAAATTTCAAGGCATGAAATTTTATAACTGTACATATATTTTCTTTGACTCCCCCACATTATAAACACAATGCTAAGGAGAAAAAAGTATGATGTCAAAAAGTATGAAATTTCATGCCTTGAAATTTAATAATATAATTTCTTAGAAGCTGCCATATGAAGAGCAGTACAAGGTGATAACTTTCCCATTTTACCATAGTTAGGGCCCTCTTTTACCATGCTTTATGAGTTTTATATTTTTTTAAGTGAAGACAAAGATTATCTTAATTTGTTATCTTTAAATTTTATTCATTTTATGATTTTAAAAATTGAAATAAAAATATAAACTTTTAAGAAACTTTTACATCTTTTCATCAAATGACCCAAAAACAAGAATCATCATATATGGTTGCTAATAGCCAGCTTTCAGAAGAATATGAATGAATGCAAACATACATAAGTGGATGAACATAAATAATGAAGGTACTTGACATTGCCTGATGTAATGAAGTGTTGACAGGGTTCAATCCAGTATGCTCTTGTATGATCCAAAACCTACAAGGAAAGAAAAGATGGGGTTAGATCCAAAGGATCTAAGCAATGCCTGACACCCTATTACTGATCCTCATCTACAATTATGCATGTTCATAGTCAAACCATACACTTCTAAAATGAAGTATGCTACAGAACATGGGTGTGTGTTAATGTGATTCAAAAGCTATTATGCAAGATTATTTTATTTATTGAGATAAGGATATCTTAATTTTACAAGAATAAATATTTTGAGAAATATTTGAATTTAATTTTGACAATAACATGAAGAGTGATATATTTCAAGCTTCAACGAGACTTCATACCACAGAGTTTTTGTAGATTACGTTCAATGCTTTATTTACACTTGTATTGGTGGAAAAGCTCTTGATATTAAACCAATAACAAGAAATACATTACAAATGCCAATCTCACGATCTCAATGAAATAAATAGTGTATAAAACAATATATGATGCCCAAGCTCAAATTCAAAATAGTAAGTGTATTAATATATGTATGATCTAATAGTAGCAACCTCATTGATCATTACCTTTGACTCCTCCATCATTATAGAAGAGATAACCACCTACAACTATATTTCATAATTCATCCTTTGAAGTCATAAGTTAGTTTAAAATGGAGAAAGTATACAAACTCACCAATTTAATCCCAAAATTTCATTAAATTTTATTATTGTTGCTATTATGGTGTACAACAACAACAAACATGCAATGACAACAATAACATTGCATGATGCCTGAGCTCAAATTCAAAATAGTAAGTGTATTATTTTATTACTCATGTCCCTATTTGATGTGTCACTCCTCCTTTATGATGAAATAGACAAAGTTCGAATGCCTACCTCAAGTGCTAGTGCCCTCCTCCCACATGGTGTCAGCCTCTTCGTGCATGCCAAACTCCCATGCCCTCTTCGCGCTACGCAAAAGTGCAATGCCATCTTCGCAAAAGCTCTTCGAATTCACAAATTACAAATGACACTTTCTTTCTCTTTTTTTTTGTTTATAACCAAATGGGTGTCCGACATTTAATGCATTGTTACTTCATCATGATGATAAAAAATTTATTAGCTCAAAGCACATAGAATGTGGGTAGATGCATTGAATCACCACTTCCATTCTATTTTGATGAAGAGGAACTATGGTATAAAATTTCAAGGCATGAAATTTTATAACTGTACATATATTTTATGAGTATAACTATACAAAAGAAGAGCACCCACATGCCTTGGTTTTTATTGGTCTATGAAAGGTTTTGGTTTGCCTTTCCCAATTGAGATGTCATCCTAAGATTCAAAAGGACTACAGTACTGGTGAGGGCACATAGGTAGGACTATTTGGTACCTAGTGTTCCTAAATTTTGGCTTGTAGTGGCCTTATCAAAGCCACTAGGTGAGGGAGAAGCCTATTTGATCTCTCTAGGTGTGCTAGCTAGTGTTTGTTCTTCTTTGTTCTTTTGAGTCCTTGGTGTGTCTTTTGGAGCTTGGTTGCAGTAGTCTTAGCCAACTTTGCTAGGTTTCCTGTCATAGGAAAGTGTTCTAAAGTTGAACAAATGGCCTCTTTAATGTTTTATAGGTTTGAAAATGGCCTTTATGATCCTTACTCAATCAAGAATTGAGTGCTTTTGAGGTGTGTGTAGGTGGTTTGTCTATCCACCAAAAGTTGCTTGACAACTTTGAAAGTTGTCATGATAGTTTTTCTTGCAAAAGCATGTAACTGGCTCAAGAGATAGCTAGCCCAATCCATGGGCCCTAAAATCAAGGAGGGAGATATTTAAGCTTTGAAAGCCATAGTTTGAGGTGTAAGGAAGAGTGCAGTACGAAGAGAAAACTTTTGGTTGTAGTTAGACTGTGTAACTAGTTTTCCTTTGACAAAGATATATATTTTTGTGTTGACAGAGATAAGAAATGGATTGAATATCTCACTATAATGTTTGCATGTGATGATTGTTAATGTTTTTGAATTCCTAGGATAGTTATTTAGCATTTCATTTTAGTTTTGAGTTAGTCTTCATAATTTTCTTTATTTTGGCCTGTCTTGGGTTACTACTGACAGAGCTTTGAATAATGGAGTGCTAGAGCACTCTCCCACCATACAATTTGTACGAGTCTATGGGATTTGTGTCTAGACTCCCTATAATATATGTTGTGCAAAGGAGGGGCCCTAGAAAGTTCAGGATGTATCTATAAACTGATGCCCTAGGCAAGCTATCAGTGTTTGGTTAGGGGTCAGTGTGCTGTTGCAGAGCAGATGGAGTGATTGAGGGTGCTCAAAGCTTCAATCAAATGATGTGGAGGAGAGGTTAGATGCATGATCAAGCATCTATAATGTAGAGAGAGCTCGGGGGATTGTGGATACAAGGGAAGATACTAAACCCTCACTGTTATAGATAGTGAGTTACCAAACCCTCATTTATAGCCCCATTTTTAGCATGCCCTGTATGGATAGTATGGGAAAAGGAGACCGACAGAATCTTAAAGCCTTCCCAAAAGGGTATTCAAATCCATAATTAGTTTGATGCTTTGCTCAGAGAAGTTTGGAGTTATTGGTAGAAAAAGGTCAATTAGGCCTACTAAACCTAGTAGCCTTTTTAGGCCACACAATAGACAAAACTTTTTAGAAGGGACAGAGAGGTTCCTAGAATAGTGAACTTTATCATATTCTTGGTGTCATAGACTGAATGGAGAAAGAAGGAGTTTGAAACTTCTTATAAGGGGACTAGGATAGCACCCTTAAGGCTAGGAGATTAGCCTCTTTGATTCTAGGAGGGCCTACACTAGTAAATTTTACCTTAAATTTTGACGAGAATTAGTCGAATTTTCTACAACAATTGGTCGAATAGGTGACTAAAACTGTCATCGATCTTTTTTTGTTGAATTTTCTACATGGTAAATAATAGTCAAAATTTTGACCCCATCAGTGGTCGAATTATCGACTGCAACAATCCCTTGGAACTGGAAGAATTAGACGTCGATCAATTCGTGTGGCGGTCAAAATTGAGACCATTTTGTCATTGAATTATCCACCCCAATTCATCGAATCGATCATTGGATGTATAGCATCCTGGTCAAATTTAGTACTGTGTAAAGGATGAAATTTTGACCAATACTAACTTTTGTTTAAAAATAAATGTAACACCATTTTCAATATATTCCTACTTTTAGTTGAATATATTTCTTGTTTATAATTAGTATGCATATATGAATCTATGAAGCTTTGATTTAGCTATTTTCTTCTATTTAGCACAATTAGATTGAACAAAGCATTTTCATTGTACTATATATTCACAACCTCAAGAGAAATCAAATTGACTAAGAAAGCTTTGTTTACCTACAGATTTGTGTGCTTGTCTAAGTTTGATACGCAGATCTGCGTATCAAACTTAGACAAGCACACAAATCTGTAAATAAATGTTGATTAAATATTTTATTTTTAATAGTAGTTTAAAAGACTATTTAAATGTTTTGACGGTTTGATAAGAACAAAATTGGTATTCAGATATAAATTATTGAGCTTCTCTTTGTTTCGATAATAGTTTAACATTCTCTACTTAATAGGGCCAACCACATGAAGGTGGAAGCTCATCTAGCCCCTCCTAGGATCCTCTTATGACCCTTTATGACATTTTAAGACCTGTAAGATGTATTCTAATTAGAGGTCGTAAACGGTCATAAGGGGTCCTAGGACTCAACAACTGAGAAAGATAAATGTAGGCATCATGGTCACAATGTTTTAGAAACACAGCATAATGAAGTGGTATACCTAGATGATGCAACACAACCACTACTCCTGTAGTTCTAAGTTGACACTGTGGGATCCAAAAACCAAAGATAAGGAATCTATATATGGTTTTTGGATCCACAGTGTCAACTTAGAATTGCAGGAGTAGTGGTTGTGTTATATTTTTTGGGTATAGCATTCAATTATGTTGTGTCTCCAAACAATTGGGACCATGATGCCTACATTTATGTTTCTCAGCTGTTGTGATACCTACATTTATGTTTTGTAGCTATCATGTTTATTTGCATGTTCTTTTTGTTTGACTTCTCTCCCTCGCATCGAAAATAAGATTTTTCCCACTCTAACACAAGCAGAATATGCACGGATAGTAGATGGAGTCAAAAAAACACAACACGTTTACATTTTTGCGATGGTCTATAACTTAAAATATGCATTTAAAGACCTCTATAAAAAATGCAACCCTGTTGTGTTTTTCAACTCCACCTGATATCCTATGTATATGAATTGAGATTGCATATTGAACTAGGCTTCTCTTTTTGCATTGCCTAAAACCAAGAGACTATCACAGTTAACATCTAAATGGCGTATCTCATCATCACAACTAATCCACCTTAAACAATTGAATATGTTTTCCTGTATTAAATATTCATTAATCAAAATTTGAATAGAAAATGTATACCTTGAGTACTACAATTCACATTAGAATCGATGCCTCCATCGTGCTCGGCCGGTGCAGTATCAATATCCACAGGCTGCATTCCAATGTAAATAATAGATTTAGATGATGATATCACATAAATGCCTAATTCACAGTCCATCATTTGTTCTCTAAAATACTAAAGTAGGGATTTCTGTGATATCCTCATCTATATCTATAGCTATTGCCTCTGTTGTTGCAGGTGTTTTTCCCCTATTTGATATTTATCTTTAGGTGTCCACACTCATTCTATTGGTTGTTGCCAGCTTCTCTTTGTTTTGAGAATAGTTTAACATTCTCTGAGAAACATAATTATAGGCATCATGGTCACATTTTTGTGGAGACAATGTAATTGAGTGGTATACCCAGAAAATGGAGAGCAACTTCTGCACCTTCGGATCCAAGTTGTTATCCATCCCGCAGTGTCAACTTGGAATTGGAGATGTAGAAATTGCTCTCCGTGTAGGTATACAACTCAATTATGTTGTCTCCAAAAAAATGTGACCATGATGCCTACAATTATGTTTCGAGAATAGTTTAATTAACATTCTCTACTTAACAGGGCCAACCACGTGAAGGTGGAAGCTCATCTGGCCCCTCCTAGGAGCCTCTTATGACCCTTTACGACATTTTAAGACCTCTAAGATGTATTCTTATAGGTCATAAATGGTCTCAAAGGGTCATAAGGGGTCCTAGGACACAACAACTGAGAAACATAAATGTAGGCATCATGGTCACAATGTTTTGGAAACACAACATAATTGAGTGGTATACCCAGACGATGCAACACAACCACTACTCCTATAGTTCTAAGTTGACACTACGGGATCCAAAAATCAAAGATAAGGAATCTATATATGGTTTTTGGATCCACAGTGTCAACTTAGAACTATAGGAGTAGTGGTTGTGTTCCATTTTCTGGGTATAGCATTCAATTATGTTGTGTCTCCAAACAATTGGGACCATGATGCCTACATTTATGTTTCTCAGCTGTTGTAATACCTACATTTATGTTTTGTAGCTGTCAATTTTATTTGCATGTTCTTTGTGTTTGGCTTCTCTCCCTCACATCGAAAATAAGATTTTTCCCACTCTGAATTGAGAATGCATGTGTAACACAAGCAGAATATACATAGATAGTAGGTGGAGTTGAAAAAACACAACACGTTTACATTTTCGCGATGGTTTTTCAACTCCACCTGATATTCGTGCATATTCTATGAGATTTCATATTGAACTAGGCTTCTCCTTCTACATTGCCTGAAACCAAGAGACTATCACAGTTAACATCTAAATGGCGCATCTCATAATCACAACTAATCCACCTTAAACAATTGAATATGTTTACTTGTATTAAATATTCATTAATCAAAATTTGAATAGAAAATGTATACCTTGAGTACTACAATTCACATTAGAATCGATGCCTGCATCGTGCTCGGCCGGTGTAGTATCAATATCCACAGGCTGCATTCCAATGTAAATAATAGATTTAGATGACGATATCACAGAAATGCCTAATTCATAGTCCATTGTTTGTTCTCTGAAACACTAAATTAGGGATTTCTACAATATCCTCTTCTGTATCTACAGCTATTGCCTCTATTGTTGCAGGTCCTTTTCCCCTATTTGATATTTATCTTCAGGTGTCCACACTCGTTCTGTTGGTTGTTGCCAGCTTCTCTTTGTTTCGAGAATAGTATAACATTCTCTAAGAAACATAATTGTAGGCATCATGGTCACATTTTTTTGGAGATGATGTAATTGAGTGCTATACCCAGACAATGGAGAGAAACTTCTGCACCTTCAATTCCAAGTTGTTCTCTATCCCATAGTGTCAACTTGGAATAGTTTCATCCCCGATGTGACCATGATGCCTACAATTATGTTTCAAGAATAGTTTAATTAACATTCTCTACTTAACAGGGCCAACTAGGTGAAGGTGGAAGCTCATCTGGCCCCTCCTAGGAGCCTCTTATGACCCTTTACAACATTTTAAGACCTCTAAGATGTATTCTTAGAGGTCGTAAATGGTCGTAAAGGGTCATAAGGGGTCTTGGGACACAACAGCTAAGAAACATAATTGTAGGCATCATGATCACATTTTTTTGGAGACAACGTAATTGAGTGGTATACCCAGATGATGAAGATCAACTTTTGCTCCTCTAGTTCCAATTTGACAATGCGGGATCCCAAGACCATAGATAAG
The DNA here is from genome assembly GCA_027943335.1 of Chamaecyparis obtusa. Lineage (NCBI taxonomy): Eukaryota > Viridiplantae > Streptophyta > Pinopsida > Cupressales > Cupressaceae > Chamaecyparis > Chamaecyparis obtusa. Next base: position 510,950 of record BSBK01003002.1, read on the forward strand.
GAATAAATTGAGAGAGCGGAGCAGGGCCATAATGACAAAAATAATACAGGACAAACCTCAAGTTAAATGAGGCAACTGCAAACATTTTAATATAATTTTATTAAAATCTTTATAGTTGCCTCATTTAACTTGAGGTCGTCCTGTATTATTTTGGTCGTTATGGCCCTCCTCCGCTCTCTCAATTTATTCCTTATCTATGGTCTTTGGATCTCGCAGTATCAACTTGGAATCGAAGGAGCAGAGGTTGCTCTCCATCGTCTAGGTATACAACTCAATTATGTTGTCTCCAAAAAATTGTGACCATGATGCCTACAATTATGTTTCTCAGCTATAATGAAATCTACATTTATGTTTCTCAGTTGTCATGTTTATGTGTATGTTTTTTATGTGTTTGGGAAGACATCTTTCTAGCCTGAGCCTAGATCCTTCGGCAATTAGCTTAATAATAATGTAGATGACAGATGAGCAATTAGCTTCCCAAGAAAAATCCCATAAATGAACTATATGTACCCCAATTCCTGTGCCCTCTGTGCGTACCCAAATGATATATTTGAAAAAATAAGGGTAACGCTAAATTTACCCTTGTTGTTTCAAATATATCATTTAGGTATGCGTAGAAGCCACAGGAATTGGAGTACACACAATTCATTTACAAGATTTTTCTTGGGAAGCTAATTGCTCAGCTCTCATTTACTTCATTTATTATCAAGCTAATTATCGAAGGATCCAAGCCCAGGCTAGAAAGACGTCTTCCCATTCTATTTAAGCCATATTCCTTGTTCTTTTCAAACTTCTTTGGTATGGTAGGCCTGCTCTCTATAGTACTCTTCTTTAGCGAGACTTGATACCATGCTGCGCTCAAACTTCAACGAGACTTCATACCATGTAGCATCTGTAGATTACGTTCAATGTGTTATTTACACTTGTATTGGTGGGAAAACTCTTGAAAACATGCAAAAGAGATTGCATTCAACCATGTTGCTTACATGACACATGTAGTTTACCTCCAACCTAAATCAGCATTGCGTACAAATCTATGAACGTTGCTTCAAGCTTGAAAATGATAGTCAATCCATAGTCAAGGTCAAGGAACAAATGGAACAACCAAGAAAACACTATACGTTAAATCATGTGATTGATAGCAGATTGGGGCTCACCTGAGACATAAACATGAAGAATTATTCTAAAAAAAGATGTAAACCATATATATGCGCACTTGAGGAAAAGAGAAGTTATGTCATATCAATATTAAAATATTAGTTACAATATGAAAATACTAAACTAACTAATTCTTGAGTTCATCTCTGCATATGGTCGCAACAAATTAGATATGCGATTACAATACAGAGAAGGCATCATAAAAATATAATTTCAAAATTTTCCCTAGCATGACACGTTTTACACTCAAATCCTTCATTGCAGATAAGTGGAGATGGGCGGATAGATGCAGATGAGTTGTCATTGACCCAACTAAAGTATCCGTAGCCATTATTTCCCCGTGATACCCAATCTACATTAGTTCTTATATTATAGTGAATAGTATTTACATTAGAAACTTTAAATATATACACATTAGCAACATTTTTTCGATTAGGGCAGCACCAAAATTGTCGTCTAGGGTTGTTCAATGTCTGTGAAGTCTTCAACACACACTTCCCACCACCACATTGACAGTTTGGCACATTGACAAGAGTCATCAAACCTATATCAATAATGCACCGTACCATTGTTACTACATTTATTATTTTTATATGATTATTTTTACAGTCCAAATACACCAAGGAGTACCATCAAAAATATTAACCATTTACAATAATGAAAAGTAAACCTAAATCAAATAGCTCATTTTTTTATCAGCATGTGTAGTCTGTGTGTATATGAAAAATGAAAGAAATATGAAGCTGAAATAAAATAGTGAACAAAATAGTATTCCACATAGAGTGAATGAAATATACCATCAAAAGAAGGTGACAAAATCCTGTCATGAAGCACAAACATAGGAAATCAAAAAGGGACAACAGACAAGAAATAAGAAAAATCATTACGACTATAGAAAAATCATTTATACTATAATAAAAAAAAGAAACACTCTTTGTCAACAATTTCCAAAATCATTAGGACTATAAATGGACGGTTCTGATATTGCTTTTCCATTACAACAATTGAGCATTCATCATTTGGTACTTCTTGGTGTATTCCATTTAAGTTTTTTAGTTGTTGTGTTTATGTGCATGTTCTTTATGTGTTTGGCTTCTCTCCCTCGCAAGGGATACGTCGATAGGTAATTGATTTGAAAGCATAATGATTTGACAGTTTTTTTTTAGGATAGGCGTAATCATCCCACCAACCTTAATTAGCAACATTGGTGTCCTATCATTGCACAAGTGTAAGATGGTAAGGGTCTATTCAAGGAGGGATGAAAAAAAGGTCATTTTAACCTTGCAAGGCAAGAGGAGAGACAGTCCAAATAATTCTATGGTGACTATTCCAAACAACAGACAAATGAAGGGTCATAAAACTTATGGTAAAACAAGTAAAACAATCATGCACCTTAACCATGACATCGGATTTTTCATAAGTTTCTTGATGAAATTTTTAGGTAAAGAGATGTTATTTGGTAATAACAGTCACCATACATAGGATCAATAAGCACTCCTCAAGAGAGCTCTCGATTAAACTTCATAGTAATGTATAGGGGTCCATCAACAACCTTAATAGTTTCCTTGATATCAAAGGTTATGCAAGGTTCAAGCCTAGGTTTTGGAATAGGTTTAGGTTTCTCAATAAGGTTGACTACATTGTTTTCCGCATTATATGTAATGTCAACATTCATTGATTAGTAGATATTTCAAGTCTTCAAGTGTGGAGTTCACTATCCCTGGCAGTTCTCTATTGGTTTACAATAGTGCTTCTTCCCATAATCAAATGATGGATTTGATTCCAACCTAAGATTACATAAAACCCCTCATAAAATTTCAAAACAATAAGAATACAGTCTTCATTCATAGTCACTGTCAATGTTCCTCAAATCAGTGATTAGAACGGGCAATTAAAACATCCCTCAAATCATTAATTAGTTGATTATTATATAAGCTCCTCAAGCATGAGTTGGAGAGGACTACATCAAAACCAAAAACATTAATCAGTTGATTATTATATAAGATCCTCAAGCATGAGTTGGATGATGTGGATTATGTAGATATAAGAACTAATGTATCCACATCATCCAACTCATGATTGAGGAGCTTATATTATTTATTGTCTCATAATAGTAAGATTGGTACCTATCCTAATAAGTCATTATGAGATAGTAAATATGATCTACATCCAATCTTGGTCCAAAAGCATGAGTTGGATGATGTGGATTATGTAGATATAAGAACTAATGTGTCCACATCATCCAACTCATTCTTGAGGAGATTATATTATTTACTACCTTTATCCCTTGGCATTTGTCATTATTTTTGAGAAATTCAGTCTATAAAAGGATGGTGAACAAAAATGACAGTCCAATAGATGGAAATTCAAGTCCCATAAATATCAGTGGACAGTGCTAAAACAAAATTATGACAGCCTTCATGTTGAAGTGACAGTCTTGCCTAAGAAAATACTGGACAATTGTAAGTCCAAACATTAAGGTTGTGTAGAAACAGTCTATAAAAGCTTACAATCAAGACAAGAACAACCTTTGAAAACATTGGATGGCATGTTGATAATGGTTGCCATATAGAAACAGAAAAGGAAAACCATAGAACAGTCAGTCCTATGAAGAATTTAAAAGGCTAAAATGGAAGATAATCTAAATGGTCATGTGACAATCACAAATGTTGTTGGAGTTGAACAAAGTAAACTAGGCCAAGGGAATGATGAACTAATAGGTATAATAGTCGATGTTAAACAAGTTGGTGTCAAAAGAACGTTGATCTCAAAGGATTTTTAGTTAACCGTGAAGGTAAAATTTTGAAGATAGCTGAAGACAACCAACAATCCAAGTATAGCCACAAGAAACATCACAATGAGGACAATCATCCCATGACAGTCATGCCAAACAACAATGAGCATGTAGTAGTTATTGATGGAAGATCAAAGGAGAGTAGACAACAAGTCAAGTTTTTGCAAGAAGTACATGAAATATTTTAGAGGCTCAGTAGCATGAATCACTAACAGTATGGAGGATAAGGTGACAGTCCGCTAAAGGACATTCATCCAAGGTAACATTATGCAAAGGATAGTACTAGAAAATGAGAAGTTTGGTAATGATGGATGATGGAAAGGTCAATGAGAAAAGTATGAATGGATTGGATCAATGGATTGGAATGGATATGGGCAGAGTCTAGAAGAGTTTAGAATGATGTTAGAGTTTCTTGTGGATGAGAAGGAAAAGCCATAGTGCTTAGGGGAATAGTGTGATGACTGTCCCAACTAGAGAATCCCTCATATTTCTCTCAGTAAGCTGAATAGTTGTGGCATAGGATCCTTCAACTGTTTGTGGACCCTTTGTCTTGTAAACAATGACCAATCTTTCAATCAAATGCACCTTATGTTTGACGTGTGGTGGTAACTTTATCATTTTAGTGATGAATCTATTGTTTAAATCAACTACACATGAATATGTGACAAATAATGAGGATGCACAAACAGGAATGATTCATATGTTTCACAACTAGATACAACTGCCTCAGGCAAGCCAGTTTCCATAATTGGACAAGATGAAAGGTGCCATGAAGAACCTATAATATAAAGTTATGATTCTCAAGCTGGGATAGTCATCACACTATTAATTAGATGAAATATGAAGAAATATGAATATGAAGAAATAGTACTACTATCTAGGATATTTTTGTACCATTCTTTGGCACTTTCTTTTAAGGAATTCACAAATAATTTTATCATGGCATCCTCATTGTCTGTCTCATATTCATGTGTAGTATTGATGAAATAACTTAGATGTTCTTCCCCAATTACTGCATTATTACCTTGAAACATATGAATCATTCCTTTTATTTCACCGGGGATTGTGTTTGGGTAATTAGAAATTCCAAAGAAATCCAATTCATGTCTATATATTTCTGCTCCTACAAGGTGTTTGAACTTTGAAAGAAACAAACCTTTGAATGGATTGGAATGGATATGGGTAGAGTATAGAAGAGTTTAGAATGATGTTAGAGTTTCTTGTGGATGAAAAGGCAAAGCCATAGTGCTTAGGGGAATAGTGTGATGACTGTCCCAACTAGAGAATCCCTCATATTTCTCTCAGTAAGCTGAATAGTTGTGGCATAGGATCCTTCAACTATTTGTGGACCCTTTGTCTTGTAAACAATGACCAATCTTTCAATCAAATGCACCTTATGTTTGATGTGTGGTGGTAACTTTCTCATTGTAGTGACAAATCTATTGTTTAAATCAACTACACATGAATATGTGACAGACAATGAGGATGCACAAACAAGAATGATTCATATGTTTCACAACTAGATACAGCTACCCCGGGCAAGCCAGTTTCCATAATTGGACAAGTTGAAAGGTGCCATGAAGAACCTTTAATATAAAGTTATGATTCTCAAGTTGGGACAGTCATCACACTATTTAGAAGAAATATGAATATGAAGAAATAGTACTACTGTCTAGGATATTTTTGTACCATTCTTTGGCACTTTCTTTTAAGGAATTCACAAACAATTTCATCATGGCATCCTCATTGTCTGTCTCATATTCATGTGTAGTATTGATGAAATAACTTAGATGTTCTTCCCCAATTACTGCATTATTACCTTGAAACGTATGAATCATTCATTTTATTTCACCAGGGATTGTGTTTGGGTAATTAGAAATTCCAAAGAAATCCAATTCATGTCTATATATTTCTGCTCCTACAAGGTGTTTGAACTTTGAAAGAAACAAACCTTTGAGCTCGTATTCAAACTTGATGTCTAGGGTTTGGCACATTGCCAAACCATAGATTTCACTACTGAGTACTGAACTGCTACTGGCAATAGTTTTATGGAACTTGATCATTGTTATGGTTACCGTGTTGTTGTTGATTTCTATTTTATTGTTTTTTATGTTCTCTCCCTTCAATAGGATGCATTGGCTGTCTATTTTATCAAGAATCTTGTCTATGCTCTTGTGACCTAGCAAGTGAAACATGATATGTGCGTTTGTGTTTAAGCATGCCAAAAATTCTCTTACGTGAGTCCCTTAAATCTGCAAATGCCTTAAATCTACAAATGCATTTGTTATACTAGATGTACAATCTCATGCTGCATCCTAAACAATGATATGTGTGTTTTTGTTTAAGCATGCCAAAAAATCTCTTACGTGCATCCCTTAAATCTGCAAATGCATTGGTTATACGCTAGTTGTAGCCTTCATAATTCTCCGTCATAGCATTTACAAACCCTAGTCAAACCATAGTCACCACTAAGAATACTCATTGATTCAATCGCCTACCAACATATTACTAACAGAGATGACAAGAAAATGACAATCTAGTACATAATGAAATATAGAAAACATGAAAGATACCTCAAACTCCACGGAAGATAAATGATGAAATGTGCTATTAACCTCAGGTGTAGGGCTCTTCATGACCACGAATGATGAAATGTGCTATTAACCAAGGGCTCTTCATGACCTTGATGAAATGTGCTCCGCTCCTTAGCTTAGAAATGAAAATCCTAATTCGCGCGCTGCAACTGTAAAAATAAAAATGAGAATTCAAATGTTTTTTTTTAAGTAATATGCCCATGTTGGTCAAAATTTCAACCGACATGGCATTGGTGGAAATTTTGACCAACACGGGCATGGTTTTTTTAAATTTTTTTTTTTTCCTTCTATACCCCGACCAACCTAAACCATTTTCATTAATGGTCGATAATTTTTGTAGAAAAATGATGTCAAATGTACTAGTGCTAGGACAAAGTTATAGCAAGGTCTATGTAACATCAAGTACCCTAGTTTGCATTATTAGATGATCTTGTTTAATTTGTGTTCATTTCATGCAAAGATACATGTAAAGGAAAATAAATTTTTGCATCTAAAGATTACATGTATATATATGAAAATTAACTTGTATATACTATACAAGGAAAATAACTTTTAGAAGAAAATGCAAGAGTACAGGCATACATAAGAGGATGAACATAAATAATCAGGGTGCCAGACATGGCCTGAAGTGATGAATTTTTTACCCGGGTATGAATCTAGTGTGCCCCTGTGTGATCGAGAACTTGCAAAGAAAAGAGAGATGGGGGTTAGATAAAAAAATATCTAAGCACTAAATGGCATCCTATTACTGATCCTCATCTACAATTATGCATGTGCATAGTCAAGCCATACACTTCTGAAAGAAAAATCAAGCTCACAGTCTCAATGAAATAAACAATGTATAAAACAATATATGGTGCATAACAACAGCAAGCATGCAATGACAACAATAAAATTGCATGATGCCCAAGCTCAAATTCAAAACAGTAAGTGTGTTAATGTATGATCTAATAGCAACAACCTCATTGATCATTACCTTTCACTCCTCCATTATTATAGAAGAGATAACTACCTACAACTATATTTCATAATTCCTCCTTTGAAGTATATAAATATCAAGTATAATTATGAGTTTACATCATATATTTAGTCTTAATAAAATCTTATAAAATAACATAAAACTAACCCAAAATACTTTGTCTTAATAAAATAATATATTTAGTCTTAATAAAATAATACACTTACTGTTTTGAATTTCAGCTCAGGCATCATGCATTTTTTATGATCTCACTGTTTGATTACCAACCAATCAAATAGGGACATGAGGTGCTCAAATAGTGAGCTCATAAACAATGCATGATACCCTAGCTTGCAGCCTGCAAGCCCATCAAGACATTTCCTCATGAAATGATCATAAATGGGGAGTACCACATAGTGAATATCAACAAAAAAACAAATAAAGAGAGATCAAATAGTTCACATAATGCCTTGAAGGTAATAGAAATGATGCCCTAGCTCTCAAAGCTCACAGGTCATCAAGCATTCCAAATGAAAAGATGTAAACAATGCCAGTATTAAACAGTGAGCTCATGAACAATGTATGATGCCCTAGCTTGCAGCCCGCGAGCCATCAAGATATTTTCTCATGAAATGATCATAAACGGGGTGTACCACATAGTGAATATCAACACCAAAACAAATAAAGAGAGATCAAACACTTCACACAATATATGTTGTTTTATAAGATTTTTTTAAGACTAGATATATTATTTTATGATCTCACTATTTGAGCACCTCATGTCCTTATTTAATTGGTCGGTGCTCTATTTTTTATATTGATCATTACCTTTGACTCCTCCATCATTATAGAAGAGATAACTACCTACAACTATATTTCATAATTCATCTTTTGAAGTCATAGGTTAGTTTAACTATTGGACAATGAGCTGATAGGAGTTTTGAATAGATTTGAATAAAAACTAAGAGTATTGAATTTTATCATGCAATGTGATTGTTGTCATTGCATGCTTGCTGCTATTGTGCACCATATATTGTTTTATATTTTATTTATTTCATTGAGACTATGAGCTATTGTAGTTGACTGTATACTTTTGGGGTCTGATCTATTGTAGTTGTTTCTTTTTTCTTTGAATCATTGTTTACAATTACTTTTGATGCAATATTTGTGTGAAGAACAAGAACAAAATGGTGAACGAGTGTATTTGACAAAGATAAACATGATACATTTTATTGGGCTGATTGGGTTGGCCTGGTACCATTTACATGGCCTGGCCAGATATTAAACAGTGAGCTCATGAACAATGCCAGTATTAAACAATGAGCTCATGAACAATGATGCCCTAGCTTGCAGCCCGCAAGTCATGAAGACATTTCCTCATGAAATGATCATAAATGGGGAGTACCACATAGTGAATATCAACACCAAAAAAAATAAAGAGAGATCAAACACTTCACACAATGCCTTGAAGGTAATAGAAACGATGCCCTAGCTCTCAAAGCTCGCAAGTCATCAAGCATTCCAAATGAAAAGATGTAAACAATGCCAGTATTAAATAGTGAGCTCATGAACATTTTATCATGCCCTAGCTTGCAGTCTGTGAGCCATCAAGACATTTCCTCATGAAATGATCATAAATGGGGAGTATGCACATAGTGAATATCAATAGAAAAATAAATAAAGAGAGATCAAACACTTCACACAATACCTTGAAGGTAATAGCAATGATGCCCTAGCTCTCAAAGCTCATAGGTCATCAAGCATTTCAAATGAAAAGATGTAAACAATGCATGTATTAAACAGTGAGCTCCTGAACAATGTATCATGCCCTAGCTTGCAGCCCACGAGCCATCAAGATATTTCCTCATGAAATGATCATAAATGGGGAGTACGCACATAGTGAATATCAATAGCAAAACAAATAAAGAGAGATCAAACACTTCACACAATGCCTTGAAGGTAATAGCAACATGCCCTAGCTCTCAAAGCTCGCGGGTCATCGAGCATTCCAAATGCTAAGATGTAAACAATGCCACTATTAACAATGCTAAGATGTAAACAATGCCACTGAAATTGATTTAATGAGAGACAAAGCTTGAATGCCTACCTCAAGTGCCAATGCCCTCTTCCCACATGGTGATGGCATCTTCGCACACGCCAAACTTGAATGCCTACCTCAAGTGCCAATGCCCTCTTCCCACACAGTGTCAGCCTCTTCGCACATGCCAAACTCGAATGCCCTCTTCACACCATGCAAAAGTGAAATGTCATCTTTGCGGAAGCTCTTCGAATTCACAAATTACAAATGACACTTTCTTTTTCTTTTCTTTTTTTATAACCATTTTTTGGCATTTTCATAAACTAATATGTTTATCATGTTCACTAACCTAACAAGATTAGTGTGATGTTGTTTTGAAGCTTAAAAAAATAAAATGCAATGTTCAGTTGACTAGTTTACATGTCACAGTCAAGAGAAATTGATGCAGTTTCAAAGTGCAATAAAGATGCTACAACATATGCTTCTAATAACAAAGAATTCACAAGTACCAGAAATAGAGACAACCTTTCTATACATGCTAATATGCATCAGGATAAATGACTGGTATCTATGATATTAACTTCATTTAAATCTGAATCTGAATTATGAAAATACAAGAGTTTGATTTTCTACAGGAGTATATATGAAAATACTTCCTTATTCATATGATATTGCTGAATGCAAATACTTCAAGGATTGATCATTATGTTATGATATTGTTGTTTGACAAAAGGAAATATTGCTTAAGATTTGTATTTCAAAGTATCGAGAGTGTTTACAAAATGTCTTGATGGTTGTCATGAGCCCGTGCTCGAACTTCACAAGCAAATTAACAGAACATTCTACAGCTTAGCATTTTTTATTTAATACAGCATATCATGAATTATTAACTATTTACTTTTCAGAGTAATGAAAGCCAATTATTCACTGGTTGTATGTCAATATTTTCAATCAGTAAAAAATCATGTTCATGCAAGGAGGTAGAATGTATAAAGAGCTATGAAATGATATTTTGCAAAGTATTGATTATATTCAAGCATAATTTAGACAATCAAAAGCCATGGATAACTTTATAGCATTATCAAACATATTGGCCACAACACATATAGGAGATTCATATCTATGATTGTTGTGTATCAAACAAAAGCTAGCAATGCTAGTTATGATAGGCCATATAAAGATGTAATAGTCAGCTAAATGCATCAATGTCATAATAAATGGTAAAGATAAGATTCACAAATGTGATCTTTATTTGGAGAACGAAGCTCGATGGTTTGAGCTTAGGATGGATCTAAATAAACATTGGTGTTTCATCCTAGATAATGACAACAAGTAAGTGGTAACAGAGGACAAGACTACAATAAGTGACCAAGAATGGTGGTTTACACCAATGAGGCTAAGGTAATGACCACTGTTATCAGTGGAGCTATGTATAAATTCATGAATGGATGGTGTACATTGAGCAAGAGCTAAACTATGTAGGTTATATCTGAACACAATACATCAAGAACAAATGACTGGTGAAAATAAAAAGAAAATCACAAGGATACACACATTTTTCTCAAACATGATGGATTATTGATGTATGCATGTAAACAACTGGAGTGCGAAAGGAAAATCACAATAGAATTACATCTTTTTGTTCATGAGTTTCACTGTTGTCAGGGAAAGACAATAAAACAAAAAAATAAAATAAAAAATACAGTCAATTCAAAGGCCATTTGCACCAGATATGTGTTGTGTGCTATAAATGTGTCACACTTCTATGGATCATTACATGCAAGGAAACTCAAGAATGAGCCCTCACAAATCGATCCATAGCTCCCTAGGCATGGAGTGCAAGGGTTTTTAAGAATGCTCTCAGCTAGAGCTATTTAGCCTATAACCTTGCTAGTAAACCATGCAATGGGAGATTCAATGAAGACAAGGGAAAGAATGCCAATATCCTCAAGAATCAAGAATGAAAATGCAATGCAATGCTATGCTAGAAATGGAAATGCAAGCTAAGCTATGAAAGGAAATATGCAAGTGTTACAACCCAAGCTAATTAATCTATGTGAGCTAATCTAGAGCATAGAAATGAAGCTAATCTAAGAAAGCATAAATATGAAGCTAAGCTAAGAATGAAAGAATGAGATGTAGAATGCAAGAATGAGATGTAGATGCTAAGAATGCTCCAAATCTCCAAAAGCTCCAAAGTGACCTAGAAATCCTGCAGCATAAAGTTAGCATAAAAAGTTGGGGATCTAGAATGAAGAAGAGAGCTCTTCTTTTATAGGAAATGAGGAGAAATGGACCATGGAGATTAAGAGGCAAAAGATTTAATCAACAGTGGAGCTTAAAAGAGGAGAAATCCATGTGCACAAGTATCCTCCAATAGGAAAATAAGAGTTGACTTTTGTGTCCATATGAGACAAAAAGTGTTTTTTCCCTTTTTATAAAATAAGAATAATGCTTTATTTGTGCAACTTAGGATAAGAGGAAAAGTGGGGGCTTTTTATTTATTAAAAGGGGAGGAAATATTCCTTTTAAATAAATAAAGACTTAGGATAAGATGGTTAGCCCATAGAAAATAATCAAATAAATGATAGAGCTAGGATTTGATCAAGAGCAAGCAATTAGTGATTTAGCAAAAGGGGCTAATAGTCTAGGTGACCATTTTTAGGTGTATACATGTGTTGACAGTGAACTTCATGTATATCTATAGTTAGCTTTCAACATATAAACTTTTGGGATAAGGAAGTAATAAATAAAAATAGAGAAGCAGTTGAAGATGGAACCCTTTTATTATGGCGAAACAATGCTAGATAAACTATTTTCAACAACAGTAAAAAAAATAATGAAATGGTCAAAGAGATCTATACTTATCTTTTGGTGTTGATATGATTTTCCTTGTAGGGTTCTCGAGATCACATCCAACATTTAGGGATCAAGTTACATTCGAGGTACAAGATCAAGTTCAACACCAAAAAGCTCGAGTTCCATGCAATGTTTCATGCCAAGCTTCATGCTTGGGTTCTATGCTAGAGAAAAGCCCAAATCACAGTCATGGGTTGAGCCTTAATAAATGCTGCTAGAGATTTCAAGAACATGGCTTGAGCATCATTTTTATTTCAAGTCATGATTCATGCTACATAGCCAATCAAGATCCAAGCTCAAGCTCACTGTTGCAAACCTTGAACAAGTCTGAGCCTTATGCCATGCTTACAAGCCAAGTTCACAACCCATGAGGTTTCAGTTTAGAGCTTGTAGGTAAGAAGTTCATAGCCATAAGCCAAGATTAAAGCATGCCGAGTTTGAGCATGGAATTCAGTCTAAAGCTATGACTGAAATGTGACAATCATGGCCTGATCTATTCCTAGCTAGATGCATATTTCAGTCACATCCCAGACTAAGTTGTAAGCTCAAGTTCATATTCCAAGTTTGTGCAAACATAGCTCGAAGTTCATCGCCAGATCACAGAGAAGAAGAACCTGTGAGTAGAATGAAAATAGTGTGAGGATACATTTAGAATTTGAATCATAGGCTCCTCATAATGTAAACTCACTGTCACAAAGTGAATCTAGATTTGTGCTTGAAGCTCAATCTAAAGATGTGGCTTAAAGGTTGAGTCACAGTCGAGCTCAAAATTACCTCTAGCTAGTTCCTGTTTTAGCCCCAACTTCAGCCTGACCCTCAAGGTCAAGATACACTCAATGACAGAGGCCCTCAAACGTGCAGAGAACTTCATAATTCTAGTTCAAATCAAGAAGAATGCCATATTTTTGCAGAGCTTCACTATCAACTTAGGGTTTTTTCTCTATTTTTTGTTAATCACAAAGCCATATGTATGCAAAGATCAAGAATGAAGCCAAGTTTTGGGAGTTTGGAGTCCGGCTAACAACCATATTCAATGCCATAACTCCACCAGTACAGCAGGACAGAGCTCGGTTTCCCAATAATGCCACCTCCTTGCTAGATTTTTGTATGATCTTGCAAGTTGCTTGAGTGGTCATTTCGACCCTTTTGCAATTACTAATTGATTTATACTTAGGTAATTTGTTAAAAATGTCTAAATTTAGATCTTATGTAGGTTGGGGTTTATTTTTTAGCTTAATTTTAATTTGATAATGTTGGTAAATATGTAAAAGGGTTTTTTATCTTTATTTAAACCAACATTTAGATCTAGATATTAGGCAATACTCTAGGCTAGGGTTTAGGGTTTTTGGTATAAATTAGGGCCAAATTGGAGTCATTTGGGGGCTAAAAAGAAGGACTTTGATTTTTGGATTTAAGGCTTAGGTGGGTTATAAAACTAATTTTCAGAATCAGTTTATTGGTTCCAGATTTTTGAGAGAAGGCCTAAGTGAGCAATTTTGTTCCTTTGTGCTTCATCTTGTATCTTGTAACCTGCATGACATATTTTGGAGGATAATAAAGCAGTTGGTCCATTTCTCCTCATATTTTGAGTATTGATTCTAATCCTATTTCATCATTTTTCATAAGTGTTAATTTGTTTTGCTAGCTAAGAGAAGTGAGTAATTCCTATTCCTCCTCAAGGTGAACAAAATTCAAGCCTTATGCAGAATATGCATGTTTGTTAATAGATTAAGCTATTTGTGGTCTATACCATAGTAGTAAAATCTTGTTTGACCTATATGTTGATCAATGATTCAAAGTGTCAGTCCTTTTGATATATGAATTGTGGTTACTATTTAGATTCCAAGAAAAGTCTGAGTTCAAATTTGGTATATCACCCCATTTCCCATTAAGTTTTCAATCCTTTTCCCTTTTCCCAATTAAGTTTTCAGTCAGGAGGTGATATTTCCAGATCAAATAGGAACTGGCCTAGAATCTGGAGATTCCTTCTTAGTCAGATTCCACCCACAACTCAAGAAGGTTTTCATTGTTAGGATAATATATCTTTAAGCCCTAATGCCTAAGTTGGGGTGGTATTTTAAAACCTAAACACAAAGTTTGACAACTTTTGCACTCTATGCACCTTAAGGGATGCAATAGTATGAAGGGGTTTGGAATGTTCAAGTGAGTTGTGAAGATGAATTAGGTCATTCCTAGTGTTTACTCACCCAAAAAATTATATTGGCATAGATATTTCAAGACCACGATGACTGATTTTAAAGATACGTAAAGTTGTAACTTTCAACAAAGTGACATTACAAGATTTGGCAAGAATTAAAAAGTCGTCGCCACTTTTAAATGGGGTCGAATCTCCTAAAAGTGAGAGGTAATTTAATAGGTAGAGGTAACACAATATTGTATCACCTACCAAATCATTTACACTCTGCACAAGCTTTGAGAAATTCCCTATCAAATTTTGATAATTTTTGCACTCTGTGCACCTTAAGGGATGCACTAGTATAGAGTGGTCCAAAATGTTTGAAAGAGTTGGCGATCTAAATGATGTTGTTCCTGGAATTTACCTACCTAGCTGGAGATATTAGCACAAACGGTTTGAGGCCACAATGATAAGTTTCAAAGATACACAAAGCTACAATTTTTAACTAAGTGACTTTGTAAGATTTGGCAAGGACTAAAAATTAGTTAACACTTTTGAATTGGGTCTAATATATTACAAGTAAGAGATTTTTTTGTGGGAATTAATAACAAAATACTTTAGCACATGAAATACTTTTTATATATCATACAAGCTCTAATAAATTTCCTATCAAAGTTTGGCAATTTTTTCACTCTATGCACTTAAGGGGACTCACCAGTATAGAG
Source organism: Chamaecyparis obtusa (assembly GCA_027943335.1). NCBI lineage: Eukaryota > Viridiplantae > Streptophyta > Pinopsida > Cupressales > Cupressaceae > Chamaecyparis > Chamaecyparis obtusa. The sequence goes on from BSBK01003002.1 coordinate 526,213, forward strand.
TGGTCTAGAATATTTGAGTGAGTTGGGGAGCTAAAAGAGGTTGTTATTATAATTTACCCACCCAAATAGAGATATTGATGAAGATGGTTTGAGGCCATGATGAGCCATTTCTAAGATACACAAAGTACAACTTTCAACTAAGCGAGATTGTAATATTTGGCAAAGACTGAAAAGTTGTCACTACTTTTGAACAAGGTCAAATATCTCAAAAGTGAGAGAGGTTTTTATGGGAAGAGGTAAAAAAATATCATATCACCTAATGGATCATTCATAAATTTCACAATCTCTAATAAATTTTGCATCAAAGTTTGACATAATTTGCACTTTATGTACTTAAGGGGATGTACCTGTACGGAGTGGTCCAGAATGTTTTAGCGATTTGGGGAGATGAAAAAGGTTGTTCTTGTAATTTACCCATACAATTAGTGCTATTGGTGTAGATGGTTCAAGGCCACTATGAGTTTTTTTTTAATATATGAAAAGTTATAACTTTAAATTGAGCAACATTGCAATATTTGGCAAGGACTAAAAAGTGATCGTCACTTTTAAACATGGTAGAATCTCCTCAAAGTGGAAATGTTTTTGTAGATAGTGGTAACATGATACTGTATCACTTGATGGATCATTCATATGTTACTTGATCTCTAATAAATTCCATGTCAAAGTTTGAGAGTTTTTGCAATCCATAAACTTCAGGGGACACACCGCTACAAAGTGGTCTGGAACGTTCGAGTGAGTTGGGGAGCTGAATGAGGTTGTTCCTAGTATTTAACCTCATAAACAAAGATAATGACATATATGGTTTAAAACCATGATGATAGATTTCAAAGATAAGAAAAGTTGCAACTTTCAACTAAGAGATATTGCAAGATTTGACATAGACTAAAAAGTGGATGTTGCTTTTGAATGGGGTCAAATCTCCCAAAAGTGAGATAGTTTATTGTGGAAAATGGTAACATGATCTAATAGAAACTATTAGATCATTCATACATTGAAAAATCTCTAACAAATACCATGTCAAATTTTGACACAATTCACACTCTATGCACTTAAGGGGATGCACTGGTATGAAGTAGTTTGGAATATTCGATAAAATTGGGGGGTCAAACAAGGTTGTTTCTATAATTTACCTAAAAAATTAAAGATATTGGTAATGATGGTTTGATGCCATGATCAGAGATTTCAAAGATACACACAGTTTCCACTTTCAACTGAGTGACATCGCAAGATTTGGCAAGGACTGAAAAGTGGTCTTTTCTTTTGAATGGGGTTGAATCTCTCAAAAGCGAGAGATATTTTTGTGAGCACTTGTAACAAAATATTGTATCACCTAATGGATCATTCATATTTTGTACAAGCTCTGAGAAATTTCATGTCAAATTTTGACAAAATTTGTACTTTATGCACTTAAGGGGACACACTGGTACAAAGTGGTCTAGAACGTTTGAGTGAGTTGGGGAGATGAATGAGGTTGTTCCTAGAATTTACCCACCTAAGAAAAGAGTTGTTGGTACTAGTGGTTTGATGACACAATGAGTGGTTTCAAAGATACACACAGTTTCAAATTTCAACTGAGTGACATTACAAAATTTGGCAAGGATTGAAAAGTGGTCACCCCTTTTTAACATGATCAAATCTCCCAAAAGTGGGAGAATTTTGTAGGAAGAAATAACATAATCTTGTAGTACCTAACAAATCATGCATATGTCACACAAGCTTTTAGCATAAAAATTTCTCCAATTTAAAGAATTTGATTCAAGAAGGTCAAGAATTATTGCAAGATGGTAATGAGTTATTTGATTACACATTGGAATGGTCTGTGGCCACTAAAATGATTAAGCATGCAATTGATACTATTGAGTTGTCAATCAGAAATGCTTATCGGTCTTACAAGATAACCAATGATCTTGATGGATCGATTAGATCTCAATTAGAACAAATGCAAAAGATATTCTTCCATCTTCAACAACAAAAGTGAAAATATCATTGTTCCTTTAAGCGGTCTCCAAGATATGTGTATTCCATGTATCTCTTCTTTGAGTACTACAATATTTTCCACATGGGGGTACTCCTTAGAAGATCCAACTACAGTTGAATATGTGGAGGATATGTTGGCTATAGTTCATCTACATCTTACCAACTAGACCAGTCTATCACTGATTGGAATGACAAAAAGGATAAGTAGACTGAAGAACTTCAATGGTTAACAATGAACCTTGAGTCCATTCAAGTTGTTGATTAAAGCTTGTAACTTTTTCACATGTTTCAGTTTGTACATATTATGAACCCCTTTTCATTATTGGAAAAAGGGGGCGTAGTGAACAAAAATAATTTGAAAATAATTTTGCAAAAAGAAGTAAAATTTATTAGTTTTTCCCTCTTAGGGGGAGCTTTGTAGCATCTCAATAATTATGTCGACATGTTTCAGAATTTTTGAAGTTTCAATTTTTGTTGATAAAGATTTTGGCTTTCTCGAATATTTTGGTTTGCCATCAATGACAAAGGTGGAGATTGTTATGCTATCCCATTTTGGTTTTCATTGAGGTCACTATTATGGATCCATCAATATCTATTCTCATTGTTGTACCCTTGGGTATCAGTTTCGTGTTCACCAATAGCAAGCACCAACACCGGTCACTGACATCAGTATTAGTAGAATTAATAGGATTAATTCATGATTAGCATTGCACATGACTAGTTTGGTCTAGACTCAATGTACACACTCACACTCAAATCATTTTGGTATGGCTGATAGCAATTTTTTATTGGAGATCGGTTACACGTTTTGGTTTTTGGTCAGTCGACATGAATGGAGTGTATACTGATAATAGTATATAACTACAACAACCTCATACATTGATATAGATGTGATCTATGTAATACTATGATGCTAAGTGTATACGTGATCTGTAATGTGTGAACTATTGGTGTAGTTGTGTATAGGTATAAAGAAGGAGATCTGTAATACATCAACAATTGTATTTAGTGCATTTGTAGATGCATTCCTACTAATTCAATTTTGTATATCTAGCAATATTTTCTATTTTTGTATCAAGAAAATGAGCCCAAACGGTAGTGAGCCAAATTGGCAGTGACCACGCTAACAGTGAGCCACCCTATGCATTGTTAACCGATTACATAATACTTGAAAGGTAACCCTCTCCATGGGTTTTCCACAAAAAAATACTTGTGTTATGTGTTGCTTTGTTTATGTTTTTGATTGTTTGATCTGTAGCAGATTTAAAATATGTTATGTGGACAATTAGTTAAGTGCTTTAAATTTTTTGTTGAGGTGTCTAAAATGATCCTTAAATAACAACACCCATAATTGTACACTAAGTCATGTTTATTTATGCATTAATTTGATATTACATAATTAATTATTTTTTAAGATATATTAAAATATTTTTTAAGAATAAATATTGATCTAATTTTTTTTAGAAATGACTATATGACATCAAAAGAATCTCACAAGACTATTTTTTATATTTAATAATTAAATTAGAAAGCATTACACAATTATAATTATAATTTAATTTAATCATAAAATAACTCTCCTCATACCTGCATAATAATTGTAACCACTATAGACTTATAAAAGAAAAACATATACAAGTCAACTCAAGAAAATAAAAATATAGACTTGGAAAAGAATAAGACAAGTTGTCCACGAAGACAAACCCACCAAATTCCTGTGAAAGCCGTAAAACGGACGGTAGGAAGGCAGATAGGGGGAAACTTCTTCTGAAGTTAATTTTATTGGAAAAAATCTTGTGGAATTTTTCCATTGACTGATTTTTCTAACATGTTTGGATATTTTCAGAAAAATAGAAGTCAATTTTGTATGCTTATGAATACGCACATCATCGTATGTGGATATTTTTTTATTCAAATGAACTTTGAAATTTGTACGCTCTTGAAATTTCGAAGGAATTTCTTATGTTGAATACAATTCATTTTCCATCCGTGTAAATGTTTTTAAAAAATCTTATACAGAGTAAATTCAATTTCTAACTTTTTATTAAAATATATTAATTGTACATTTCAAAATTTTCCACAAATTTTCCAATATGTATTGGAGTCAATTTTCAAAAGTATGGAAAATTGAACAGAGGAGCTTTCGAGTAATTTTCAAAAGTATGGAAAATCCCACTCAATCCACGCTGCAGTCATGGAAGGGATTAAACTGCTGCGCGTGGGAAGGAGTCTCCTGCCACCCAATCACTGCCCATGTCGTTTCCCTCGACCTCAGCCCTCAATCCCTCAATGCCTCCTGGCTTTTTGATGAATATTCCACATGGCCATTCATGTCGTGGACGGAAATGCGTTGGGGAGTATTCCATCTGCAGCATCTGGAGTACTTGGACCTCAGTTGCAACGCCTTCTTTGGTCAGATTCCAAAAGAGATTGGTGACATGTCCAGGTTAACATATCTTGATCTGTCTTATAATTCTTTGAATGGCAGCATTCCAATATCTTTAGGTAGGTTGTCAAAGCTTACATATCTTGCCATGGTAGGAAATTCTTTGAGTGGCACCATCCCAACATCTTTGGGTAAGTTGTCAAACCTCACATATCTTTCCTTGTGTTCTAACTCTTTGAGTGGCACCATCCCAACATCTTTGGATAAGTTGTCAAACCTCAGATATCTTTTCTTGTCTTCTAACTCTTTGAATGGCACCATCCCAACATCTTTGGGTAAGTTGTCAAACCTCACATATCTTTCCTTGGATTCTAACTCTCTAAGTGGCACAATCCCAACATCTTTGGGTAAGTTGTCAAACCTCATAGAACTTGAGCTAAATTCTAATTCTTTGAGTGGCACAATCCCAACATCTTTGGGAAACCTCACCAAACTCACATATCTTCGTCTTAGCAGCAACCAACTAAATGGCACCTACACACTTTATTTCTTGGATCAATTTCCCAGAATTGGAGAATTGTACCTTTCAAGGAATATGTTGACTATAAAAGTCAATGCAACTTACATTCCCAATTTTCAACTTGACACCTTAGGTTTGGGGTCTTGCAATATAGTTGGGGATTTTCCATCCTTCATTTCAACTCAATATTCTTTAGAATACCTAGACTTGTCTCAAAACTCTCTTAGTGGAAATATTCCATATTGGCTATGGGATTTTATGTACCTTCATCATCTCAACCTCTCTTCTAACCAGTTTGTAGGTAATTTACCCTCCAAGCTGCTTGGATTTGAACACAATTCTCAACAAACATCAACTATTGATTTGCATGATAATAAATTACAAGGAAATATCCCCATTCCCCTTGAAAATGTGGAGTTCCTGGATCTTTCTAAGAATCTATTTGATGGAACTATTCCAATAGAATCTGGCAAACATGGACAAGCTCTCAAATTTCTATCATTAGCCAAAAACAATCTTAGTGGTGTCATTCCACATTCTATTTGTGAATCAAGTAATTTGAATGTTTTAGATTTGTCATATAATAGGCTTAGTGGTAAGATTCCCTCTTGTTTAAACAATTGCTCTTGGTTGTCCATGTTAAATCTAGAAAGGAATGACCTCAAGGGCACAATTCCAAATACATTTGGGAAGATGCATTTTCTAGAAACATTGAAGCTAGGTCTTAATGGATTGAAAGGCAATATCCCACCATCCCTTGTAAATTGCACTTCTCTAGAAATCCTAGATCTCAGGAATAACAATATCCATGGGAGCATTTCTAGTTGGATTGAAAGCTTGCAAAGTCTTCGCATCCTAGTACTTAAATCAAACAAATTTGTTGGAAAGATTCCATCAGAGTTATCAAACATGAAAAATCTTCAGATCTTGGATGCGTCAAGTAACAAAATTTCAGGCAATATTCCAAGTGGCTTTATGAACTTTAGTGCAATGGCAAATCAAACAGATAACAAAGAAGCTCTTGAAGTGAATTCTGATGGTGTGGTCTATATAGATCACATCATCATTAGAAACAAAGCACAAGATATGGATTTTGTGAGAAATTTGAGATTGGTAAAATGTCTTGATTTATCAGACAACAATTTGTCAGGTGAAATACCCTGGGATATTGAATCTCTCAAAGGATTGATAATTCTCAATGTTTCAGGAAATCATCTCAATGGCAAGATTCCAAAATCCTTGGGGAAAATGGTGCAACTACAATCACTTGATCTTTCCAAAAATGAATTCTCTGGGATGTTTCCTTTTGAACTGCAAAATCTCACATATTTGAGCTACTTTGATGTGTCCTACAATCACCTATCCGGAACGATACCACAAGGAGGACAAATGATGACATTTAATTTCTCATCATTCTCCAACAATTCAAATTTATGCGGCCTGCAAATCAATGTGTCATGCTTTGGAAGTCATCTTGCTTCTCCTAATCAAAATGGGAAAAATAATGATGTTCCAGAGGAGGATATATGGTGGGATGTTGGAATAGGAATGGGCTTTGCAGTGGGCTTTTCAATTCTGATCTGGGTGTTGTGGTTGAGCAAATCTTGGAGCATCAAATGCCTCAGAGTTATGGATGACATTATTGATTCTTTGTCAAAGGTTTTCTGATCTTCATCTTCTGTACAGCTGTATAATCAACCTAGACCATATATGCCAATTGTAGTTGTAAGTTTAATTTTCTAAACTCCATTTTGTTAATGATTTTGTAGTGATTAATTAAAAAAAATGCTGTTAACGATATTGTAGAATATCTTAAAGCTAATTTGAAGAAGTCTGATGAAGTTAATCTTTTTTTATCTGTCTTCTTCCCAGGTTTCAATTGCAAGTCAGTTTGAATGTTGAGATCAGGCAATAATATTCCCAAGGGATGCACATTTTGCGCCTCAATAAATGTAGTTTAGCCTTGCTGAAAGTGGAGAATTACCTAAAGAGAAAGTCATTTGCATAAAGTCTATGATTACTAGTTCTATTATGTTGGTGTTTTCAGAGTTAAAGAGGTACAAACTCAACCTGCCAAAAAAATTCTTTTTCTGGGAACACTTTAGTTAATAGTATTTCGATTCTGAATTTTCGTTGCGTTTTCTCCATTGCCATATTTATTTTGGGTAGCAAATGTTAGAAATCTTCTTAATGATTTCTAAACTTTCAGCACACGAGAGTAAATAAAACTTTAAACATCTGATCTGTCCTGCTCTGCCATAATCAAAATCTCTCTTTGAAGTTTGAATATCTTTTCTGTTATGGAAGTCAGCTTCTGTCTAAACCACTATAACATCATCCTTTGCAGGTCAATGTGAATAGTGGAATGGATAAATTATTCAGTTGTTTAGACTTGTTAGAGGATGCTGGATGAATCTCCCATGTTCTTTGGAGACTGTTGTTGGGTATTTATCATTTATTTCATGGAGCACTATAGTTCAACCAGAGGTTTGTTTCATAACGTGTATATCATCTATTTCATGGAGCACTATAGCTCAACCAAATATTACTCCTGATTGTTGAACTTTGATTTTCTTTCAGTGTACACGATTTTTGTTCAAATTTGTCAATCATTTAGGCAATTTTTTATTGTAGGGTTTTTATTCAAATGTCTCAAATGAAGGAAGACAGTTGAAACCTGTTGAACTATGGAGGCAAGAACAGTAAGCAAAAGAAAACTCAGGTATTATTATATTTATGTAGATTTTGTTATCTTTTTATTATTACTATTGCAGATCTAGTTTACTTTAAATTCTTCTTACATTTTTTATTTTTGATAGCTTTGACTTGATGTGTTACATCATTTCAACTCTGAGCTTTCTGAGATGTTCATCCATATTGTATTCAGGGCAGCAACATAGAGTACCAGTTGTACTTGGAAGATTTCCCATCTTTTCTTCTCCAAGAGATCATATTTGGACTCTTTCATCATATATTAGTTAAGTGCTCTGTTGTGGCTTTCTAGGCCAGAGCAAATTGATTTATTATATGATGAAATGACTCTAGTAGTAATGATAGAAATTCAAAGTGTGACTCTTTCGTCATTTATCAGGCCAGAGCAGAATGAAATGCATCCCCAATTTCATTTTGATCAGCAGCTATGCAATTGTAAATTCTACAAGGCAGTTGTATCATTTCTTAATTGCAGAAATCATAGAGCAGTTCACAAGTGGCTGTATACTTGCAATTTATATGCTGAAGCAATGCTATTGTTATGTTGCAGATTTTCACAAATTATGAACTAACCACTTACATGCTATGCTTTTGGAAATACTTTCTATAAAACAAATTCTTAATATATTATTGGTCACCAAAATATACTTTATATCTTATTGTTAAGAATGATTAGGATGATGAATTGAAAGTATGTAGATAGTTAATGGGCCCTTGGTCTGCTGGTGCAGTTGAATGGTCTTTCTAAGAGTCGATTTTGGGGAATAGAGCTACAAATAGCTATCAAAGAATACCAAAACTAGAAGGAAAAATTAGATACCAAAGTAAAAAAGCTTAAAATATGAAGAAGCCAACTAAATTTAAGGTTCAAAATTATATAGTTATATTTCGATACAAAGAGAAATAAATGAGGAGAATGTAAGTTTATGACTGAAACTTTCTTGAAACTTTTAAATACAAAATAAATAAAATGTCTCTAAGGACTATGGTGTAAATCTCTCTTAACAACTCATTTTTAATTTATGACAATTACATAATTAAATTGACTTTGCAAACATTAGTCATGTAAGTAAGGTTAGTATAAAGATAAATCTTTACTTAGAATTATTTTTAGTAATATAGTGGATATTTCCCATTATCATTATTTGATTGGGGTCCCAACAATTACAAGAATTATTTAGGTATCTAAATGTTGATTTATGGGATATTTGACCATGGTTAAAATAACTAACATATAATAGTGAATGAACCTATTCAATATTACTTAATTAGAGTATGATGAATTTTGAGACGAGCTATTATATTCTTGAGCACATAGTATTTTTCTAATTAGATTTAATTCACAATTGTATCATTCTTAGCATCATATACATGGAATCTAATTGAAATTGTGTATATTTAAATAATATAAAACTAATCTAAGATTTTATATAATATGTGCATTATGAAGATGATATATCTATCAATAAGTGAAGAAATAGATTTCACATAAGATGACACCATGAATATTCAATCATTTCCAATCAGATCATTAGATCTATAATCATTATAGGTATTATAAAAAAAATGAGATTATCGTTATGAATGATGATATATAAGAATTGATAAAATAGTTAAAATTTTAAATCTAAATATAAAATGTATACATGAAAAGGGTGAAGATGAATTGGGAAAAAACATGCAGAAGTGAAAGATAACATAGAGTTAGTAGTGTTTGATAACATAGATTTAGTAAATGTACAGATAGAAAACCACTGTCCTAAATTTAGATGCCTAACAGAATTAAAAAATAATTAATACTAATTAGACCGAAATTCAATTCAAAGAGCTATGTATTACATAACATGCACTAAACAAAAGGGATAGGATATTTTAGTTTTTCCAAATGTTGTTTGTCAACTAATTGTCCTTAGTTGATTGATGAGCTGACAAAGATGACTTGCTTCATATACGATATTGAATTGGTGTTTTGACTATAGAGGCAGAGTGTTCCTTTGATCGTTGATATCCAGCAAGCTTTGCTACAAGTTCCCTGAATTCTTATGAACTCTCATCACCAATTTCCATAGGAGAAACCTTAAAACAACAACATCAATTAGTCACCATTAGTACTAGGTGTCAAGCATGGCTAATGAATTTTTTAACATATTCAATGCAGTTAGAATTTTACAAGATTTGAGGGTACCTGCAAATTTGTATTGATAAGCCATGTTCCACTCATCATCAATGCTTTCTCTGCAGCTTCCTGGGTAGCAAATTCAATGTTTACCCCTCTGCATTACAGTGAACAAGATCAAATATTTATTCTAATAATTAATGTTAATGAAAATCTAAGCATGAAAAAGAATAGAGCCTGGTCTGTGAGAAGAACATTTGTATAACAAAAGAAAGAAACAATGTAATGTCACCAAATTGCAATGTTGGCTTAAATATTTTTTAAAAACGTTATGATTGACAATTTCGTACCTTTTTGGGAGGCAAGGATAAAGCTGTTGAAACATGGTCACGTTATCCACTCCTCCACAGTTCATGAAATGATTCCTCAAGTCCTCTTCTGTTGCTTCACATGGAACCTACAACATTTCACAGAATGAGCATGAAAGTCCTAATCTGAAAGTTGGAACAATGAAAACCTCTGCATGGATTATTGAAAAAAGTAGAGTTTACATTAGACACAAAGACTGTCATTTCTTCACAAGCCACTCTCCGTTTTGGGATATCTCCTAGACCATAATTTTCTGTTACCGAAAGAAATAAATATTGCTTACAATCTAAATAAAACCAGATATGGGTCATATGCATTCAAAGATCTGAATGTTGTAATGGTCCATGAAAGATAAAAAATGAACTATTTTAAAGTATCCCAAAAGTTAAGTATTAAAGAAGAATACCATTTTCTTTAGTAGCCTCTGATTTCACCTGCTTTGAATGAGGAAGAAAGGCTTGGCCATGTCTCTGCAATAAAATGAAGCCAATAATAGGCAACTTCTTTCAAAAAAGAAGTTTTGACAAAATGTTCCATCATTGTCTTTGTAAGTCCACTATTTTGTAGAAATGATGATTTAACAGTTGCTGGTTTATGAACTTCAGATAATGATTTAGCTGCAGAAAAATTCACCCGACAGTGGTGTTGTTTGAGCTCTTTTTAGAAGAGATTGTGGAGCAAATGCAGGGCTTGCTCTTCTTCCAAATGCTGTCACTGTTTTTACATCTATATTTTTCATTGTCAAATTGTATCCAGAAATGTTGTGGGTATTTTTCTTGTTAGATATGGATGTTGAAGTTCCGTTATAAGTTGTGGAAGGATCCATATCCGACTGAAGACAGGGTAAAGAACAACTTATAACTGATGAATTAATAAAGAGCTGACTTTTCATTTACAATACCACTGTGGATGTGAAGAAAATAGATCTTATTAACTATAGAGAGAAGGAAAGCATCTCCTCAGAAAAATATATTAGCTAGTGATTATGATTATTTGTGTCTACATACGTAAGAATTATGTGCATTTTTAAGCTCGGATGGTTTTTGATGATAATGGACAGTGTTTCAACCATATGTATGTCAGCCTGAGACAGAAAAACAAGTAATTAGTAATTACTTTTGATACTATACAATGTAATATGTAAAATTAGTTGAAAATGCTGAGTCAATGTAAAGGAGAACTGAAAGCCATACAGAGTCATTACTCCTAAGTCCTATATTAGGAAGTACTTCAGATATCTTATCTGATTTCAAATGTAACATGTGAATTTAGAAGCTGGATGTAAACTCATTTCATATGCAGTAGCTTAGGTCAATTACTTAGTATTGTATTTTAGTTTTGTATTTTGAGCCGAGAAGAGAGGTTTTCTTTATTGGTTCTTTCTTATTAGAACTTTTGAACTAGTTATATAAATATAATATATTAGTAGCTTACCAATTAGTTGCTTGCATATAAATAAGGAAAATATAAAGAAGTATACAAACAAGAGCTATGTAAGTGCAACTGGAGTCCCTGTTTATTGTTTAAAATAGGCAGATTGCAATCAGGGCTAATAGTAACATACAATGATAGACAATGCATTATATTTTTGACCATTAAAGTGAGACTTGAGTCAGTAACCCGATTCAGCTCTTCTCGGAGGTGTTTGGCCTCTTCCTGATACTGATGCCTAAGATAGGATTTTCCTATCCCAATCAGGTTTTTGATTCTGCTAAAGCTTTGGATTTACTTTGGGCCTTCTTCTAAGCTCTCTTAGATATCAAAATTAAATTGTGTACAAACCCATGCAGTGAAGCTGTTAAGTGCATAACAGAATGGAAGAAGATGATAACAGTATTAAGAGAGCACACATACCATAGGAATTGAGATAAAACACAAAATTTGACCTAGAGAAACCCAATGTACACAAAACTGTATTTTATATCTTATCTAGTATGTGAATGCATTTATTTGAAATTTCGACAAAATTGGTAATAATAGACAACTTGGAATAGTGCAGCATAAGGCAATGTAACACAACAATATGTGGAATTATCAACATTATTTTCATTAACCCACGCCAAATGCATGCCTCTTTGTCTTTGTTCAACTATTTAAAAATCGGAAATGATATTCCAAATATTGAATAGGATGCTTCTACATCTGAACATTAAGATAGTAAATTTGTAAAATTATATCCCCATTCATTGCATAAGCCCACACCAAAGCTCTAACGAGAACATGCAGCAAACTCTTTGATCTAGAAAACGTGTTTCACATTACCAGTCCAAATTCTCTATTTGCGTGACTTATACAAAAAGATGGCATTACAAATACAAGCACAGTTACTAGTCCAAATTCTCTGTTTGAGGGACTAATAAAAAAATAATATTACAAATACAAGCACAGTTATGTCCACTTTTGTGATCCATATCAACATAACTTGCCAGCATGGAATTCCATGAACTTTTTCTTAGTCTTCCATATAAAGAGGAGATTAACATAGCCTTTGCAACAGGGTTCATTGAATCTGTAAAGTCAATATTTCAAGGGTTAATTTTTTTTCAAAAGAGCTCTTACAGCTTAATTTGCATCAATAATGTGACAATTGAAATCTAAGCACACAAGATTATAACTGCTTTGTATCATTATCAACCACATAATTTGGAAGATAATTTAATTCTAAAGAAATCTGATCTTTATATAAACTTTTCTTTTGAACCAGATTCAGAATTCCTAACTTGGTAACTATGGTATATGCTCTTTTAATTCATAAACCAGGAATTGTTTGTTTTGCAGGATTGTTATGACATAAGTTGATGTGCTTTTTGCTAAGTGTTGGGAGGAAGCGGAGAGAAGATGACTCAAGGGATTTCACAAGTTATGCACAAATGTTAACACTGCTATGATGTAATTTTGCCCTCAATTAATTACACATTTATTTTCTTCCAAAGGGATAATACTCATTTATGGTTGGCATAACAACTTTGATATGCATATCTATTTTTCTAGATCCCATTTTGGGGTTGAGGTATTTTATACTCTTAATCAGGCCTCATTTTGTTCTAATAATTGGCAGAAGTCACCTTTCCTTGCGTTGGCAGGAGGTGTCATCATTTGGCTACAGTTGGCATACCATTTTTTATTTATGATGTGGTATATATAGATCGTACTATCATTAGAAACAAAACACAAGATATGGATTTTGTGAGAAATTTGGGATTGGTAAAATGTCTTAATTTATCAGACAACAATTTATCAAGTGAAATATCTTGAGCTATTGAATCTCTCAAACTATTGATAATTATCAAAGTTTTAGAAATCATCTCAATGGTGAGATTCTAAAATCCTATTTTTCCTCTCCTTGCATCGGAACTCTCGGTGCCATACCCTATCGACAATGTCCCTTAAGTGCCATAATTGCATAAAATTATCAAACTTTGACATACTGGTTTTTGCAATTCCTGGAACCTACACACAATTTGTTTGAACATATAGGGTCATGTTAGGACCCTCTACAATAACCTATCTTAGTTTTTGAAGACTCAGAGTCATTTTTGCAAGGTAGCAATTTTTTTGTTTATACAAAAATTGTTAGATACACATAGTGCAAAGTTTCCAAGTATCCCATATCGTGTTCTATTTGTTGTGTGCATGAAATGATACCTTTATCATGTTCATTTGGATGGGTTTTCCCTATGCATGGTCCCACTTTTCCTCTCAACATATTGGAATGCTCAATGGTGTACCCTACAAGTGATGTCCCTTGTGTACCCTAAGTGCAAAAAACCATTGAACTTTGACGAACTATTTCTTACAAAATTTGGTACCTACACAATATGTTTGAGCCTATAGGGTTGTGTTAAACTCCTCTACAATAATCTATCTCATTTTTCAAAGACTCCAATTGGTTTTTGTAGGACAACAATTTTTATGTTCATGCAAAAACTATAAGATACACATAGTGCAAAGTTGCCAAGTAGTCCATATAACGCTCTATTCATCATGGACATGAATCAACACCTCAATCACATTTGGTTGGATGGTTTTACCATAGGAATGGTCCCACTTTTCCTCTCAACATGCGGAAACACTCGGCAACATACCCTATTGCTGATGTCTCTTGTGTACCCTTAGTGCAAATAACCATTGAACTTTGACAGACTATTTTTTGCAAACAATAGCACATGCGCATAATCCATTTGAGCATATAGGGTTGTGTTATGCCCCTATACAATAAACTATCTCATTTTTTGAAGACTTCAATTGGTTTTTGCATGGCAATAATTTTTTTGTTCATGTAAAAATTGTCAAATGCACGTGGTACAAAGTGGCCAAGTAGCCATTATCACGTTCTTTTTATCGTGGTTACAAACCAAGACCTCGATCGTGCTGAGTTGGGTGGGTTTTCCCTAGGCATGGTCCCACTTTTTCTCTTGATGGGTGAACCCACAATAGTGGGTTACACTTTTTTGCCTGAACAAAGACTGACCTCGACATTTTGAAAAAACTTTCAGATTTGGATGCATATTGTCGTTAAAACATTTGAAATATGAAGATGAAGTAAATTAGACTCTTTTAAGATTTTTTGTCTAGATTCTAAATATATTTTTTATTTTTATTTTTTAATTTATTTGAATGGTTTTTTCCTTCTCCCACAAAAACTAATATGTTGCTGAAAAAGTCATTTTCAAAGAGTTACATTGTTTTCATAGAACATAACATTTTTTCTAAACTAGATATCAATGTGATTTTTTTGAATTTAGTTTTGTAACATCCATACAGAGGGCATGCAATTGATTTGATGACATTATCATGATTATTGCATATTTTATTAATGTTTCAAGTTGACTAATCATAATTTTGACATACCTTGACTACATAGCTTATAACTTGTCATGCATTTGTCCAATTTCATTTTCATTTCTTTTGGTAGAAAGATAACTTCAATACCTAGGGCATAGATATTTTTTAGAATTTTTTTTCTCTCATTTACTATTTTTCCATTAGCGTCAAACTTAGAGGAAGACATATGGTGAAATATCTATGTTTAGTAAAACTAAAGATACAAAGTCATAATAAACTTAATATATATTAACATTATAATCGTTGGAAAGATTTTTCTTAGTAGTACCTTACTACATAGATAGGTTTATCAAATGGATTCATTTGATCTGCCAAAAGATAAAGTCGAAGTGATTTTTTGTTAGCATTTTAATAGGTGCGAAAGAGACTCCATTGTAAGTATGAATGAGTAGTATAGATGTTATATCAATGTTTTTTTTTTATCTAAGAGGTTTTGAGCTAACCACTTGTAATTAATTTCTTCAAATGGAACCTCTGAAGGCTTAAATCATCATATTTTATTAAAAATGTATTATTTCAGCAAAAATCAACATCTCTAAAAAAGTGTAACCCACTATTGTGGGGTCACCTTGACATGTCAAAACACTTAGTGACATACCCTACCGACAATGTCCCTTGTGTGCCCTTAGTGCAAAAACCTTTCAAACTTTGATGGACTATTTCTTGCAAATTGTGGCAATTACGCATGATCTTTTTGAACCTATAGGGTCATGTTGGGCCTCTCTACAATAATCGATTTCAATTTTTTAAGACTCAGAGTCTTTTTTATAGGATAGATACTTTTTTGTTCATGCAAAAACTATCAGATGCACTTAGTGTAAAGTTGCCAAGTAGGCCATATTGTGTTCTTCTCGTCATGGGCACGAACTGACACCTCAATTGTATTTAGTTGGGTGGGTTTATGCTACACATGGTTCTACTTTGCTTCTCAACATGATACAATTCTTAGCAGCATACCCTATCGACGGTGTCCCTTGTGTTCTCTAACTGTGTAAAATCATAAGAAGTAAGATATGCATGTGAACCTATTTCAGATGATGATGATCAATAATTTCCATCTACTAGTATCTCAAGTAGTGATAGAAGCTCACAGTGCACATATCCACTGACAACAAAATTTCAAATAGAGAAGTAACAAGTGTTGTAGAATTATTCACTCAACAATGTGAAATGAAGCCTTAAATTGGCTCATTAGCGGGCAAAGAATATGGTTATGCACTTCATTCCAACACTACAAATATTTCAATTAGAAATGTCTATTCATCAATGTCCTTGCATTTATGGGACCTAGGAAGACAAGTTACTCATGTTAGGCATTATCTCTCAAAATTCTTATTGAATTATGTTTCCCTTGGGCCCAAGGATAGTTGTGAAGGTTTTGAAGGAAGGCTCATTAGATATGTTTTCATATTCTAGTGTGCTTGATAGATAGAATGAGGAAAGTGCATAGCATTTAATAGTAGATTCACTATGGGTAGTATAAGTGCTTTAATATAATTTCTCATTGTCATATCTTCATTGTGATAATAGTGATGACATGTTGCTTCTTAATACTTGTATTTATCCACATTTTCATTTTCAATCTCTACATTATCATTTACAATATCTAAATTTTCATTCTCATTGTCAAAATTTTAGTCAATATTTTCAAATTCAATCTCCTCTTCACTTGAAATAACACTAATGCGTAGACCTTGGGCCTCACCTTCACTAATATTTAACATACCTTGTCTCCTCTTTCTATGGTTTTCCATATCTTTTTGTCTCTATGCTTCAATTTCATCTTTTGTAAGCTTTCTCTTCTTTTATACTTTCGATGTATATTTCTCCACATTATACCATCAACAAGTTGACCAAATATTTTTTATTTATGATGTAGTATATATAGATCATACCATCATTAGAAATAAAATACAAGATATGGATTTTGTGAGAAAATTGGGATCGGTAAAATGTCTTAATTTATCAAACAATAATTCATCAGGTGAAATATCTTGGGATATTGAATCTCTCAAAGGATTGATAATTCTCAAAGTTTCAGAAATCATCTCAATGGTGAGATTTTGAAATCCTTATTTTCCTCTCCTCACATTGGAACTCTCGGCGCCATACCCTATTGACGATGTCCTTTAAGTGATCTAATTGCACAAAATTATCAAACATAGACTGGTTTTTGCAATCCCTGGAACCTACACACAATTTTTTTGAGCTTATAGGGTCATGTTATGCCCCTCTACAATAACCTATCTTAATTTTTGAAGACTCGGAGTCATTTTTGCAAGGTAGAAATTTTTTTGTTTGTGCAAAAATTGTTAGATACACTTAGTGCAAAGTTTCCAAGAATCCCATATCATGTTCTATTTGGTGTGGGTAGGAAATGACACCTTTATCATGTTCATTTGGATAGGTTTTCCCTATTGATGGCCTCACTTTTCCTCTCAACATGTTGTAATGCTTAATGGCATGCCCTACAGGTGATGTCCCTTGTGTACCCTAAGTGCAAAAAACTATTGAACTTTGACAAACTATTTCTTTCAAACTTTGGTACCTACATACAATACATTTGAACCTATAGGGTTGTGTAAAGTTCCACTACAATAATCTATCTCAATTTTCAAAAACTCCGATTGGTTGGAGGACAAAAAAAAATTTGTTCATACAAAAACTATAAGATACATGTAGTGCAAAGTTACCAAGTAGCCCATATCATGCTCTATTCATCATGGGCATGAATCAACACCTAAATAACATTTGGTTGCATGGTTACCATAGGAATGGTCCCACTTTTCCTCTCAATATGTCAAAACAATCGGCGACATACCCTACTAGTGATGTCTCTTGTGTACCCCAAGTGCAAAAAACCATTGAACTTTTACGGACTACTTTTGCAAACAATAGAACATGTGCATAAATCATTTGACACTACTACATTTGGGGCCAAATTTTGACAGAAGTTTCCAATGGGTAACTTTTTCTTACAAATTTGGTGTTTTTTTTTGGTAATAGGCCCCAATGATGTCGGTATTCTGATGGGTGTTTAATTGACCATCGAAATTCTGATAGATTTGAGGTATACATTAAAAAAAAAAAAAGTGAAACAGCCTCATCATTTTTATTTTGATTGGAGAGCAGGAGAAAAGGAGCAACAGTTGAGCGCAGGAGAAGGTATGTGATTTCTTCATCTTTCAAGCCTCTGGCATCATTTTCGAATGCATTTCATTTTATTGTTGAGGGAGTTGCTCTCTGAAATGACCACATTCTACTGGTGTCGTGCCCTAGCCAGTGCTTTATCTCTATTATTTGATGTTATTGGTGCTTGAGCTCAAGGATATCGATTCACTGTATTCAAATGTTTGGATTCACTTTTGTTGATATTACTGGCATATGTGTTTAATGACGCCATTGTATATTGCTGTCACTAAAATGACCGCATTCTACTGGTGTCATGCCCTAGCCCGTGCTTTAACTCCATTGATGTTATTGGTGCTTATGCTCAAGGATATCCAATTTTTTGAAATGTTGATTGTGGTTATCAAATGGACATCCCGTGAGCTTCTAGCTAGGTGCCATTTGTATTGATAGCTTAGGTCATCAAATGCATTGTATCATTGATAGTTGAGACTTTGTTAAAAGGAAATAGGACAAAGAACGATTTTTATTTAGTTTCTCTATTTTGATCCCTAAGTGGCTTACAACCCTAGAGAAGTATATGCAGATTTACGGATCCAGTTGTAGGATACATAGCAGCTAATAATTCACAAGAAATCCATGCATCCAATTTGAATAGCAATTAATACAAAGAACTAGGGTTCTCCAATGGCCCAATCATCTAGACCTTGACTATCCCCTCAACCAATGAAATGCTTCAATGTGGAACAATTGCAGGACAATATTTTACTTTTATATGCACATCTGCAATGTTTTTGATATATTTCTGAGATAACAAAACCATAGAAAGAATAGCATATAGAAGAAAGTAAAGAATAATGATCATATTTTGAGATATTGTGGAAACTTAAAGGGAAGAATGCTTGGTGGGGTTATCATTCAATCAGTGAGTGATCCTTCATTCCCCCCTCTTCCAATGACCCTTCAAAATTGGGTTATCATGCAATCAGTGAGTGATCCTTCATTCTCTTGGTCTGCCATGCATCCAAACATATTAGAAATACACAATACAATGATAACAAGCCTTTCACAATCCCCCTTCCCTCAAGGAACACTATCAACATCCAGACCTTGACAGTCCCCTCAACTAGTGACCCTTCAAAACTGGGTTATCATGTAATCAGTGAGTGATCCTTCATTCTCTTGGTTTGCTGAGCATCCAAACATATTGGAAATACACAATACAATGATAATAAGTCTTTTACAATCTCCCATCCCTCAACAAATTACTATCAACATCCAAACCTTGACTATCCCCTCAACGAGTGACCCTTCAAAACCAAGTTATCATGCAATCAGTGAGTGATCCTTCATTCTTTTGGTCTACCCTACATCCAAACATATTGGAAATATACAATACAATGATAACAAGTCTTTCAAAATCCCCCTTCCCTCAAGGAACACTATCAACAAGTGACCCTTCTTCTTATCAGCCATATCCAATGTTTCATTGAATTCATGACCAAGAATGAAGGTCACATTACCCATACCATTCATGGATTATGAAATGTTGTTCCAAACTCCTGAAAATTTTTCTATTGCTTCTTGTTGCTTCTTTAAATACTTCTTCTACCACAATGTCCTCCTGCCCCATCTTCTTGATCTTCCTGGCTAAAGAGGATGAATCCACACACAATAACCCAAAACGAAGGGTTTTGTATCCTTTAATGAATCTCAGTCACTGGTAACACATGGACAGTCAAACCGGTAGTCTCCAAAGCATTCAATAAGTGAATATGAATGTTTAAAAACTTTCCTCTCAACTTCCCCAACCACTCCTAATCGGTTAGAGGGATATTTCTAGAATATACACTATTCCTATCCTTACCAACAATTCTTAAACATACTTTATCTGATATGATAATAACATGCTAAACTGAACCAATGGCATGTTCTTCATGTGGTACACGGAAGATTTGGCTATCAAATCTTCCTTCGTGCGAGTTGAGCATGAGAGAAGGTATGTGATTTCTTCATCTTTGATTGGTATCTTTCACAAGCAACGTCTTTCGAGCCTCTGGCATCATATTCGACTGCAAATTTCAAATGCATTGCATTTTATTTGATCATGACTGCTCACTGAAATGACCACATTCTACTGGTGTCATGCCCTAGCCCGTGCTTTATCTCCATTATTTGATGTTATTGGTGCTTGTGCTCAAGGATATCGATTCACTATTTTCAAATGTTTGGATTCATGTTTGTTGATATTAAAATTGATCATATCAGATAAAGTATGTTTAAGAAATTTGAGTGTCTAAACACTCAACTAATCCCTCTAACCGATTAAGAGTGGTTGGGAAAGTTGAGAGGAAAGTTTTCAAACATTCATATTCACTTATTGAATGCTTTGGAGACTACTGGTTTGACTGTCCATGCGTTAATGTTTAGAAGAGATATTTAAAGACATTCTTACATGTTTGGAGAGGTTTAAGAGGCACTTATCATGACTGTACCCTCACAAATAGCGATATAGACTAGTTTTACTAAGTTTCCTTTCTCTATTTTGAGGTTTCCTTTCTCTGCCGTAGGGGTACAGTCAGAGGGTTCATTGAAAAAATGATCCTTTAAATGGTTACTATGAATATGATTGATTTGATATAGCATATTGCTCATTTTACTTGAAGTTTGGAATAGCTTGTGCAAGGGTGAAAGTAGTTTTGATCATTTTGGTCGTGACTATTCCTCTACACAATCAGAAAATGTAACTGTCTAATGATTATATGTAATGTTGAATGGATTGAATGCTTTATTCTTTGTAGAAGTGAATGGAAGGAATAGTGTTGGTGTTAGGTTTTATTTATTATTGAATTCAATGGTTTCCAAGATGTGTTGAGGAGTTTGCTCCTTGTTTAATGTTAATTGTTCCTGCACAATCCACTCATACAACAGTGAAATGCTATGTGATTGAAAATTTCATACAATTGGTCCTTTGGCATGTATTAAATACAATCCAGTCACTTATTGAATGCTTTGGAGACTACTGGTTTGATTGTTCATGCATTACCAGTGTCTGAGATTCATTAAAGGATACAAAACCCTTCATTTTGGGGTTATTGTGTGTGGATTCAAATGTAGGTTTGATTTGGTTAATGTTTAGAAGAGATCAATAAAGTATTTAAAGACAATCTTACATGTTTGGAGAGGTTTGAGAGGCACTTATCATGACTGTACCCTCACAAACAACGGCATAGATTGGTTTTACTAAGTTTCCTTTCTCTATTTTGAGGTTTCCTTTCTCTGCCACAGGGGTACAGTCAGAGGGTTCATTGACAAAAATGATCCTTTGAATGGTTACTATAAATATGAATGGTACAATTTTTTTTTTCTATTTTTTCTATTTGATAACCACAGTCAACATTTCAAAACAGTGAATAACATCAAATAATGGAGATAAAGCATGGGCTAGGGCACAACACCAGTAGATTAAAACTGAACCAATGACATGTTTACAACAAAGAAATATAATGATAATAATATGCTGAAAATTCTATTCTGTTTAATACACGCCAAAGGACCAGTTGTATGAAATTTTCAATCACATAGCATTTCACTATTGTATGAGTGGATTGTGCAGGAACAATTAACATTAAACATAACCAGTGTTCTCTTTACTTTCTCAAATCTCTGCAAGTCAAGAACATTAGAGTTGTATAATACATTGTTAGTATCCTTTTTCTATGGGTCCTAGGTCTTTGGGTCCATGGAAAGGAAATAGATTACAAAATACCCTTCAAAACAAAGGAAAAACTTAGCAAATTTAGTCTAACTCACTATAGATGAAGGAACAGTCATACTAATAGTTCCTCTAAGTCTTCCAAAACATTTATTGAACTCCCCTAAAGTCCTATTGGATCCCCAAATTGCTTAATCCAATCAACTTACATCAGGATCATGAGAAACTTCAAAGGATTAAAAACATTACTTGGAACAGTCAAATAATTATGCTTTCAAATCAATTACCTATCGACATATCCCTTGCAAGGGAGAGAAGCCAAACACATAAAGAACATGCACATAAACACTACAGCTGAAAAACTTAAATGGAATACACCAAGAAGTACCAAATGATGAATGCTCAATTGTTGTAATGGCAAAGCATCAGAACCGTCCATTTCTAGAACTTGATTTTATAGTCTAAATGATTTTTCTATAGTCGTAATGATTTTTCTAGAACTTGATTTTGTAGTCTTAATGATTTTTCTATAGTCCTAATGATTTTTCTATAATACTCTTAATGATTTTCCTAGAACTTGATTTTCTTGTCTTAATGATTTTTCTATAGTCCTAATGATTTTTCTATACTCTTAATTATTTTTCTTTCATCCTAATGTTTGTTGCTCTTGATAAATTAGGCCTTGAATTTGAATTTTTGTTCATTGTTTTATTTCAGCTTGATATTTCATTCATTTTTCATATACACAGAGACTACACATGCTATAAAAAAATGAGCTATTTGATTAAGGTTAACTATTCATGATTGTAAATAGTCAATATTTCTGATGGTACTCCTTGGTGTATTTCATTTTAAAATAATCATGTTTCTATGGCTATGATAAATGTCCCTTTGTGTTGAGAAAATTAGAGTTGAAAAAATGGTTGCAAACAAATCATGCTTCTTCCACCAACATTCTAGTCAATGTACAAGTAATGAGTCATTCCATTCAAGAAAGACCATGTCTAACAATATCAACATAGAACAAAATAAGGAGTATGCAGAATTTAGTGATTGTATCTTCCATTAGAGCCACTTCATATGCACAGGTGATGCACATTCATATTGTAACTAATATTTTAATATGGATATGACATAACTTCTCTTTGCCTCAAGTGTGCATATATATAGTTTACATCTTTTTTTAGAATAATTCTTCATGTTTATGGCTTAGGTGAGCCCCAATTTGCTATCAATCACATGATTTAACGTATAGTGTTTTCTTGGTTGTTCCATTTGTTCTTTGACCTTGACTATGGATTGACTATCATTTTCAAGCTTGAGTGTGGCTTCATACCATGCACCATCCGTAGATTTGTACGCAACGCTGATTTATGAATGTAAATAATGCATTGAATGTAATCTATGAACGTGCGTGGTATGAAGTCTTTTTGAAGTTTGAGCATGGAGAATGAGTAGTGGTTACAGTTGTAGTGGGGAAGAAAGTGGAGGCCATCCATGAAGAAACTTGCCGACAGAGATTCACAATAGTTGAGAAACATAAATGTAGGTATCATGGTCACAATTGTTTGGAGACACAACATAATTGAATGCTATACCCAAAAAAAGCAACACAACCACTGCTCCTTTAGTTCTAAGTTGACACTGTGGGATCCAAAAACCATATATAGATTCCTTATCTTTGGTTTCTAGATCCCGCGGTGTCAACTTAGAATTGTAGGAGTAGTGGTTGTGTTGCATTGTATGGGTATAGCATTCAATTATGTTGTGTCTCCAAATAATTATGACCATGATGCCTACATTTATGTTTCTCAGCTGTTGTGTCCTAGGACCCCTTATGACCCTTTACGACCATTTACGATCCCTAAGAATACATCTTAGAGGTCTTAAAATGTCGTAAAGGGTCAAAAGAGGCTCCTAGGAGGGGCCAGATGAGCTTCCACCTTCACGTGGTTGGCCCTATTAAGTAGAGAATGTTTAACTATTCTCAAAACAAAGAGAAGCTCAATAATTTAATGTCTCAGTACATCGAGATGCTGAAAAAATGACAAGAATCAACAATGGAGAGTTTTTAGATTCTGAGAAGATGTATATGGAGTGGATGCCAAATTGAATACTAGTGCAGAGTGTTAATAATTATAGCCTTTCAGACAAGATCAAACTGATCAAATAAATACCCTTGTGCGATTTATAATAATAAGGAGATTATTATTTCATCTATATATATGTGTTGGTTGAATTAGTTAAGGGCCCAAGGTCGGCCTCTTGGCTTTAACATTAAATATATTTAATAAGACCAGGTCGGCCCTCTTGAAGATAATTCAATTTATATATATATGGTGTTGGATTCTAGGGAGAGAAGCACCAAAAACATAATGTGCTTCCCTCCCCCAAAACCTTGATTCTCTACCTTAAGCAAACTTAGAGGAAGCAGTGAATTTAAGAGAAATGTATGGAGGCAATGGCAAATTCATAGAGGAAGAAATGAATATGGAGTCAGCTGTGAATTCATGGAGATAACAGTGAATTCATCAAGGAGAAATATTCAGTGATTGTTATTGGTGCGAGTTAATGAGTTCATTTTGGATGCAAAGGAGAAAGGGGATACTCAAAGAGGAATTACACCAGCAAATGGGAGAAGGTATAAACATTTTAATAGATTTTTATTATTAAATAATGTAATTTTCATATACTAGTGTTGTAAGCGTCCTCATTACATGATTTAAGGTCTTAGTCCACTGACAAATTAAATTAGACTTACTATCCAAAATACATAAAAAACATGCACATAAACACGACAACTGAGAAACATAAATGTAGATTTCACAATAGTTGAGAAACATAATTGTAGGCATCATAGTCACAATCTTTTGGAGACAAAGTAATTGAGCTGTGTACCCAAGCAGTGTAGAGAAACTTCTGCACCCCCAATTCCAATTGAATATATCTATTGGAGGAAGTTGTATTCATAAGAAAACATATATAGTCAACTTGGAATCGGGGGTGCAGGAGTTTCTCTCCATCATCTGGGTATACAACTCAATTACGTTGTCTCCAAAAAATTGTGACCATGATGCCTACAATTATGTTTCTCAGCTATTATGTCCGAGGACCCCTTATGACCCTTTACGACTATTTATGATCCCTAAGAATACATCTTAGAGGTCTTAAAATGTCATAAAGGGTCATAGGAGGGGCCAAATGATCTTCCACCTTCACGCGGTTGGCCCTGTTAAGTAGAGGATGTTATACTCTTCTCAAAACAAAGAGAAGCTCAATAATTTAAGGTCTAATCAGTCCATGAAAAAATTAAATCAAAGGCTTTTTTGAAGTCAATAAAGTAGCAAAAAGCCTCGTCACTCAGAGTGTCCCATATTTTGTCAACTAAGTATCTAAGAGTCACTCCGTGATCTATGGTGGAGTGTTTCAGTCTAAAACCAGCTTGTTTGTGTGAAATAAGATAGAAAATGTGTGATTGTTTGTAAATAGTAAACAACAGCGACATAATATTGCTGTGCTTAATTTGATTATATATATATATATATATATATATATATATATATATATATATATATATTTTAAAAAATTAAATTAAATTGGAGTCACACACATGACCTCCACCATGAACCATATTAGAGGGTGGTGATAAGGACTTACACCTCAAGTTTCTCTTCAAAGATAAGAATGCATTAACAAGGGCTTGCACATCAAACCTATCCCTCACAAAGAAGAATGCATAAAGTAGATCTACATGATGATGTGGCTCCCTCCATAGCTCAAGGTCCTGCATCAACCTCTTGACCTCCTCATCCAAGCTTGCCTCTAATGAAATGTCAATTATTAGACACCTAGAGAATGAAAAGTAGAAAATGTTATACTCTTCTCGAAACAAAGAGAAGCTCAATAATTTAAGGTCTATATTATTGACAGAATGTTTTACCTTAGCTCATCAAATCTGGGGATTTGAAAGAATTTAATAGAATATTTTCATGACAACGTATATTATTTAAGTTGACGTTGCATGAATTTAGCTACTTCACACACTTGTAGACTATTAGGACAGCGATAAAGAAGCATTTGATGTTAAGTTCCAACATAAAGTGAGTAAATTTGTTTTAAGTAAGAAAACAATGATAACATGAATGCATATGAAATTGAAATGAAGCCTACTGATTCTTGCCATACACAACCTGTGCATGTTGATGAAAATGAGGATGTGCATCACAGTAATACAAGTAAACATCTTAAATTGATTGGTGTAGTAATACAAATTTAATTGCAATTGGTGTTTGGATTAATGTAACAAACTAACCTCGATGTTGATGATGTGACTAGATTAGGTAAAGAGCTATACAATTATGAATGCCATTAATGAATATTAATGATCATTGTTTCCTAAGGGTAATCATTGTTTGTGTATGCTGATCACCCAAGTCTTTGGATGTGATTTGCATGTTGTGCAGTTTGTCAAAAGTGGGGGTATGACATGCTGGTTGGATTATAACATATTGACACTTACACCATGAAGAAGACAAATGATTAAATAGAAAGAGAGGACCAACTAAACCATCTTGTGGTCAGTCTATATCACATTGAGAAACAACGTCAAGACTTGAGAATCAAAACAATCAAAAGTTTCTTCAAGACCATGAATGATCAACAACATTCCATCAGAAAATAAAACACTAATCTATGTTATCATTAAGCCATAAAATATGTCTATGTTATGATTATGATGATGTTGATGTTGATGTCTATAATTTATTTCACTTACTAATGCTTGCCTAGATTGAATTTTGAATTGCCAGGTTGGAGAACGCTTTCAAAGTTTAGGGTCGGTTCCACATGATACTCTTAGTTACAGCTCAAATGCAACTCAACATATTTTTGATGCTAGGAAACCCACTGTAGAAACTCATCTGCAGGTGAAATTTAATGTTGTGAATCTTGGCATTGTTAATGTTATTACTTTTCCTCATGTTTCATATTTGTGAAAATGTTTCTTGGCACTATCTTCTTTTTCAATTCCTATATTTGCAGCTTTTTAGATCATTAACTTAAGCATTACATGTCTTTGTTCAAAGTTTATTCTAACACTATATTATATCTTATTCTTATTAAAATGTTCTTTGTTGTGGGGCAAGAGGTCAATCTTCATTATCTTCATTGTGGGGGACAGTGAAGATTTCTCTGACAAATAGCAGGTCTTCTTTAGTATCTTATAATAACATGCTAAACTGATAAAAGTGTTATGGGCATTTAATCTGCAATTACTAATAGATTAAGCATATTATTACTATACTTAATGTTCCATTTAAATGCATTTAACAAAAAAAACAAATTTACAAAACTGAACCAATGGCATGTTTACAACAAATATGTGTTGAGGAGTTTGCTCCTTGTTTAATGTTAACTATTACTGCACAATCCACTCATACAATAGTAAAATGCTATGTGGAAGGGATGGTTGATAGTGTCCCTTGAGGGAAGGGGGATTGTGAAAGACTTTTTATCATTGTATTGTGTATTTCCAATATGTTTGGATGTAAGGCAGACCAGGAGAATGAAGGATCACTCATTGATTGCATGATAACCCAGTTTTGAAGGGTCACTAGTTGAGGGGATAGTCAAGGTTTGGATGATTGGGCCATTGGAGGACCGTATTTCTTTGTATTAATTGCTATTCAAATTGGATGCATGGATTTCTTGTGAATTATCAGCTGCTATGTATCCTGCAACTTCATTTGTAAATCTGCATATACTTCTCTAGGGTTGTAAGCCACTTAGAGATCAAAATAGAGAAA
Source organism: Chamaecyparis obtusa (assembly GCA_027943335.1). Classification (NCBI taxonomy): domain Eukaryota; kingdom Viridiplantae; phylum Streptophyta; class Pinopsida; order Cupressales; family Cupressaceae; genus Chamaecyparis; species Chamaecyparis obtusa. The sequence goes on from BSBK01003002.1 coordinate 553,786, forward strand.
CTAAATCAGAATTGTTCTTTGTCCTATTTCCTTTTAACAAAGTCTCAACTATTAATGATACAATACATTTGATGCCCTAAGCTATCAATACAAATGACGCCTAGCTAGAAACTCACAGGCTGTCCATTTGATAACCACATTCAACATTTCAAAAAATGGATATCCTTGAGCACAAGCACCAATAACATCAAATAATGGAGTTGAAGCACAAGCTAGGGCATGACACCAATAGAATGTGGTCATTTCAGTGACATCAATATACAATGGCATCATTAAACATATATTCTAGTAATATCAACAAATGTGAATCCAAACATTTGAAAACCAATGACATGTTTACAACAAAGGTCTAATAGAACTCCCAACAATTCTTAAACATACTTTATCTGATATGATGAATTCTTAAACAATTAAGGTTGGAGTAGACATAGTTATCACACATTTTTTTTGTGTGGTACAAGGAAAATTTGGCTAGGTCAAATCTTCCTTCATGCTAGTAGTCTACAGAATTAGACCTTTATTAACAATTGATCATATCAGATAACTAGTATGTTTAAGAATTATTGGGACTGGTCCTTTGGTGTGTATTAAACAGAATATATAGAATTTTCAGCATATTATTATCATTCTATTTCTTTGTTGTAAACATGCCATTGGTTCAGTTTTGTAACTTCACTATTGTATGAGTGGATTGTGCATGAACAGTTAACATTAAACAAGGAGCAAACTCCTCAACACATCTTGGAAACTCCATTCACTTCTACTAGTAATAAAGCATTTAATCCATTCAACACTACATATAATCATTAAACAATTACATTTTCTGACTTTGTAGAGGAATACTCATGACCAAAACAATCAAAACTACTTTCACCCTTGCACAAGCTATTCCAAACTTCAAGTAAAATGAGCAATATGCTATATCAAATCATTCATATTCATAGTAACCATTCAAAGGATCATTTTGTCAATGAGCCCTCTGACTGTACCCCTGTGGCAGAGAAAGGAAACCTCAAAATAGAGAAAGGAAACTTACTAAAACCAATCTATGCTGCTATTTGTGAGGGTACAGTCATGATAAGTGCCTCTTAAACCTCTCCAAACATGTACGAATGTCTTTAAATATCTCTTCTAAACATTAACACATGGATAGTCAAACTAGTAGTCTCCAAAGCATTCAATAAGTGACTGGATTGTATTTCATACATGCCAAAGGACCAGTTGTATGAAATTGTCAATCACATAGCATTTCACTATTGTATGAGTGGATTGTGCAGGAACAGTTAACATTAAACAAGGAGCAAACTCCTCAACACATCTTGGAAACCATTGAATTCAATAATAAATGAAACCTAACACCAACACTATTCCTTCCATTCAATTCTACCAAGAATAAATCATTTAATCCATTCAACATTACATATAATCATTAGATAGTTACATTTCCTAACTATAACAGTCACAACCAAAATGATCCAAACATTTGAAAATAGTGAATCGATATCCTTGAGCACAAGCACCAATAACATCAAATAATGGAGATAAAGCAAAGGCTAGGGCACAACACCAGTAGAATGCAGTCATTTCAGAGAGCATTCATGATCAAATAAAATGCAATGCATTTGAAATTTGCAGTCGAATATGATGCCAGAGGCTCGAAAGATGAAGAAATCACATACAAAGAACATGACATTGGTTCAGTTTTGTAAATTTGTTTTTTGTGTAATTAGTAATTGGCAGATTAAATACAGATAACAACTTTATCAGTTTAATTAGCATGTTATTATCATATCAGATAAAGTATGTTTAAGAATTGTTGGGATTGGTCCTTTTGCGTGTATTAAACATAATAGAATTTTCAACATATTATTATCAATCTATTTCTTTTCTCTAAACATGCCATTGGTTCAGTTTTGTAGATTTGTTTTTTGTGTTAAATGCATTTTTCATGAGGAGGGGTCTTGTTCTGAGGAGATTGATGAAGATTGTGCACCTCAAAAACCAATTCATAAGGTACCAATCCATGTTTCCTATTCGCTTATATTTTTGGTTTGGTAAATCTCCTTATAAGTTTCATGTCCTTTCTTTTGATTACTATGAATGAGATATATATATTACATTTAACATTCAACTTCTTTACATTTTAGAACATGTAGTGTGTTTTTTGAGGATTTTACCAAATCAACTTTTAACATAAACCGAAAACACCAAACTGATATCTTGCCCTTGCAATGTGACAAAATATTTGCATTTGACCAATAACTGCAAGCAATTGAATGATAAATCCACATACTTGTATCTTTGTAAAATACCTGGAACATCAAAAAGATGGCTAAGTGGCTGCCACCATGATTTTTATCTACTAAATATGGGAAAAAAAAAAACCAAAAAGAATCGAATAGAAAACATGATTGGTCATTTCAGAGAGCATTCATGATCAAAAAAAATGCAATGCCTTCTCTCAGGCTCGATCAGCTTTCACCCACTCATTTTCCCTCACTCGTTTTCTCTACAATCAAAATAAAAATGATTTGGCCGTTTCAAAATAGTGAATCGATATCCTTGAGCACAAGCACCAATAACATCAACTATTTTGATCTGTGGGTACCCTAATGTTGGCAAGAGTTCTTTTATTAATAAGATTACTCTGCAAGCTTGAAGAAGTGATATATTTTGGCAAATGAAGAGTGGAAAGATGATGATGTTCCTGAGATCATGGATGGACACAATGTTGCAGATAGAATGGGAAGACATCTTTCAAGCCTGGCCTTGGATCCTTCGACAATTGGGGTAGGATCCAGACCCAGGCTAAAAAGATGTCTTCCTTTTTGTTGTGGAATATAGGCTCTGCTGCTACAACAATGACAGACTGCAATGTACATATCACAATAGCTGAGAAACATAAATGTAGGCATCATGGTCACAATTTTTGGGAGACACAACATAATTGAGTGTTATTCCTAGATGATGCAAAGCAACCACTACTTTGCATCATCTCGAAAAACCAGCTGTGTAATCAACCTAGCATATATTCCAACTGTAGTTCAAAGTTTAAGTCACAATTTTTTCTTAATGATCTTTGTAGTAATTAAAAAAAGAATATGTTAATGATTTTGTGGAATATCTTGAGACTAATTTGTGCAAACCTGATAAATCTAATCTGTGTCTTCTGCCCAGGTTTTAGTTGCAAGTCACTTTGTAGATCATGCACTCAAGGGGTGCATTTTTTGGGCTTCAACAACTTTAGTTTCCCCTTGTTGGAAGTAGACAAGTACTAGAAAAGCTCATTTACATAAAATTTCATCATTAGTAGTTCTGTCATGTTGGTGATTTCAAAGTTCAAAGTCACAGAGGTGAAAATCTTTAGTTCTGTCATATTTGGGAAAACTTTATTAGTATATTGCTTTGGTTCCATGTATTACATCACATCAACTCTCAGTTTTATGAGATTTTCATCCCTTTTCCATCTGAAAAAATGTATTGAAGCTGCATTCCAGAGTCTGAATCACTATGATGTTTGGGAAGGTCACATCAAATTGAATTGTCTTATGAATGTTTTTTAAATCCAGTAAGAAAAATATAGTTTTAGGATTCCTACAAACTAACCACTGGTGTAATGTGCATTTTAAAATGCTTTCTATATATTCATTTAAAAATACTTTGTAGAGAGCAAATGTTTAATCTTGTATTTTTTATCAAAACATATTCTGGTCAAGTAAAATTAAGATAATGAATACAATGCCTTTAAGGACCTTGTTGTATATTCCTCTAACAAATTATTATTTATTTATTTATGGTTAGTGACATATTTGAATTGACTCGAGAAAATTAGTCATACAAATAAGATTTGTTTGATAATTAACTTTCAATGATATTTTTAAATTAATACTTACCCCTTTATTAGGATTCAGTGACTGCATTTTTTTAACAGTGATTAAACTATATATTTCATAAGTAAAGATCCATAATTTTAAGAAAATATTAAGTTAAAACAAAACTTTTTGGCACACTACTATTCGCTCAATGTCAGGATAAAATTATATCTTTCCATACAAGAGAATGCACATCCCTTGATGCACTTCTAAAATGTTTGCCCTGCAATTGCCCTTGAGAAAAATGTAACTGGTTGAATTTTTTTGAAAATTTGAATATTTAGAAGAAGAATTTCTTAAAGTCCTAAATAGTGCTCTATTTTTCTACGCTATAGTCCAGTTTATTTTCTCTTTGTTATAATGAATTTGCCTATTCAAGCTGTTATACACTAAGTTTGTGCCTTTGTCTCAAGCTCTCATAGTCTTGATAACCTAGTATAACATGGGAATCATCTCTAGGTTGTGGGACCTATGCTAACTAAGATGAGACCTCCAGGTTCTAGGCTGGTTCCTCTTAGATAATCACCCTAATTTTCTTCTAGACATGGAAAAGTAAACTTTTGAGGGAAAGGGATAGAGGGAATGCTTGAAAATGAAATGACTGAAAGAAAACTACCTACTAGGTGATACACCAAAATTAGGGTTTGAATCTCAGTATAGAGGAATGGAATCAATGAAAGGCTCAGGTCTAGTAGATCACAACTTACTAAATAGGCTTGCATAAGTATTTCATAGAAGGGTCTGAACATAAGACACAATTTATGACTTGCAAGAAGACATTCACTTATGCAACTCAGTGTAGGATTGAGACAAGATTGTTAGGGGGTTGAAGTATACCCACAAAAGCATCTAAATCAGATCAAACACAATAACACACACAGTTATAGAAAGTAAGAGGGATCAGGAACCCTAAGATACCACTGAAAACATCATATACCTTAATCCAATAAGGGATAATTCAAACAAGGAAGTATAGGGACATGAAGGATTGTCAAAAAATACCTCTGCAATATTTTTATCATCAATGAGAACTTTACAACTATATAAGCCAGAGGGTAGAAATGATACCACAGATAACCCTTAAGAAAGGATGAATTTCTTCTACAATTGTGAACATCTCTTTCTACAAAAAAGTCAATTCTAAGCTCAAAATATCCAAAAATACATTATATACATCCCTCTCTTGCATGCAGGCAAGAGTCAAAACCCAACTAGTGTTACAAGATTAAATAATGATATCAAACCCTAGGGTACTGATCACCTATTAATGAAAATATCTAAGAACCGGTGATCAAATCATATATTTCTTTGTGTGTTGATCCTTCTAAACTAAAAACACCTGCAGACACAACAACCTCGACTCACCAACCCATCTGCAACTCCACTAAGCCATGAAGGCTCCAAATCTGATCATAATTCCCTGGATAACAGTACCATTCAAAAGGTGGCGCCAACTCTTTCTAGCGTCTCTTGGCATGAAAATGTGGCACATTACCCTACAATGCTGGCCAACAGTCACTTCTATCATCTTCACAACCACAATCATCCTGAGAAATCAATTCTTGAGCTAGCCGACATCGTGCATGGCCAAAAGAATGCAAAACCCTAGCAAAACCTTCATAGGAAATTTGAATTTAAATGTTAATGGCTAGCCTTGTCATTTTTAAAATGTGACCATCGATGAGAAACCCTTCCTGACAGATGAACGACCATGATGTACCGAGAAAACAACTTAAAAACCCTCTTCGAGCCCTTCCTCCTTTAAGTCATTTGGTGACCACACAATCGAAGACCCATTTCTAAGTCGTGAAATCTTTAGCTTTACCTTGGTCCAGTTAGGCAATTCAGCAAATAAGGCATTTTGATAAATCACTGGGTCTGTTGAATAACCCTGGATCCATTAAGTGAATGCAAGAATTCCTTTAGTTGCTGATTCACAGAATGCTTGACTAACCTTGGGCCCAGACTGCCACATGTCACCTTTCTATTTGTTTTGGCCACTCCATCAGCAACCACCTTGGCAACCTTTCTGACAATGGACCCACTACAAGTAGATTCCAATCCAGCAGTGGGCGCATGATCTCATAGCCGCTGAATATTCCTTCAGATCATACACTCGCTATAGATCTTCATTAAGCCATGACCCCACTAACAAATGGACCCACCTAGAAATCTTCATCAGCACTCAGCGGCCAATCATATTTGACCAAGTCAGCACGCCTAGCAACATGGACCCATGACTTGCAGAAAGAGCATCGGATAGTTGTCGCAAGATCGCAAGGGCTTGGAAGATCCCTTGTGATCAAGTGACAACCATAGATCTTCGGTCTACTGACATCCCAGTCATCATTCTATCAGCCAATAAAAAGCCTCCAAGTAGGACACCGTGGCAGTGGACCCACAAAAGCTTGAAGTGCTGAGAAAAGGGGAAGATCGATGGCTATTGTGAGATCGCATGCCTCTGAAAAGCCCTTCGCAAACTCACGACAACCGTCAGATCTTGCAAAACTAGGACCCCCGCAAGCTGAAACCACCAAACACTTAGTGATTACGCAACTGAAGAGAAGAATAGACCACCTGTTGAATCACTAACCGCTGAGGACTTAACCGTGAAACATTGGGGTATTATGTGAACAAGGCATTCGGTGAATCATCGTAAGGAAAAGGTAACCGCCGACTAACTTGGAGAACTAGCGACCAGTCAATGAATGAAAAGTGCACGTGGGTTTTGAGGACTTAAGTGGCCAAGATAAAGTAACATCAAAATAGAAATTGGCTTAGGGTTGTAGGGTTAATTTAGCACCAACGACTACATTTTGAATTTTTAAGGGTTTTGCACCTAGCCAGAGGCCTTAAAAAAATAGTTGCAGAGACCAGGGGAGAATAGGTAAAGCCATGAAATTTTTAGGGGTGCTTGGCAAGGTGAAAACGGAGACCTTGGAATAGGTTTTAGCCAAATTTTCATGTATATGGAAATTAGGGTAACATTTTGGTGATTTCTGCTAGATGTCAACCTGCTAGACATAGATCAGTGGCTTTGACATATTCATTGGGCATGGGGTCATCAAAACTCAAAAATTCTCATAGGGAGACAAAACTAAGCTATGCTTAGGCACTTCTTGGAAAGTAAGAAAATGACCTAAAAAGCAGGGAAAGAAAACAAGGGAATATTTACAAATTTATAAGGAGGGACTAACCTCAAAAATAGGGCTTTAAATGGAAACCATTCACTAATATTGGTAAGGCATCTCCTTCAAGATTTGATAGCTGGAAAGCATTGGATCCCTTGTATTCTATTATAATAAATGGTCCACCCCAAAATAAATCAAATTTTGTATGTCTACCAGGCTTGGATCTGAACTCATCCCATTTGAGAACTACATCTCCAACTTTGAAATTCCTGACCCTAGCTCTCTTATCAAAACTTTTCTTTGTCTGAATCTAATGGAATTCCATGTCCTTCATGGACTTATCTCTGATTTCCTCTAATTCAATCAACTGAGCATATCTGATCTGCAAGGGATCCTCCTCTTCAAACAGGACATACTGAGTAGCCAAGTCCAGAGCTGGCAATTCGACTGAGATGGACAACTTAGCTTCCTTGCCATACACTAGCATATAAGGAGAATTACCAATGATTCTCTTTGGAGTAATTCAGTCTAGCCACACTGTAGACCTAAGTTTTGTATGCCAATCCATCTGATTATCTTGCAGAGTCTTCTTGATTATCCTAATCAAGTTCTTATTTATGGATTCTGCTAAGCCATTACCTTGGGGGTAGTAATTGGAATTGGTATTCAGATAAATGCCATTCTTGACTGCCCATTCTGAAACTTTGAGGCCTGTGAATGCCAATGCATTATCTGATATGATGGAATCTAGAGTGCCAAATCTATGAATTAAATCATCATAAAAACTTAATACAACATTCTCATTGGCTTCTTTTAATGCAATTGCTTCTATCCATTTGGTGAAGTAATCAGTTGTAGTAATTATCCATTTATGGCCTACACTAGATGGAGGATTGATCATGCCAATGAAGTCTATACCCCATTTCATGAAGGGCTGCTCTATTTTGACTGGTTGTAGGGGCAAGGCTACAAGCCTTTCTTTTCCTACAAATATGGCACACTTGATGCATTTTCTGACATAATCATGACTATCCTTAAAGATAGATGGCCAGTAGTATCTAGCCTGTAGTAGTCCCAGGAGAGAAATGACCTCCAGAAGGTCCATCATGAAACTCAAATAAGACATCTGCTACCTTTTCTGAATCTATGCATCTTAAAAGGACACCACTGTGATCCTTCCTGAAAAGAGCTTCATTTATCAACACAAAAGGAACAGATTGTAACCTATAATACCTTCTTTTTGCTAAATCCAAACCTGCAGGACATTGTCTTGTCTTCAAGTAATTGATCATATTAGGCAACCAGCTTATTGCCTTGGCTTGTTCTTCTGTAGAATGCACCACCAGAGATGCATCCATTTGTTCCAATTTCTTTGAACTTTCATCCTCTGCAAAATGCTCACAAAGACCTCTTCCTCTAACCAGCTTGGTAGTTTGAATATCTATGTCATATTCCATCACCTTGGTGATCCAACTAGCTCTTTTTTCATTTAGGTCCTTGGAAAGGAAAAACTCTTTGACACTTGGATGAGTAACTTTCAAGTGTACCTTGCTATGGGTCAATAGATACCTAAACTTTTTAAGGCTCTTCACCACAACAAGTACATGTTTCTCTACAAAAGAGTATCTCTATTCATACTCCTCTAAACCTTTGCTAAAGAAAGCAATAGGTTGCTCCAATCCATTTTAATTTTCTTGAGTCAACATTGCAGATATAGCATCATGACCCCCATAAGCATAAAGGATGAAATCCTTACTGAAATTTGGGTTTAGGAGAGTAGGGGCTTCTGTTGAGGCCTCTTTGATAGCTTGGAAATTGACTCTCCCTTCTTTGGTCCAACTGAAAGCTAAACTCTTCTTTAACATGGCTATTAAAGGCTTGAGTAAATCTACAATGTTAGGCAAGAACCTCCTAACAAAGTTAATCTTTCCTATGAAAGATTGGAGACTTTTCTTGTGATGTGGTAGGGGTAGCTCTAGGATAGCTACAATTCTCTTAGGATCCACTGTAATTCCTTCTTTGGATACTACATATCCCAATAGTTTTCCTTCATGAACTGCAAACACACATTTCTTGGGATTAAGAGATATCTCAAACTCTCTACACCTTCCAAAAATCTTCCTCAAATGTTTGATGTGATCTGCTGCATGTTTTGAATAGATAGTTATGTCATCCAAGTAGACCAACACAAACTTGTACATTAGGCTCTTAAAGGCCATATCCATTACCTTTTGAAATGTAGCACCTGCATTTGACAAACCAAAGGGCATCTTTTGATAAGCCATGGTCCCCCACTTGGTTGTAAATGCAGTCTTGTATTGATCCTCTTCATTCACTAAGATCTGATTGTATCTTGAATAGCCATCCAATAATCAAATTCTCTCAGATCTAGAGACACATTGTAAGATTTGTTCCATAGAGGGTAATGGATGGTGGTCTTTTAATGAGGCTCTATTAAGATCCCTGAAGTCAACACATAACCTCAACTCCCCATTCTTCTTACTGACAGGAAAAAGGTTGGAAACCCAACTAGTATGCTTGATGGGGTAGATGATACCACTTTCTATTAGTTTGAGTACTTCTTTATGCATAAGTGGCTCAAGCTTAGGATTAACAAGCCTTTGCTTTTGCCTCATTGGTTTGGCATTAGGCTCTAATTCAATAGTGTGCTGAGCAAGAGCAAGATCAAAACCTTTAAGGTCCTCATATTGCCATGAAAATACATCACTGAATTCTTTGAATAATTGGGTATAAGCTTGCTTCTCTAATTCAGTGTTCACCTTTCCAAATTGTAAGCTCTTACTTGGTTCCAAATCTATTTCAACACAATGTTCTTGTTGAACTACCAGGCCATCTTTGCTTCTCTTAACCTCATCATCCTTGTTGAAGAAAATCTCTAGGGTAACAAGACCTCTAGGAATCTTATTTGACTTTAGTTTTATCACTTGATCACCATAATTTTGTGATAATCTCTCTTGATTATTCCTTGAAAAGACATCCTCTTCAAACAAGAATTGCAGAATTTGTTCATCATTGTCAAACACCTGCCAATTGACATTGTTATCAGGTTTAGAGGGTCTGGCAATCACTTTGATATGCTATTGATCTATCTCTTTTGAAATGTTGTTGGGAATATCATACTGAGATCCAACAACAGCTAACCTATCCACATTTTGATTTAACTTTCTAGGGATGGCAACAATATTGAAAGCACAAAAATCTTCAATTGCATCCCAAACTCTATGCTTGTATGCTTTCAAAGTGTCATTTTTGGTATCCCTCTTACTTGGCTAACAACTAACTCATCATCACCATAAACCTTTAGGGCCTTAAGCCCTCTTTTTCTAGCCCACTCTAGTCTATTGACTAGACTTTCATACTCTGCAGTGTTGCTAGTGCAAGAGAAACTGAATCTAAAGGTAGTATAATACATTTCTCCTTTTGGGGACACTAGCATAGCACCACCACCAGAACCATGTCTACTTCTAGCTCCATCAAAAAATAGTTCCCAAACCTGATTGCTCTGATCCTCTAAATCAGTGTCTTCTTTGAGAAGGCTTGGCTCTATGACTCCACTTTCTTGTATCAAATAACTTCCCAAACCAAAATCCCAAATAAGATTTTCTTGGACCTCTGAGGCTCTTTCATCTAGAAAAATATCAGGGATACTCTCTATCTTGTGCTTTCTTCACTAATGGTTTGGAAGTCACTGTCATCAAATATAAGGTAGTTTGCATTGATGGCATTGGACACATATGGTTCTATATGGTGTGCTGCTAATGGTTCTGACATAATGGTGACCTTGGTCCCATACCTTGTATGAAATAACATGTGAGACCAATTAGAAGATAGATAGCCTCCTATCTTGGTTGTAAACTCCCTTGAAAGACATATAGCAAATAATGCAGGGAGATCTATGATATATATATCAAGAAGGATGGAAAAATTAGGACTAGCATGAAGGATCAGACTAGTATCTTTAGCCACACCTATAGTGTTGACTGAAGATCAATCAAGTTGTGTAACCTTCTTTTGGAAGGGCTCATATTTCAGTCCTAATTGGTCAGCTACTCTCTTGGGCATTACAGTGCTAGTAGCCCCACTATCTACCATACAATTATGCACTAAAGATTTTCCAATAATTAGAGATACATAAAAAGGAGGTGGCTTTGAGTTGCTACCTTGTGTGGCATTTCCTTTGGAGTTGCTACTTGGAGTCTCCTTTTCTTGATTAGTGTTAACCAACACTAGCTTTGCAGCTTCTTTTGTAGGTTGAGGAGTTGCTACTTCAGTCATGGCCTTCTTCAAAATTTTAGGTTGTCTTGGAAGAGCCAAAGAGTCCCACATGGACATGGTGACATTCACCTTCTTCATGTTGTCTACAATATTAAAAGGTGTCACAGTGTGTATTGTTTGTTGTGCTTTCACTATGATGGGCTCCACCTCTTTGGAATGTTGGCCTTCTTTGCTTGTAATGACAGGAGCCTCCTTAGGTGTGATGGGATTAGCTCGCTGTAATGGCTTTGTAGATGTAGTGGCTTTGGCATTGGAATCTGCTCTCTCCATGTCTTGAGCTCTTCTCTTTGCTCTTGTATAGGCAACAAAAGAAGCTTCATCATTGACTCCATTGAAGTTTGGTTTCTCCCAATTGAAAAGAGCAGTCTCATTTTCTTGTGGTTCTTGTTGAGGCACTAACCAACTAGATGAAACCTCTAATTGAGCTTGTGAGGCATTTTGAACCATCAGAGCTTGGTTCATCCATCCATTTGAACATGTAGCCTGATTGTGAGGCTGATTACAAGGGAAACACCATTCATTCTCCATAGCCATGTTATTTTGACTAGGAACCATATCCCTCACTGGATTTGCAGAATTTAGAGGTGCAGGGTTATATGGCTGGAATGGTCTTTGGTTAAAGCTTTTCCTTTGTCCTTGATACCCTCCTTGGTATGGTGGCCTATTTTGCTGATAAGGTTGTCCTTGATTTTGATATTGCTAACTAGGACCTTAGCCTTGTGGCTGAAATGGTGGTCTGATTCCTTGACCTTGTTTCTTCAAATTTGTGACCTCTTTAGTTAAGGCCTGCAACAAGTTTGTCATTTCTTGCTTACTGCTTTCTTGACTATTCTTTATCTCTTGTAACTCTTGAGAGAAATTGGTTGTTGGATCCTGACCACTAGTACTGGCCCAAGGTGCCAATATGGTGGGAATAGGGGTAAATGGGGGTACTTGTGCAGGTGCAATGGGTTGAAGGTTAGGAAAAATGGGCATTGGTGGCCTTCTAGCAATCATGCTTGCTTGAATTAAACAATTTTCAGCCTTGACAGCTATGTCAAAGGCTTGGGGTAAAGAATTACCACCCATAGACTAGATCATGACAGAAATTTGACCATTTAGACTTTGCAAATAGTAAAGGAAAGCATGGTCAGCTGATGGTCTTACAGAGACTGGAATTATATTCCATGTTTTAAGGAATCTACTATTGTAATCTATCATTTTCTCTTGAGGGTCTCTCTTAATGGTTTTAAACTACTCAACCAGAGATAAATTATCTAATTTATCCTCAAAATGTTTACTTAATGCATCTCCTAATTCATCCCATGAAGTAATAGAACCAACAGTTAGAGTTCTAAACCATTCAAGAGCCTTCCCTTTTAGAGAGGCTGCTAATAATTTTGTGGCCACATCTTCCTGAGTTATGTTGTGTATGCTGCAGATGGTGGTCACATCTCTTATGTGTTCAAAAGCAGTTGTCTTCCCTTCACCTTTAAAATCAAGTATACTCTTAAGTGCCACCAAAGGCACATCATGATGTTGGGCAAAATTCAATGGACTACCCTAATTAAAGGGTGCAAATGCAAATCGTCTAGCCATTGTAGGAGCTGGAATCTGAAGATTAACAACTATGTGAGCTATATTTACTCCTGGATTTGAATCCTCTTCTAGATCTCTAGTTAGAGATCTACCTCTTCTCCTAGAATGAAAGGGAAAAGGTCTCCCTTCTGAAGTATCAGGAGGTGTAGACTGAACTCTCCTCGTAGGAGATGTTCTTTGAGTTGACCTACCTTTGTGACTTCCTTTTGAGGGAAACTCTAAAAATTTAGTAGGCTTTGAGCTCCTAGTCTCAATCTTTCTCATAAACCTTGAACAAGGTTAGCCTGAATCTTTGAAATCAGTATAGTCACCAGATTACTTGATAGAACAACCTCTAAAGGTCTATATTATGCAATTTGTATATCAAAGATACCATATCTTTCAAACAATGAACTTCTTGTGTAGTCCCATCAGGCATGCTAGAATTGTTATACACTGGCACCAAGGTGGGGTGTACTTGAGCTTAAGCCTATACTGATATTTTTTGTGTACTGAACTTCTTTATCCTTTTGCAGATGAACCAACAGGAACACCTCTTGAACATTAATCTGATCTTTCACTGTCTCACCGGGCGTGCCAGAATTGTTATACACTAAGTTTGCACCTTTGTCTCAAGCTCTCGTAGTCTTGATAACCTAGTCTAACATGAGAATCATCTCCAGGTTGTGGGACCTATGCTAACTGAGATGAGACCTCCAGGTTCTAGGCTAGTTCCTCTTGGATAATCACCCTAATTTGCTTCTAGACATGGAAAAGTAAACTTTTGAGGGAAAGGGATAGAGGGAATGCTTGAAAATGAAATGACTGAAAGAAAAATACCTACTAGCTGATACACCAAAATTAGGATTTGGATCTCAGTATAGAGGAATGGAATCAATGAAAGGCTTTGGTCTAGTAGATCAAAACTTACTAAATAGGCTTGCATAAGTATTTCATAGAAGGGTCTGAACATAAGACACAATTTATGACCTGCAAGCAAACATTCACTTATGCAACTCGGTGTAGGATTGATACAAGATTGTTAGGGGGTTGAAGTATACCCACAAAAGAATCTAAATCAGATCAAACACAATAACACACATAGTTATAGAAAGTAAGAGGGATCAGGAACCCTAAGATACCACTAAAAACATCATATACCTTAATCCAATAAGGGATAATTCAAACAAGGAAGCATAGGGACATGAAGGATTATCACAAAATACCTCTGCAATGTTTTTATCATCAATGAGAACTTTACAACTGTATAAGCTAGAAGGTAGAAACGACACCACAGATGACCCTTAAGAAAGGATGAATTTCTTCTACAATTGTGAACCTCTCTTTTTATAGAAAAGTCAATTTTGAGCTCAAAAGCTCCAAAAATACATTATATACATCCCTCTCTTGCATGCAGGCAAGAGTCAAAACCTAACTAGGGTTACAAGATTAAACAATGATATCAAACCCTAGGGTACTGATCACCTATTAATGAAAATCTCTGAGAATCGGTGATCAAATCATATTTTTCTTTACGTGTTGATCCTTCTAAACTGAAAACACCTGCAGACATAGCAACCTCGACTCACCAACCCATCTGCAACTCCACTAAGCCATGAAGGCTCCAAATTTGATCATAATTCCCTAGATAATAGTACCGTTCAAAAGGTGGCACCAACTCTTTCTAGCGTCTCCTGGCATGAAAATGCGGCACAATACCCTGCAATGCCAGCCAACAATCACTTCTATCATCTTCACAACCACAACCATCCTAAGAAATCAATTCCTAAGCTAACCGATGTTGTGCATGGCCAAAAGAACACAAAACCCTAGCAAAACCTTCACAGGAAATTTAAATGTTAACGGCTAGCCTGGTCATTTTTAAAATGTGACTATCGATGAGAAACCCTTCTCAACAGATGAACGACCATGATGCATAGAGAAAACAACTTAAAAACCCTCCTCAAGCCTTTCCTCCTTTAAGTCATTTGGTGACCATGTGACTGAAGACCCATTTCTAAGTCATGAAATCTTTAGCTTTACCTTGGCCTGGTTAGGCGATTCAATGAACAAGGAATTTCACTGAATCACTGGGTCTTTTGACTAACCCTAGCTCCATTAAGCGAATGCAAGAATTCCTTTAGTCATTGATTCGTAGAATGCTTTACTAACCCTGGGCCCAGACTGCCACATGTCACCTTTCTATTTTTTCTGGCCGCTCCATTAGCAACTACCTTGGCAACCTTTCTGACAATGGACCCATTGCAAGAAGATTCCAATCTAGCGGTAGGTGTATAATCTCATAGTCATAGAATATTCCTTCAAATCATATGCCCACTATAGATCTTCATTAAGCCATGACCCCACTGACAAACAAACCCTCTTGGAAATCTTTATCAACACTCAGCAGCCAATCATATTTGAGCAAGTCAGTATGCCTGGCAACAAGGACCCACGACCTGTAGAAAGAGCATCAAACGGTTATCGCAAGATCGCAAGGGCTTGGAAGATCCCTTGCGATCAAGAGACAACCATAGATCTGCAGTCTACTAACATCCCAATCATCATTCTGTTGGCCAATAAAAAGCCTCCATGTAGGACACCATGGCAGTGGACCCACAAAAGCTTGAAGCGCTGAGAAAAGGGGAAGATTGATGGCTATCGGGAGATCACATGCCTCTGAAAAGCCCTTCGTAAACTCATGACAACCGTCGGATCCTGCAGAATTGGGTCTCCCACAAGCTGAGACCACCAAACACTTAGTGATTACGCAACCAAAGAGAAGAATAGACCGCCTGCTGAATTGCTAACTGCTGAGGACTTAACCCTAAAACATTGGGGTATTATGTGAACAAGGCATTTGCTGAATCACCAGAAAGAAAAGGTAACCGCCGATTGCCAACTGACTTGGAAAACTAGTGACCAGTCAATGAATTAAAAGTGCATGTGGGTTTTGAGGACTTAAGTGGCCGAGATAAACATCAAAATAGAAACTGGCTTAGGGTTGCAGGGTTAATTTAGCACCAATGGCTACTTTTTGAATTTTTAAGGGTTTTGCACCTAGCAAGAGGCCTAAAAAAAATAGTTGCAGAGACCAGGGGAGAATAGGTAAAGCCATGAAATTTTCAGGGGTGCTTGGCAAGGTGAAAATGGAGACCTTGGAATAGGTTTTAGCCAAATTTGCATGTATATGAAAATTAGGGTAACACAAGCTTTTTGTTTATTTGAACTTTTCTTTAAGAGTCTGTTTGGTTGCTGGAATTAAATAAGAATAGAAATGTCAAATTCTAGTATTGAAAGTTTTATATCGAGAAAATGATTTTTGGAATATATTGCTAAAGTCATTTGCTTCACATGGGATTCATAATGAGAAGATGGAAAATGTTGTTTGCATATGGATTTCAAAATATTATATATTTTTCTTTACCCCCAATTCTTATTTAAGTGGAATTGGAATTGATTTTCCAATTCTACCAATTTAGACAGAAGATTCAAATGGTGATTGTTGGGGTAAATGAGAATTAATAAATCCCTATTCTAGTTTCATGTTTTGATGAAAAACATCAAAAATATTTCCCAATTCTAATCTAATTCCAACAAACAAACGAACCCTAAATTATAAATATGTTTGAATAACTTTTCATTGTTTTAATCTTGATTAGTATGAATAACCATTTCTAACTTGTTTAGAAATATTTATCAATGAATTTGAGCTAGTTGTAATAAATAGGCATTTAAAACAAGAATACTGTATTTAGTTACATTTTGAAATAGAAGTTTGACATCTGTAGTAAATGCCTAAGCATTTTCGGTGCTACCATCTGAGGCTGAATAATACTCAATGCAAGCATCTTCTTCCATTGTAATATCTGGGTGATGGACATTATTTTGTGTCTCCTGATTAACGCTTTTTACTTCTAACAGTTTTCTTATATGAAGGAGCAAGAGAATTATCAATGTTACTCACCAATGCATCAAGATTCCATTGAGCAATGTTGATTTGATTTTCCAGCTGTCACACATCGAAACTAAATCTCTGTATTTATTTTCTCCTCTGGAATGATATAGGGATTAAATCTTCATGATACAACAAGCCAAGAATATTTCATTTAGAATTATGAATAATTAATTTTGTATAAGTATAAAACTAATGAAAAAAATGCCAAATTTAATACCTTCAAATCTGTTCCCATAAACCCACTTCCATTCAACATCAATGCCTTCTGTGCAACATCCCTGGTAGAAAATTCAAGGTTTTCTCCTCTACAAAATAACAAAGGCAATGCTCTTTTATTCTAAGATAAAATATTATGATGAAGATAAAACCCATATAGAAAGGGAAGCCATTAATAACAAGAAAATAGTAAATATAATATAGCATTGAATACCCAATTGGTACTCCTATAGATATTTGGTTGAGTGTTATAACATGCTATATTTCTCCACGTGCAGAGAAATGATTCCTATGTCCTTCTTTGTTGCTCTATGGTGAACCCATAATAGTGACTGAAATAAATAGATAACTTATTCTCAAGCAATGATCAAAGTTGTGGATATGAAATAAGGAAGTTTCTTACATTAGATACATGGATGTTCCTTGTTTGATGAGGGTCTTGTTGGTATGTATTGATTGCAACCACCAAACTGCAATGTATCGTCAACAAAATATTTAAATCAGAAGCTTCCCACCATCATTGTCAGCCTTTGTCCATAATGACAGTTGTTCTAGAGTTTTCTCCTACTGACATTCTAGAGGATTCTAAAACCTGTATTGTTGAATGACTATAGTGCATTCTAGAGGATTCTGAAACTTCTATAAAAACAATCTATTGTAATCGATTGAATACATAAGAATTATATTTTGTAATTTGTCTTCCTCTATCTTTCAATTTGGTATTAGAGCCAAGTTGAAGACCCTTAGCATGGAGATGATGGGATTGTGTTGAGGTTTGAAGATATCAAGGAGAGCTCAAGTATGAAGCTATTGTAGTTGATGTAGTAGTGGAGTGAAGCTGGTTGGTTGCACATTTGGAGATGTGCCAGTAAAACTTTGAATAAGAAGATGGTTGTTGCTAGAGATCACTTTCTGCAGAGGAAGCTGAGAGTTTTTTTTTATATATGCAAAAGCCAATTAAATTGCTTAGAGCATTTGGAATTTTACTACAGCTCTATTTTGGCAAAAGGTATGATTTTTACCTCAATTTGAAATCAAGGAAAAGGAAGAGAGTACAGTTTTTTATTTGGTCTTAAAAGTTTTAAAGTAGATTTATTTGGTTCGATATTGCCTACCATATTTTCTTTGTAAAGAAAGTTTATATTGTAAACTCTCAGATGAAACTGTGCAAGAATACAATTTTACAAAGAAGGGAAGACAAAAGAAAAAGTAATGTAACTATTAATATGGCATCAGGGAGTAGTATAGCTCAACCACAAATTCCAATTTTTTCTGGCAAAAATTATGAGTTTTGGGCTATAAAAATGAAAACATTGTTTTGTTCTCAAGGCATATGGGATCTAATTGAAAAAGGTTTTTCTGAACCACAAGATGAATCTGGATTAACACAAGATGAAAAAGATAAATTACAAGATAATAAGAAAAAGGATGCTAAAGCACTATTCCTAATTCAACAAGCTTTAGATGAATCAATTTTTCCTAAAGTTTCTATGGCTAAAAACTCAAAGATAGCATGGAATTAAGAAATAATTTACAACAAGGTATACACCACAACAAAATGGTGTAGTAGAAAGGAAGAACCATACCATAATGAAGATGGCTAGGAGTATGTTGAAGGCCAAGAATTTGTCCAATGTTTTTTGGGCAAAAGCAGTAGCATGTGTTGTTTACATCTTGAATAGAAGCACTACAAAGAGTGTTAAGAACAAAATACCTCAAGAAGCATGGAATGGTAAGAAACACAATGTATCTCATTTTAGAGTTTTTGGATGTGTTGCTTATTCATTAGTGCCTTCTGAATTGAGAAGGAAATTAGATGATAAAAGTGAAAAATGCATGTTTATTGGTTACAGTGAACAATCATAAGCTTATAGATTGTATAACCCTCCTTCAAATAAATTGATAATTAGTAGAGATGTTGAATTTAAGGAAGAAGAATCATGGGATGGAAATGATAAAAAAATAGTCACAAGAGGAGCACCAATATCTCAAAGTGAAGAAGAACAATCAAAAGAACGAGGTGATCAATCATTTCAAACACCACCAAGTACTCCATCAAGGAATTTTGTGCAAGGAGAATCATCTGATCATCTAGAATATTCTACTCTAGATTCAAATATAGGTGATGAATCATGTTCTACATCCTCAAGACCAAGGTATAGAGGTAAGAAAACAAGAAGTTTAAAATAAATATATGATCAAGAAGAAGAGAATGTAGATATGTGTTCAATTTTTGCTTTATTTTCTTATGATCCTTTATATTTTGAAGAAGCAATTAAAGATGATAAATGGATCAAGGCAATGGATGAAGAGATTGACTCTATTGAAAGAAATCAAACATGGGAATTAATGGATTTACCTGAAAGGAAAAAAATGCATAGGAATCAAATGGGTTTATAAAACTAAATTTTATGCAGAAGGTAAACTTGTAAAACATAAGGCAAGGTTAGTTGCTAAAGGATTTTCACAACAGTATGGAATAGATTATAATGAGACATTTGCTCCTATTGCTAGACTTGATACAGTTAGAATTATTTTAGCAATAGTTGTACTTAATAATTGGAAAGTGTATCAAATGGATCTAAAATCATCTTTTTTGAATGGTTTTCTTGATGAATAAGTTTATGTTCAACAACCACCTGGTTACGAGGTATGTGGGCATGAAAATAAAGTATATAAATTGAAGAAGATGCTTTATGGTTTAAAACAAGCAGCTAGAGCTTGGTATAAGCAGATTGATTCATACATGATAAGTAATCACTTCAATAGAAGTAATAGTGAGCCCACATTGTACATAAAGACTAATAAGCAAGGTCAAATATTGATTGTGTGTTCATATGTTCATGACTTGATATTCACTGTAAATTGCTCAATGGACATGTTCAAGTCAACAATGATGAAAGAATTTGAGATGACAAATTTAGGCTTGATGAGATACTTCTTGGGGATTGAAGTTATTCAATTTGACAAAGGTATCTTCATTTTTCAATCTAAGTATATAAAGGATGTTTTGAGGATATTTAAAATGATAAATTGTAATCTAGTATCAACTCCAATTGCAACAGGAATAAAGCTTTGCAAGGAGGATAAGGGATCAAATGTTGATCCAACTATGTTTAAAATACTTGTTGGAAGTTTGATGTATATGATAGCCACTAGGCTTGATATTATGTATGGTGTAAGTTTGATCTCAAGGTTCATGAAGTCACCAAAAAATTCTCATTGGCAAGATGGGAAGAAGATATTGAGATATGTTGCAAGAACAATAGGATATGGAATCCTATATGATGATGATGTTGTGAAAAGAGGTCTTGAATCGGATGACTAACCATTTCTAACTTGTTTAGAAATATTTATCAATGACTTTGAGCTAGTTGTAATAAATAGGCATTTAAAACAATAATACTATATTTAGTTACATTTTGAAATAGAAGTTTGACATCTATAGTAAATGCCTAAGCATTTTCAGTGCTACCATCTGAGGCTGAATAATACTCAATGCAAGCATCTTCTTCCATTGTAATATCTGGTTGATGGACATTATTTTGTGTCTCTTGATTAACACTTTGTACTTCTGACACTTTTCTTATATGAAGGAGCAAGAGAATTATCAATGTTACTCACCAATGCATCAAGATTCCATTGAGCAATGTTGATTTGATTTTCCAGCTATAACACATTGAACCTAAATCTTTGTATTTATTTTTTCCTCTGGAATGATCTAGGGATGAAATATTCATGATACAACAAGCCAAGAATATTTCGTTCAGAATTATGAATAATTAATTTTTTATAAGTATAAAGCCAATAAAAAAAATTGCAAATTGAATACCTTCAAATATCTTCCCATAAACCCACCTCCATTCAACATCAATGCCTTTGGTGCAGCTTCCCTGGTAGCAAATTTAAGGTTTGCTCCTCTGAAAAATAATGAAGGCAATGCTCTTTTATTCTAAGATAAAAGATTATGATGAAGATAAAACCCATCTAGAAAGGGCAGCCATTAATAACAAGAAAATAGTAAATATAATATAGCATTGAATACCCAATTGGTACTCCAATAGATATCTAGTTGAGCGTTATAACAAGCTATATTTCTCGACATGTAGAGAAATGATTCTTGATGTCCTTCTCTGTTGCTCTATGGTGAACCTGTAACAGTGACAGAAATAAATAGATAACTTATTCTCAAGCAATGATCAAAGTCGTGGATATGAAATAAGGAAGTTTCTTACATTAGATACATGGATGATCCTTGTTTGATGAGGGTCTTGTTGGTATGTATTAATTGCAACCACAAAACTGCAATGTATCGTCAACAAAATATTTAAATCAAAAGCTTCCCACCATCATTTTCAACCTTTATACATAATGACTGTTGTTGTAGAGTTTTCTGCTACTGACATTCTAGAGGATTTTAAAACTTGTATTGTTGAATGACTGTAGTGCATTTTAGAGGATTCTAAAACCTCTATAAAAATAGTCTGTTGTAAACGATTGAATACATAAGAATTTTGTTTTGTATTTTGTCTTCCTTTGTCTTTAAGTTTGGTATCAGATGCAAGTTGAAAACTCTTAGCATGGGGATGATGGGATTGTGTTGAGATTTGAAGATATCAAGGAGAGCTCAAGTATGAAGCTACTATAGCAGTGGAGTGAAGCTGGTTGGTTGTAGATTTGGAGATGTGCCAGTAAAACTTTGAATAAGAAGATGGTTGTTGCTAGAGATCACTTTCTATAGAGGAAGCTGAGAGTTTTTTTTTAGATCTGCAAAAGCCAATTAAATTGCTTAGAGCATTTGTAATTTTACTAAAACTCTATTTTGGCAAAAGGTATGATTTTTACCTCAATCTAAAATCAAGGAAAAGGACGAGATTATGGTATGTTATTTGGTCTTAAAAGTTTTAAGGTAGATTTATTTGGTTAGGTATTGACTACCATATTTGCTTTGTAAAGCAAGTTTATATTGTTAACTCTCAGTCGTAATTGTGCAAGGATACAATTTTACAAAGAAGGGAAGACAAAAGAAAAAGTAAAGTAACTATTAATATGGCATCAGGGAGTAGTATAGCTCAACCAAAACTTCCAATTTTTTTCTGCCAAAAATTATGAGTTTTGGGCTATGATTTAATGAAAGCATTGTTTTGTTCTCAAGGCATATGGGATCTAATTGAAAAAGGTTTTTCTTAACCACAAGATGAGTCTGGATTAACACAAGATGAAAAAGATAAATTACAAGATAATAGGAAAAAGGATGCTAAAGCACTATTCCTAATTCAACAATCTTTAGATGAATCAATTTTTCCTAAAGTTTCTATGGCTAAAAAATCAAAGATAGCATGGAATTAAGAAACAATTTACAACAAGGTATACACCACAACAAAATGGTGTAGCAGAAAGGAAGAACCAGACTATAATGGAGATGGCTAGGAGTATTTTGAAGGCTAAGAATTTGTCCAATGTTTTTTGCACAAAAGCAGTAGCATGTGTTGTTTACATCTTGAATAGAAGCATTACAAAGAGTGTTAAGAACAAAATACCTCAAGAAGCATGGAATGGTAAGAAACACAATGTATCTCATTTTAGAGTTTTTGGATGTGTTGCTTATTCATTAGTGCCATCTGAATTGAGAAGGAAATTAGATGATAAAAGTGAAAAATGCATCTTTATTGGTTATAGTGAACAATCAAAAGCTTATAGATTGTACAACCCTATTTCAAAGAAATTGATAATTAGTAGAGATGTTGAATTTAAGGAAGAAGAATTGTGGAATGGAAATGATAAAAAAATAGTCACAGAAGGAGCACCAATATCTCAAAGTGAAGAAGAACAATCAAGAGAACGAGGTGATCAATCATTTCAAATACCACCAAGTACTCCATCAAGAAATTTTGTGCAATGAGCATTATCTGATCATCTAGAAGATTCTACTCTAGATTCAAATATAAGTGATGAATCACATTCTACATCCTCAAGACCAAGGTATAGAGGTAAGAAAACAAGAAGTTTAAAAGAAATATATGATCAAGAAGAAGAGAATGTAGACATGTGTTCAATTTTTTATTTATTTTCTTATGATCCTTTATATTTTGAAGAAGCAATTAAGATGATGAATGGATCAAGGCAATGGATGAAGAGATTGACTCTATTGAAAGAAATCAAACATGGGAATTAATGGATTTACCTAAAGGAAAAAAATGCATAGGAGTCAAATGGGTTTATAAAACTAAATTTGATGCAGAAGGTAAACTTGTAAAGCATAAGGCAAGGTTAGTTGATAAAGGATTTTCACAACAGTATGGAATTGATTATAATGAAACATTTTCTCCTCTTGCTAGACTTGATACAGTTAGAATTATTTTAGCAATAGTTGCACATAATAATTGGAAAGTGTATAAAATGGATGTAAAATCAGCTTTTTTGAATGGTTTTCTTGATGAAGAAGTTTATGTTCAACAACCACCTTGTTATGAGGTATGTGGGTATGAAAAATAAAGTATATAAATTGAAGAAGATGCTTTATGGTTTAAAACAAGCACCTAGAGCTTGGTATAAGCGGATTGATTCATACATGATAAGTAATCACTTCAATAGAAGTAATAGCAAGCCCACATTGTACATAAAGACTAATAAGCAAGGTCAAATATTGATTATGTGTTTATATGTTCATGACTTGATATTTACTGTAAATTTGTCAAAAGACATGTTCAAGTCAACAAATGATGAAAGAATTTGAGATGACAGATTTAGGCTTGATGAGATACTTCTCCAGCATTGAAGTTCTTCAATCTGACAAAGGTATCTTCATTTGTCAATCCAAATATATAAAGGATGTTTGGAGGAGATTTAAAATAATAAATTGTAAACCAAAGCTTAGCAAGGAGGATAAGGGATCAAATGTTGATCCAACTATGTTTAAAAGACTTGTTGGAAGTTTGATGTATATGATAGCCACTAGGCCTGATATTATGTATGGTGTAAGTTTGATCTCAAGGTTCATGAAGTCACCACAAAATTCTCATTGGCAAGATGGGAAGAAGATATTGAGATATGTTGCAGGAACAATAAGATATGGAATCCTATATGATGATGATGTTGTGAAAAGAGGTCTTGAATCAGATGAATAACCATTTCTAACTTGTTTAGAAATATTTATCAATGACTTTGAGCTAGTTGTAATAAATAGGCATTTAAAACAATAATACTATATTTAGTTACATTTTGAAATAGAAGTTTGACATCTATAGTAAATGCCTAAGCATTTTCAGTGCTACCATCTGAGGCTAAATAATACTCAATGCAAGCATCTTCTTCCATTGTAATATCTAGTTGATGGACATTATTTTGTGTCTCCTGATTAACACTTTGTACTTCTAATAGTTTTCTTATATGAAGGAGCAAGAGAATTATAAATGTTACTCACCAATGCATCAAATTCCATTGAGCAATGTTGATTTGATTTTCTAGCTGTAACACATCGAACCTAAATCTTTGTATTTATTTTCTCCTCTGGAATGATATGGGGATGAAATCTTCATGTTACAACAAGCCAAGAATATTTTGTTTAGAATTATGAATAATTAATTTTGTATAAGTATAAACCTAATGAAAAAAATGCCAAATTGAATACCTTCAAATCTGTTCCCATAAACCCACTTCCATTCAACATCAATGCCTTCTGTGCAGCTTCCCTAGTAGCCAATTCAAGGTTTGCTCCTCTGCAAAATAATGAAGGCAATGCTCTTTTATTCTAAGATAAAAAGATTATGATGAAGATAAAACCCATCTAGAAAGGGCAGCCATTAATAACAAGAAAATAGTAAATATAATATAGCATTGAATACCTAGTTGGTACTCCAGTAGATATCTGGTTGAGTGTTATAATAAGTTATATTTCTCCACGTGCTAAGAAATGATTCCTTATGTCCTTCTCTATTTCTCTATGGTGACCTTGTAGTAGTGACAGATATAAAAAAATAACCTATTCTCAAGAAATGATCAAAGTCATGGATATGAAATAAGGAAGTTTCTTACATTAGATACATGGATGGTCCTTGTTTGATGAGGGTCTTGTTGGCATGTATTAATTGCAACCAGAAAACTACAATGTATGATCAACAAAATATTTAAATCAGAAGCTTCCCACTGTCATTGTCAGCCTTTGTCCATAATGACTATTGTTCTAGAGTTTTCTCCTACCAACATTCTAGAGGATTCTAAAACCTGTATTGTTGGATGATTTTAGTGCATTCTAGAGGATTTTGAAACCTCTATAAAAATAGTCTGTTGTAATCATTTGAATACATAAGAATTATGTTTTGTATTTTGTCTTCCTTTGTCTTTTAGATTGGTATCAAATCCAAGTTGAAGACCCTTAGCATGGAGATGATGGAATTGTGTTGAGGTTTGAAGATATCAAGGAGAGCTCAAGTATGAAGCTATTGTAGCTGCTGTAGCAGTGGAGTGAAGCTAGTTGGTTGGAGATTTGGAGATGTGCCAGTAAAACTTTGAATAAGAGGATGGTTGTTGCTAGAGATCACTTTCTGCAGAGGAAGTTGGGATTTTTTTTTAGATTTGCAAAAGCCAATTAAATTGCTTAGAGCATTTGTAATTTTACTACAGCTCTATTTTGTCAAAAGGTATGATTTTTACCTCAATCTGAAATCAAGGAAAAGGAAGAGAGTACGGTTTGTTATTTGGTCTTAAAATTTTTGAGGTAGATTTATTTGGTTCAGTATTGCCTACCATATTTGCTTTGTAAAGCAAGTTTATATTGTAAACTCTCAGTTGTAACTGTGCAAGAATACAATTTTACAAAGAAGGGAAGACAAAAGAAAAAGTAATGTAACTATTAATATGGCATCAGGGAGTATTATAGCTCAACCACAAATTCCAATTTTTTCTGGCAAAAATTATGAGTTTTTGGCTATAAAAATGAAAACATTGTTTTGTTATCAAGGCATATGGGATCTAATTGAAAAAGGTTTTTTCTGAACCACAAGATGAGTCTAGATTACACAAGATGAAAAAGATAAATTACAAGATAATAGGAGAAAGGATGCTAAAGCACTATTCATAATTCAACAAGCTTTAGATGAATCAATTTTTCCTAAAGTTTCTATGGCTAAAAACTCAAAGATAGCATGGAATTAAGAAACATTTTACAACAAGGTATACACCACAACAAAATGGTGTAGCAAAAAGGAAGAACCATACCATAATGGAGATGGCTAGGAGTATGTTGAAGGCCAAGAATTTGTCCAATGTTTTTTGGGTAGAAGCAGTAGCATGTGTTATTTACATCTTGAATAGAAGCACTACAAAGAGTGTTAAGAACATACCACAAGAAGCATGGAATGGTAAGAAACACAATGTATCTCATTTTAGATTTTTTGGATGTGTTGCTTATTCATTAGTGCCTTCTGAATTGAGAAGGAAATTAGATGATAAAAGTGAAAAATGCATCTTTATTGGTTACAATGAACAATCAAAAGCTTATAGATTGTATATCCCTATTTGAAATAAATTGGTAATTAGTAGAGATGTTGAATTTAAGGAAGAAGAATCATGGGATGGAAATGATAAAAAAATATTCACAAGAGGAGCACCAATATCTCAAAGTGAAGAAGAACAATCAAGAGAATGAGGTTATCAATCATTTCAAACACCATCAAGTACTCCAATGAATATTATTATAGGTCATGTCCTGATTCTTCATAATTTTTCCATACCAGACGTTTCAATATGACTGTATTAAGAGAATCTCAAATCTGCAAATACCCACTTTCACCAAAATGATCATAACTTATTCATTTCTTTATAAAAATGAACCAAACAAAAAGCATGAGAAAGAGGATTCATCATTCTATCCATCCATTACTATATTATAGGGTTTCCAGTCTTTACATGGCCGTACAAGGTCTGGAACCAACACTAAAAATGAAAAAGCAATCAAGAATGAGGCTAGAAATTAATCTTTTTTGCCCCATGGTGGGCGCCAAAAATGTGTGATAGAAAATGGTCACACTTCTATGAATCCTTGCATTTGAGAATACTCAATAATGAGCTCTCGAATATCAATCCACAACTCTCTATCTGTGGAGTGCATGGCTTTCTATGAGGCCCTCAGATTGAACCTGTGCAAGTACACTGCAGAACGAGAGATTCAAGGAGGAGAAGCAAGAATGCTAATCTCCATTGAATCGAGTTCTTGCATGAAAATAAAACTAATCTATATGATTGCAAATGCAAGAAAGTAAACTAATTTATTGAAATGAAGATTAAACTATATGATTGCAAGAAATAAACTATTTTATTGAAATTAATCTATATGCAATACAAGAAATAAACTACTTCACTAATTAATCTATATGAAAATTAAACTAAATGTGCAATCTAAAATGATGACTTCTAAAGCTCTAATGTTGTCAAAAAAAATCTTCAGCATAATGATAATATGAAAATTCTAGATCTCTAATTGAGAAGGAGAGGGCTCCTTATATAAGAAATTGTGGAAGATATTGCATCTCCAAGATCAATGTGGGATTAATGTAAAAAGAGGAAAGAAATCTGATTTTTAGAAAGGAAATCTCTTTATTTTATTTATTTTTATTTCACTTATTTCTTTTTTCATCACAAAATATCTTTTGAGAGGATTTTATTTATTTTAAAAGAATAATTCTCTTTTAATTAAATAAAATAAGATTATTTAATTAAAAGATGAATATTAATTAAATAAAATAAAATCATTTAATTAAAAAGGGATTTTAATTAAATAACATTATTTTATTTAAGAGATATTACTTTCAATTGAATAAAGTTATTTTATTTATTTAAAAGGGATTATTTCTTTTAATTAAATAAAATTATTGATGACATGACCAAACCTTAGGGAAAATTTAAATAATTGAAATAGTTACGATTTGATCAAGGAGATCAATTTGAATATTGCAAAGCATTGATTCAGGATTTGATATTTGATAAATTTAATAGATGGGGCCCAAAGTCTAGGCGACCATTTTAGGGTGCATACATTTGCCCCTCTTTGACTAATGTGAGGTTGACTCGAGATCACATGCAGTCAAAGAATGGAATTGAAGTGTGAGATCGATTTGGGATCACAAAACAACCCAGATATGTGTTCGACGGATGGGAACACATCAGGACATAGATCAGAAGATTGAAAAAGACAAGGCCAACACCTGTGAATAGGTAATTGTCAAGTCTCAAATAAGAGATAAGAATTTCAAGCAAGGTTTCCCCAAGAGAAGCAATTGATAAATTTGATAAAACTGAATCAATCATTGAAGTTTGGGGGCAGTACCTATCAAATAAATTAGAAAGATTTTTTTTTATATTAGATTTTAGTTTTAAATTTATTTATTTAAAATTTAAAAAAATAAATCTTTTAATTTAGAATTTGAATTATTTGCATGCAAAAAAGAAAAATAGAATTTACCATTTTATATAAACAAGTATAATGAAAAAGTAAAATTTTAAATTATATGATTATAGCGTTACTCAAATTAAGGTGGAAATTATATTTAAGGTCCAATTAAGGTTCATTTTACATCAAGTTAATATATCAAGTAGGGTTAATCTTCAATTAAGATAAGAGTTAACATAAAGACTAGGTTTTAATTAAATTTCAAATAGATATGGTTACTATTTAATCCTAATTGTAGTTCTATTATACTAACCCAAACCCAACCAAAATCTTTACCCTAAACCTCAATTGTAATAAAAAAAATTAGCATAATAATAAACCCTAATTATATCGCATCCCTAATCTTAAATCCTAATTCTAATAGTAGTCTTGACCCTAAAACCATGATGAAAACCCTAAACATAAATATAATTCAAACAACCTGAAATCTAACACCAAACATAGTCCTAACCCTAAACTCTAATCATTATAATAATCTTAACCGTAATCATAACCCTAACCTTAGAGAAATTATGAAAACCTAAGGATAACAATAGTTCAAACCATACCCCTAAACCCAAAACCATGGCTCTAACCATAATCCTAAACCTAACCATGTCCATAAATGAAACCTTAATCATAATGATGGTATAAACGTTGACCCTAATAAAAATATGAACTATAACATAGAACCCTAACTATAATCCTAACCCCATTCCAGATCCTATCCCAACCTAACCTTATCCTTAAAACCTAAAAACCATGATGAAAACCTAACATTATGCTTTAGGTAAGGATTTAGGATTTATTGTTTAGCATCTAGGATTAGGGTTTAGTATTGAAGATTAGGGTTTAGCATTTAGTATTAGGGATTACCATTCAAGATTTACAGTGATGGTTAGGCTAAAGATTATGGTATCAATTTATGTATGGTTAGTATTATGAATAGGGTTAGGGTTAGGGTTAGGGTTTAGCACTTAGTATTTAGGGTTATACTTATGATTAGGATAATGGTACATGTTTGCATCATAATTAGTTGTATGGTTAGGGTTAGGGTTTGTATTAAGGTTATTAAGGTTTAGTATTTAGGATTAGAGTTTAGTATTTATTATTAGTGTTAGGATAAGGATCTATATTTTGTAATTAGTACCTAACAATTGAGATTAGGGTTTAGCATTTATGATGAGGGTTTACTATTGAGGATTATAATTTAGTTTATACTCTATATTTAAGATTTAGTATCTACCATTAGGTTTTGGCATTTACAATTAGGGTTAGGAGTAGGAATTAGCATTTAGGATTAGGGTTTATATTTTATTGTTATAGTTTAGCCTTTACAATTTGGGTTCACCATTTAGGATTATGCTTTAGGTTTGGATTTATGATTTATAGTTTAGCATCTAGGATTATTGTTTTGAATTTAAGAATAGGATTATGATTTATCAATTAGGGTCAGGATTAAGGTTTATCATTAACGATTAGAGTTCAACATATAGGATTTAGGTTTATGATTAAGATTAGAGGTAGGGTATGGGTTCATTTAATAGTTTGTATTGGGTTAACTTTAGGATTTAGGTTTGGCATTTAGGATTAGGGTTAAGCATATAATATTAGGGTTTACCATTTAAGATCATGCTTTATCTTAGGATTTAGGGTTTAGCAATTAGGGTTAGGATGAGAGTTTAATAATTAGGGTTTATCATTTAGGATTATAGTTGAGTAATAAGGATTAGGGTTTAACATTTATGATTAGGGTTAAGATTAGAGTTTACAATTTATGATTAGGTATTAGAATTTGAGATTAGGGTTTAGCATGTATGATTTAGGGTTATGATTAGGATAAGGATTAGGGTATGGGTTTGCATAAGGTTAGTATTATGATTAGGGTTAGGGTTATAATTAGGATTTATCATGTAGGATTAGGGTTTACATTTATGGTTAGGGTTTACATAATGTTTAAGATTAAGTTTTGGTTTAGGATTATCACTATAGTTTAATCACTAGTCTAAAACCCTACCCATCACATGGACTCACAAATATTTTTAAGACCCTATAAATATTTGGTCACACCATAAGCATAATTCAAATCATAACCTTAACCTTGAATCCTAAACAAACCCTAATTTATATCCTAATCTAAAGTCTAACCCTAACCCTAACAATTGTGAAAACCCTAGCCAAGTAACGAAAATCCAAGCGACAATTCTAAAACCTAGCCCTAATCATAATCCCACCTCAAACCATAAACCTTAACCAACCCATAAATCTAATCCCAACCCTACCCAATCCAAAGTCTATTCATAATTATAATCCTAACCCTAATCCTAATTCTACCCCTAACCCTAACATATTTCTCAAACCAATATTAAACCTTGACCATGACCATAAAGTCAACCTTAACACTAAACCCTAACCCTAGTCATAATATTAAATCTAAACCCAACTCTAACCATAATGCTAATCCTAACCATAATATAAAATTTAACCATGAAATAAACCTTAACCCTGAATGTTAACCCTAATTGTAACCTTAATCATATTAATTTATTCAATGTGTTACGCGCATTGCGACTGCTACTAGCTAATATATACTCTATATTTAAAATATGCCGAGATGCATCGAGGCATTGAATTTTTCCATCATTCACCTTTAATACAGAGAAAAAATTATAGTTGAAAAATTCAACGCCTCGATGCATCTCGGCGTATTTTAAACATAGAGTATATATTAGCTAGTTATATTATTAATTATAATCAGTTACTTTTATCCATCATTTCTATTATTTTTCCAATTATGTTTATAAGATATTTGAATGACCATCAAATTTATTTAGAAAGCCAAATGTTTACCGCTAATTTTGCTGCCACTATAAGAAGCCTAAGATGCCTTAATTAGGTTGAAGGAAAGACGATTTGTGTTTGTGAAGAAAAATGAAAGAAATAGTAAAAAGTTAAAGATCTGCAAATGCAATATCTAGAGAGAAATAATAGAAGAAAAAGATAAAAGATTTACAAATGTAGCTTACAAATTAAGTTGTACACGTATTTTAGAATCACGATGTCATTGAGAAGTCTCTCTTTGTCCAAAGAGTCTCGCAGATCGGCTTTGCCAAAACTATCGACCCAGGCCGTAATTGAAAAGTATCGATGCCTGCTGGGTGAACATGGTAAAAATTATACTCTCCTTAAACAAAAATTGTCCTGGTGAAGGGAAAAAGCATTTTCCTTATAGAATATACAAAGTAGAGCCGTATTTTATTCAACTCTAACGAATTTTTGACATTTGAAAGTGATATAATCTGAAGACGGTGGCATGCTATAATTCCACTTTGACTGCCATGTTTTCTGGTTAGGAAATATTTCACTGGGCACTGCCAGCGTAAATATCTCTCATAAACATGTAAGACTAAATTATTCTCATAATATTTAATATGTATTAGATTCATATATTCAACGAGGCTGACCAAATAAATGGAGGCTTACCAATTTGATTCAACAAACATAAAAAAAAAGCAGGTTTTTGATTCAACCAACAATTTATTTTTTAATTCATTTTGATTCTTAGTTGATGCCTTCGAAAAACGGTTTGTTTTTACAAATATTCAAATATTGTATTGTTTTTATGGCGATGACATTCATGATATCAATTATACTTGTAACAACATAATCAAAATCATGGCTTGAAGGTTGCTCATATTTCACAAGATCATAAATATACAACTTAATATAAAAAGATAATATACAAAATATCTGTTAGATCTGCTAGTTATACATATTTATAATAAAAATTTAAACATCTAAGTACAACATAAATACATGAATTGTTTTGATTTGATTTGGTTTCCACAATTCATTATATTATGTTAGATTTGATTGTATAAGATTTTTGGAACATCAACATTTTAGATCATGCTCTATTAGATTAGTTGGGAAGGCAATGAGTGGACTATGAAACAACATCATTACTAAAAAAACAAGTGCTACGTAGTGGCAAAGTACTTACCTTAATAATAATAATAATAATAATAAAATTCTTCCAAATTGTATTATGGCTATTTCATACAAATATAATTAGATTGATTAATTGATTAGGAGTTTGGATATTAAGTTAATAATGATAAGTTAAAGATAAACAAAAATCAATTGTTGTAGTTAATATTATATTATAGCTATTTGATATAATAGGCGAAGTCTTATATTAATTTAGAATTATAAATATATAATAATTATAAATATTTTACTCTTTTGTTTTACAATTTTAAGATATTTAATTATCATAGTTTAAATCAAATTAATAAAAACAAAAGAAAATTAATCCTTATAAATGTAAGTGAATATATCTATGTTAATGAAGTACATAAATTATCTTTAATTTTTAAAAAGATTTCAAGTAATATCTTTTATATTATTTTTTAATTTTTTAATTTTATATATTATCAATATTTAAAAAAAAATACAATTAAAAATATCAATAAAATATTTTTTCTTAAATATAATTATTAATTTTTGAAATAAAATAATTTATACATAAATAATCAATATAATATATTATAATATATTATAAGATATTTAAAAAATATAACTATAAATCAAAATTTAAATACTTCACATAAATTATTAATCTAATATAATATAATTTCCTATTTTTAAAAAATAATTGTTAAAATCAAAATAAATTACATCATTTAATTAACAAGGAACAATTTTAATAATATTTTATATAGTTCATATAACTTATGTCAAATCATATTATTTAGTATTTTAAAATATAATTTATAATTATTTATTATAAATAATAGATATTATTATCACTAATTCATAAGTTAATTAATATAAAATATATAATGAAAAAGTTAAGTTTATTAATATTTATTATTCAATTTAATATACATTAGTTAATAAATAATCTATATCCAAAACCATGCATTTATATTATAACATATTTTTAAAAATAAATATGAATTAGTTTAAGGGCATGGTAAAGTATTTGCCCCTATAATATTACAAAATCCGTGTATAAGAGGCTAAATTTTTAAGCCAATAGAAGAACTCTAAATTAATTTTGTTGAATTATAACCATAAAAAATTGTGCATGTATACTATACAAATTATTAGTTTTGTAACAAATTTGATAAAAATAATAATGTTAATTGGTAGAAATGTGATTTTTTAATCACTAGTTAATGGAAGAAATCCAAAAACGGATGCAATAGTACTTGCCTAGCCTATCGACAAGTACTAATAATATTAGATTTTGAAGTTGATTTTTAAAGGATTGTATAATATGATTTTAAAATTTTTTACTTAATTTTTTAAAAATGAAAATTATTTATTATTTTCTACAATTTACTATTAAAATAATATTATCATTGAAGTAATATTTTTGCTCAATTTTGTAATGATATTCATTTACAATTATAGTATTTTGTTATAGTAGTGAAACTTTTGGATGAGTGTAATTAAATCTCTATTAGTAGTAGTTTTTCCTGAGTTTTCAATTTATTTTTCTCTATGTTCAATAAGGATTAAAATTAAGAGGGATAAAACTCTTCCAAATATGATTAATAAGAAAATTCTATTTATCAATTGATGAGTCCATTTTTAGAATTTTTTTTTTTTTTTTGATCGATAAAAGGCCGAGGCCCTATAAAGATTTTTATTAATATAAATTAATTTTTACATGTGACCCCGCTCGCTGCAGGCACTGGTAGGAATGAGTGGGGTTGAGAAAACCTCCAGCCTTGCCTGGGACCATAGGTCCTGTACTAATACAAAAATTACGTGGGCATACCCACGACTCAACAATTGTCGAGATTTGTTTATATACATCATTCTCGCAGGCTTTCCCGTGTCTCTAGTACAATCGTTAATTATCTAGAATTAAAAACTTACAGTGGGCATACCCACTGCTCGAAAATATCAAGGTTTTAATGATACATCTATTACATTGTTGTTTTTATGTATACAACTTTGTGTTACATACAATTGAGTTGTTATTATTGTCAGAATCTGTTCTAGAATCTTCATTTACAAGGTGCTATAGGTGCCTGCTTGATAGTATCTTCCTGAAAACCACAACAGAAACCTTCCATATCTTATAGTTAAAGGCTTAAAAAATAAGTAATATTGAGAAATGAAGAGCTCCAAAATAGTAATATTACCTTCTTTCATAGGTGTATTATTAAGATACCTGTCTCGCTGATAGAGAAGTAAATTTAACATTCCCATTTATGCTTTGTAGTGCCAAAGATCTATTCCAACATTTTAGATTTCTATAGCCTAGGGAGATTGAACATAATAAACACAAACAAAAATCTACAATATAGCACACAACCAGAAAAGATCACGAGAATGTCAAAGGCAATCATAAGGAAATGAGGGGAGACTAAATAAAAGGTGGAAGTGAGTTAAAAGGAGGGATCAAAATAGGAGGAAGCTAAATGCCAAGGATAAAAGACTATCACTAGGTATTAAAGAGAACTAACACATAATAAAAAGTTAAGGTAGAAGCTCGATTATACCACTTGGTATGCATCCCCATTTAATTTTAACTCTATATTATTATTCTACATACTGTGTATAGGTTGAATAAGATTAATTAGATGGTTACCAAATTTTCATGCAGACTATTATTGGTAATGTTTGGGTTTGATTTTATATTCTGGTCCATTATAAAAATTCCATTTGCACCTTGGTTTGCTAGCATATCTGCCTCTACATTCCCTTCCCTATATGTATGTTTGATTTCAAATTTGGGGATACTTTCCAGAATTTGGTTTATTTCCTCTATTTTTGAATTAAGGACCCAGTTAGGTGTTTTCTTAGATCGAATTGCATTGATAATAACTTGTGAGTCTCCTTCTATTATTAATTTAGGTAAGTTTAAGTTCTTACATATTCTTAAACCCTCTAATGCTGCCTTGCATTCCGCCATATTATTTGTGGTGGGTTTAATAGGCATAGAAAATTTAGCAATGACCTCAGCCTTCCAATTTCTAATTAAGCCTCCAATACCTGCTACCCCAGGATTACCTCTAGAAGCACCATCGAAGTTAAGTTTATACCAATCTACCTTAGGAGGAGACCATTTGCACGAGGCTCTATCTGCCTTTGTTTTTGGTCCCCCCTTGCCATATAAAGGTGGGATATCTAATTTAGGCCACTTGGACCTGATTTTGTTGTCCCGGGATTTGAATGACTCCTCATAGCTTAGACAATCTCTAAGTTTACTGTTAATAATCTCCACAATTGAGGTTTCTATTTTATTGGTGACTGTTTCCCATGTTAATTTTTGATCCGTGAAGATTCTCTTGTTACGTTCCTTCCATATTTCCCAAACTAAAATTGATGGGGAAATAGTCCAAATATCTTTGTATAAGTTGTCTTTGTATAGAGATGGCCAAGCTTTGAGTGAGCTTAATAGATTTGGTTGAAGAGCGGATTTCCACCCTAGACACTGATGTAACCAGTTCCAATAGTTTTGGGAAAAGGTACAGTTTAGAAGGATGTGGTTAACATCCTCCGATTGCTTTTCACACAACGGGCATCTAGAAGGCCCCTCAAAGCCCAATTTATTGAATCTATCAGCTGTCAGAATCTTATTCTGCATCGCTGCCCATAGAAACATTCTTGCTTTGGGAAGACAAGATTTATTCCAACAAAGGTTCAAAGGTATATCTATGTTATCCATGTTTTGATCCTAAATGATAGACTTGTATCCCTCCTTTACTGAGTAAATACCATTGTTTGCTCCAACCCAAATTAATCTATCTGATCTAATTTTGTGAGCCATCTCTCTATCTTTCAACATCGATTCGAGCTTTTGTTTCTCCTGGCTATCCAGGTCTAAACCTTCTAAAACTATCCATTTAGAATCTTCTTCCTTGCAGAGATAATCCTTGATGTAAACACCTATAGAATTTTTACAAACTTCCATGAACTCTTGAGAAAAACCTAATTTGTTTAAGGGGGTGAGGCCTGCCCAAGAGTCATCCCAAAATAGGGCTTGGTCCCCGGAGCCTACATCCCATGACAAATATTTATTGATGATCCCACGACAATCCTTTATGAAGTTCCAGATCCGTGATCCTTTTACATGCGTTTGTGTCCTGAATATCTTGATAGGGTCCGCGTCAGGGACATATTTGTTTAGTAAAATCGAAGCCCATTTACTACTAGATTCCTGATAGAGTCTCTAGATAAGTTTAGCTCCAAGAGCTTGGTTTTTCCATAATAAGTTTTTGATGCCCAGTCCCCCCTTGTTAATTGGTTTGCATAAAGTATCCCATTTGATAAGGGCTACTTTTTTGTCTTCAGAAGGGCCTTGCCAGTAGAAATCTCTAAACATTTTATCTAAATTTTTTTTAACATTAATCGGAAGGGGAAGAATTGACATATGATACGTGGGTATAGTTGATAGGACTGACTTAATCATGGTAGTCCTACCAGCTTTTGTAAGCCATCTTCCTTTCCACGAGCTTTTCTTGTCTTGTATTTTGGTGAGAACCTGTTGCCAAAGTTTGGAGGATAAAAGACCTTTATCTAGGTCTATACCCAGGTATTTGCAGGGGAATTTACCGACTTTATACCCCATTACTTTACAAATTTCCATTTCTATTTTCATAAGTGTATTGATAAAGAAAATTTCTGACTTTGAGGGATTCACCCATTGACCAGAGGCTTTTGCATACATATTAAGGATGACTTTAAAAGCTTTAGCTTCTTGACAGTTGGCTATGCCTGGTAAAATCATGTCATCTGCAAACTGTTGGTGAGTTATATTTGGTACGTTCTCCGATGCCTTTAACCCTATGATTTTTCCTTCCAATTATCTCTTTGTTATTGATCTCCCTAGTGTTTCTGCCATAATGACGTAGAGGAAAGGGGACAAAGGGTCCCCTTGCCTAATTCCTCTTGAGATATTAAAGAAACCTTTCGGGGTACCATTTACAAGTATTGAGATTTTAGGGGTAGAAATGCAGCTGTAAATAAGGTTAATCCATTGTTTGGAGAATCCAAAGGCTTCCAGACATTTACAAAGAAATCTCCAATCTACTTTTTTGTATGCTTTCTGGATGTCTACCTTAATAAGCATACTAGGATCCTTAGTTAATTGAGCAGTGTGAATTATTTCTTGGGCAATGATTATCCCATCAAGGATTGATCTATTTTCTACAAAACCTGTTTGTTCTTCTGAAATTATATTCGGGAGAATAGTTTTAAGTCTATTTGCTAGGCATTTTGATAGAATTTTATAGATAGTATTGCATAGAGATATTGGTCTGAAATCTCGTGGGTCTGAGAAATCATTTTTCTTTGGAATTAGAGAAAAAAAGTGTTGTTAATTTCATTTAGCAATGAGCCCAAGTTTCTAGTAGCTTCTACCGCTTGCCACACCTCCTCCCCAACAAAATGCCAACATTTTTGAAAAAAACCCACTTGAAAGCCATCTGGGCCTAGGGCTTTATCCGGATGGAGTTGGAAAACCACTGATTTAACCTCATCTAAGGATAGTTTACTATTAATCATCTTGTTGTCTGCTTCCGTTATCAGCTTTGGGATAGACTTCAGCATTTCATTTTGTGCTTTGAGGTCAGTTGCTTCAGTGTTATTCAGAAGAGATTGATAAAATTGTGTTAGTACGACTGATATCTGGAGCGGGTCCTCAATAGTATGACCCTCATTATTTTTAATTTTGGATATTCTATTGATGCTTCTTTTGAAATTAGTGGTATTGTGAAAAAAATTTGTGTTGTTGTCTCCTTCCTTAAGCCAGGACTCCCTCGACTTCTATTTCCAGAAGATCTCTTCCTTAAGGAGGATAGCGTTGTATTTAGCCATGAACTCTTTTTCTTTGTGGTAGCTTTGTTCGTTCATACCATTTTCTATTACTATATTATTAAGGTCTGTGATATCTTGTTCTATCTGATGTTTTTCTTCAAATATATTGTTGAAATTTCTCTTGTTCCTTTCTAAAGCTTTATTTTTAATAATTTTTAATTTTGATGTTAAGCAAAACATTCTAGAGCCTTTTACTGAGATTTGTTTCCACCATTCCTCCAGAAGGTTAGTAAATTCCGGGTTTTGGAACCACAAACTCAAATTTAAAAGGATTTCTAATTGGTTTAGCATCCTTAGTAATTGAGAGTCTGACGAGGAAGTGGTCAGACCCTGCCTCAGGGAGGATTTCTAAATTTATTAAATGATTGGCACTTTCAGAGCTTGTCTTTATAAAAAACCTATCCAATTTTTTCGCAATATGACTGAAACCTGTTCTTCTATTGTTCCAAGTATATATACCATTGGTTGTATTGATGTTGATCAAATGGTTATCGGAAACCCATTTGCTAAAATCTTTTTGGGCCTGTGAAATATATTTTGATCCCCCAAATTTTTCTTCAGGATCTAGGATTGCATTAAAGTCTCCTCCAATAATGTGAAAAACTTCTAAGCTATTTATCAAGAAGTGATGAATCTCTTGCCAGACTCTTCTCTTATCTTCATTAGGAATGGGCCCATAGACATTAATTAAATTAAATTTTAGATTGGATTTAAGACTTTTAATTTCTAAGCTCATCCAGTTTTCATTTTTAGATGCAAGTTGTGCTGAAATTTTCCTAGGGTCCCATAAGACTGCTATCCCTCCGGAGGATCCTATAGAAGAGGCTATTTCTGATTTCCATATTCCTAATTTATTGCTGAACTTAGTACTTTCTTCTTTGCTAAGTTTAGTCTCTTGTAGTAGAATTATTTCTGACTTGAAGTTATTTAGATATCTTTTCATTAATCTCTATTTGTTAGGGGCATTTAATCCCCTAACGTTCCAAGTAGTGACTTTCATTGCTCCTAGGGAAGGCTCTTCCCCTTCCCTATGTACAAAATGTCAGCAATTTTCTTTTGGTTGCCTGTGTTACCTGCTATATTTCTAAGTTCTACAGCTAATTTCCTTCCTCTTTTCTTTTTTATTTTATTAATATTCAGGGTGCTCAGACTTCCTCTGTTCATTGCTATGCCCAGCTATATGTCCTCATTTGTAATCCTGAAGAGGCCATCAATAGAGTCCTTTACAGATAATAAATTTGCATTATTTTTAATGCTGATCTTGTTTTGTTGTTCAAAGGAGAGATGATCAAAGTTTGCATGTAGATGCAAGTCCTCCTTTTCAATAATTTCCTTACCATATGTCTCAATTAAATCTTCTATACTACCTGATAGATCCAGTTCCATAGTATCCATCTCTATAGGGATTGAGGTGGCTGGTTCCTCCCCCATTTGATTTGTGTTATTGGTTGTCTCCTGATCTAGGACATTTTTATTGAAATTTTCTTTATTTGTATTTTATGTTTGAGTTAAGTCCTCATTACTCAGAATCGGATTAAAGTTGTCTTTATCTATATCTTTATTGTTAAGATTAGAGGGTTCTGTGTATTTATCTGAGAGGACTTTATCCAAGACTCCCATTTCCAAGGGGGCTGAATGAGTAGGTGAAGGTAACCTACCATTTTCTTCCTCTAGATCCTCTAGAATATATTTTTAAATCATTTTGATCAGAGTTTCCTTTTGGTATTTTAGTTCATCTAGATCACAGATTTCATCAAGGAATGTGTCCATGAGCTCATCTGTTAAAGACTCTCTAGGGTAATTAATAATAGTATTGACTTCTTTGCATTTATCATCGGGTTCTTCTATAATTTTTGCATTCGGACAGTCAGTTTTAACAACCTGATCCTGTCTTATGTCAGTCTTACTTATGTCCAGATCAGGCTTATCTATTTATTGTTGACAGAAATCAGATATTTGATCTCCTATTATAAGATCTGTCCCTTTATCTATGTTATCTTTATCTGATGCGGTGGTGACTTTATTATCAATTGTAATATTGATTTCCTGGGCTAAAACCTTAGAAGTTCTAATACTAAGAGTTTCAAGATCTTCTTTAAGAGGAGGGGAATCCGAGAATAAGGGATTGTCATAGATAATTACCAAGGTACAACTATTATCAAGAGAGGGAGGGGTAGCTGCTGATTTTTCTTTTTCTGTGTCTTGGAAAAAGAAGCCTCCTTTGTCCTTATTAAGGATTAACTTGACATTTCTATCAGTGCATGTGGGGGAATCTATGAGATTCTGCTGAAGGTCAAAATTTAGTAATTGTTCTACCTCCCGAGTTTCAATAAAATCATCCATAATTAATGGATTAATAATGATATGGTTTGAATTGTAGCATAACTAAAAAGGAGAAATGACTTTCTTATGAAAATTCATTTTGACTACAATGGTTGACTCAACATGATCATGCTTAGTTTTAATTGTTCTTTTGTATTCTCCAATCCTATTTCCAATGTTTTTAAGAATCTCAAGTTGGTTAAATTCTGGTGGTAGGCTTCTTAGAACTATTGCTTTTTCAATCAAGAAATCTGCTACCTTAATAGTGTTGAATAAAGAGAACCAATTACAAACAAAGAAAGAGATCTTTCTATACTTTAAAAAACCTTTCTCCATAATTTTCTTTTTAAGACTACTACAATTACAATTCAAGAAAATAAAGTTTTCTGGCAGAATAGTAATACTTACCTTAGCCGGGAGTTGGGAGATTAGTCCATCAGCTATATCTGTTATAGATGCCCCTGTTCCAAGCCACTTACATATTACACCTATTTCTGTACAAACATTCTATTTTTGCAATATGCATTTACTGTCCAAATTAATCTTATGATAATTTTGCCCAGGAAATCCATAGATAGTGTTTGAAACTATGTTGTTGCCATGCCTATGTGGCAGAGAATATATATCTTTAGTGGTCTTAGACATTGGTACCTTAGAGTTCCTGTTGGGTTTACTCGAGATAGGGTTATGACCCTTCAGGAATTCCTTGTTTGTCCTCTTGTGTGGAGGAGAATAACCCTAATGGGCCTTAATAGAATCATAACCAGAATGCAATGCAAAGATATCTATTACATTTTTATTCACCATAATTTTTCCTCCAGTTTTAGATCCTAGGGTTTTGTTAAGGAGAGGGGGAAACAAGCCCAAATCCGTATGCAATTGCTTGCAAACCGGATTTGGTTTCTCCCGCTGTGTTCCTTCTCCTTTCAAAACCCCCTTATTCTGATTTTTCCTTTTCTTTGGTGTTTTCAATTTTTCTAGAATGCCAAAAGAATTTTTCAAATCAATTTTATTGGGACTATTTTTGTCTATAGATGATCTTACCACTTTCCTTTTCTTAACCGTTTTCCATGTCTCCTTGTTGGTAATTCTGACACCGAGAGGCATCTGAGCCACCGTCGACCTTCCTCCCCCCTTTGCAGACAGAGGGTCATTGGAGTATGCTACTGAATTCCTCCTAGATCTCAGGGCCTTGACGATCTCGGTTACTACATTTTTCCGTAATGCATATTTAGTCTTTGAGAAGATCTGTATCTGCCAATCTAGGGCGTCTACTGAAAAGACTTTCAAGAATGGATGCTCATGTGTTTTTGCAAGACCCTTGGTGGTCGAAGTATATCTTCTATTCTCAAACAAGGGCTTTGCAATATCTCCTAATTCCATAGTTGTTGGGAGTTCTATTGGCTTTGATTCCTTCATACTTCTTTCCTTTTGTTTAGCAATGAACCCCTTAAGATGATCATAATCTGGGTGGGGTTGTACATTTTTTGCCCTGCAATCTTCATGCTTATGACCGTAAAGCCAACATTTGAAACAATAACCAGAAAATTTCTCATTCGAAGCGGCCGGATTTTGAGCATCTCCCTTAGAAGTGGAATTGCCATGCTTTTTTGCAGCAATACAAGCTGAATCTAGATTGAAATGTATCAACCCTAGGTTTATCTGCC
Organism: Chamaecyparis obtusa; assembly: GCA_027943335.1. Lineage (NCBI taxonomy): Eukaryota > Viridiplantae > Streptophyta > Pinopsida > Cupressales > Cupressaceae > Chamaecyparis > Chamaecyparis obtusa. Next base: position 596,070 of record BSBK01003002.1, read on the forward strand.
ACTATTGGAAGGCCTTCTTCCTTCGAATATGAGTATTACACATTTTTGCTGAGATGAATATTTAACATTTCTGATGAGAAAATAGAAAGTAGTTCTATTGATGAATACCTAATAGCGTTTTCCGGCAAACCATGAAGAAAAGGTCCAATATTTCTGTCACTGTCAGCGTTTATGTCAGCTAGGGTTTATTTTTCATCTCCTTCCCTCTGGAACAGATGCTCGCGTGAAATGGAAACCCGGCTATGAAAGCACTCTGTTCTTGCAAAGAAATCTGAATGTGGATGCCTTTTGCTTGATGGATCTTATTTTCAATCTTCTAGATTTTGCACAATTAATGGGAAAATCTGAACTTTATCTTGATGCAATTGCCCTCAATCCTCAAAATTGATGCCCTTAGCTTGTCAAAATCTGAAACTCAACACCCCAAATCTGAACTTTCCACCTTGCCAATTGAAATTTCTGAATGTAGAAGCCTTGCCGAGTGACAAAATTTGAATATGAAGCCCTCAAAATCAAAACTCTTTGCCTTCAAATCAGAATTTTGGCTTGATAAAATTCTGGAAATGTTATGTTGAAGTTGGGATCTCTATTCTTCCAATTCGAAAATCTGAAAATGATGCTCTGAATTTGCTAGATCTTCCCTCCAATTGCAAAGAACGAAATCTGGAAATGCCCAAGTATGATGAGGTATTGATGTATTTATCCCAAAAAATCGCTACCCCTCTCCAATTTTCGGATCTGGCCCTAGGTGTTGATATTCTGCCCACAAAAGTCAAAATTTTTGCCTTCAAAATATGCTAAATGGTGCCCCCAACGGATCTGAAATAAATCTCTACCTTCTTCCAATCAAAACTCTGCCAATTTGGGCTCCAAATCACTGCCAAGGATGGGAAAAAAATGCTGTCTACTACTCTCTGATTTTCGTTGAATAGCAGAGCAATAATTTATTAGTCCATTTTTAGAATTTGATTTCATTAGTCGGCTTTTAATTTAGATACAAATGTCATTCGATTGACATGAAAATATTTTCAATAAATTCATTTTCTCTATTAAGCCATATACTTGATCTATTAATGGCAACCATTAATTGAAATTTAGAATGCAAAGAATTTGTATTGTTATTATTGTCAGAAAGTCACTCGGTTCTTTGGCATTTCAAGGTTATGTTAATTCATCCCATTTCATTATAACTATTGATTGTGGGCACCGATTTGGATATGGTTGTGTCTCTCAATTTTGAAAGTGGGATAATGCTTGAACAATGTTTCAGTGTATTCTTTATTAAATATTAAATTTAATGAATATAAGATAGTAAGTAATCTATAAAGTCAGTAGTTCTTGAAATTTGATGAATATAAGATAGTATGTAATCTATAAACACTAGTACATTTGAGGTCAAGTTTTGATGGCCATTTTTCAAATTTGCAACGCCCATTTGTCGGCATTTTGACACATGTGTCCGTTGTCATTTTTGCATTAGAAATAGTGACAAAAGAGATATTCGTCAATTTACCGACACCCAATTCTGTCAGAAAATTGCACATGAAACCAGCTTTGTTATGGCATTTCCTACGGTCCATCTATCAGAATTTTGACAAGAACACCTATCAAAAATATACAATCACTGTCGAAAAGATATCCTTTCTGACATTAGAACTATTGGAATAGCGACAGATCTACAACCAACTTCCAACAGATAAACCTGTCGGTGACATAGCATTACTATCGCTCCAGTTTGTTGAAAATTGCATATCTGTGACATTTATACTATCAGACGAGCGACGGTATGGTAGTCTATCTTCAACAGGTCTCCCTGTCGGATGTATAGCATTACTGTCATCGTAATTGTCGTAAAGTATTTTTCTCTGACAACTTATCTATCGGATAGGCAATGGGTTGGCCTATATTCCAATGGGAAATGATGTCGGATGTATAACACTACTGTCAGAATTAATTATAAAGTGTCAAAAAAATGACGGATATGCACATTAAAGATAACACAGCTTAAGAGACCATCATAGGTTGTCTCTTTCTTCAATCTATATTATTGAAAGAATGTTTTACCTTTCATTAGCTCATCAAATCTGGGGATTTGAAAGAATTCAATAGAATATTTTCCTGACAACGTATATTATTTAAGTTGACGTTGCACAAATTTATCTAGAATTATCCTGGGATTTGATGAGCTAATGAAAGGTAAAACATTCTGTCAATAATATAGACCAAAGAAAGAGACAACCTATGATGGTCTCTTGAGCTATGTTATCTTTAGTCCTAGCTACTGGGTAAGGCTTGGAAGACTTATACTTGTTGATCATCGAGAATAATCACCACCTTGCATTTATGTACACTGCACAAATTGATCCCAGTCTCGTAAAAACATTTTACACTTGTACATCTCATCAATACTGGAGGCCTAAATTTATTTTATACGATCACTAGCACATTTCGTGCATGGATGAGAAATAGTATCCAAAGTTTCTAGATAACCATTTTTGAGAAGAGGAATGAGTGGAGGCCAAAGAAGAGATAATTGTGAAGGTTTTATAGATGTAGGTTACTAAATCATCATCTCTGCATTGGTACTCAATTTGGCCTCCACTCCATATACATCTTCTCAGAATCTAAAAACTCTCCATCATTGATTCTCGTCATTTTTTCAGCATCTCCGTGGAATGAGACCTTAAATTATTGAGCTTCTCTCTGTTTTGAGAATTGTTTAACATTCTCTACTTAACAGGGCCAACCACGTGAAGGTAGAAGCTCACATGGCCCCTCCTAGGAGCCTCTTATGACCCTTTACAACATTTTAAGACCTATAAGATGTATTCTTAGGGATCATAAAGGGTCGTAAAGAGTCATAAGGGGTCTTGGGACACAACAGCTGAGAAACATAAATGTAGGCATCAAGGTCACAATTTTTTGGAGACACAACATAATTGAGTGGTTTTCCCAGATGATGCAAAGTAGTGGTTGCTTTGCATCATCTGGGAATAGCACTCAATTATGTTGTGTCTCCAAAAAATTGTGACCATGATGCCTACATTTATGTTTCTTAGTTGTTGTAATATCTTCATAGAAATCTATCATTGTTGTAGCAGCAGAGCCTATATTCCACAACAGAAAGGAAGACATCTTTTTAGCCTGGGTCTGGATCTAGTGTAGGAGCACCAGGAATAAGGACAAAGACCTAAGAAGACACTAGGGTCATTGAATAGATCCTAGGGGGCAACAAAAGATGAACATGACCTTGAAGGGTCATTTGATGTACAATAAGACCAAAATGGTCCATTTTGTGTGTTTTTATATGTTCTTGATCATTTTGTATTGAGATCAATCAATGTAAGCCTTAATGGCATTTGGGGGTTAGAGGTTACCTTGGGGTCATTTTAGGATCCAAGAGTAGGTGAAATGGTTTAATGACCTATAAGGTCTATACATGTTTTATGTGGCCATTAGAGCCATTTAAAAGAGTCAAGTGTACTAAAGGTGCTAAAAATGTAAAATTTGCCTAATTGGCAAAATGAGGCTTTCGAAGGCTAAGTGAGGGTTTAAGAGTAGTTTAAATGATTTAGGGTAAGGATAGAGTCATAAAAACCTTTAAAGGTAATTATAAATGCATAAAGGATGACGATTTGTCTAAGTTGACAACTAGGTTGTCCACTAGACAACATATAAACAAAATATTAAAATGTAAACAGTCATAATTGACTGTTACCGGTTAAGAGGAAGTTGCAAGTTGTAACTGGTTTGGGAAAAAGGCTTATTTTTCCTTGTGAGTGTGTGAGTTTGAGAGGAGAGGTGTGTAGGGAAGTTTTTTATGTGTTTTGGGTTTAAAGAAACAATGTAACAGAGTTTCAATCAATAAAGTTTAAAATTTGCTGCAAACTGTCCACTCTCTGCCGTGAGGGAATAGTCATTGTTTTGTGTTGTTAAAACCCTTCTTTCAATGAAATATTAACATGAGAATGTATTAGGATGATTATAGTTTGATTTTTTTTCATTTCCATGAGAATTTGTGTTGGTTTTTTGAAGTTTTAAGGTAGAGGAAGTAAGATTGTTCTGACTGTTCCTTGATAGAGATTTTAGTGTGCAATCGGGAATTTCTTTTGAAGTTTTAATAATGAATTAGACTCCCCCACTACTATGGTTAATGTGAATATTGGGGAGATTATAAAACATGTATGTTATGTATTCATATGAGTTTGTATGCAGGGATGTATGGGAGATTGAAGAGAGGTCGAGACAATGTTGAAGAAAGTTGAAGATGACTGTTCCATAAAAATATAGTTGATTGCGGGGGAAATATCTTTCTAACCAACCATTGGATCTTGCTAAGATTCAAGTATGTTTGTGAGAAAATAATTACGCCAATCCTCACTAAAATGATCAAAAAAAATTTATCTCCTTCAAAATTTATACCTCTTTGTGTGCGGGTCTGTCCAGAGACAGCAAGGAGGCATATTTTTGGTGATTGGGCTAGTGAATACTTAGTAATAGATAGTTGTTTGGATGAAGACACTAATGTAGTTGAGGGACATTGGTGATTTTTAATGAGATGTAGAGCCTATGTTGGCACAAATCATTGTGTGCACTCTGATAATGTTTGGAGTTGATTGGATCAAGGAGAATGATCCTATGAAGATGTTAGTTGGTGTTGTAGAAACCTTTGTGAAGTCCCTTATAGCATGAATGATTGCAAGTCCACCTAGGGCCTCTACATCAAGTGGTATTAGAGAAAGTAAAGGTCTGGGATTTAGAGGATTAAAAGCCCTTTGTTTAACCCTTGGAGTTGAGCTATCCTCTGAGAGTGTTCCAAAGTGGTGGCTAAATATCTAATGAATCTTAGTTTGGTGTGAGAAGATGGCTTTAACAAGGAGTGAAAGAGAAATTGTTAAGGCATTGAAGGAGTACCTATATGGTGATAAGAAAGAGATAGAATAAAGAGAAAGAAAGAAGAAGGAAGAAGAAGCAAGGAAGAAAGATATAGAATGGATAAGGCAAGAAGAGTTGAGAAGCTTGAGGAAAGCTTTGGAAGAGCAGGAAGAAGAGAGAAAAGAGTGGGAAGAAAAGATAAAGATTCTAGAGAAAGACTTGGAAGAAGGTGAAGCAAGGTTGGAGAGACTTAAGGAGATGATTAATGATGCTACAAGTTGGCACTTATGGTTGAAGAAGAAGATAAGATGGCCTATTCAGAGACTAGTTGCAATAGCAAGGAACAAGAGAAAGATGGAAGAAGAGGGTACTAGGATGGGTACTCTTAGAGTGGAAGATGCACCTATGATGAGAGGTGTAAATGCTTGTGAAGAAGTCTTGATAGATGCTGGAGGAGACAACATAGAGGAAGGCCTGGAAGGTCGTGAAGATGAGGTGGATTTGTGGAATGATTTTGTTGCTATAGTTGAAGAATGACAGAGTTATGGAGAAGTTTTGGAGGCACAAGAAGGAGCAGCCTTCAAAGAAGACACTATATTTGTAGAGATGGGCCATGAGGAGGCTCAAAAGTTGATAGATTTTTATACTAGCATGGAGATAGCACAAGATGGATCAGAAATCAAGATTGACATGGTGGGGAGATGGAAGATGCAGCAACATGGGCAAGCCATGTTCACATTGGTGAGAAGAGGAGAGAAGCCTAAGTGCAAGATGAAGTTGCATGGAGCAGCATGGTCCCAAGAGGACTTGTATTTACCAAAGGTCAAGATGAAGACCTTAAATTTTTTACCGACATTTGTGTACTTGCAAGTTTCCAAGAGGACTTGGAAATGTTTCAAAGTTGTGGAGTATGGTGTAGGAGCAGCAGGAATAAGGACAAAGACCTAAGAAGACACTAGGGTCACTAAATAGATCCTAGGGGGAAACAAAAGATGAACATGACCTTGAAGGGTCATTTGATGTAATAAGACCAAAATGGTCCATTTTGTGTGTTTTTATATGTTCTTGATCATTTTGTATTGAGATCAATCAATGTAGGCCTTAATGGCATTTGGGGGTTAGAGGTTACCTTGGGGTCATTTTAGGATCCAAGAGTAGGTGAAATGGTTTAATGACCTATAAGGTCTATACATGTTTTATGTGGCCATTAGAGCCATTTAAAAGAGTCAAGTGCACTAAAGGTGCTAAAAATGTAAAATTTGCCTAATTGGCAAAATGAGGCTTTTGAAGGCTAAGTGAGGGTTTAAGAGTAGTTTAAATGATTTAGGGTAAGGATAGAGTCATAAAAAACTTTAAAGGTAATTATAAATGCATAAAGGATGAGGATTTGTCTAAGTTGACAACTAGGTTGTCCACTAGACAACATATAAACAAAATATTAAAATGTAAACAGTCATAACTAACTATTACCGGTTAAGAGGAAGTTGCAAGTTGTAACTGGTTTGGAAAAAAGGCTTATTTTTCCTTGTGAGTGTGTGAGTTTGAGAGGAGAGGTTTATAGGGAAGTTTGGTATGTGTTCTGGGTTTAAAGAAACAATGTAATGGAGTTTCAATCAATAAAGTTTTAAATTTGTTGCAAACTGTCCACTCTCTGCCTTGAGGGAATAGTCATTGTTTTGTGTTGTTAAAACCCTTCTTTCAATGAAATTTTGACATGAGAATGTATTAGGATGATTATAGTTTGATTTTTTTTCATTTCCACAAAAATTTGTGTTGGTTTTTTGAAGTTTTAAGGCAGAGGAAGTAAGATTGTTCTGACTGTTCCTTGATAGAGATTATAGTGTGCAATCAGGAATTTCTTTTAAAGTTTTAATAATGAATTAGACTCCCCCACTACTATGGTTAATGTGACTATTGGGGAGATTATAAAACATGTATGTTATGTATTCATATGAGTTTGTATGCAAGGATGTATGGGAGATCGAAGAGAGGTCCAGACAATGTTGAAGAACGTTAAAGATGATTGTTCCATAAAAGTACAATCTATTGCAGGGGAAATATCTTTCTAACTGATCATTGGATCTTGCTAAGATTCGAGTATGTTTGGGAGAAACTAATTACACCCATCCTCACTAGAGAAATAAAAAAATTTATATCTCCTTCAAAAGTTATACCTCTTTGTGTGCGGGTCTATCCAGAGACAACAAGGAGGCATATTTTTGGTGATTGGGCTAGTGAATACTTAGTAATAGATAGTTGTTTGGATGAAGAAAATAATGTAGTTGAGGGATATTGGTGATGTTTAATGAGATGTAGAGCCTATGGTGGCACAAATCATTGTGTGCACTCTGATAATGTTTGGAGTTGATTGGATCAAGGAGAATTATCCTATGAAGATGTTAGTAGGTGTTGTAGAAACCTTTGTGAAGTCCCTCATAGCATGAATGATTGCAAGTCCACCTAGGGCCTCTGCATCAAGATCCTACCCCAATAGTCGAATGATCTAGGGCCAGGCTAGAAAGATGTCTTCCCATTCTGTCTCCAATGTTGTGTCCATCCATGATCTCAGGAATATCGTCATCTTTCCACTCTTCATTTGCCAAAATATACCACTTCTTCAAGCTTGTAGAGTAATCTTATTAATAAAAGAACTCTTGCCAACATTAGGGTACCTACAGATCAAAATAGTTGATGTTATTGGTGCTTATGCTCAAGGATATCAATTCACTATTTTGAAATGGCCAAATCATTTTTATTTTGATTGTAGAGAAAAGGAGTGGGAGATAATGAGTGGGTGAAAGCTGATCAAGTGCGAGAGAAGGCATTGCATTTTATTTGATCACAAATGCTCTCTGAAATGACCAATCATGTTTTCTATTCAATTCTTTTTGGTGCTTTTTTTTCCCATATTCAGTAGATAAAAATCATGGCGGCAGCCACTTAGCCATCTTTTTGATGTTCTAGGTATTTTACAAAGATACAGGTATGTGGATTTATCATTTAGTTGCTTACAATTATTGGTCAAATGTAAATATTTTGTCAAGTTGAAAGGGCAAGATATCAGTTTGGTGTTTTCAGTTTATGTTAAAAGTTGATTTGGTAAAATCCTCAAAAAACACAATACATGTTCTAAAATATAAAGAAGTTGAATGTTAAATGTAAGATATATATCTCATCCATAGTAATCGAAAGAAAGGACATGAAACTTATAAGGAGATTTACCAATCCAAAAATATAAGCAAATAGGAAACATGATTGGTACCTTATGAATTAGTTTTTGAGGTGCACAATCTTCATCAATCCCCTCCTCACGAAAAATGCATTTAACACACAAAAAACAAATCTACAAAGCTAAACCAATGACATGTTTAGAACAAAGAAATAGAATGATAATAATATGCTAAAAATTATATTATGTTTAATACATGCAAAAGGACCAGTCCCAACAATTCTTAAACATGCTTTATCTAATATGATAATAACATGCTAATTAAACTGATAAAGGTGTTGTCTGCATTTAATTTGCCAATTACTAATTACACAAAAAACAAATTTACAAAACTGAACCAATAGCATGTTCTTTGTGTGATACAAGGAAGATTTGGCTATGAAAAAAAAAGTGAAACGGCCTCATCATTTTTATTTCAATTGGATAGAGAAGGAGTAGAAGAAAAGGAGTGAAAGCTAAGCAGGAGAGAAGGTATGTGATTTCTTCATCTTTCGAGCATCTAGCATCATATTCGACCGCAAATTTCAAATGCATTGCATTTATTTGATCGTGAATGCTCTTTGAAATGACCGCATTCTACTAGTGTTGTGCCCTAGCCCGTGCTTTATCTCCATTATTTGATGTTATTGGTGCTTGTGCTCAAGGATATCGATTCACTATTTTCAAATGTTTGGATCATTTTGGTCGTGACTGTTCCTCTAGTACACAGTCAGGAAATGTAACTTTCTAATGATTATATGTAATGTTGAATGGATTAAATGCTTTATTCTTGGTAGAAGTGAATGGAAGGACTAGTGTTGGTGTTAGGTTTCATTTATTATTGAATTCAATGGTTTCTAAGATGTGTTGAGGAGTTTGCTCCTTGTTTAATGTTAACTGTTCTTGCACACAATGAAATGCTATACGATTGACAATTTCATACAACTGGTCCTTTGGTGTGTATTAAATACAATCCAATCACTTATTAAATGCTTTGGAGACTACTGGTTTGACTGTCCATGCGTTACCAGTGACTGAGATTCATTAAAAGATACAAAACCCTTCAGCTTGGGGTTACTGTGTGTGGATTCAAATGTAGGTTTGATTTGGTTAATGTTTAGAAGAGATTAAGGGTAAGTGCACACAAAGATGGGGGACTAAAAAGGGGGTATAAGATGCCACTTTTTTCCTGAAATCAGCAAACTCTGAACTTCAACAAGAAATTGAAGATAGTTAGACTCAAAATTTTAAGATGTAATAAAAACAAGAGTTGTAATACTCTAAATCTAGTTCCTAAACTACTAACTTATTTTGAAAATGGTGCAGATTAAGGCCCTCAAAAAGGGGGAGCACAAAAAGTGGTCCTATTTTTTGTCCAAAAATATAACATAGAATCTGGTGTGCTCCCCTTAAAATGTTAACTTTTTTTTTGAATTTTTTAATCACTTTAGTGAGAAGTTAGCTAACCCCACGTAGTTTATCCCAGATTTTTTTGGTAATTTTTTGATGAATGTATAATTTTTTATGAATTTATGAAGTGCACACATCTTGAAAACATGAAATTTCTATGTGCTCCCCGTAGAAATCATTTAAAACTATTCGAAAATAAAATTTTCTTTTTTTTTTAAGTCTGTAGTTTGGAGTCTAGTTTCTAAAAATGTAACTTGTTACAAAATTCAATGAATGAGCCAAAATCTATGCCCAAAATACAAAATGTTGGTTTTTTTTTTAAAAATGGACATAAACACAAAAGAAATTAGAGTTGAAAAACCTAACATAATCAGAATTCAAAATAAATTATATGCTTAGATAGCTAACAGAGAGAACTACAATATAACGTCATCTGATTTTTACCTTCTTGAGTCACGAGTAAACTTGACGAGGAGCACACAAAAAAAGATGTCATCTATTTCTATGTCTACTGGAAAACATGTCTTAGGCCTATTTCAATCATCCAAGCCTTTGGGTTGGGTCTCCAAGGCAAATCCAAGCCTTAGGATTGGTAAATTCAAATGCTTTATAAAGCGCACATGCCCTATAGGGTGTGTGCAATATGTAAGACATAGTATAAGTTTGATAATTTTAATTTCTTATACTTTAAGTTATATTTGTATAAATTATAAAATATAATGTTTTTAGGATGTTTGGGATAGGTTCCAGCTTCATAGGAGTTAAGATGCAGATTCTAGATTTGAAAAATTTCAGACTTAGCCAAATTTTAGGATTCAGCAAGCCTTCAGTAGGGTTACCTCCCACAATCCATCATGGATTTATAAGGTCAAACTAAAGCTGGCAAAAGGATTCCCAAAGGGTTTTAACTTGTTTTTATCACAAATCACTTGATTTTGACCCCATCTCTATGACAAACTTAGCTTAGCTCTCACCCAAATCTCTCTCTCTCTCTCTCTCTCTCTCTCTCTCTCTCTCTCTCTCTCTCTCTCTCTCTCTCTCTCTCTCTCTCTCTCTCTCTCTCTCTCTCTCTCACATCACCCACCCTCTCTCCCCCTATCTACTCTCTCTTTCATTACTCTCTCTCTCTCTCTCTCTCTCTCTCTCCTCTCTCTCTCTCTCTCTTCTCACATCACCCTCTCTCCCCCCTTATCTACTCTCTCTCTTTCATTACCCTCTCTCTCTCTCTCACTCTCTCCCTACCTTATTAGGGAGGGAGAGAGAGAGATGGTGATATATATATATAGATAGATAGAGAGAGAGAGAGAGCTAAGCTAAGTCTATCATAGAGATGGGGTTGAAACTAAGTGATTTGTGATCAAATGAGTTAAAACCCTTTGGGAATATTTTTTCCAGCTTCAGTTTGACCTTAGAAATCCATGATGGATTGTGGGAGGTAACCCTGCTGAAGGCTTGCTGAATCCTGAAATTTGGATAAATCTAGAAATTTTCAAATCTAGAATCTGCATGTTAACACCTATGAAGCTGGAACCTATCTTAAACATCCTAAAAGAATTATATTTTATAATTTATACAAATATAACTTAAAGTATAATAAATTAAAATTATCAAACTTATACTTTCTCTCTTCCCCTTATCTACTTTCTCCATTTCATTACCCTCTCTCTCTCTCTTATCAGGGAGGGAGAGAGAGAGTGAGAGAGAAGGGAGAGTGCACTCTCTCTCCCTCCCTTATCAGGGAGGGAGAGAAAGAGAGTGAGAGAGCACTCTCTCTCCCTTCCTTATTATGGAGGGAGAGATAGAGTGAGTGAGAGAGAGAGAGAGAGAGAGAGAGAGAGAGAGAGAGAGAGAGAGGGTAATGAAAGAGAGAGTAGATAAGGGGGAGAGAGAGAGAGAGAGTAGAGAGAGTAGATAAGGGGGAGAGAGAGGGTGATGAGAGAGAGAGAGGAGAGGGTGATGTTTTTTTGTTTTTTTTTTGTGTGTGTGTGTGTGAGAGAGAGAGAGATTTGGGTGAGAGCTAAACTAAGTCTGTCGTAGAGATGGGGTCGAAACCAAGTGATTTGTGATAAAATGAGTTAAAACCCTTTGGGAATCCTTTTGCCAACTTCAGCTTTGTTTTGGATTGCCCAAGCCTAAGGCTTGGGTATGCCCTATAGAGTGCGCATGCCCTATAGGGTGCATGCCCTTTAGTGCATACACACTATGCGTGATTTGGGAACAAAAAGAAAAGTGACATCTTTTTGGTCCCCCATCTTTGTGCATATATCCTCAATAAAGTATTTATAGACAACCTTACATGTTTGGAGAGGTTTGAGAGGCACTTATCATGACTGTACCCTCAAAAATAGTGACATAGACTGGTTTTACTAAGTTTCCTTTCTCTATTTTGAGGTTTCCTTTCTCTATCGTAGGGGTGAAATCAGAGGGTTCATTGACAAAATTATCCTTTGAATGGTTACTATGAATATGAATGATTTGATAAATCATATTTCTCATTTTACTTGAAGTTTGGAATAGCTTGTGCAAGGGTGAAAGTAGTTTTGATCATTTTGGTCATGACTGTTCCTCTACACAGTCAAAAAATGTAATTGTCTAATGATTATATGTAATGTTGAATGGATTAAATGCTTTATTCTTGGTAGAAGATAATGGAAGGAATAGTGTTGGTGTTAGGTTTCATTTATTATTGAATTCAATGGTTTCCAAGATGTGTTGAGGAGTTTGCTCCTTGTTTAATGTTAACTATTCCTGCACAATCCACTCATACAATAGTGAAGTTACAAAACTGAACCAATGGCATGTTTACAACAAAGAAACAGAATGATAATAATATACTGAAAATTATATTCTATTTAATACATGCCTAAGGACCAGTCCCAACAATTCTTAAACATACTAGTTATCTGATATGATCAATTGTTAATAAAGGTCTAATTCTATAAACTGCTAGCACGAAGGAAGATTTGACCTAGCCAAATCTTCCTTGTACCACACAAAAAATGTGTGATAACTATGTCTACTCCAACCTTAATTGTTTAAGAATTCATCATATCAGATAAAGTATGTTTAAGAATTGTTGGGAGTTCTATTAGACCTTTGTTGTAAACATGCCATTGGTTTTCAAATGTTTGGATTCACGTTTATTGATATTACTGGCATGTTTAATGACACCATTGTATATTGTTGTCACTAAAATGACCACATTCTACTGGTGTCATGCCCTAGCCCACACTCCATTATTTGATGTTATTGGTGCTTGTGCTCAAGGATATCCATTTTTTTGAAATGTTGACTGCAGTTATCAAATGGATAGCTCGTGAGCTTCTAGCTAGGCATCATTTGTATTGATAGCTTAGGGCATCAAATGTATTGTATCATTGATAGTTGAGACTTTGTTAAAAGGAAATAGGACAAAGAACGATTTTGATTTAGTTTCTCTATTTTGATCTCTAAGTGGCTTACAACCCTAGAGAAGTATATGTAGATTTACAAATGCAGTTGCGGGATACATAGTAGCCGATAATTCATAAGAAATCCATGCATCTAATTTGAATAGCAATTAATACAAATAAATAGGGTCCTCCAATGGCCCAATCATCCAGACCTTGACTGTCCCCTCAACTAGTGACCCTTCAAAACTAGGTTATCATGCAATCAGTGAGTGATCCTTCATTCTCCTCATCTTCCCTACATCCAAACATATTGGAAATACACAATACAATGATAACAAGTCTTTCACAATCCCCCTTCCCTCAAGGAACACTATCAACCATCCCTTCCACATAGCATTTCACTATTGTATGAGTGGATTGTGTAGGAACAGTTAACATTAAACAAGGAGCAAACTCCTCAACACGTCTTTGTTGTAAACATGTCATTGGTTCAGTTTTGTAAATTTGTTTTTTGTGTTAAATGTATTTAAATGGAACATTAAGCATAGTAATAATATTCTTAATCTATTAGTAATTGCAGATTAAATGCCCATAACACCTTTATCAGTTTAGCATGTTATTATAAGATACTAAAGAAGACCTGCTATTTGTCAGAGAAATCTTCATTGTCCCCCAGAATGAAGACAATGAAGATTGACCTCTTGCCCCATAACAAAGAACATTGTAATAAGAATAAGATATAATATAGTGTTAGAATAAACTTTGAACAAAGACATGTAATGCTTAAGTTAATGATCTAAAAAGATGCAAATATAGGAATTGAAAAAGAAGATAGTGCCAAGAAACATTTTCACAAATATGAAACATCAGGAAAAGTAATAACATTAACAATGCCAAGATTCACAACATTCAATTTCACCTGCGGATGAGTTTCTGCAGTGGGTTGCCCAACATCGAAAATATGTTGAGTTGCATTTGAGCTGTAACTAAGAGTATCATGTAGAACAGACCCTAAACTTTGAAAGCGTTCTCCAGCCTAGCAATTCAAAATTCAATCTAGGCAAGCATCAGTAAGTGAAATAAATTATAGACATCAACATCAACATCATCATAATCATTAGACATAAATTATAGACATCAACATCAACATAATCATAATCATTTGGAGGGTATTCATTTTGGATAGTACTATGTTTCTTGAAAGTTTTTGTGATGCTTCTAAACTTTAAAGACATATTTTATGGCTTAATGATAATATAGATTAGTGTTTTGTTTTCTGATGGAATGTTGTTGATCATTCATGGTCTTGAAGAAACTTTGATTGTTTTGATTCTAGAGTCTTGATGTTGTTTCTCAATGTGATATAGACTGACCACAAGATGGATCAATTGGTCCTCTCTTTTTGTTTAATCATTTTTCTTCTTCATGGTGTAAGTGTCAATATGTTATAATCCAACCAACATGTCATGCTCCCACTTCTGACAAACCTCACAAAATGCAAATCACAGCCAAAGGCTTGGGTGATCAGAATACACAAACAATGATTACCCTTAGAAAACAATGATCATTAATATTCATTAATGGCAGAAGGTGAATCCTTGGTAATAAAGGCATTGACAACATTCATCATCTTAACCAAGTCATGGGTGGTGATATTTGAAATAGCATAATTAGTAAAAGGAAATAACAACATAACATAATTTGGAGTGAGGAAGAAGAAAAATTGGGAAAAAATATATGGAATAATCAGCTTGGAATTGGAGAAGAATTCAAAAATAAACTTGAATTAGAAAAAAGCCAATTTATCTAGTTCTTTGTTTGAGGCTGGGTTCGAGTTCTACTTTTGTTCTCCTCTAGGTTTGACTTGGGTTCCTTTGGTAGGAACTTGGGTGCCTGGGCCAATCCTTTGGTAGGAGCTTGGAGTGTGGTTCAAATGAAGTTGAACCAAATGCTAATCGTGATGGCTATGATCATGATGAAGATGAATACGAATATTAAATCTAAAATATGGCTTGTAATTTGAATTTTCATTGTGAATGAAGAAACTATAGATTCAAGTTGACTCATTCTCTATTGTAGTATATTTGTTCCCTAGATCTACCATAGTATCTATATGTAGCCTGTAAGGGACATCTTCTACTCATCCATGTATCAAAGCTCAGTGAGAATTCTTAGGAGAAAGACAAGATGTCAATGGGAGATGGAGAAACCAATCTTAGAACACCACTTGAAGCATTGCAATGTTGAGAGTGGGATAAAGGGTACACTTGAGACCCTATATAAGCAACAATCTTATTGAGTTTCACTTTGTTTTAAGGATAGTTTTATAGTCTATACTAAACAGGGCCAACCACATGAAGGTGGAAGCTCATTTGGCCCCAACCCCCCCCCCCCCCCCCCCCCTTACATCACTCTAAATTCCCCGTTAACATCTAACATTCATTCATTATTTCATCCATTAATAAAATGTAACATTCATTAATTATCACATGATAACATTCATTAACATTCATTAACACATTAATAAAATGTGACATTCATTAATTATCACATGATAACATTCATTAACACATTATAAAATTTATGAACATTCAATACCACATAATTAAATTCATTGGCATATAAAAATCAGTCATTATCAATTAAGGTGCATAGATGACAATCATTTCTTTTTTTCTTTTGATTTCTAGTTTTTAAGATGTAATTGTTAAGAGGGGTATCGATATCATCATGATGATCATCTACCCTCTCATTAGATCTCAATGCACGCCTAGTTCTATGTTTATGCAAAGGGGGGTCATCTGCAATAACATATAAAAGGGTTAAATTAAAAACATTTTATTATAATTAAAAACATTTTAAAGTATTTCAGTACTTTATAGGCCATAATCGTATAGCTCTTTACCTGATCTAGTCACATTTTCAACATTGAGGTCAGTTTGTCTGGCCTCGGCCTCAACCTCAACTTGCTCATTGACATCGGTCTCTACACTCTCTACAGCTGCAATACAAATTGTTACATTAATCCAAACACCAATTGCAATTAAATTTGTATTACTACACCAATCAATTTAAGATGCTTACTTGTATTACTACGATGCACATCCTCATTGTCATCAACATGCACGGGTTGTGTACAACAAGAATTGATAGGCTGCATTTCAATTTCATATGCATTCATGTTATCATTGTTTTCTTACTTAAAACAAATTTACTCACTTTATGTTGGAACTTAACATCAAATAAACTAATTGGTAAATAATAAAATTTGAAATATCATCTATTTAGCTAACTTACCGCGATGGATCCATCAATAGAACCTTGTGCACTTCTTATTCTTTTTTCCATGACTTTATAGCATTGTTGGAAGCCAATTCTCTTGTCCTCTTCTATGAGACTTACATTGAACTCCGCACCATACAATTTTGCTTGGTATCATCAAATTTTATTTTATTGTTTCATCAAAACAAAAAAAGATTTCAAATTATAAATAAATATTTAAAGATCAAAGAATTATTTTTAGTGTTAAAAGTCACTACAGATTGTATTTTTCCTCATTCAATTCTGACAATATTAACACTTATAGCTCGTGCAGCAAGTTTTGAATAACCACCAGAGCCTAGCTTGTGTTGCCCATGCTTTTGCAATCTTTCCTTTGTTGCCTTTGATGTGTCAGACAATCTATGAAGAGATTGAAATATGTTAGTTCATATAAATATGAAGATTATTTAGTACACAATTACATTCTTAACAATATCACATACATTCTTCTGTTCTTTGGTGGTGTATTTCCTTTTTTTACTTTAGTTTTCTCATTCACATCCAGAATAAGAGATTTCCACTCTAAATCAGGAATGCAATGTGGGCACTGGTAATGTGGATTTTTGGTTAATGTACACTTGTACTAGTCCCTAATATACCTCAAACATATCCCAGCTCTTTGAAGGAGCTTACCCTTCTCAAATGCACAAGGTCCAAAATTTTTTGTCATACTCTCTACGAGATCATCCTTTAACTTTTGATTTTGGGTTTTCCACCTTTTAAGAAAGAAAACAGTGCTAGATTCCAAAATGGATGGAATGATAAATATCCTAGCAATGATATGAAATCAAAATAGTGGATTGGGGTTTTAGTTCAGATATGATGTTCCACCCTGTACAGATAGTGGGCCCGAATATCCACAAACACTCATCATTAAATTTACTATAAAAAACATCATTCCCTACAAAATAATCATGGGATCATTAGTCGAAGGATATAATAGTATAAAATAAGAATACAATAGATGTAAGATTCTCATATTGAATGCAAAGTGTAATTAACATACGATTGTATAGTAAATGAAAGGTCCAATCTTTAAAGTACCTGGAAGTTTTTCTATTCTCAAGGGAACTCCTTCTTCTTTGCTCACAAGCAATATGCAATCCTTCACCATTCGCGTACTAGCAATACTAGTACATCTAGGAAAATCACCATCAAGTGTTGCATCCCCTCTTGCATAAATTGAATCCATTATGAAATGGCCCTAAGAAAGAACACTTCAAGGGAAATAAACATATATATAATGATAGAGAAAATAAAATTTGTGTACAAGTAGGTGGTGCCATGGCATCTGTGGCCATGCTACGCATTGTCAATATTGTAGGATGTAGTACATCTAAGCCTGCCATCGTATGAGGCGGTGATAGTAAATGAACATTGACACGTGCTAAAGAATAAGATTGTTAGAGCATAATAAAATGAGTGATTAGCATGGACAATATTGTTAGAGAGTAAAATAATATAGTCCAACATGTGATCTACCTGAACTAGCTACAGTACCCTCATCATGGCTGTGAGGATCAAAATTACACAAAAAAAGTTGTAAAAGCAACACTTCCACTTATTTTTTAATGACATAAAAGACTACTATAACATAAAAACTATTATTGAAATTTTTTTATAATTAAAAAATACATTAATACTTGGTAATTTTGAGATAGGTGCATCAGTTTAGTTGCCCTCTTTTGTGACTCAAGAGTCAAAGGGAATATAGATGCCAATTCAGCCAATCTTTTTCCAATTTTGTAAAGGCATTTTTTAATTGCAGAGGCCAGCTCATCACAAGTACCCAAATCAACAACTAGGTCCTCATCAAAGGACTCCTCTTCAGGGACTGCGGGTTCCTTTCCCTTTCTCTATTGACCACCTATCTATGACAACAATATTACTAACACTTAGAATTGATCTGAAATAGTGATGAAAATAATATAATAAAAAACTTTATTTAACATTTTGCTTCTATCTAATGTGTAGTACAATAACAAAGAGGTTTACCTACTGGGAAGAAGTGCATGCACGGTCATCATTGTCCCCTCTACGTGGCTGCTCCATATTGTGGTCCTATGTTATTATTTAAAGTTAACCAATAATTAGAAAGGACTAAATTAATAAATTTTATTTGAAGATGATGATGATGGAGATGAGGTGGATGGTGAGGAGACTCTCTAAATGTGGTTGGCAAAAAAACTCAATTATTTAATGGTATATAGTATGTACCTGTACCCTAATGATAGTGACATCATTTGTATCTATGCGATTCAAATTGTAATCAATAAGTAGCTCTTCCCCTGCACTTATTGATTTTATCGCACATACAAACACATGAACTCCCTAGCGTGCCTCAAATATGCAATTGGGTTGCTTAATAGTTGACAGAGGTCACGTGCTATTTATAAAACCTACAATATTCCCTGATGCTTTTGGCCTTCCATCAATGTATATAGCCACTCTTTTACTTTTCTAATTTTCTTTTTGTTGAATATAATATGCCGAGAGTGCATACCTATGCATACTTTTTTTATATTGAACAATTCGCATCCAACTTTTGTAATCGTAACAAGGTCCAACATACTCCATCAATTCAACAACTTTGTTGTAAGAGGCCTTTATGTCATCCATGGAAAATAGGCCCAAACCATGTATTGACGATGGTGCAATATGATATATCTTGCCTTTAACACTAAAATCAGTGTTTATTAGAGGAAATTCCTTGGGGACCCATTGTTTTTGTAGATTTTGGTACCTAGAGGGCACCTCGATGTCGCCTTTTCTCTCATCATCATAAGAATATGACCCCCCTTGAGCAAGGAAAAATTTCATGTGTTTATTGAATTTCCTTCTAGTCTTTTGACCTCTAGTTGATCTTCCTAATTCAAATATACTAAATGACTCACTTTCTTCGCTTGAGGAAGACACATCTGACAAATACCTATTTGCTACTACCTACACTCCATCAAATGAGTGAGATAGCAAGTAATGTGAGATATTTTGCAAATTGTGAAATACATTAATCTCTATAAGGTGTATTGACTTATACCTGTCGATCCATGAGACTGTGTGGGATGCTCGTGAAAGGGGTCCAGGTACCTACATATGTAATTCAATTATCTAATGTTAGCTAAAAAATTCATGATACATATACTTAAAACCACATAGTAATTACATTAAAAACCATAAGCATCCCATAGTAAGTACATCACGAATTAATTAGATTAAGCATTGATTGCATAATTGCACATTTCTATCAAGAAATCAATATTAAATAGATTAAGTAGTGATCATGTAACTGTACATTTCATTCATGTCATTCATCTTATTCTTCATCCAACTAATCACCATGATCATCGTTTATGTCGATATCATCACCACCACCGTCATTGCGGAGAAAGTGTGTATTCTCATCAAACACTTGCTTTCCTAAACTTTTTGAATGATGAGATTTCATCTTTGGACCACAAATTGGACATGCAATTTTTCCCTTTCTTTGAAGACCTACAAGATAATGATACAATTGGATTAAATATGTTAATTTTTATTTTTAGAATTATCATGTGCAACTTGAATTCACCATAACATACCAAAAAAATGTGTTAGCCTTTGGGCATCATGTATTGTCCATACAAGCATTACATGGAATTGAAATTGTCTGTCTCCTATTGGTTTAGAGATGTCATACATAGTGACACCTTTCCATAACTCCACCAAATTATCAATAAGAGGCTCAATATATACATTCATATCTTTAACTTGGTATTTACCTAGTTGAATGAACAACAACATTACATAATTATTGTGAGCATTTTACTACAAGATTTATAATTACATGTAGATAACTATTAAATGATCAAACACCTGGAACAATAATTGCCAACATAATGTGCTCTCTCTTTATTGACATCCATGGAGGAATGTTATTGTTGATGACAAATACAGGCCAAACAGAGAAAACAGATCGTAGCTCTCCAAATGGATTGACATCGTCCACTGCCACTGAAAGCTTGATATTTCAAGGTTCTTTGATAAAGTGCAGCCACTTTTCCTCTATGTTCTTAAATATAGAACCATCCACAGGCATTCAAATAATGTCATCTCGACTCTTATTGCATGCATGGTAATCCATACATTGTACCAAACTACTACACTTGAGTAATCTTTGCAAACATGGTATAATGGGGATGTAACGAAGAACCTTGCGAGGCACCTTTTTTATTATTTGATCTGTTCAATATCTACTTGTATGACATTCAGGGCATTCTGTTGCAAATTCATGTTCTTTATGATAAATAATATGATCATTGGGACAAGCATCTATTGCTTGATACTCTATTCCAATATCTTTCATAGTGGCACATAATTCTCAGTATGAGCAAGGGAGAATATTCGATGGTTGTAACAAAAACTCACCTATCAATCTATAAAAAAAAATATAAGTTGTTAGAGTCATAACAATATTTATGGTACATGTTTCACCATTTAATTACTATAATGACATCTATGACATACCTTAGCATACATGACATTTTTATGTTGGATAAACCATTCATAACCTTCAAGTTCAACAACAACAATATAGTAGAGAGAAGAGTTGTTTGGGAGCCTTCGTAAAGGGGCGTGGCTACCTTCTCAAGTAGAGGTATATCATGGATGACATCAACATCATCCCGATCATCATCATTTGGTGCATCATAGTCAATACCAAATGTGTCATGGATCAATGTATTAGTACCATCATCTGGCACATCATCTCCATCTTCCATGGGATCATAATCTTCAGCTTCAATTTTCGCACCTCCATGGTCCATATCACGTACTCCCCTGGGGAGGTCGACCTATATAAAAATGATGAACACAAATAAACCATGATAATGATCTCATCATCAAGTGTATTTCATATATATATATATATATATATATATATATATATATATATATATATATATATATATATATATATATATATATATATATATATATATATATATATATATATATATATATATATATTGTTAAATAAATATAATGAAAAACTTACCAATTCATGATAATCAAACCCTCCTTCAATGTGACCATTATCCCTACAATGTCTCTTAGTTGTTTTGATTAGCAATCTTCTAGTGTTTAAGCCCTTACAAATATTGCAGGGACAATAACATTTTCCATCACCTTTTCTTTTCAAATTCGACCACAATCTATTGATTGTATCCCCATTACCTTCTTCACTTGGATTGTCTAACATGATCCTTCTTCACTTAGATTATCTATAACCTAATTATATATAGAAATTGAAAACTTAGTTATGAAATGATGTTGTAGTATAGTATATAAAATTGAAACACTTATGTTATTGTATTCTTCCACCTCAAACTCTTTCTGATGCAGAGGGAAGGGTGGTGGTATTGAAAACACAAGAAGAATTGGAAATTTCAGAGGTTTAGGCACTTGGGCCTACCAAAACCTTAATTATTTCAAGAATCTGACTTATCAAAGCTTTCCACAATACTCCTAAATGATAATTTTGCTGTTATAGGCTATTAATAACTTTGATTCAAGGGATTCTAAGATTCTAAACCATCCTCCATACTCCCAATTCTCAAAGTTCTTTCAAGTTGTTCCAGAGACCTAATAGATTGTCTAATAGCCCTGCAGTAGACTTAGAATGGAAATAACTTTACCTTTTCCAAAAAAATTGATAAGATAAAGACATTTACAAACACCCTTTACAGATTTCTACAACATATCAAAAAAATTTGTATGGTTACTTTGGATCATTACCACTTTTCATGACTGATGCCCTGTTTTAATGCATAAAATTGACCAATTTAACAAAGGAAGTACAAGCTAAAGATCTCCTAAGTACTCCAACTCCTAGAAAATGTGTGTTTATGTCTTCAATTGCTCAAATCCAAAAGGAATTAGTCTCCAATACTCTACAGCATGAAAACCCCTAATTTGTGACCCTAAACCCTTGTTTATTAGGGCTTTCTCAATACCCTATCTACATACACTTTTGCACTAAATTGGTGGTTGAATCACCTTTCATTCAACATATTAAAATGTTCCCATGCATAAAATCCACCCCTTATTCTGACAGATCCACCACTGCTATACTTGGCATCCAATTTCCTTGTATTTTCCCACTATTTGACCTGTGATCACATTGATTCCACTCGACACTACATATGCATGGTTAGAGACTTATAATATAAGTTAAACATTGTCATTCCATGAATATTGGGCCCCTATGTTCATGGAATGACCTTCATTAATCCTAAAACCCTACTACAATAATAGGAATAGTCAAAGAATAGTTATTGTTCTACAACTGGCACATCAGTAAGTTCAATGCAATGAAAAAATCATTCAAGAATAGTTAACTGAATGAATAACCCTGTTAATTCATTGATATATCAAATCAAACAAATTGAGATTCTAGAAATTGAATCAACTTGGAGAAACAAAGAGTTTTATTGTTGTATCGTTCACCAGTCCATACACCAGATTCTCCTTTGTCCCATAATAGAGACTTCCTCCCACATATATAACTTCTCAAATAACCATTTCAATTAACTATCATAATTGAGTTGAAAGGTTAAGTCTTAAAACAATAACAAACAAGAAGTTCCCTCTAACTTCCTAAACTAGCCGTTTGTGTTTAAATATTTCAATTTTTTAAATAACAAAAAGGCTTTATTTGCATATTTAACCCTTTTCTAAATGTTTCCTAAAGCCAAGACTCATCCCAAACCTATCTTAGACTCCTAGAAACATTATTGAGAACATTATTGAAACTTGGACAACATTAGTCCATTACAACCAAATTTTTAGTCCTTTGAGGACATGACCAACATAAAATTGAGTCCTTTGAGGACATTACAAATAGACCAAAATATTGCACTACTTTAAGATCATGATAGGTGCTAGGATCCTTCAGTTGATCTTTGAACTCTGGTTATACATTCCACTCCTCTAATTTGCTTGGAGAGTCTTGAAGGTCTTCATAGTCCTCATCCCTAGATTAGATGTGTGAGGTGCTCCTGCACCACTTTCCTATTGTGGCGAGAAAGAAAGATATTCAAATAATATAGTAGTTTGTAAATCAAATGGAGGAAACTTGAGACCACAAATGGAGGCAAGTTGTTGATTGAGGGTGCAGGGAACAAAACCTGTCAGTACTTTTATCGAATTGTAAATTTCAATTTTGAACCATTCTGTGAATATAGAACATGGATGTAATCTCAAAAAATAACAAAATGTAGACACGATAGATTATTTATTTTGTTATTCTACATTACTTACTATTTGAGTGCACATTCCACCTACAACTTGATCAAGTCTTGTTTGATGCTTCAATTTTGTGTTCACTGTCCTGTAGAAGTACATAGTTTTGTATTTCCCCAATATGTTATTCAAAAAATAACAATAGAATAAAATACTCGTTGAGAAAGATCATCATAGGAATATCAGAAACTCGAGATCCAAAGGTAACACAACATTATAAGACTCTTACATTTAACCTTCAACTCATGCACCTAATAAATAGGAGAAAAATACATGAAATTGAAAAATTTAACTAATGAATTATGTTTTTCTTCTCATCTTAATCAGCCAAATTTATATGAGATTCTAAAGAAGAGCTCACTCTTAATCAGCCAAATCTTCCTTGTACCACACAAAAAACTATGTGATAACTATGTCTACTCCAACCTTAATTGTTTAAGAATTCATCATATCAGATAAAGTATGTTTAAAAATTGTTGGGACTGGTCCTTTTCCGTGTATTAAATAGAATACAATTTTCAGCATATTATTATCACTCTATTTTCTTGTTGTAAACATTCCATTGGTTCAATTTTGTAAAAAATAATTGTGTTAGATGCATTTAAAATTACCTTCATTTTCTTCTGATTGGACCTAAACACTTCTTTATTTGTCAGCCAATTAATACATGCTAGTATACAAAGAAGACAATTAGAAGACAATGAAGATTTGTCTGACAAAAATGAATATACTAAATTGAACCAATGGCATGTTTACAAAAATTGTCATAACTCGCAAGCAAAACTAAAACAATGGCATGTTTATAGCTCATTAAGAGTGAGGCCTTCTTTAGAATCTCATGAGTTTTGTACTATGCATGCAACGTATTGTGAGTTTGAAGAGAGTTCGTACCATGTGTTATAGAACCTAATTTATCTAATATGGTGCATTGTTAAACAAATTAAGGGTAGAGTAGTTATTACTTAGTTTTTTGTGGGGGACAATAAAGATTTGTCTGACAAATAGCAGGTCTTCTTTAGTATTTCATGAATTTTTACCACATATACTATTTCAAGCCTTTGAGTCCTGGAGAAGAAGAATGGTGTAAGTTGAATAGATCAGAGTGAATGGGGTGTTGAAACATGGTGAATAGACCATGATGAGATGATACTTGATGTCGTGACTAAGTTTTCCTCACAAACAGTAACATAGATTGGTTTTACTAAGTTTGCTTTCTCTATTTTGAGGCTTCCTTTCTCTATTTTGAGGTTTCCTTTCTCTGCTGCAGGGGTACAGTCAGAGGGTTCATTGACAAAATGATCCTTTGAATGGTTACTATGAATATGAATTATTTGATATAGCATATTGCTCATTTTACTTGAATTTTGGAATAGCTTGTGCAAGGGTGAAAGTAGTTTTGATCATTTTGGTCGTGAATGTTCCTCTACACAGTTAGGAAATGTAACTGTCTAATGATTATATGTAATGTTGAATGGATTAAATGTTTTATTCTTGGTAGAAGCGAATGGAAGGAATAGTGTTGGTGTTAGGTTTCATTTATTATTGAATTCAATGGTTTCCAAGATGTGTTGAGAAGTTTTCTCCTTGTTTAATGTTAACTGTTCCTGCACAATCCACTCATACAACAATGAAATGCTATGTGGAAGGGATGGTTGATAGTGTTCCTTGAGGGAAGGGGGATTTTGAAAGACTTGTTATCATTGTATTATGTATTTCCAATATGTTTGGATGTAGGGAAGACTAGGAGAATGGAGGATCACTCACCGATTGCATGATAACCCCACCAAGCATTCTTTCCTTTAAGTTTCCACAATATCTCAAAGTATGATCATTATTCTTTACCTTCTTCTATATGCTATTCTTTCTATGGTTTTGTTATCTCAGAAATATATCAAAAACATTGCAGATGTGCATATAAAAGTAAAATATTGTCCTTCAATTGTTCCACATTGAAGCATTTCCCCTTGGGAGTATTCTCTTCATTTGTACAATATCTGTCAAAAATGGTTCCCATATTTCTTTAGGATCTATTTTAATCTTTATATTGCAATTTTGATTAGATTTAACCAATAGTTGATTTCATTAGTATTTTATAGAATATACTCCTAATTTGAAATGTGGAGAGAAAGAAAGAGACACACTAGGTATAAATTACATGATATACCCATCATCACTTAGCACTTAAATAATAAATTATGGACAGGGAACAACCCCCTCACTTCTGGATGTTTGTTTCATGTTGGCCTCTTATTATATGCAAAGGTAGGCCTATCTTAGGCTAACAACCATAGTGTAGGGGCCATAAATTATGGATCCCAAAATAGTGCACACTTGTATTAAATTAGGTTCACTATACTACAAGGGAATGGAAACCATGCAATAGTGCCTCATGGGGATGGAAGCAACCCTTCACCAAGAAGATAATTGTGTCTGCAATATTTACTAGAGGCAAAGAATATAATTTGGTTCTAGCAATTACTCCTAGAAGATAATGGCACCCACAAAACACTTGGAAAAGATAGCACTCACTATATCTTTTATCACTCTTTTAAAGCTGGGACAATAAATCTCAGAGATTGATCAACGAATTCTTGAACACAAAGAACCATTGACAGTTATGATTCATGTGTACAATAGCCAAAAACCAATTGTTCAAATCATGGTGTCCAATAATTATGTTAGAAAAAGCATCTACAAATCCCTTACACAACCATAATAGATTCAAACCATGAACCATAAGAACCTAACAATGGGACTAACAAAGATACAACCTAAACAAATCTTGATCATATTCCAACCTATTGTAAGGCCCAAGAAGTAACTCTATCTTAAAGCTACATGTTCCTCTAGATGAAGTTCAAAGGTCAGGTAGCTGAAGCATAGCAATACTTGAATGAATATAGGAATAATTTGATGTAAAATCATTTTCTAGATTGGTTTGTGGGTTTTCCACATAATATTTTCCCTTTAACCACATTTATAGTTTGAGAAAGTCAGAAAAAATTATTTCAGATTTATATTATCCTCTTGAACTAGCACATTGCCATCAAAATGCATAATCATTGGTCATCTCAAGAAAATTCCTATTGATTAGTAGGATATCCTTATAAAAATTTGATGCATGGATTTCTTGTGAATTATCAACTGCTATGTATCCTACAACTATGGAAGGAATACTGTTGGTGTTAGATTTCATTTATTATTGAATTCAATAGTTTCCAAGATGTGTTGAGGAGTTTGCTCCTTGTTTATTGTTAACTGTTCTTGCACAATCCGCTCATAAAACAGTGAAATGCTATGTGGAAGGGATGGTTGATAATGTTCCTTGAGGGAAGGGGGATTGTGAAAGACTTGTTATCATTGTATTGTGTATTTCCAATATGTTTGGATGCAGGGAAAATGAGGAGAATGAAGGATCACTCACTGATTGCATGATAACCCAGTTTTGAAGGGTCACTGGTTGAGGGGATAGTCAAGGTCTGGATGATTGGGCCATTGGAGGACCCTATTTATTTGTATTAATTTCTATTCAAATTAGATGCATGAATTTCTTGTGAATTATCGGCTGCTATGTATCATGCAACTGCATCCATAAATCTACATATACTTCTCTAAGGTTGTAAGCCACTTAGAGATCAAAATAGAGAAACTAAATAAAAATTGTTCTTTGTCCTATTTCCTTTTAACAAAGTCTCAACTATCAGTGATACAATACATTTGATGCCCTAAGCTATCAATATAAATGGTGCCTAGCTAGAAGCTCACAGGTTGTCCATTTGATAACCACAGTCAACATATCAAAAAAATGGATATCCTTAAGCACAAGCACCAATAACATCAAATAATGGAGTTAAAGCACGGGCTAGGGCACAACACCAGTAGAATGCGGTCATTTCAGTGACAACAATATACAATGGCATCATTAAACATATATGCCAGTAATATCAATAAACGTGAATCCAAACATTTGAAAACAGTGAATCGATATCCTTGAGCACAAGAACCAACAACATCAAATAATAGAGATAAGCACTGGCTAGGGCCCACGACACCAGTAGAATGTGGTCATTTCAGAGAGCATTCATGATCAAATAAAATGCAATGCATTCGAATATGATGTCAGAGGCTCGAAAGATGAAGAAATCACATACCTTCTCCCGTGCTTAGCTTTCGCTCCTTTTCTCCTGCTCCTCTATCCAATCGAAATAAAAATGATGAGGCGGTTTCACTTTTTTTTTTCATCTATACCCCGAATCTGTTGGAATTTTGATGGTCAATTAAACACCCACCGGAATACCGACACCATTGGGGCCTATTACAAAAAAAACACCAAATTCGTAATAAAAAATTACCCGTCGGAAGCTTCTGTCGAAATTTGGCCCTAAGTGTAGTAGTGAAAGTTAGTAGTTCTTGAAATTTGATGAATATAAGACAGTAAGTAGTCTATAAAGTTAGTAGTTCTTGAACACTAGGCATGTAATCCTATATTGTATGGAAACACTATTTTCTATGGGTGTTTTTTGTTGGGTACAAAACTAAATGTTATTAAATGTTATGTGTTGTTCTATTTCTTCAATAGTAATGTGCAGGTTGAACGACCTATTTGTAGATGTTTTCTAATTTAGACCATGTTCTTCTTTTTGTTTCAACCAATGTTTCAAACCCACTTTATTGCTTTTATATTTAGGGCCCGTTTGGTAGCAGGAATTAGGAAATGATGAATTTGATCAAATGCTGGAAATGGTCAAATCATGGATTTGATAATCTAGTTTTTCATTTCTGGATTATGTTTGGACTATTTGGTTCCACTTTTTGAAACTGGAATTGGAATTTGAGTATGTTTTTTTTAAAAAAATTTTTTTTGAATTGTTTTAATGTTTTTAAATTTAATAATTCATTTTTATTAGTGGAATTGAATTTAAAATGTAATTGTAGACCATTTTAGGCAGCCAAAGTTAGTGGCAAGCAACCAAGTTACAATCACTGCAACCAAAATTCAAAAAAAATTTGACAAAATATTTGGAAAATAAATTCGAGAAAAAATTCAAAAAAAAATTTTAGAAAAAAATGAAAAAAAATTTGACAAAAAAATCGAAAAAAAATTCGACAAAAAAATTGAAAAAAATTCGTCAAAAAATTCGAAAAAAGATTCAACAAAAAATTTAAATTTTTTTTGAAAAAATTCGAATAAACAACAAAATTACAAACCACCTAGACAAATAAAAAATGAATTAAATCCCCCCACATGAAAAATTTTAAAATTTGCTTTCCCTCCATTCAAATTCCAATTCCACCTTTTTCAGATGGAAGACGTAAATGCTCATTTTTTGCCAAATGAACATTTACAGATTCCTATTCTATTTTCATATTGCACTCCCCAACTAAAGATTTGACGAAATTGGAACTAACAAATGCCAATTCCAGTCTAATTCCCGCTACGGGCCCTTATTAGTGTATGTATCAAATGAGAGTTTTAGAGTTCATATTTTTTTTCATGACAGTAGGTGAAGTAACTCTGTTTTGGCTTGTCCTTTTCTCATCACACTTGTTATTAGAGCTTAGCTTAAAATGTCTAATTTTGATATTATGTAATGAAATTTCTTATATAGAAAATTTGATGAAAAAAGAGATAATAAATAAAAATTATTTTAAGTTTCAAATTAAAATTTTATTATACAATATTGTATTTTTATTTGTTTTTAAAAGATTATACATTACAAATTGGGTCAATTTGTTTATGATGTTGGAAGCAAGAGTAATTTCTAGATATGCTCATATCTTAGATTCTTATCGTTTGAAGCATTAGCTATTTTTAAGGTTAAGGGAAAACTTATTGTATGAATTTCTTTCTTGATAATTGTAAGCATAATTTTAAGAAGAAAACTTATGCTTACTGTTAGAAGCACAAAAGTGGACTGACTACTAGTTAACTTTCAATGATACTGTTTAAGTCAATTAACAATGTCACACTTAAACTCTTCTCAAGATTTAAGAAGAATATTGATTGTATTACTTGTATTACATCTTTCATTGTTTTTATTTAGGATTAGTATGAATAGCAATTTCTGGCTTCTCATATACCAATATTAATGAATGACTTTGAGTGAGTTGTAATATAGATATAGGCATTTAAAACAAGAATAATGTATTCAGTTACATTTTGAAATAGAAGTTGAAATCTGTAGTAAATGCCTAAGCATTTTCGGTGCTACCATCTGAGGCTGAATAATACTCAATGTAAGTCTCTTCTTCCATTGTAATATCTGGTTGGTGGACATTATTTTGTGTCTCCTGATTAACGCTTTGTACTTCTGACTCTGAATGTGCACTTTTCTTATTTGAGGGAATAAGAGAATTGTCAATGTTACTCACCAATGCATCAAGATTCCATTGAGCAATGTTGATTTGATTTTCCAGCTGTAACACATCGAACCTTAAATCTTTGTGTTTATTTTCTCCTCTGGAATGATATAGGGATGAAATCTTGATGATACAACAAGCCAAGAATATTTCGTTCAGAATTATGAAGAATTAGTTTTGTATAAGTATAAACCCAATGAAAAAAATGCCAAATTGAATACCTTCAAATCTCTTCTCATAAACCCACTTCCATTCAACATTAATGCCTTCTGTGCAGCTTCCCTGGTAGCAAACTCAAGGTTTGCTCCTCTGCAAAATAATGAAGGCATTGCACTTTTATTCTACGATAAAAGATTAAGATGAAGATAAAACCCATCTAGAAAGAGTAGCCATTAATAGCAAGAAAACAGTAAATATAATATAGCATTGAATACCCAGTTGGTACTCCAGTAGATATCTGGTTGAGCATTATAACAAGTAATATTTCTCCACATGCAGAGAAATGATTCCTGATGTCCTTCTCTGTTGCTCTATGGTGAACCTGTAACAGTGACAGAAATAAATAGATAACTTATTCTCAAGCAATGATCAAAGTCGTGGATATGAATTTTATGAAATAAGGAAGTTTCTTACATTAGATACATGGATGGTCCTTGTTTGATGAGGGTCTTTCGTTGTTCTGATATCCTTCAAGCTATGAACTACTGTAATGAAAAATTTAAAAAATTAATTTGTTACAATTTAAGAATAGTTTCCATGATCAAATACATCCAGAGGAGAAAAAAACTATAATTTAGCTACTTGTATATTGAAAGAAAGAAGTATAATGATTTGACCCATTTATTTTATGAGTAGTGATTCACTTGTTGTTCACTGTGAGTATGATTAGAGGGTTTTTGAGAGAGGAGAAATTGAAGATTATAGTTGTGGAAGTGATAGAATTTAATTTTCTTTTCGGGTCAGTTTTCATTATCTATTAAATTGACTTTCTATTTAGGAAGCCCCAATTCTATAATTTCATCTTGTCTGTTATCTGTCTGTCTGCTTTGCTGTTATGAACAGCTGTTTTCTATTTTAGGGTGGTTCTGCTCATAGAATCAGCTTTTCAGCCCTAATGATATTTGTTCGCAAAGGGTCAGAACCCTTCAAACTCTTTTACCATTATTAAAAATAATACATAAAATAATTTTTTTATACTATAATTTTTTTAAAAATTAATAGAAACCAATTTAATAAGTGTTGTTTCTGGATTGGATTGTGTGAGATTTTTTTATCAATGTTTCTGATTGATCTATTATCATTTTTTCTTCAAGTTCTCTTATGACATATTAATGATGAATCATGAAGCTGAATTGGACAAATTTTGACAATCACAAAATTGAATCTAAAAACAGAATTTAATGTCCCTAATCAATCCAATGTTGAATTATTGGTGATTTGATAGCATTCTAAGACAAAATATATAGAGATTACCTTTGTCGCTGTCATGAGTATGACTTTTTCTAGATTGCCTTGAAGCAGGGACACCAGAGGTGGAAAGGCCAGTTTTTCTCTGCAGTCCAATCAAACCCACATATACCATTTTAATACTAGACATATTACCACTGCCTTCAGAAATGAAATTGATAAACCAAGAATTTCAAGGTAAACTTTTCTGTTGAAACCTTTGAGGTTGCATTGTTGTGGGATCCAAAAGAAGCCTTTTTTACTGAAGGTGGTTGTGTAGGTGTGACACTTGTTCTGAAAGAGGAGAATCTTCTAGGGTTAGGGTTTGGCATAGATGATATTGACATTGAAGAAGTGGATATATTAGAAATGCTAGAATTTGATCTGGTTAAATTTCTGGAACTGGGTCTACAAAGTAATTTAGAAGAATTGTAGGTTGCCATTGTAGCGTCAGATTTGGTGGAATTTTGAGAATTGGATCTAGATGGTACCAGAGGAGAACTGGATATAGTGGAATTCGTAGAATTGATTTTAAACAGTCTATTGGGAGTTTCAGAGTTGCTAAAATTGTATGCAAATTTTGGGTTAGACATTTTGGAAATGTTGTTGTTGTTGGTGCCTTGGTTCGTTGTTGCTTCAAAATTGGATGATATTATAACAATGGATGTCTTGGTGGTAAGACTGAAATAGGTTTGGAATGAACTGAAACAAGATATATAAGAGAAGTGTCGATTCATTTGGTCTGATTTGTATGTATATTTACTTATATCGATACAATTAATGAGTTGATAGTACATGTGTAAAGTGACGAAATTTGATGTTTGATGTTTACCGATTCACTTGCTTAATTATTTGCAATTTCAAAACTATATCTTTTAATTATTGAAAGACATAATTTGATTCTTTCTACCGTAAATTTTTTTGTTAAATTGTCTAAATTAATCTAATGAACAATAGTTTTTTCCTTTATGATTTATAATTCGTGTGATGGATATGTGTCATGTAGAATATTAATATAGATTAATTTAAGTGTACAAATATTATAAGTTAATATTTTTAAAATATATGATTTTTTTTCTTTTATGTTGTTTATAAATTAGATTGTACAAGTGTTGATGTAAAAACATTCGTTTAATGAAATTATATTATATTATAGATTATAGAAATGTATTCATTCGTATATGATATTTAATCTTAGTAAATTCTTAATAAATTTTTTTTTTTAAGTTTATTTTAAAAATTGTAAAAAAATAATTATATTATTTTAAAATTAATATTTTATTTATTAATTTATTTTGATGAAAATGTATACTCATTTTATTAATTATATAGAAAAAAAGTATACATTGAACCTAGTTTAGGAGAGCATAACGACAAGAAAGAACAAGGTGAAGCAAACTTCCGATTGTAACCCCTGATTCAAACTTAAGACCTACAATACTTATACAATAGTATGCAAAACAACTATATCCAAGTACAATTACCGATATTTAACCCAAACCAAAACCTGAGAGAGACACCCAAAATTGTATTTCAGAATTACATCCCAATACATATTCTCAAATTTTTTAATGATCCCAAATAGTTTAAGAAGAAGAGCTTGATATCCCAGATGTCAATCAAGAGGTGGTGTCCAAAGGATTGGAAAGACGGTCTTTAGGAGGATGCTTTTGCAGATCATTAGGTGTAGGAGGAATGCCTTGAGATGAAACTGCAACCCTTAATGACAAAATAGGTAGAATGTCATCGTCCACGCACTGTTCACAATGGATCAAAATAGTTCGGATAGGGCTCTAGAAAGAAATCAAGTGCCAGAGATGTCACATAAGAGTCAACTGATATTGTCGTCCTACACAATATTCTTAACAACAACAAACACATCTCGAACAAAATTGTTAACCATAAATGAATGAAAGTCCATAATTCAAGCTATACTCCTCACCATTTCTATCTTCCCATTCTAGTTGAGGTAGAAATATTCTATACTTCATATTGGTGTAATCTATATTGAAGATATCAAGACAAAGCCAAAATAGAAAACTTCCAAAAAATAACACATCAACTAAAAGAGAAAGAAATGGAGAGAAATGTCATGGAGACCAAGATAAATAGTTGTTCCAGTAAAAAGAAGTTAACTCCATGGTCAAAATCATGACTGATAATTAGATTTACAAGTACTTCAAGTCCTTGAACTGAACAATATTAATCATGCTTTTGAAAGAAATTAATGAAAGACGTCCTCAACTCTTAGATAAATAATTTTTGGGGTCATAACTAATGCACACAAAGGTCAAAAGATAAGGCATAAAGGATTTTTTAGCAGATATACAAGTACTTCATAATTCTTAAAACTAGAATAAATATATTCATTTAATCCAAGAAACCTGCAACCATTCCCATGTCTTAAAGCCAAGAAAAGTAATTCAGTCATTAGATCTAAACCTTAATACTTCAAAACACCTAGTGTCAAAACACATTCTGACTCATATGCTAATTCGACCCCTTGACGTGCTAAACACAGACTTACAACAAAAGCATCAAATCTAATCATCACTATTGTATTTGGCGCCAACTTACGATGAATATTTGTTGAAATATTGACAAACATTTTTGGATTACCGATGAAACAACCTTACAAATTTTGTCGCAAAATTTTTGTGGGAAAAGCAACGAACCTAAATTCATCGAAACTTCGATGAATTATCATCCATTGGCACTATTTTCATCAGAAATTTGATGAAAACTTGGTCAGACATTTTGATGGTTCGTCAAACTTGTGACAATGTGGAGCATGTCAGTACGACAAAAATATTGTCAGAAGTTTTAATGATTTGTTAGTTTATTTTCGTCAAAATTGTGATGAAATCGTATAATTTTTTTTTTTAAATGTTCGTTCAAATGTATGCTATTACATACATTTGAAT
Organism: Chamaecyparis obtusa; assembly: GCA_027943335.1. Lineage (NCBI taxonomy): Eukaryota > Viridiplantae > Streptophyta > Pinopsida > Cupressales > Cupressaceae > Chamaecyparis > Chamaecyparis obtusa. Next base: position 630,284 of record BSBK01003002.1, read on the forward strand.
GAATTTTATTATTGGAGTGGGTGAGTTTGTTGATTGGAGCCTTGTGGCTGAAAACAAGAAGCTTCTAATATTTCTTACCAGGTGATTTCAATAAGACAAACCTAACCAACACTTAAAAAGCATTCAACTCTATAAGCATCCACTTCATTTGTATGTTGTAAAACAACTCATCAAAAAAGAAGTAAGAATCCACAACATAAAAATAATACAAAATATACTAAGCCAAAGTATTTTACTTTTAAGTAGACTTATTTGGACTAGTTAAGGAAATCATACAATAGAATAAATCACATTTTACCAACATGAAGATTATTAAAATAATCTAGAAATTCTAAACAATTGATAAATAAGGTGGATAACACTTTTCATTAAACTAAACTAGTATATTGTATAAAAGTTTAGGTTCAAATTGAGGTCAACTTCAGAGAGGAAGGATCATACAAGCATGACTTCAAATTTACAATAGGAAGAGAGTAGACATTTTATTTTTAAAAAGAGTAATCTATATTGATATAAATGTACAATGTCTCGCACAAGCCGCGAGTCGAAATGATATACATGCATACAAAGAAAATACTATGTATTCATAAATGCATAAAATGTAAATGTACATAAAAGAGGGTGACTCATTGTTGCCTAAGTGATGAGTCCTAGTTTAAGCTCCCTTGTGTTGTCCTTGGTTCTTCTCCCAACTTGCATCCATCTATCGCTTCCCTGCTCCTGAATACCTGCATCTAAGGAAAAAATTATGTTAGAGTAATGAGAGTCATCATCTATTATATAGACATGAAAATACAAACACATAATATATCCTTCATACGCACCCTATCAATCACCATGTCTCATCAAATCATAGAGGAAAGAGTAGGATATCAAAAATCAAATACATATTTTGTCTAGAGTTTATTTTCTTCATGTGAATATGTAGGGAAAATTACTATTCGATGCTCATTAATGTCTCATGAGTGGTGTAAAATATGGCTCCCAAAAGGGTTGATCCCAAATCATTAAATGTTCCATGGCAACCCTCGAGTGTGCCAATAAATTTCTTTGTACTTTACAAGTAAGATACATGGTTCAAAAAAACATCATGATCAAGCGTCAAGAATAAAAGGAAAATCACCATGTTTCTTGAAGAAATGACAAAGGCCAGAGGCATTCCATATGCTACTATGGAATCCTCATTCCAATCATCACATGGGAAAAGAGATATCATTATTAACAAGTTGCATCTATGTTTTAGGTTATAGCAGTCACAAAAAGTCTAACCCCTTTTTTAGAAGTAATCATCAAAGTAGTCACATAAAAAACTATCATGATGTCAAAGATAGTAAATGAAGCTCGAAGACATCACTTGAACACTTGAAGATATCTAAATAATGTAAATAATAAATAGTGTATCAATCCAACTAACAATGATAGTAAATGTTGCAGGAAGAATCTACTGGATAACTGAGAGGGGGGGTCAGAAAGTAACAAATAGAACGATCGTAAATATCTACCTCACTATGGGAGAGGATTCGAGAGGGAGAGAATTTTAAAATTTCAAAGGTTCCCCAACCAGTCATGGCTATCTGGTTGAGGGTTCTAGTTTTTGCACAAGTCTGGAGAATGTTACGGTGGACATGGTTAATCCTTTGGCAGCTTCTCCAATACCTATTTGGGTTTGGCATTGCACTTGTTAGATCTTTCTCTATGAGGTAAGGAGAACCTTTCTCCTTGTTAGGTTGTCATGGCTAGTTCCTCGAAGGAAGTGTTTTCACGACCTTCTCCTAGGTCATCGATTCAAAGCCCTCTGATTGCCAATGAGAATGTCTTAGGGAATGGGCCTAGCCTTTCTCTGGTGGAGAAGATGGAAAAAATAGATCTTTCCAAGGACCCACTAGTGGGGACCCACAAAGTGACAAGCATTGATAGTGTTGAGGTCAACCCTTCCACTACCAAAAGGTGGTCAAAAATTCTGGGAGCTAAACCAATGGGAAAGCCTTCTACTCCTACAATGTTTGTTAGGGAAGGTCTCCAGGCTAGAGAAGTTGCTATTTTTGTTCCTAACACTCTAGTGGATCACTCTGTTTCTGCTGTGGAGCTCACACTGGTTAGTAAGTTCTTGGGCCCTCGACCCAATTTTGAAATGGTTAGATCTTTTGTTAAGAAAAGATAGATATTGAAGGGTCAGGTGGACATTGTTGCTTTACCCAAAGGATTTTTGTCCTTTTTCTTCTCGAATAAAGAAGATCTGGATTATGTCTTATGTGGGGATCCTTGGATGTTTGGTAGAACAGTTGTGGCCTTTCGTAAATGGGTTGCAAACTGGGATAATTCTAAAAATTTCTTCATGGCCACCCCGGCCTGGGTAAGATTTCTTGACTTGCCTCTCGAATACTTAAATGAGGAAGTCCTTAAGGGTTTGGCTTCCACCTTTGGGGGGATCTGTTAGAAATAGGGAATACTGAGAGGGGGGGATGAATCAATATTCTAAAAACTTTTACTTTTGCCCAATTATGGATATAACAAATTAACTTGATGCTTTCAAAACAAAGTAAACTAAATAACATGCAAAGCAATAAAGAAAATGAACTCATAACACCATGTTTGTTCTTGATGAAACCCTGGCCAAGGAAAAACCCTAGTGGGGATGATACCCACAACTGATCCACTAATCAAAAGTATTTGGTTAAGGATGTTGACCCTGTTAGGAGTCTATTACATACATATAGTGTCTTTGTCCTGATTAAAGGACTCTAGGCCTTGTTAGAATCCTCAAACCTGCTAAGAGTTGGTACTATGGGATAGAATGATTACAAGATGACCTCACTACCCAAACATGTAATATACAATGATATCTGATTACAAAAGGTAAAGTACATAACCTTTCACTACTACCAAATAGCTTTCCTATTTTGATTTAACTTTCTAGCTTCTTCGCTTTCATATACAAAGTCTACTTGATTTTATTTACAACATATATCTTTGCATCATATATCTACAATATCTTATTACATCATGTGTATCTTCGCATTACATACTTCTTACATTTATACAAGTTATTACTTGATTAATAACTTTTAAAGTCAACTCTATAAATACAAAATACAAAATTTACTTATACTTCCCAAGAGTTAACATCTAGGATGTCATCCCTTTTATGGTTAAGTCATTATTTTGATAAAAAAAAAATAATCCCTTAACTATTATACTTGTTCTATCTTCAGCTATGTCTAGTCGATTGCAACTCTATCTCTTAATTCTACAATATCTCCTTTCGTACATGTCGTACAGACTTGCGCTTTCACATGTGACTTTTTCATACATAGAACTATCCTTGTTCAAGTGTGCATGCACTGAACCTTCTTCTGTCAACATCGCTATCCAAAATTATCTCTAGTTAGACTGGAAAATGTTGCTTACACTTAGACAATTTTACTTGGGCTCTTACAAAAATGCTTGCTATCTTACTACGATCTTCATATTGATTATATGTTTCCATAATGACAAAAAATTGATATCCTACTTAGCCAAATTGCCAACAATCTCCCCCTTTGTCATTGGTGGCAACATAAAAGAAAATTGGCTAAGTCATACAAAACTTCAAAATCATGGCCATAACAAAATTCTTCAGTATACTTATATCTTCAAGTATCTACTGAATATCCATACTCCCCCTAGGAGTATGCCTCCATATTGTCTATACAATATGTCATACTATCTATATAATTTTCTTCTATCACTCCCCCTTTGACAACAATGACAAAAAAAGGTGCCAAAACTATTTCAACAAAAATGTTTACCTTTGGATTCAAAACTGCAAAGCCAGTAGGCTTGCAACACAATCTGAAAAGTTTATCTTTATGCTCTCTATCTCCTACTCCCATGATTTCTTGATGGGATTTGATACACTAAGAAGTGTACATAAACCATAAGATGCTATTTCACATGCCTGAAGATTTGCATAGTGAAATTTCTCATAAGATGTCTTAGAGGTAAGACATTCATCCAATTGAATTTCAATAATGCTTATCTTAATTGAAACATGCTCTCTTGGTAGAGCGAATCTTCTCAATTTCTTTTCCTTTTCATCACTTAGAATCCTTATGTCATCATACAATTTATTTTTTCTCTTCTCAATATCAGAGATCTTCACATTCGGACTTGATAAGAGATTTGCCGCTGTCAGAATTTCTGCCTCTTTTGTTTTCATTTTCTCTATAATTTCAGATTCATTATCCTCAAATTTTGTACACTAAATGTACAAAGCTTTTCCTCTTTCCAAGATTCTTATCAATTCCTTTATGCAAACGTCCAAATTATCAATATCATTTCTGATATTCTGACATATATCCTAAAATATTTTTGCTTTATAGGTTGCTTGTGCTTTTATTGTAGCCATGCATGATAAGTTTTTGAATTCATTATCAAATGCTTTCACAACTTCTTTTGCTTTGACTTGTGGAACTACTTCATTGATCTGACTCATTATAATATTCAGCAATTTCTCTGTTACTTCAATCAATAATCCTTCAAGGATTTTTACCTTCTTATTCTTGCCAATGATTTTGTTCAAGGATGAGATCAACTCTATTTGATCATCATCATCAACTTCCTGTCCAAGGCTAGCAAAGATGGATTTAATATGTGGCTTCTCTATTGCTACCTTGGGTGTGGGACTGATTTTTTATTGTTCTTGTGTTCCTTCTTGTCTTGTTGCCTCTATATCAGCTTGTGTTTCTTCTTGTTTTTGTTCTACTTCTTCTTCTTGTCTTGTTTCCTTTTCTTTCTCATTCACTATCATGTCCTGCTGCTCCATAGCCAAATTGTCAACAATACCCTCAAGATTGCTAAATGGGTTATCTTCACTATCCAAAGTGATCTTTGTTCCTTCCACATTCATAGATTCATTTTCAATATTGATTGATGGTGGAGGTTTTGGTGAAGGAATTTTTCATTTCTCAGCTTCCAATGCTTGATCATATGCACTTGTGTGCTCACTAGGGCCGGAGGTCATTACCTTGATAATTGCCTGTTCAACTTCTTGGTTAACTTCCTCATAGTTTCCTCCCATTATCAAGATGGTTCTCCTTTTCATTCTGAGATGAGTGTTAAGATTTTTCAAAACTTCTTTGAAATGATCTTTATCTTTAATGTCACATAGCTTCCTTACATAGTTCTCTCTAATGTTTTTATCTTATTCAACTACTCTTTTCTTTCTATTTACTAGCTTTTCAAAGAGTTCATCAGGAATCTTTCTTTGAATACTGTCAAACTTTTTATCTGTCAATATCATATGCCTTACAACTACATTTTCTAAGTTCAACTTCTTAGAATAATTGTACATCTCATAGTATTTATTCATTTTAGTGAAATCTCCTTCATTAATGATTCAGGCATTAACTTTCTCTATCTTTGGTTTCCATTTCTTGTTACTTCTTCCAGTTTCTTCATCATCTTTTACTTCAAATATCTTTCTCTGTGATGGTGTAAATATGGTTTTCTATCTCTTTCCTGGCCCACTTACCATTTCCTTTACCCTTTCACCTAGTGGAGTGGTGGAGGATCTAGTAGATTTTCTTACTTTGTACACTTCTTCAACTTTAACCACTTTTTCTAAATTCTGAACATCTTTAGTCTGACCTGCAACTGATGATAGGGGTGGAACAAACAAAACTTCTTTTTTTCCAATGTCTCTTATTGTTGTTGTTGTTTTCTTCACAACTAGGAATTCATGTTCTGTCATTCCAGTATCCTTAAGAATCTTCTTAATGGTGTTGTCAACTCTCTTTTTGGCCAATTTCTCTTCACGCAAAGACTTTGTTGAGTTAAAGTTCTCCTCATAGGTTCCAAACCTTGAACTATTCACTTCCAGCTTACACTTAAGCAATCTGTTCACATATTCATCTACTTTAACTTTTGAAACTTCATATCCAAGTGGATCTATAAACTCAATTCTTGGTTCAACTGTTTCAACAAAAGTGAAATCAGTGTCACCCATAAAACATATATCATTTTTATACTTTTCTACTATAGCCTATGGAATCCTTGACCTTTTTCTCATTCGATTCTGAAATGTTTTGATTACCAAGGTTGCACTCTCATTAACTTTGTCAATAGGGTGTCTCAAATACACCTTGTTGATTCTATCCATAGTAGTCCTATTATCATTCCAATCATCTCCAATAGTGTATGGAAATCTTCTCAATAAATTAAAAAACATATATGTAATCAAAGATAAGAATCTAAACTGAGAGTTCTTGATTTTCTTTATCTTCTCAAGGTTCTCAAACAATTGAATTCTTAAAATTTCACACATATCAATTTGAACTTTATCAACGCACATCAAATATGTTGCATGAACCATTCCAGTTGCCATGTCATCTTCTCAAGAATTTGCACAAAGCTTAGATGTTAAGATCTTTCTTAAAAATCTAACATCATCTTGTGATATCTTGTTGATTACTATCCCTCTACCATTATAGGATGAATTGGTGTTATCTAATATAGTCTTCTTTATATTTTTCTCATTAAAGGGTATGACTCCAATTTTAGACAAACTGGTTACCTCATGAATTATGTCTGTAGTGATATCTATTACTTTTTCATCTAACCAAAGCTTTCCATTATGAATTCTGCTTAATATGATCTTAGTGCATTCATCATCATCGCATTCATAATTCAATGAATACTTCACAATTTTATTTTCCTTCAAATGCTCAAACCCTACTTTTAATGAGATATCCTGATTGTATAACTTATCATATTCCTTATTCATATTACTCTCACTGAGGGTTTCAAATTTGCATCTTAGATAACCTCTTACATCTTCTAAATGTAAAACTCCATCTGGTACAGATGATAATGCAAGACTAGGGTCTTCTTCCAAGGGTTCTAGCAGTTCCCTTTTAACTCTAGGTCTAATAGTATCCCTTACATGGTGAATAAGTGATATATCCATGACTTCTACAAAAGCTTTAACTATTTGATAGATTTTTTTCAGTAAAATACCTCAAATTCACAATTTTAGGGCTTTGCGTAGATTTGGCACAAAATTTTTCTCCAAATCCTGCAAAATGCTCTCAATCACCTATGTATTGATCTCCTTATCACTTGTAGTCACTTGAATGATCAAATAATACTGATCATAAGCTTGTAACCTTTCAATCTTTAAGATTCTGACATTGCATTCAATTCCTTTGCCACTTCTTTCCAAAAGTTGTTCTTATTTTCCTGTAAAACTTCATACTCTTCGCGAACTCACATACATTCATATTAGCTCATCTGCTCTTAACCATAGCATCATTAAATCATATACTACCTTACTTTAATTGCACAAGACTCAATTCATTCTACTCTAATTTCTACATTTTCCTAAGTTCCTACTCTAATGCATTCTTTATAAATTAGGTGCTTCAAGATGGGTTAGGAAAAGATTCACACTTATTGTCAGATACTTTTCCTGTCTGATTATCTTGTGTACCGAGTGTGTCTTCTTGATCTGTGGCTTTAACAAACTTCACTTTTCTGAATTATTACAACATCCTTTCTAACTATTGCTTTCATTCTCATTTCTCCTTGTATAGTTTCTAGGATTAGGGTTTCTCATGTGGTTCATTCTGTAAAATCTTGTTGTATGACCAAATTTGCAAACTACTCCATTGTTTCCATATCTCTTTCCTATCTGGTTAATTTGTGATATGCAATTTTTGACAATGTGTCCAATCTTGTTGCATCTATAACAAACAACTCCATTTCTTCTGTTCATATCTTCAGTAGGTCTCTTATTTGCATGGTTAGTATCTCTAAACATTCTACTACCACTATTATTATCATTAAATTTAGATTTCTTACAATCAATAGCTCTATGTCCAAAACCATGACAATTATAATAATAACCATTGAGAGGTTTGAATTTCTTACTTGTGCAATATTTCTTCATATGTCCAAAAGTGTTACATGCAAAACATCTACCTTTGAATTCTCTTGGTGTATCTTTAGGTGGTTCATCTTCTTTAGGTGGATTAGGTATGTCTTCAGCTTTGTTAGCTTCATCAAATTTATTTTCCATCTTTTTTCTCAGAGATTTTCAGATCTGGTTCCTTGCGTTCTTCACTTATCTTATATGAATTAAATCCAAGACTAGTTGTATCATAGTATGGCTTTGATAAGACATTTTCTCATGAATATTCTCACTGGTGGAATATAGTTTTTCAAGATTTTGCTTAGACTAAGTCAATTCACCTTTCACAATTGTATTGTACTTCTCAAGTTCAGCATACTACAATTTAGTTTTCTCAAGTTCAAATGTCACTTTACAAAGTTTAGACTTCAGATCTTCATTTTCAGATTTTAGATTTGATTCATTCTTATTGTTTCCATCTTTCAAACTTAACTTCAGATCTAGAATCTTCAACTTGTGTTTAAGGATCCCATTTTATTTCTTCAGATTTGAAATTTCATCACAATCTTTGGTTTGAATTGAAGTTTCTTTCTTTGATTTCAGTTCTTCCACTTTTTCTTTTAGCTTCTCAATGAAGTTCTTCGCATCATTAAGTTTCCCTTTCAGAGTATCTCTTTCCTCAGTAAGAATATCAATATGTTCAAGAGCTTCTTCAAGATTCTTCTGTAATTGATCCATATCCATAGAGATCTTACTCAAGCTACTAGGCTTTCTCTTAATAATTTTCTTCCCAGTAACTAAGCTCTAATACCAATTGTTAGAAATAGGGAATACTGAGAGGGGGGGTGAATCATTATTCTACAAACTTTTACTTTTGCCCAATTATGGATATAACAAATTAACTTGATGCTTGCAAAACAAAGTAAAATAAATAACATGCAAAGCAATAAAGCAAATGAACTCATAACACCATGTTTGTTCTTGAGGAAACCCTGGCCAAGGGAAAACCCTAGTGGGGATGATACCCATAACTGATCCACTAATCAAAGGTATTCAGTTAAGGATGTTGACCCTGTTAGGAGTCTATTACATACATATTTTGTTTATGTCTTGATTAAAGGACTCTAGGCCTTGTTAGAAGCCTCAACCCTACTAAAAGTTGGTATTACAAAATAGAGTGATTACAAAATGAGCTCACTACCCAAACATGTAATATACAATGATATCTGATTACAAAAGGTAAAGTATGTATAACCTTTCATTGTTGCCGAATAGCTTTCCTATTCTGATTTAACTTTCTATCTTCTTCGCATTCATATATAATGTCTACTTTATTTTATTTACAACATATATCTTCCCATCATATCTCTAAAATATCTTATTACATCATGTGTATCTTCGCATTACATACTTCTTTCATTTATACAAGTTATTAAGATTAATAACTTTTACAGTCGACTCTATAAATACAAAATACAAAATTAACTTATGCTTCCCAAGAGTTAACATCTAGGATGGCATCCCTTATATGGTTAAGTCATTATTTTGATAAAAAAAATAATCCCTTAACTATTATACTTGTTCTGTCTTCATGCTCTGTCCAGTCGGTTGTGACTCTATCTCTGTAATTATACAATATCTCCTTCTATACTTGTCATACAGACTTGTGATTTTACACGTGACTTTGTCATACATAGAATTATCCATGTTCAAGTGCACATGTACTGAAACTCCTTCTGTCAACATCTCTATCCAAAACCATCTTTGGTTAGACTGGAAAATGCTACTTAAACTTAGATAATTTTACTTGCGCTCTTACAAAAGTGCTTGTTGTCTTAGTGTGATCTTCATACTAATTATATGTTTCCATAATGACAACAACTTGATATCCTACTCAACCAAATTTCCAACAAGAGCTTCTTTCGATTGACTCTATGATGGAAACCAAGTCCCTTCTGGTTTTTTCCATGGTCTGTGTCAATATACACTAGTTTGACAACCTTCCTTTAGTTATTAACATTAACTCTAAACTAGGCATATGGAACCAGGAAGTGGAATTTAAATCCCTACCCTTTGCCTATTTTGTGTGTCACAAAATGGGTCATTGTGAAAAGAACTGTTCGAAGAAAGTTAAAAAGGATACTAAGATAGTTGATTCAGGCTCAAAACCTCATAAGGAGACCAAACAAGTTTGGAAGGAGACTAAGCCTCCTATTGTGGCTGAAGGTGATAACGTCAACAAGGTCGATTTGGTCATGGTGGGAGGTCAAAGAGATATGGTAGATTATAATGGTCAACCTGACCTGGAAGATGGGGAATTTGTTGAATTTGATACCCATGTCTCAGATTCTTTGGTAAGTAGCTCTCCCCTGGAGTCTGCTTCTAAAATAGAGAACTCCCATATCCCATCTTATGATTGTAATGTTGGATCTTTGGGATATCATATGAAGGAGCTCTCAGTGCCTATGGAGGTTATCATTCATATCCAGGTTGATGACATTAACCTCAAGGATTTGTTGATCAATGCGGAAGGTGTCCTACATATTGCTCAGTCGTACAATGATGCGATGGGGGAGTATTCCTCACCTAGAAATCCTAAAAATGTTGATGAAGAGGACTTTTCTTCTATTCCTAACACCCATTCTAGTAGTGAAGATGATGACCCTATTTCTCATGATGGCCTTGATCTCCTGGATAACCAGAATGGATCTCCCTGGACCACTCAAATGGTGAAGAAACAAAAAATACAACAAAAAAAGCTTTCAACTCCTGACTCTAAGGGTATAGTTACCCGTAGTAAAGTAGATGTGGGATCCAAGGTTCTAAGTTTGAAGGCAGATGTTGGATCTTAGAAAAAACCCAAGGAAGAAGTTCAGACAAAGAGAATAGAGAAACAGAAAGCAAGACGGATATACGGATGGCAAGCAGTTGACCATCTTGGAAGTTTGTACCTCAGTTAAGAAATGAAAGTCATTTCATGGAATATCAGGGGGTTGAATGCCTCCCATAAGAAAGATATGCTTAGGAACTTGGTTGGAGATCACAAACATGATATCATTCTTGTTCAGGAGACCAAGATGGTGAAAGAAAAAGTGGAAAAAATTAGAATTTTTATGTAAAGTATAAAATATGGATGAGGTCCTAGAACAATGGTTTGCACATAAAAGAGACCTCGAAGCCAATATTTTACACATACATTTGAATTGTAAAGGAAATACTTGAAATCAAATAAAATAATATACATACCTCATGATGAAATTAATTTGGAAATGCCTATGTACAGTTTCAGAAAATTTTTCAACTTGTCCCAGACTGGAAATGCCGAGACGAAGAAAACCCAGAAAACTTTTATCTTTCTTACAGTAGGTAGTCTTTGATCCTGATAAAAGGTCAAAGGCTACATTAATATTTTGAAGGTCGACCTTGACTTTGTTCGTAGATCTCAAAAGTTCACCAAAAAGGGTATCCAAATCCAAGCTTAGATATGCAAATCCACACCTGTACCTACAAGAAAAAAGAGGGTTTTTATTATTTGTTTGAGGGTTTTGCCTCGATTAAACCCCAATTTGGAATCAACCTTAATAATGGAATTGAAATATAGAATGATAACAAGTAGTAGAAGTAGCTCTAACAAAAAATCTATGTAATTCAATAGATATGCAATTTGTATTTGAAATGTAATCAAGTATGTTAATATGAAAGCTTGGAATCAACACTAACAAATGTAAATCTAAACCTCCATGATTGTATGATTGGAATCCACCTTGAGGGAAGAACAAATTGGATCTTGAAGATGAACAAAGGATCTTGAAGGAAGATCACACCACCATGGTGGCTAGATCTAGGGTTTCAATGATGGATCTTGAATGCTTGAATCATTGATCTTCAATGGAGAAATTGAATGGAGAAGGGGACTTGAATTCTTCCTTGAAATGTTTTTTTGATCTTTCTTGAGAGCTTGAGCTATGAAAACTTGATTGCCAAAACTTCATAGAGAGATCATGAAAGTGGATGGAGAAAATGAGAGAGGAAGACTTCATTTTATAGTGATCTAGGGCACAAACCTCTAGAGAAGGCTGACATTGGGGAATTAAATCCCTATTAACTTTAACCCCTAGAAATAGGCCCATATTAAATGAAATTAAATGATTTCCCATTCTAAAACCCGAAATGGCCAACCCGGAAGCGGGAAAACAAATATCTTCAAAACCCGACACTCAGAAATCATGGGAACCTGAAATTTGAAATGTGGGTTAAGGAAGAGGTAGACCCCACCCTAGGTCAGGGTCAAGGTCATCCCTGACCTAGGTCAGGGTCGAGGTCAAATTTGACCCTCAAGGTCGACTTTGACCTTGAGGTCAAAAACCTTAGGACCTCAATCTAGAGTGCTCAGAAGTACAGACATAAAGTGAAATCAAGTGTAGAGAGAAGCATAATGGGGGGCGAAAGCCATATTTGAGAAAAGACCTAATCAAGGTTCTTGACATGACCCCAGATGACTCACTCATAGGGATAAACACTCTTAACATGGAAGTGCTTCCATTTTAAGATGATACATTAAGCCCCCACTTTAGCAAGAGTATGGATTCAATGCAAACTCTTGGTAAAGGAGAAGAAATAAGAGATCCAAGTGGATTCAAAATGAGATAGAATAACACTTAGTCAGGGATACAAGCCCCTAGGCTAAGGATTATAACCCAACATATGTGCACGAGGGTGTGAAAACAAAAAAGGAAAAAGACACCAAAGAGGGGTTAGTACTAAACAAACCCAAATCAATTAGCACAAGAAACCTTTCTAAGAAACATTTCTCATACTAATATCATATTTGTAAATCTATCATAAAAGAATAAATGATTACATAAGAAAGAGAAGAGCAACACTATAAATAACATAGCTTCATGATCCAGTCCTACTAGCATGAAAGTGAAAAGAGAGAAAGGGACAAGAGTGATTACCTCACCTAGTAAGATACCCACATGACCATGAATCACCCTAGAAGGAAAGCCCAATAGGTTCACCCATAAACTATGCTTTGAAATTGTAATACATCTTTTGACGACTTCTGGAATACCCATAGATCCACCTTCTTGTATCACTATGAATATGAAAATGTGTGTCTCCTTAGGATTTAGCAACTTATGTGCGTTACCTTCAGAAGATTTAGAATATAAATGCGTGTCTTTTCAGGATTTAGCAACTTATGTGTGTTACCTTCCAAGATTTATCATATTGATTTATTTTTTAAAAGGCGTGTCTCCTCAGGATTTAGAAACTTATGTGCATTACCATCGAAAGATTTAGCATATAAATGTGTGTTTATAAACAATATAAATGACATGAAGTAATATTGAAATATAAACAAATACCACTTAAGCTAAGGAAAGCAGTTCACTAGATATTTAGAGAAAGAAGGGAGAACCTTGACCCCTAGGGATTAAAGTAAGGGATACCTTTACAAGCCAAATGTTTTATAAGTCATATCTTGAATAATAGAAGAGAGCAATCGATGAAAATCTATCATAATAAAAACCATGAAAACATAACCAATTAAGCTCAAAGCAGGAACATAATAGATTCTAGAAGACAGAAAGAAATATACCTCTTGCCCCCCAGTCTAGAGGAGAAAAGATCTATGTTATATACAAATGAGAGGTAAAATTATGAAGAAATTTCAAAGGAGAAGTTTCTTTTCTTTTATCTTTATGGATTGGATAATAAGAATAAGGTACTTTGAAGAATCTTTGTACATCATGAACCATAGTTTGAACCTCAACATAAGAGTGGGAAGAACTAGGAATAGAAGATAGAGAATTGGGAATATGAATATTAGGAATCGGATTAAGCAAGATAGGATTAGGATTAGGAAGATTAGGAACTAAATTAGGAAGGATACAATTGTGATTAGGAAGTTTAGGAATACTAAGAAAAGTGTAGGAAGTGATACGAATGGAAGACACAACCGGAGGAACACTTGGAACCATAGTTGGAAAAGGGTTTGAATAGATATAAGTAATAGTATGGTAAGAAGGTTGTGAGGTAGGATCTTGATGTCCCATAAGATCACCACTAAGAGGAAGAGCATTAAAAGAATTCATATCTTTCTTCGCTAATGCCTCATCACTAGAAGGAATCCCAAATGGAGGTGAAGGATCTATAATATCAACTTCTTTCACATAAGGGGAGTGTGTTTTAGAGAATATGTCATCCTCTTGTATCAAAAATTCTTCACAAGGAGGGGATAAATCAATGTCTTTATCCAAGGGTTCATCCCAAAGAGTAGAATTATGCACAATGGTTTGATGAGGAAGAGAGTAATCAACATCCAAATCCAAAGGATCATCCCAAATAGGAGGATTATCCACAATGGTTTCATGAGGAAGGGAGTAATCAACATCCAAATCCAAAGGTTCATCCCAAATAGAAGGATTATCCACAATGGTTTCATGAGGAAGAGAGTAATCAACATCCAAATCCAAAGGTTCATCCCAAATAGGAGGATTATCATCCCTATCCATAAAGTGCATTGTAGGAGTGCCATAAGTCATTAGAGCTTGATCTCTAAAGGGGAAAGAAGGTAAATTATATTGTAAAATAGGCTCATAGAAAAGACATATATGAGGAGAAGAATGAACATGAATCTCCAACTTATCTTTGTAAAGGTCAATTGAAGAGGTTGTGGAGGAGGGTGAAATAGGAATAAGATCAATGGAGATCTCATTCAAACAATTTTCATCCTCACTTCTATGTACCTCATTAAGGGATCTATCTTTTTTTGTAAGAAAGACATCATCAAAGTATTCAAAACAAAAATCATACATGTTGAACACAAAGTAATACTACAAGCATGAAAAAATGTAAATATTTTTGTATTTTGAAAGAAATTTTGCAATTTTTTTGTATTTTTGAAATATGAATGCAAGAGCATAAAATAAATCTACTTTTATAAGCATGCAAAATCTAACATAAAATGCAAATCTAACACCAAAAAAGAAATAGTTGTCTATCGCGGGTTCACAAAAATGTATAATGAAGGTGAAAACACAAAGTAATACAACAAACACAATAGGGCATCTAATTCCACAAAAGAAAAGAGGGTAAGTATGTTGGGTTCACCAAAATGTAAAGTATAAAATATGGATGAGGTCCTAGAACAATGGTTTTCACATAAAAGAGACCTCAAAGCCAATATTTTACACATACATTTGAATTGTAAAGGAAATACTTGATATCAGATAAAATAATATACATACCTAATGATGAAACTAGAAGTAGAAGTAGATCTAACAACAAAGCTATGTAATTCAATAGATATGCAATTTGTATTTGAAATGTAATCAATTATGTTAATATGAAAGCTTGGAATCAAAACTAACAAATGAAAATCTAAACCTCCATGATTGTATGCTTGGAATCCACCTTGAGGGAAGAATGAATTGGATCTTGAAGATGAACAAAGGATCTTGAAGGAAGATCACACCACTATGGTGGCTAGATCTAGGGTTTCAATGATGGATCTTGAATGCTTGAGTCAAATCCCTTCAAAGGCTTGAATGCTTGAATCCTTGATCTTCAATGGAGAACTTGAATGGACAAGAGGACTTGTATGCTTCCTTGAAATGCTTTCTTAATCTTTCTTGAGAGCTTGAGCTATGAAAACTTGATTGCCAAAACTTCATGGAGAGATCATGAAAATGGATGGAGAAAATGAGAGAGGAAGGCTTCCTTTTATAGTGATCTGGGGCACAAACATTTAGAGAAGGCTGAAATCGGGGAATTAAATCCTAATTAACCTTAAACCCTAGAAATGGGTCCATCTTAAATGCAATTTAAGTATTTACCAATTCGAAACCTGAAATGGCTGACCTGGAAGCAGGAAAATAAATATCTCTGAAACTCGACACCCAGAAATCATGGGAACCTAAAATTTGAAATGTGGGTCCAAGATGAGGTAGACCCCACCCTAGGTCAAGGTTGAGGTCATCCCTGATGTATGTTAGGGTCAAAGTTTACTTTGACCCTCAAGGTCGACTAAGCTTGAGGTCAAAAACCTCAGGACCTCAATCCAGAGTGCTCAGAAATGTAGACATAAAGTGAAATCAAGTGCAGAGAGAAGTAGAATGGGGGGAGAAAGTCATATTCAAGCAAAGACCTGATCAAGGTGCTTGACATGAACCCAAACCACTCACTCGGAGGGCTAAACACTCTTAACATGGAAGTGCTTCCATTTTAAGATGATACACTTTAAAAATGGTGTTGTTGCCGGCTCTAGCTCTGATGGAGCCTTGGGTGGTATTGTTGTGTTTTGGAACCAAAATAATATTAGAGGTGAAGTTTTAGGTAATAATTTGAACTACCTGAGCATTAAATTCATCCACCTCAAGTCTGATTTTGAATGGGTTACTACTAATATTTATGCTCCTAATACCAAAGCTGGTAGGGATAAGTATTGGAAGTTGGTTGAGAATCAAAGGATTTCTTTCCATGATTCTCCCTAGCTGGTTATGGGAGATTTCGATTGTCCTTTGAAATATAATGAGAAGTTTGGAGGGGTTGATTTCCAAAGTCATTTGGATGGTAGAGTTGAGCTCATGGAATTTGTTAATAGACAAGCTCTCTTTGATATTGATCTCCAGGGTGTTAATTACACTTGGTCTAATAGAAGAGTTGGTATGGATCTTATTCAGGTCTGCCTTGATCATGATTTGATCTTTGGAAGTTGGTTCAATATTTTTTTTTGTTTTCTTTCCTCTCTCACAAAGGTTGGGTTTGATCACTTCCCTATCTCCTTTGTTGGTGACTCGATTAAGGCTACTGGTAGTCTCCCCTTTAGATTTGAGAAAATGTCAATGGATCACCCGGAGATTGAGCAGAGGATTAGTGACTAGTGGAATGTTAATAATTTGGGCATTCCTATGTTTAGAATTTCTAGACTCGACTTGGAATCCGGTGTGGTAAGTAATGATAAGGACATTTCTTTGGCTATGGTTGACTTTTTCTCTTCCCTCTTGTCATGCCCCGCAAGGGAACCGAGGAAGAGAAAAAAAGATTCTCTTTGTAAAAGAAAAACCTAAGTAATGATTTATGAAAAATTTTAAACTTTAAAAAAAAAACAATTATATGAACAAAACTTAAACTTAGTTTCCTCCCAAGGTTCCCTTCTATTTAAATGCATGATTCATTTAAGTCCATTAAGTAAACTAACAACAAGATATACTTCTCAAAGCAAATTACATCATATCACTATAAGATTCGTTATTAAGAACTACAAGGTACTTTCATTTCAATTTTCCATTTAAAATCATTTATATTCCTAAGTATCCTTTATGAACAATATAACTTTTAATTCAAATAGAATCATCTAAATCATTTGATACATTACAAGTAATACATTTTTTTTTTCAATAGCCTTTCCTTGAATCATCACTAATTAAAATCATACTACTTAACTAAAAATCATTTCCTTTTCCAACATACATCTTACACATAAAGTTCACATCTCCCTTTTCCCTTTTCCTAAGTCTACCCATACCAAATAATTCATTTTGAATTACATCAATGATTTCATTACATTCATCTCTACTTGGGAGGTAACAATAACTTTACATCATGATAGATAATTACAAAGCCTTCATTCTTCAAAAACTGGTACATAAGCAAGCATGAATCTTCAAACACTACATCTGCAAAAGATACCTCGATAAAAATATTTACCACCCAACCATGTGGATACCCAAAGGCCCACTCCCCTGTGCTAGGAGATAAACACCAGGGTCCACAAAGAAGGAATAGCTAGGCCATACCTAGGGTTGGGTTACCTTTCCCGAATAGCAAAATGAAAAGAAAGTCAAAGTATGAATATTTTCCCAACAGGTTCTAAGGCTTGGTAGAAACTATAAGCAACAACCTAAGTGAGTGTCATTGCATAGCCCTCGCCCCTTGGGTTGTCCTGGTACTAGCCACTCTGGGCCCTGGCCCCCAAGTATGCACATGCGGAACCGAATGCCTTTCATACAGACAAGTGCCATTCGATCGTACCTACGCATAGGCACCTTCTCCCACTCCCATCCATAGCCTTTACTAGCACTAATGGCATGAGTGAGGCACATTTAATCTTTTTACATGTTTGAACCCATTCCCATAAGTTTTAATTAAATTATCACTTGTTAAAATAAATCTTCAGTCGGTTATCTTGGTACTAGCCACTTAGGGCCCCGACCCCACACTGAGAGCCACTCACTAGGTGTCGTTAGGTTTTCCACCCTTAACCCACATATCGCAACCATATCATACACATAGTAAAAATATATCATAAAAACATTTGTAAGACTGCATCAAAGAGTAGAAAATAATAAGATAGTTTATGGATGTTTTAGGGGAAATTAGGAACGTTTAAGGATGTTTAGAATGGTCCTGATCTTCTTAGACAACCTTAAACCCTAAACTACTTCCTACACACATCCTAACCCTATTAAGGCATCCAAATGCACTAAACATAACCTCTACCAAACAAGGAATGAACACATTTATGATTTACTCAAAGTTCCATACACCAAAAGATAATGTTCCATGAACTTCATTCTAAGCCTGATATTTGACTAAGCCTAAAATTTGACTAAGTCTGATTTTATTAAAAATCTAAAAATTAAAAGTTACAACTTAACTCCTAGGAAGTTGAAACCTATCCCAATCAATCCAAAAGGTACCTAAACCCTTTATACAAGTATAACTTAAAGTATAAGTTTTAATTGTATAAAGCCTGAATCTTGTTTTCATCGGTTAACACTAATCTACTTAGTTCATACAGTCTAGTCGGTTAACACAGTCTGCTCGGCTAGCACTAGTTTCTTGGTCACCACTAACTTACTCGGTCACCACTAACTTATTCGTTCATCACTAACTTACTCAATCATCACTAACTTCCTCGGTCACCACTAACTTACTCGATCACCACTAACTTACTTGGTCATCACTGACTTACTCGGTCATCACTAACTTACTCGATCATCACTGACTTACTTGGTCATCACTGACTTACTCAGTCATCACTAACTTACTCGGTCACCACTGACTTACTCGATCATCACTAACTGATTGCCAGAAACTATAAAATACGACTGTCAACTTTGGCTTGCGGGTAAAACTGGGCATTATGGGAACTAGGGTTGCCTAATCTGAGCAAGACCCATTTGAGATCTCCCAGTTTCCCTTCAGAAATAGTCCATCAATCCATCCTATCTATCCAACATATCTGTTCTAGATCTGGGCAAAGAAAAGTGGTGCAAAGAAAAATATGAAACTGTAGGTTTGAAACATAAGTTCTAAAGCCTCAAAGAACTCATGGACATTCTGGATAAGAGAGGAAATACAAGGAGAATGCTAAGGACCCTACAACCTCCTATAAATGCATAAATATTTGTTTATACTCAATATAGGAAATAAATCCATTCAACATGTTCCTACTCTTCAAATCACTAATACAGCGACAATGATATATATAAAACACAGCATTCTGTAATTTATATCAACAACGAATATACAGAGAAACATTTAACTAGATTTTCATCTTTTCATATCACAAAGGAGAGATAACTCTCAGGATGAATTCCAACCTGGAGTCCTACGGAGATTTGGTTGATGAAGACCAGTCCAATCCTCTCAACCCTTTCAGGACTCCTTCAAATCCTCCTGGGTGCAATCTCCAGCCTCTTCCAGAAATAACCAAATGCCACTCTCAGAGAATGATGAATTTCTCTCCTCACAAATACAATATTCCTACTATCATAATACTAATCTTGTTATCTTTTCTTTTCCGGATCCACCCCCACTCACACAGGAAATTCTTCCTGAAAATAGAATAGAGATGGTGGCTGAACAGGTAATCCAACCGATGCAACCATCTCAACTATCCATCGGTTAATCATTAGGCTTAACAATATCATTAAAACCTTTCTCGAAATTGTAAATTTATGTTTCTTTTATTTAAAATAATTATTATTATTATTTACAACCATATCATTACTAATCTAATTATTCATTAATATAATGCAATAATTACTTACTCACCAATAATTATATAAATATATGTTTGCATATGCATATGTGTGCACCCATATGCATATATTATTATTATAATAAATATTATTCCAAACATAATATTATTATTATTAGACATATTATTTATTTACACACTTGATCCATATTATTTACAAAATACAATAGTGATATGTATATATATATATATATATATATATATATATATATATATATATATATATATATATATATATATATATATATAGGTGAAACATACCCCTATTATTAAAACATTTATTGTTATTATTATTTCCATAGACATTTTGTTATTATGAGTATTATAAAAATAATACCATAAAATTCTTTATTATTATTGATATTAAAATCACATATTTCAATCACATACTAACTTGTTCCTAACAAGATATGCTAGTACATAAGTAGCTAATAATAAAGATAAATTACTAAATCATACCTCTAGTGAACAATAATTCACACCAATAATCTACTAACACATTGAACATACCATGAAGACAAGAACTAGCTACAAGATCCACAAATCCAACAAACTGAGAGATCACATAATACATCCACACAAGGGACTGACTCAGAAACCCCCCCCACCTAAGGATAAAAGGATCAAAGGTGAAGTTTCTTCTTGTGGAACCTGGTGATATCTCTGTAACAACAATAATGATTGAGGATTTTGAGGGATCGCCCAGACCTGTGAAGCCAGGTGGAGCCGATACCCGGTACCTGCAATCCTGCATCACCAAGAAGAGATACATGTATATACATATGGATATACAAATCAGATATATACAAGCAGATGACCAGGATCGATACATCGTGTGGACCTCAACTAAGTGAGTAACTATGACTTCATCCTAAGTCATGAAAACACATCAGACACATATCCATGAAACATAAAACATCATGATAATGGTTAGATTCAAATCCTTGGGTTAGATCCATAAAACATATAAAAATAGATGGTTTTCTAATCTCATAGACATACAAATGATAACCATAAATGAGAATATCCATCATATCATCATCCACAAAATATGAATATAAATGTATAATTCTAACCATCATAATAGAATGTCCAAGTCAGAAAGTCCAAGTATCACCATAGGAGAGGTATTACACCTCTTATCTAAAGATAATGCGCTTTCCCTGGAAAACCAAGCCTTGCTTCTTATGCTATCCCCTCATTCCTAGATGATGTTACTAATAAGAAGATGACTTCTATCCCCTCCTCAGAGGAAATCGAGCTAGTTGTGTTCTCCTTTGAGGATGATAAGTCCTCGGGCCTGGATGGGTTTTCTTTGTTCTTTTTCCATAAATTTTGGAACATTACAGGCCTAGATATTTGCAGTGTTGTTTAATAATTCTTTGGGTCAAGAACTATGCTTAAAGAAAGTAATGTTACCTTCATTGTCTTCATTCCCAAAAAACCTAGAGTTGATTATGTGGATTCCTTTAGGCCAATCAATTTATTTAATTTGGCGTAAAAAAAATTTCCAAGGTTCTCACCCTTAGATTGCTGGCTATTCTCCCCAGAAGAGTGGTTTTGTCCCTGGCAGGAAAATCCTTGATTCTATTATGAAGGTGCACGAGGTCATTCACTCTACTCACTCCTCTTACAACTATGGTTTTCTATTGAAACTCGATCTCTTGAAGGCTTATGACCGGGTGGATTGGGATTTTTTGATCAAGATTCTTTGTTCCTTTGGTTTCTGTGATAAACTCTTGCAGTTGTTTTCTAGCTCATTAGTACTTCTACAACTGTGGTTATCATGAATGGCTCTTCTTCTAGATTCTTCAAGCCTTCCAGGGGGCTCCGTTAAGGTGATCCCTTATTCTCTTCTCCATTCTGGCAGAGTGTCTTGGTCTCTATTTTTAGAGACTGGTGATTGATGGATCCATCAAGGGTCTTACTCCTTCCTCTACTTCTAGGCCATGCTCCCACGAGAAATTTGTTGATGGCACTATTATCATGGGCTCTTTGACCATCTAGGAGGCTAGAATGATTAAACAGGCAATTTCTAATTATTCTCAGGCTACTGGTCAAATTTTTAATTGGAATAAGAGCTCTTTGTATTTTATTAACATGGTGGTAGAAAGAAAAAATAGAATTTCTAGAATTATTGGTTGCAAAATTGGTGCTTTTCCTGCCACTTACCTTGGTCTACCTTTGGACTTAAGAACTCCTAACTCTTTTTGGGCTGGTATTGTGGACAGATTCAATAGGAAATTAGCTGGCTAGAAAGGAGCTTTGCTAGGTCAAGCTGGTAAACTCCAACTCCTAAAGGCCTCTCTACAGAGTCTCCCTATCTATGCCCTTAGTCTGTTTAAAATCCCTGGTAAATTTGTAGACATAATTGAGAAGATTTAGAGAAATTTTCTTTGGACAGGGGTGAAAGAAAGAATGATATTGGCTCTAGTTTCTTGGGACAAGGTGTGCACTCTAAAGAAGTGGGGAGGCTTTGTGATCCACCCCTTAAGAGTTATCAATGAGGCTTTACTAGATAAGAAAATTTGGAGAATCTTTCGTGAGAAAAAAGAGTGGAATGAGATCATCCACAATAAATATCTCTACTCTTTCCCTCATATATCAAATTTTATGATGCCTACTATGAAGGTGCAGGGATCTTTATTTGGAATTGTGTCCAATAAGCTAAGGAGATGACTTTCAAGGGAGCTAAGTGGTATTTGGGTAATGGCAGGAGAATTAAATTATGGGAAGATTGATGGATTAAAGATTATCCTCTGAATTCCATTCATTCCTTCCAGCCTTTTATTGACATTTGCTTATAGAGATTCAGTTTGTGGGTTAGAGATTACTGGGGGAGCCAGTCTTGGGTTGATCTGTCTACTGTTGATGTCTCTCTTAAGCCTCTGATGCTAGATCTGAATGTTTAGAAAGTGGACTCTACTAGGGAGGATGATTTGATTTGGGGGATGCTTCCTTGTGGAGTTTTTTCTGTTGCCTCTTCTTCTGAGATTTTGTTGAAGCAGTTGGATCCTCCTCCCTTTTGGGCCCAGGTTTGGGATAAATGGTTAATTCCTAAAATTAACATTTTCTTTTGGTTGGTTTTGCAGAACAAGAATTTTACTATTGATAATCTCCAAAAGAGAGGCATGATTCTACCTAATGGATGTTTTCTATGTAAGAATGCTAAGGAGTCAGTTTTCCATATGGCTATAGAATGTCGGTACTACTAGGAAGTCTGGTGCCTCATTTTGCAAGGTTAGAAGTTATGTTGGTTTTTCCTAGACTATATGCATAATTTCTTCACTCAATGGAGAAATGTTGAGGTTCCTATGGACAGGTTGTTGTGGAAAATCATTTCTCCTCATGTTAATAGGAAACTGTGGAGAGAACACAATGACAGAGTGTTTAGAGACACTTCCCTTCCACCGGTGGTGATAGTTGAGAAGATTAAGATAAGTATTAAGGAGAACCATACTGGCATGAATGGAGAAAAAATGGAATTTTATAATGGCATTAATTCTTCTGGCACCAAAGTGAACTCCTCTTCCAAACGGGAGAATTCCATATGGCTTTCCCCCCTCCTGACTGGATAAATCTAATTTTGATGATGCAGCGAAGGGTAACTCAAGGCCTGCTAGCTGTGGCTGGATTATTCGAGATGACATGGCTAACTATCTTACTATCGTGGCACTCCCTATTGGCATCCAGACCAATCACATGGTGGAGGCTATGTCTCTCCTTCAAACTTTAAAAAAAATAAAAGAGGGCAGGTCTTCAAACGTTTGGATTGAAGGTGACTCTATGAACATTTTAAATTGTATAAAAGGGGTGACTAAGCCATCATGGTCTATTAAGGTAATTATAGAGGAGGCTCAGATAATCATTAATTCCTTTAAGCGTGTTATTATTTCTCATAACTTTAGGGAGGCTAATAGCACTGCGGATGCATTGGCCAACATCGCTGTCAGGGCTAAGGATATCATGACTTGGCATGGAAGAAATGATTTGACCATTGATTTGAAGGCCAAGTTGGCCTTTGATATGAATCATAGCAAAAGATCTGATTTGGAATATCTTAGAAAGCTATGATGAAAAGATGCAAGTTAATTAAAGAAGTTATAAGGGATACATAAATTTTTGACTTACTCGAGATGGTTAATCGTAGACACGCGTATATTAGCATGGTGTTCAATATGAAGTTTTCCATTGTGTTTTATCTTTTTATTATCTCTACCATTTCTGTTGTGAGTCTGTTCTCTGAGGACATTATGGGTGGAGGGCTTTCTATGCTGGTTTGGTTTTAGGTTTTCTGTTGCTGGGTGTTGTTGCTGGTTTCTAGTTTTTTGGTTTTTTGTGCTGGTTCTAGGTTTAGCGGATTGGTTTCTAGTCCCATTTCAGTTTAGTGGGCTTAATGTCTATTCCTATTTGGTAAGGATTTTAAGGGGTTTTGGGTCCTCCTAAAACCTTTTTTTACCAGCAATCAAAAACTGAGAGGGGGGGTGAATCAGTTATAGAATTAGTTATCTTAGGTCCCTTAACAATTTTCCTATTTTGTAAGGATTGTAAGGGGTTTTGGGTCCCCCTAAAACCTATTTTTACCAGCAATCAAAAACTAAGAGGGGGGGTGAATTAGTTATAGAATCAGTTATCTTAGGTCCCTTAATAAATTTTAACCTTAAAATCTTCTCGGTAGATAATCTATGTAGTCATATTTAATCAGTCAACCGACAATAGTAGTCTACCTCTAAAAATCAATAAATAACATATAAAACATTCAATCACAAATTAACACCAGTATTTAGCGTGGAAACCCAATTTGGGTAAAAACCATTATGAGAATTATCACCCAAAAAATAATTCACTCTTTTGAAGTGAGCTCAGTTAAGAGCCAATCCTAGGTATGTACAAGATCATGAGGGGCCAAACTATGCCCTTAAGTGGCAATGAAAAATCAGCAAATCAGGGTTAGTCAACTTGACGTGAAAATTTCAACTAGCTATGAACCTAATATCAAAAAGTTGTAACAATAGAATCTGTAGAAAATTGAATGTAGTTTCTAAACTACTAGGCCTTTTTTGAGAAAAAGTTAGTATGATTGGTGAAAAGTATAGATTTCAATGCAGCAGTACACAAATTTCAGGAAAAAAATAAGAAGTAGGTGTATGTCTGACCACCTTAATCATAATCAAATGATAATATTTTATTATAAGATTTTATATATAAGTAGTAGACTCATGCTCGGATGTGACGCATATTTTTTTGTAATTTTATTCCAAAAAAATAATTAATTATGGATTTTCTGCTACAACATTTTTCATAATAAAAAACTCCCGTGTCTGACCACCTTAACTCATTCAAAACTTTACAAAATTCAAAAAAAAAAAATTTCCTTATACTAGGCAAAGCATAGAATGTGACGCATTTTTCGGATTTCAAAAAAGTTATACCGTTTGAAAGTTATAGTCATTTTTCAATCAGTATATAAATCAGCACTTTAGAGGTAGCTCAATTGAAAACTAACTAATAATTAATTACCGAATTCAAAATTTGACAGCAATTATATCGATAGAAAGCTGATAATCTCCTTAAGATACCCTTTTCATTTTATCAAATTCGGGTGAAAAAAGAGTTGTCAGCTACATTGTCAAAGTCTGGAACACAGAGAAACAGGGGAAAAACATGTATTTGAGACATTCCAATGGTTGACCATGTAGGTTTGGTGCACAAAGCAATACCAAGCCTAATCAGGTACCCGATATTTACCCGAACATGATGCACAATTTTGAATTTTCACTTTGCCTCCACTTTCTCCCTCCCATTTCTCCATCCTTCATAAACATATATATATTAGATATATATATTAGTTATATTAAATATTATATAATATCAATTAAATATTAAATGTTATATAATATATATTTTAATTTAAATATTATTTAATATATATTAATATTAACAACTATATATTAGATTATATATTATATATATTAAATATTATATAATATACATGTTACATTAAATATTATTTAATTATATATTAATATCAAAAACTACATATTAGATTATATATTATATATTAAATATTATATAATATACATTTTACATTTTAAATATTATTTAATATGATTGTGTGCATGAGCATGAGTCCCTACAGGGG
Organism: Chamaecyparis obtusa; assembly: GCA_027943335.1. NCBI lineage: Eukaryota > Viridiplantae > Streptophyta > Pinopsida > Cupressales > Cupressaceae > Chamaecyparis > Chamaecyparis obtusa. Next base: position 656,366 of record BSBK01003002.1, read on the forward strand.
CATAGTTGTGCCTTAAAACCCTAACTACACAGAAATGGAGGCTTTGAAGAATAGCTCACTAGAGGCGGATTATAGAAGCAGAGGGCAAGAGAATCACTCTGTTTCCACCGCCTATGGCTATGAAATGGTATCTTTCCCTACTTTTTCAACTGGAACGCTAAATTGCAAAGGTTCTCAAAATAGATTCTAGTGACCGGACAATTGTACCATGCCTGTTGATAATCCGGCAGCTCAACAGAGTCATTGGGAGGTTAAACAAGAACAACCGAACGGACCTTTGAACCGATCGAAGATTATGGAGAGCGGGGAAGGGTTTGTTAAAATGAGCAGTTGTACTGGAAATTATGCAGGTGTCGTAGAACTGACCGCATTAATAAATTTAAAGAAGAGATCAGCGGCGACGCCACATTATGAGGAAAGCCTTGTCATTTCGATGGTGCTACCCCGATATTATGAAGAATGTCTTGCCACTTCAATGCCAGCACCGCCTCTGTCTCAGACTTTCACCATTGCTTCTCATCAGTACTCTGAGATATGGCAGGGATTTTGGGCTTTTGCATAGCATAGTCCATCATAAATTCTCTATAAATCATCATGCATTCGAGTATTCTGCACATTTCTAAATGACTTGAAGAATTTAATTTTTACCATAATTTTGGATCCATGGATTGTCATTTTGCGCTTGGAGAGAAGCTGCGGATTGCAAGAATTTGATAAATTCAGTTTATCTTATTTTCTTTCTCTGCCATTTCTGAGTAATACGATTTTGTTTTTGTCTGTCTTAAATGATTTTGCTTGAAGTTAATGAATTTTTTTAGATGATTTTGTCTGAAGTTTTAATGAAATTTTTTCCATGGATGCTAATGAAATCTCTTTCATGAATGTTGATAAGATGTTTAAATTTAGAGTTAATAAATTCTATAGCTTGAATGTTCTTTGTTGTAGAAGGTTATTTTCATGGTTTGTGATTCATGCAATTCCTTAATAGTTTCATTCTTAAAAGAATTCATAACTAGATTTTCCCTAGCCAATTTTCTTCTTGATTGTTGCAATATTTTCTCCTCCACTGAACAATTTGTAATCAGTTGATATACAATTACATTTTTCTCTTGGCAAATTCTGTGGGCTCGCAATTGAGCTTGTAGATCCACAAAAGGGTTGAAATCTAGATCTGGTGGAACAGTAGTATTAGCAAGAAGTCATTCACTAACATCTCATTTGGGTCATGGGGACTCCCTAGGGGTCCTAGTACGCCTTATCACATGTTAGGACCCCTAGGGAGTCCACATGACCCCTTTTGCACACTGGAATGCTCAAGTGTGTCTTAAGGTGGATCTGGTGGAACAGTAGTATTAGCAAGAAGTCATTCACTAACATCTCATTTGGGTCATGGGGACTCCCTAGGGGTCTTAGTACGCCTTATCACGTGTTAGGACCCCTAGGGAGTCCACATGACCCCTTTTTCACACTGGAATGCTCAAGTGTGTCTTAAGGTGGATCTGGTGGAATAGTAGTATTAGCAAGAAGTCATTCACTAACATCTCATTTGGATCATGGGGACTCCCTAGGGGTCTTAGTACACCTTATCACGTGTCAGGACCCCTAGGGAGTCCCCATGACCCCTTTTGACACATTGGAATGCTCAAGTGTGTCTTAAGGGGTCTTAGGACCCCTTAAGACACACTTCAGCATTCCCAATGTGTCAAAAGGGGTCATGGGGACTCCCTAGGGGTCCTAGAACACCTTATCATGTGTTAGGACCCCTAGGAAGTCCCCATGACCCCTTTTGATACATTGGAATGCTCAAGTGTGTCTTAAGGGGTCCTAGGACCCCTTCGAACACACTTGAGCCTTCTAATGTGTCAAAAGACCCCTTTGAACACACTTGAGCATTCCAATGTGTCAAAAGGGGTCAGGGGGACTCCCTAGGGATCCTAGTATGCTTTATCACATGTTAGGACCCCTAGGAAGTCCCGATGACCCCTTTTGACACATTGGAATGGTCAAGTGTGTCTTAAGGAGTCCTACGACCCCTTCAAACACACTTGAGTGTTCCAATGTGTCAAAAGGGGTCATGGGGACTCCCTCAGGGTCTTAACATGTGATAAGGTGTACTAGGACCCCCAGGGAGTCCTTGTGACCCCTTTTGACACATTGGAATGCACAAGTGTGTCTTAAGGGGTCCTAGGACCCCTTAAGATACACTTGAGCATTCCAATGTGTCAAAAGGGGTCATGGGGACTTCCTAGGGGTCCTAATACGTGATAAGGTGTACTAGGACCCCTAGGGAGTCCCCATGACCCTGTTTGACACATTGGAACACTCAAGTGTGTCTTAAGGGGTCTTAGGACCCCTTAAGACACACTTGAGTATTCCAAAGTTTCAAAAGAGGTCATGGGGAAACCCTAGGGGTCCTAGTATGCCTTATCATGTGTTAAGACCCCTAGGAAGTCCCCATGACCCCTTTTGACACATTGGAATGCTCAAGTGTGTCTTAAGGGGTCCTAGGACCACTTCAGACACACTTGAGCATTCCAATGTGTCAAAAGGGGTCATGGAGACTCCCTAAGGGTCCTAACACATAAAAAGGCATACTAGGACCCCTAGGGAGTCCCCATGACCCCTTTTGACACATTGGAATGCTCAAGTAAGACCCCTTAAGACACACTTGAGCATTCCAATGTGTCAAAAGGGGTCATGGGGACTCCCTAGGGGTCCTACTATACCTTATCACGTGATAGGACCCCTAGGGAGTCCCCATGACCCCTTTTGACACATTGGAATGCTCAACTATGTTCGAAGGTGTCCTAAGACCCCTTAAAACACACTTGAGCATTCCAACATGTCAAAAGGGGTCAAGGGGACTCCCTAGGGGTCCTAGTAAGCCTTATCACGTCTTAGGACCCCTAGGGAGTTCCCATGACCCCTTTTGACACTTTGGAACACTCAAGTGTGTCCAAAGGGGTCCTAAGACCCCTTATGACACACTTGAGCCTTTCAATGTGTCAAAAGGGGTCATGGGGACTCCCTAAGGATCCTATTTCAACTTATCATGCATTAGGACCCCTAGGAAGGCCCCATGACCCCTTTTGACACTTTGAAATGCTCAAGTGTGTCCAAAGGGGTCCTAAGACCCCTTAAGACACACTTGAGCATTCCAATGTGTCAAAATGGATTATGAGGACTCCCTAAGGGTCCTAGTACACCTTATCATGTGTTAGGACCCCTAGGGAGTTCCCATGACCCCTTTTGACACATTGGAACACTCAAGTGTGTCCGAAGGGCTCCTCAGACCCCTTAAGACACACTTGAGTGTTCCAATGTGTCAAAAGGGGTCATGGGGACTCCCTAGGGGTCCTAGTAAGCCTTATCACATCTTAGGACCCCTAGGGAGTCCCCATGAACCCTTTTGACACATTAGAATGCTCAAGTGTGTCTTGAGGGGTCCTACGACCCCTTAAGACACACTTGAGCATTCCAATGTGTCAAAAGTGGTCACAGGGACTCCCTAGGGGTCCTAGTATGCCTTATCACATGTTAGGACCCCAAGGGAGTTCCCATGACCCCTTTTGACACAATGGAATGCTCAAGTGTGTTCGAAGGCCTCGTAGGACATCTGAAGACACACGTAAGCATTTGAATGTGTCAAAAGGAGTCATCGGGACTTCATAGTAGTTCTAGTACACCTTGTCATGTGTTAGGAAACTTAGGGAGTCCCCATGACCCTTTTTGACATGTTAGAATGCTCAAGTGTGTCCAGAGGGGTCTTATTACAAATTAAGACACACTTGAGCATTCCAATGTGTCAAAAGGGGTCATGGTGACTTGCTAGGGGTCCTAATGTGTTATAAGACATACTAGGACCGCAAGGGAGTCCCCATGACCCTTTTTCACACATTGAATCACTGAAGTGTGTCTTAAGGGGTCGTAGGACCCCTTAAGACACAATTGAGTGATCCAATGTATCAAAAGGGATCATGGGGACTCCCTAGGGGTCCTAGTATGCCTTATCATGTGTTAGGGCCCCTAGGGAGTCCCCATGAGCCCTTTTGACACATTGGAATGCTGAAGTGTGTCTGAAGGTGTCCTAGGACCCCTTAAAACACACTTGAGCATTCCAATATGTCAAAAGGGGTCATGGGGACTCCCTAGGGGTCCTAGTAAGCCTTATCACACGTTAGGACCCCTAGGGAGTCCCCATGACCCCTTTTGACACTTTAGAACACTCAAGTGTGTCCGAAGGTGTCCTAAGACCCTTTAAGACAAACTTGAGCCTTCCAATGTGTCAAAAGGGGTCATGAGGACTCCCTAGGGGTGCTAGTATGCCTTATCATGCGTTAGCATGCCTAGGAAGTCCCCATGACCCTTTTTCACACATTGGAATGCTCAAGTGTGTCCGGAGGGGTCCCAAGACCCCTTAAGACACAATTGAGCATTCCAATGTGTCAAAAGGGGTCATGGGGACTCCCTAGGGGTGCTAGTACACCTTATCACATGTTAGGACCCCTAGGGAGTCCCCATGACCCCTTCTGACACATTGGAATGCTCAAGTGTGTCTTAAGGGGTCCTACGACCCTTTAAGACACACTTGAGCATTTGAATGTGTCAAAAGGTGAGGACTCTCTAGGGGTCCTAGTATGCCTTATCACATGTTAGGACCCCAAGGGAGTTCCCATGACCCCTATTGACACATTGGAATGCTCAAGTGTGTCTGAAGGGGTCGTAGGACACCTTAAGACACACTTGAGCATTTGAATGTGTCAAAAGGTGTCATCGAGACTTCCTAGGGGTCCTAACGCATGATAAAGTGTACTAGGACCCCTAGGGAGTCGCCCTGACATCTTTTGACACATTGGAATGCTCAAGTGTGTCCAAAGGGGTCCTAGGACCCCTTAAGACACACTTGAGCATTCCAATGTGTCAAAAGGGGTGATGGGGACTTCCTAGGGGTCCTAACATGTGATAAGGCATACTAGGACCCCTATGGAGTCCCCATGACACTTTTTGACACATAAGAACATTGAAGTGTGTCTTAAGGGGTCCTAAGACCCCTTAAGACACACTTGAGTGTTCCAATGTGTCAAAAGGGCTCATGTGGACTCCCTAGGTGTCCTAACGCATGATAAAGCATACTAGGACCCCTAGGGAGTCCCCATGACCACTTTTGACATGTTGGAATGCTCAAGTGTTCCCGAAGGGATCGTAGGACCCCTTAAGACACACTTGAGTATTCCAATGTGTCAAAAGGGGTCATCGGGACATGCTAGGGGTCCTAACACTTGATAAGGCATACTAGGACCCCTAGCGAGTCCCCATGATCCCTTTTGAAGCATTGGAATAGTCAAGTGTGTCTTAAGCGGTCCTACGACCCCTTAAGACACACTTGAGCATTCCAATGTGTCAAAAGGGGTGATGGTGACTCCCTCGAGGTCTTAGTACACCTTATCACATGTTAGGACCCCTACGGAGTCCCCATGACCCCTTTTGACACATTGGAATGCTCATGTGTGTCTTAAGGGTCATAAGACCCCTTCGAACACACTTGAGCATTCTAATGTGTCAAAAGGGGTCATAGGGACTCCTTACAGGTCCTAACATGTGATAAGGCATACTAGGACCCCTAGAGAGTTTGCATGACCCGTTTTGACACATTGGAATGCTCAAGTGTGTCTTAAGGGGTCCTATGACCCCTTAAGACACACTTGAGCATTCCAATGTGTCAAAAGGTGTCATGGGGACTCCCTAGGGGTTCTAGTATGCCTTATCATGTGTTAGGACCCCTAGGGAGTCCCCATGACCCCTTTTGACACATTGGATCACTCAAGTGCATCTGAAGGGGTCCTAGGACCCCTAAAGACACACTTGAGCATTACAAAGTGTCAAAAGGGGTCATGGGGACTCCCTAGGGGTCATAACGCGTGATAAGGTGTACTAGGACCCCTAGGGAGTCCCCATGACCCCTTTTGACACATTGGAATGCTCAAGTGTGTCTTAAGGAGTCCTACGACCCCTTAAGACACACTTTAGCTTTGCAATGTGTCGAAATGGGTCATGTGGATGCCCTAGGATTCCTAACGCATGATACGACATACTAGGACACCAAGGGAGTCACCATGACCCCTTTTGACATATTGGAATGCTCAAGTGTGTCTTAAGGGGTCCTACGACCCCTTAAGATACACTTGAGCATTCCAATGTGTCAAAAGGGGTCATGGGATTCCCTAGGGGTCCTAGTACACCTTATCACAGGTTAGGACCCCTAGGAAGTCCCCATGACCCCTTTTGACACTTTGTAATGCTCAAGTGTGTTGTAAGGGGTCCTAGGACCCCTTCAGATGCACTTGAGCAATCTAATGTGTCAAAAGAGGTCATGGGGACTCCCTAGGGATCCTAGTATGCCTTATCACGTGTTAGGACACCTAGGGAGTCCCCATGACCCCTTTTGACACATTGGAATGCTCAAGTGTGTCTGAAGGGGTCTTATGACCCCTTAAGACACACTTGAGCATTCTAATGTGTCAAAATGGGTCATGGGGACTCCCTAGGGGTCCTAATGCGTGATAAGGTGTACTAGGACCCCAAGGGAGTCCCCATGACCCCTTTTGACACATTGGAATGCTCAAATGTGTCTTAAGGGGTCCTACGACCCCTTAAGACACACTTGAGTGTTCCAATGTGTCAAAAGAGGTCATGGGGACTCTCTTGGGGTCCTAGTATGCCTTATCACGTGTTAGGACCCCTATGGATTTTTGATGACCCCTTTTGACACATAGGAATGCTCAAGTGTGTCTAAAGGGGTCCTAGGACCACTTCAGACACACTTGAGCATTCCAATGTGTCAAAAGAGGTCATGGGAAATCCCTAGGGGTCCTAACACATGATAAGGCATACTAGGACCCCAAGGGAGTCCCCATGACCCCTTTTGACACATTGGAACACTCAAGTGTGTCTTAAGGGGTCCTAAGACCTCTTAAGACACACTTGAGCATTCCAATGTGTCAAAAGTGGTCACGGGGACTCCCTAGGGGTCCTAACATGTGATAAGGCATACTAGGACCCCTAGGGAGTCCTTGTGATGCCTTTTGACACATTGGAATGCTCAAGTGTGTCTGAAGGGGTCTTAGGACCCCTTAAGATAGACGTTAGCATTCCAATGTGTCAAAAGGGCTCACAGGGACTCCCTAGGGGACCTAACGCATGATAAGGTGTACTAGGACCCCTAGGGAGTCCCCGTGACCCCTTTTGACTCATTGGAACACTCAAGTGTGTCTTAAGGGGTCCTAAGACCCCTTAAGACACACTTGAGCATTCCAATGTGTCAAAAGGGGTCACGGGGACTCCCTAGGGGTCCTAACATGTGATAAGGTCTACTAGGACCCCTAGGGAGTCCCTGCGACCCCTTTTGACACATTGGAATGGTCAAGTGTGTCTTAAGGGGTCCTAAGGCCCCTTAAGACACACATAAGAATTCCAATGTGTCAAAAGGGGTCACATGGACTCCCTAGGGATCCTAGTATTCCTTATCATGTGTTAGGACCCCTAGGGAGTCCTCATGACCCCTAGGAAGTCTCTCTCTCTCTGCCTTTAGTGAACTATTCTTCAAAGCCTCCATTTCTGTGTAGCTAGGATTTATGACGCCTGTAAAAGGAACATTTAATACAAAGATTTAGCTAACCACCTTTAAAGACCTTAAAGAAATGAGAAAAAAATTTAGGCCATAAATTAATACCGCATTTCTATATGTAGTACTGTAAGCTTCAACAATCCAGTCGGCTTCCTCTGCTAAGTCACGAAGAACTTCATTAATGTATGCTCTAGGAGGAAGATTATAATTTCCATATTTTTGCAAGAGATTCTCCAAAAATTTTAATATTTTATATAATATATTAGTATACATTAATATATGTATTATATATATATATATATATATATATACATATATATATATATATATATATAATATATATATATATATATATATATATATATATATACATATAATATATATACATATATATATCTATATAGATATATATATGTATATATATATATATATATATACATATATATACATATATATATCTATATATATCTATATATTATGTATATATATGTATATATATATATATATAGATATATATATATATATATATATATATATATATATATATATATATATATATATATATATATATATATATATATATATATAGTATATATATATATATATATATATATATATATATATATATTATATACATGTTAGTATATATAATACATTAGTATATTATAATACATTAGCATATTTTAATACATTAGGATATTTTAATACATTAGTACATATAATACATTAGTATATATATAATATACATTATATATATCATATGCGTCTTTTATTCATATCTATTATATACATCAATATATGTAAAAGTTAAATTTTTTTCATTTGCTCCCGCCTTTTTTTCATCAGCATGAGAATATCGGGTACCCGATATGAAATCGGATACCCAATTTTTGCTAGGTAATATTTGACCAAAATATTCCTTGTCCCCACAGACCAGACAATCATGGGATTTGATACTTTTTTCACGCGTTGTGGAAAAAAAAAAGTGATTTGGGGCCCATTGTTTGATTTTTGTTGACTTGTGGTCTCACCATGGGAAGCAGCAGTCATCGAAAGGCTAAACACAAGAGGAAGTTGACAAATGATGAAATTCAAGCATATAGGGAAAAAGATAAGGAAAATCACCGAAGGAGAGAAGGTATGTTAAACATTAATCAAGGTGACCCCGTAAATGTAGTTGTAAGTGAAGAGGATGTTCAATTTGAAAATGCATAGATGGAGGTTGAAAATGTAGACTTTGGGAACGAAAATGTTGAACAAGAACCACATGAATGTTATACATCTCCAAATTATATGCGAAATGAAGTCCCTTGCAATAAAGCTAATCAATCTTCAAATTCAGGGCTTTCAAGAACACCTAAATGGTTAATTGAAATTGAGGAGAACATTATGAATAATTGGGAAGGAAAGAGGTCACATAGAACTGTTAGGTTGTGGGCTTCAAGACTTTATGATCAATTTTTTTGAAACAAGACATTGGTTGACCAATGTCAAATTTTTGTGCAGTTGTTAAAGATGCAAAACATGAGACTTGTGCTTGTGAAATTGAAGATTAAGGTGAACAAGAAAATGGAAAGAAATGCCATTGTTGTGAAGAATCTTTTCAATGCTCTCAATAGCATTGGGAAGACTAGCATTGAAAAAGACAAGAGAGTTTCTTGGAGGGTTATTACAACCTCCTTAGTAAGTCATTAGTTGAGAAAGGCTCGTTTGATGAGACAAACTTGTGTTGACTTCAATATAGACCATAAAATTTTGGGTAGAGCACTTGCAAGAAGAGAAAGACTTGATGATCTACTTTAAATTGATACATGGGCTTATGGTGGGAGACTTCCACATTTCGATAAGAAGCTAACAGATGTTGTCAAGGATGAAATTCAACAATTTTGGGATGCTAACTCAAGAGTGTCACCAAATGTGAAGGATGTCTTGAAGTTGAGAGTTGGAAATGGAGACTACACTCCACATCCTAAACATTATGTGGAGGTAAGTCAAACAATGTTGTATAAAAAATTTTGTGAGACACATCCAACATTGAAAATATCAAAAAGGTCTTTTGAATCCATGAAACTATTTTATTGTGTACCCCTTAAGATTCGAAATACATGTTGTTGCAAATATCATGTTGAGTTTTCAATGCATCATGAATTATTACGGTCCATTCGTTCTACTTTGCATACTAATGAAATGCTAGAGGATTGTGGTGCAAGTGGTGTTCCCAAATCATCAAGAGACTCTCTAGATCAATTTTTATGTCATAGAGATGATGGTTGTTTATTTTATAAAAAAGATTGCTTAAATGCCAAGTGCTCAGAATGTGGTGGCTTGTCCAAGTTTAGAACATGTTTTCATGAGGGTTTGGAACACAATTTTGGAAAGACACTCGTCCAAAAAAAGGTATATGAAACAGTGAAATATACATTGAAGAGTGGAGGTGAAGGCTCTAGATGTGAGTTAGTTGCAAAAGAATACAATGTTGCTGATTTTATCTCAGATTTCAAGACAAATCTTTTTTACAAGTATGCAAGGCACAGTCACAGGTCTCAATGGTTGGATCAACAATTTAGGACATGTAAGGACACTTTCCCTATTGGAACTATTATATATGTTGTAGACTTTGTAGAGAACTATACATTGCAGCCCCAAAATGAGACTCAAGCTCAATATTACAATTCCATTCAGGTTGCTATTTTTGTACACATCACATATAGACATTCCCCTAAAAGCACAAAAGATGAGTGAAAGATAATTAGAGAGTACCATTTTTATATGAGTGATGGCAGGTCTCACTCTCATGAGTTTGTTCAACATTGTTTCTAGAACTATTTTGACTTATTGCAGGAAAATGGTATTTCTATGGATAGACATCTCATTTGGTCGGATAATTGCACCGGTCAATTTAAGAATGCTAGAATGTTTTATTGGTTGTGTAGAATGCATGTGGAGAGAGGTGTACCTCATATTTGGATTTTTTTTGAGTTAGGGCATGGGAAAGGGGAGCATGATGGAGCAGGTGCATGTGTGAAGAGAGCTCTAGTTAAGGAGCAATTTTTCAGGTGTTGTACTTCTTGATGCTCATTCTATTGTTGATTGGTGTATTTTAGCATTATCACAGGGGGGACTCTTGATTCTATAGTGCATAGATTATTTTGGTTGGTTGAGGAGGGAACTATAGGAGATAGATTGGATTGTCAAACAGTGAAAGACTCTTCAAAAATGCATTCATTCCGAAGCTCCAATAGTAGTACATGGACCATTTGGACATGAGAGTTGGCTTATTTTTGCCCCATGTGTTTTCAGTATGATTGCGATCATTGCAAGTCAAGTGAGTGGGTGGATACATGGGTTCCATAGTATCTGACTCCTTTATCTTTGACACTCTCTATAAGAAATGATGACATGGACACTTCAGTTGATGATGACCATCTTTTAGATCTTCTAAAGCTAGGAGATGTTTTTGCATTGGTTGCACCGCAGGGGAGTGATGAGAGGTCAAATTATTGGTTAGCATGTTGTGTACGAGGTAAACAAAAGCTTGTACAACCAATGATAGATGGTGATGGGTTCACATATCCTACTGGTTCAGTTTTTGTTGCGGGAACATGGATACAAACATACATGATTAGAAAGAATGGAGTTCCCGCATTTGAAGACTATGAGAAGCACAAAACTATTCTCATGTATTCACACCTTGTTATAGCAACAAATGTCAAGTTGTCAAAGCATCAAGGAAGACCAAAGACAAAAGAACTTTGGACTATTACTACTATTGATCATGAAGCACTATTGGAGACCCTGAAGCAAAGAGATGACCCTTCAAGAACACTTGACTAGGTAATAAGTTAACTTAGTGCATTGTTTTCTAAGTTCGTTAAGCTTAATTTCAATACATTAATTTGACCTTTCTTAGATTGTATTTTGAGTCAATAAATTTGTTTTTGTATGTGTATTGTAACTTGTGTAGGAGCACCTATGAAGACACCTGTGGTCACCATGGATCCAATCAGAGATAGAAGGACAAAAGGATCCTTAATGGTTAATTGAGATCTTTTCAAGCCTATAATGGAAATTTGTAACAATCAATTTGATTTAAAAGTTAAATGTCCTAAAACTCTTCATAAGGACTTATGACCAAAATCATGTATGGGTGGCCAATAGTGCCAAGAAGGGATCTTACATGTCATATACTTATGTCATTTGCATGGTTTGAATTCTTACATGTTTGATTGTTGTTTCTAATGGTTTAAGGATATTATTTTTTAGCATTTCAAACAATCTATAAAATTTAAACCTCAAACATAATAAGCTCCAGAGTTCAAATTTCACAAGCTTAATCATGATTAATTTCACAGTTCAAGTTTCAAACATACCACTAACAGTCAGTTGAAAGCGGCTCAACAACATATCTTTCAAACTGATAGTGATCTTTCAGGGCTCGTATCTCAAACTTCATGAGAGGTATCGATAAATCATTAGGTGCTATGGGATCATGTTTTCGAGGTCTACAATAGCCTCTCTCAGTTTTGGGTGATTTGACTTCATTTGCATTTGGCAAGGCGATCTCAGTTGATGCCAAAACTTGCAGTGAGGGTTAGTTGAAAGTGGCTCAGCAGCGTATCTTTCAAACCATCTGACCTGGCATCAAACCATCTACTCCATTGGCTCTGGTTGGCTAGGTAAACACCAGTGACAATCTTGTTCTACCCACAGAGTCAACGGAACGCTCACAACCACGCTCGACCCAAGTGACCCCAAGGTGCACTAAGCACGATTGGGCAGCGATCTTCCGAGGCACTTATCTCAGACTTCGTGAGAGGTATCAAAAAATCATTAGGTGCTACGAGATCATTTTTTTGAGGTCTACAATAATCTCTCTCAGTTTTCGGTGATTCGACTTCATTTTCATTTGGCAAGGCAATCTAAGTCAATGCCAAAACTTGCAGTGAGGGTGAGTTGAAAGTGGCTCAGCAGTGTATCTTTCAAACCATCTGACCTGGCATCGAACCATCTACTCCATTGGCTCTGGTTGGCTGATTAAATGCCAATGACAGCCCCATTCTGCCCACAGAGTCACCGGAATGCTCACGACCACACTCGACCCAAGTGACCCCAAGGTGCACTAAGCACGATTGAGTAGCGATCTTCCGGAGCTCATATCTTGAACTTCGTGAGAGGTATTGAAAAATCATCAGGTGTATGGGATCATGTTTTCAAGGTCTACAATAACCTCTCTCATTTTTGGGTGATTCAACTTCATTTGCATTTGGCAAGGCGATCTAAGTTGATTCCAAAACTTGCAGTGAGGGTCAGTTGAAAGTGGCTCAGCAGTGTATCTTTCAAACTGTCTGACCTGGCATCAAACCATCTACTCCATCAGCTTTGGTTAGCTGGGTAAATTCTAGTGATTACCCCATTCTACCCACAGAGTCACCAGAATGCTCGCGACCACACTCAACCCAAGTGACCCCAAGGTGCACTACGCATGATTGGGTAGCAATCTTCTGGGGCTCATATCTTGGACTTCATGAGAGATATTGAAAAACCATTAGGTGCTACAAGATCATGTTTTTGAGGTCTACAATAACCTCTCTCATTTTTGGGTGATTTGACTTCATTTGCATTTGGCAAGGCGATCTCAGTCGATGCCAAAACTTGCAGTGAGGGTGAGTTGAAAGTGGCTCAGCAGTGTATCTTTCAAACCGTCTGACCTGGCATTGAACCATCTACTCCATCAACTCTAGTTGGATGAGTAAACACCAGTGACAACCCCATTCTTCCCACAGAGTCACCGGAACACTCGCGACCACACTCGATCCAAGTGACCCCAAGGTGCACTAAGCATGATTGGGCAGCGATCTTCCGGGGCTTGTATCTCAGACTTCATGAGAGGTATCAACAAACCATTAGGTGCTATGGGATTTTGTTTTTGAGGTCTACAATAACCTTTCTCAGTTTTGGGGGATTCGACTTCGTTGGCATTTGGCAAGGCGATCTCAGTCGATGCCAAAACTTGCAGTGAGGGTCAGTTGAAAGTGGCTCAGTAGCGTATCTTTCAGACCATCTAACCTGGCATTGAACCATCTTCTCCATTAGCTCTGGTTGGCTGGGTAAACACTAGTGACAACCCCATTCTACCCACAGAGTCACCAGAATGCTCACGACCGCGCTCGACCCAAGTGACCCCAAGGTGCACTAAGCACGATTGGGCAGTGATCTTCCGAGGCTCATATCTCAGACTTCATGAGAGGTATCAACAAATCGTCATGTGATACAAGATCATGATTTTGAGTTCTACAATAACCTCTCTCAGTTTTGAGTGATTTGACTTCATTTGTATTTGGCAAGGCAATCTCAGTCAATGCCAAAACTTGCAGTGAGGGTCAGTTGAAAGTGGTTCAGCAATGTATCTTTCAAACCGTCTAACCTGGAATTGAACTGTCTACTCCATCAACTCCAGTTGGCTGGGTAAATGTTAGTGACAACCCCATTCTACCCACAGAGTCATCGGAACACTCGCGACCATGCTCGACCCAAGTGACCCCAAGGTGCACTAAGCACGATTGGGCAGCGACCTTCCGGGGCTGGTGCAGGGCACTCTCCACTAGTAGGAATTTGAATTGCATTGTTAGGTTTGTAATAAATAGGATGGATCTAAATATATCATCCTAATTTTGGTTTGGAATCCCTAATGTGTGATCAAGGATCTTTTGGCAATGTTATAAGCCTAAGATACCTTAGGTCATGGGGTTCACCTAGTTAGTGATAATTTGCTAGGTTAGGCTTATGGAGTCTTAAAGGTTGATTTTAGATTATTTTCACTTGAAAAATCATGTTGATAGGTTTTGATCTCATTAAGAAATCATAAACTCCATCGAGTTCATAAAATGGCATATTTTGCAAAATTGCAAAAATGCAATAAAAGTTGTTGTTGCAACTTTCTAAAATTTCTTGAGAGATTGGAATTGGAAACCCAAGAGTCTAATGTGTTCTCCAACTGATATACCTTCATTTTGAAGGTTATATATGCTCATCACTTTGAACCATAATGGTAAGAAGTTGATTTTTGTAAACTGATGCCATAAAGGAGGAATACAAACCATTTTTGAGCCATTTCTCAGAGTTGTACGGGCGTGTACGGACTTACAGGGTCATGATTTGAATGTGAGAATATTTTATTGCATGTTGGTGAACATTTTCATTGATTTGAAGAAGTTTTAGTTTCATTTGTTAAAGTTATTTCAATTCTTTTCAAAACAGTCCAGGAAGCAAGCTTTTCTAGGGCCCTGAACACTAATGGAGGCCTAACTTGCATTATAGCCGTGGGTTTAACCTAAGAATTTGGAAAATGCAAGTCATTTCTATGTATCAATGGATTCTAAAGGCTCATGCAGTGGATTGAAGGGAAAGGCCTTCATGCATCAGGCCCTAGTCTGAATTTTTGAGAGGATTCAGTCTAGAAAGTAGAAGAAAGTTGTAAAGAAGTAGAATAGATAAGTGAGTGAAGTAAAGGTGGTTTTGAGTCATTTTGGGTTGGAGAAGAATATCTGAATCACTATACCAGTTCCATGAACCCTATACCTCATACTTGCTTTGTAAACCAAGCTTAATTAGGCCAATTAGGTCTGTGTCCAAGGTGGGTGTTAGGTGGTGTTGGAGTGGATTTGGAAGGCAAGGCTTCAAGATCTTAAATAACTTCCAAATGGGTGTCTGAAAATGCCCTGATTGTATCAAGATACTCAGTTGTGCAAAAGTTAGAGTAGAAAACCTCTATTGAGAAGGCTACAAGGAAATTGGCATGCAGATCTAGTTTGCCATGGTACAATTTTGGTGAGAATAAACCAAGTGTTATTTCAGAGGCCTTAGGTCATATGAGGACCATCTAAATGCTTGGGAGTGGTCAAGAAGTCCACTGGTGAAGATTTCTATCAATAAGTTAGTTTTAGGCCTAGTGTCCCTAAAGCCAAAAAGGCATTGAAGTTTGATTGAGTGTGTAACTTTGCAAAGGGAGTTTATTGGGATAGAAATACATTTGTTTGGTTGTGTTATACCATCAAAAGAGTTTGGGATTACCCTTAAGCCTTTGTGGTTGGTTGGTGAGTTGTGGGAGGTAGTAGAAGGGCACTCCACTTTCTTGCTGTAACCTCTACATTAGGGGCTCATATATGTAAACTGTTTGACAAAATGCCTGCAAGTAGAGCATGGCATATGGAATTATAGATAGGAGTAGTAGAACTAGTAAGAGGTATCCAAAAATGAAGTTTCCAAAACTTTGTTACGTTAGACTGGTCAATGACAATGAGAATTGGTTTTGCACATCGACAGTATTGGCATTCAAGAACATGATAATCTATAATGCAATTTCAATATTAAGACATTATCATTTCCTAAGAATGCCCCAACACCGAATGTCAAGGAGGACTCGACATCTTCCTTGATGGACAGAACCTTGTTTCATGCTCGGTTGTTGGATTCATAGAGGTCTGGGACTATATCAGTGGGAAACTTAAGAGCGATTTTCAATACCAAGCTGATGATGCCTTCATGATGCATGATAATGCAGTTCTTTGTGTTGACATCAGTCATGATTTAGAGATGTTGGCTTCAGGTTTACAGGGTGGGAAAATTGAGGAGGACGTGCTCGCAATTGAATCCCAATATACGTATGTATGATGGCTTCGACAAAATGTTTCTTGGTGTCAACTGCATGAAGCGGTATGTGTGTGGAGATCCATAAATGACACGCTCTAGTTATAGCACCAAGCATCCAATCAAAACACAGAGGCATTAACACTTGTGTTGCAATAAGATCCAGATGGCACTATTCTATAGGAATAGATCCATTTTGAAAGATGTAGAGCGCCAAGTAACATGGACTTTCATAACAAAATATTACTAAGGCACTCACAAAGGGAGACTTTAATGTATTCAAGAAAGAAGATGTCGATAGACACATCCTCAAGAATTAGTTATTATAATAGGAAAGAAACTAACCGAAAGGGGAAAATAAATAAGGCTCGTAGAGGAGATTTTGGGGGTTCCGGATTCTGCCTGACCTGAGAGACTTTGTGCCAAGGGAGGGATAGACTAGGATTTTTATTGTAATGTAGGGAAAGAGTGATTTTATTTTTAGATAATGATTAATGTACAGGAACAACAAAATCTTTGTTATTTTGCTGAGTTCAAAGAAGGATATGTCAACATATTAAAACTTTGATTTTAGATGCTCACTTTCTGATTGATATTCATCTTTGAATGATATTGGTTTCTTTTGAATGTGTATCTGTTACATCTGATCATCAGCACGATCATCTGTGGACTTTGTGCTATAGTTTTTCATGTATTTGGAAAGAACCGTTCATCTTTCTCTCTTAGTTTATTTCTGTAATGCATTGTTTAGGCAAATGAAATTTGTAGTCTTTATTGTCCTTTTCTTTTCAATAAATTAGTCCCTTCACGTCTATCTCATGTTTACGAATAGATGTTTGTAAGCCTTTATTGCTTTCAGGTTAAAAGCATTATCATTTATAGTTTAGTTGATTCATTGTAAATCCTGCACAGGGAGCTGTACCCAGATAATTCAAAGGGCGCTTACGCTTCTCAATAGTGAAGTGACCCAACTGTTGGTATTGGTTGAGTCTTTTTGTTTGGGCTTTAAGGGTCATTTTGTAAGCATTTCTTTGGAAGACAAATCTGTTCACCAACAAGAAGTTAAACCTCAAACATAATAAGCTCCATGAACAGGGTATTCCAGAGTAAAGAAAAACAAATGTAACTTCAACAAGATATAATTTAAATCATAATGATAATCATAGTCAAGATATAACTTCACCATTCAATTCCATAAACATGAATAATAAATATGTATATACAAAAGATGACGCAAATATAACATATAAATGAACATGTTCTATATATGTATCAAATGTATCAAAAGTATGTCCATATATAAATATGGCACATGCCATTTCAAAATGTCTACAAAATCAATGTTTTAAGGTGTACAATGTGGCATATATGCCATCTCAAAATGTGTCAAGTGTCATCTCTAAATGACCACAAAACTAAAACTACATCCTATGCTATAGGGGGATCATCAAAATGTAGCCTCTTTGAAGAAGTGTTGGGCTCTGATTGATCCTACATTAAAAATGAGTTCAAACCAAAGTTAGATTGCTTTCTTTATATGATTTGTACAAACACACACACACACACACACACACACACACACACACACACACATATATATATATATATATATATATATATATATATATATATATATATATATATATATATATATATATATATATATATATATATATACATATATATATATATGTATGTATATATATATATACACACATATATATATATATATACATATATATATATATATATATATATATATATATATATATATATATATATATATACATATATATATATATATATATATGTATATATATATATATATATATGTATATATATATATATATATATGTATATATATATGTATATATATATATAATTCATAATTTTCAAACACTAATTTAATTAAAATTATAACTGAATACAAATATTTGTACTTGATCTCTCGATCACCTACCACGAGCAGGTGTCCTAGCATAAGTCCTGGGTAGCGAAGGGACCATGCCAGCAATACCAACTCTGACCTATAAATATATATTTGCAATAATGAGATTAGTAGAGTAGTGCAAAATAGAGTAATAAATCTATAAAATAGGATGATAGCATAATATAATTACAAATTGATTGAACTAAAATTAAAACTTACATCTGGTGATCCCTCCTCTGGAATAGTGGGCTGGGTCAACAAAGAAACAAAGGATTCTCGTGGGCCCTCCCTCACAGTCGGAGTAACCTATGAGAGTAAAAAGATTGTCAATTATATATCAATGTACTTCATCGTAGCAAACCTAGTTACAAAATACAAATAACAATATGTAAAAGTCTACGTACAATTAGGCTATCACTCTGAATCGAGACCCCTGTAACCCTACGCTGTCAAACTGGTGTCGGGACATCATCAATAGCCACACCCTATACAATAAAGTGCAAGTAAAATATTTATTACTACACACAAGTGGCATACATATGCATGCATAATTAATCTTAAAAAATTAAGTACCTTTCCTTTGTCGACACCTGATGAAGGAAGCCTCTCATGCCCCCACTGACATCGATTGTAGCCTGCAAGAACACAATAAGATGACAATATATATTAGTAAATGTATGAATTTTATTGCTCTAATTGATAGAGATTTAAGCATGTACACCAAGTGATATAAAAAAAAACTAATGGATACATAATTTATAATATACCGTATAGTCATCAAGGCCAAATGAAATGGCCGAAAGTGTGGACTCATCCACCTGTCTCACCTCCTCCTGTGTCATCGACTAAACATAAATGGAAAAAATATATATACATAAGTGCATGAAATCATTAAAACTAATCTAAATAAATAAATTATTTTTAAATTAAATAAGTCATGTGACAAATTTATTTATAATGTTTACTCTTACCGTATCAACAGGAGTCAATGGCTTTGCCTGCACCTCCTGAGCACTCTCATGAGATGTAGATGGTCCATGAGGTGTTGTAGCCTCTGCAGCTGTGTCTCCTGTATCCCCCTCATCAATATAATGAAACTGATATATATCAGAATCAATAAGCGGTCTGAGGCACATATGCCTGCACATAATGCACATATGGGGCTCACATACATGTGAACTCCGACAAGCTGTCGATGCACCAGCATCATCCAAAGGAGGCAACACTGACCTAGTCTGAGTGATCAACTGATCACTCAGTAAATGAATGGCCCTAATAGTCTATGAGGCAGCCTCTACAATGATATCAGGATGTTGCACTGGAGGAGGGGGTGCGACATCAATGGGGGGGACAAAGGTAGTGGCCTTTCGGCACCGGGAAGATGGCCTAGTCTGAGGAGCTCCTCTGCCTACACCCATGTTGGGCCTCATACTCCAATAATCAACATGGTGACCAAGCACAAACTCAGCATACAATTTTTTAAGGAAATAAAATGGGACCTCCAAATTGCTATGGGGTGGTTTATCAAAAACCATCCACTAGTGATCCCAAAAGTTTGTGCGCATTGCTTCATTTGTGCACCATTTTATTGATAATTTGGGCTTTTTGTGGTCAACTGGTATTCTAGTTTTAGGATCGACAAAAAGGGCGGCTATATCTTCCTTACTTATATTAAGGGCCGCAATCCCATCATGGTCAAGCCCGTCATCAACTTGGGCATGCATATCATCACGCTAATGAAGAGCATCATTATGTTGCTGCGTGAGTGTGTCAATGTTTCCAACAATTGTATTTAGTGTGGCAAGCATGGGACCTAATGTAGGTATATTTTGATACGTGTTTTGGAAACCCCATATTGTGTTCAAATTTTCTTGTATCAAATCTTGTAAAGATGGAGGGTTTTGAAGCGGGGGATTGTTTTGGGGATCATTATTTGGTGCGGGAGGGTTATTTTCTTCATTGTTGTCAGCCATGTCTGATTAAATAAAAAAAAATCTAAATTTCAATCAAATTTCATATATTATTACAAATATAAATTCAAAACCCTATTTTAAAAAAAATGCTACATTTAGCATGAAAATGAAATAAATTAATAAAAATCATATAAATAACTACTTACCGAATATGCTTGGAGTTGAATTTTTTGTTTCTAATATCAGGTATCTGAAAATATATCGGATATCTAAAAATTGCGAAAAGAACTTAAGAAAATCGTGCAAGGAAATGAGGAAAAGGGCTCACATATTTTGGATTTATGCCATAGTTATCGGGTACCCGATTAGGCCTATGCTTTGGTGGCAGGTTTGCCCAGGTGTACTAACACCCAGGCCTACTAAAAAGTCAACAAGCACTTTCATGCACTTTTGGATGAGTGAAAAGTGAATGTTTTTCACATCACCACTTTTTGGCCCCTCATGATCTTGCACATACCGTCCTATTAAAGCTTTCAAACACATTTTTTAGATGTGACCCTATTTCAGGATTTTCACCAAAGATCAACTAGATCTGACACCCTATAATGAGTGGCCTTATTAGAGGACTTTAGAACATTCGTTAGAATGTTACCTTATAAAGGATTTAGTAATAGGACTATTTAATCCACTCGGTAAAGATTTTTTTGCTACAATGGTTAGAAAGTAACAGTGAAATGATCTAACAACATATGCAACTACCTTTTCCTATTCAAATCTCCTTTCTTCTCATTTGTCCTCTTCAAACTCTTCCTTTCCGACTGATCAATACACACACTTCATCTTATCACTTTCCTTCACACTTTTCTTCAACTCTTTTCTTCTTGGTGTATCCTTCTTTTCTAATTCGGCTATTTTCTCTAAATATCAACAATTCATCATCAACAACAACAACATCAACAATATGATCATTGTGATCATCCTTTATATAGATAATTTTTTCTGCTTAATCCATCACCTCTTAATCTCATCCATTCGATCAAATCTGTAGCTTGGTAAAACATTTTATGATTCTTGTCAGCTATATCTTCACCTTGGAACTTGAACTTTTCTTGGATCTCAAACCAATCGCTAAATCTTCATCATTTATCTTTACCTAATGATTATGATTTGTTGATTTCATTAACTGACTTTGTTCCTTCCTTAGAATATTCTAGATCAATCCAAATCATCACATGATTTTGTCTTTCACTTGATTCCTTGTTTAACTGACCACCTTCATCTACTCAGTTAGTTCCATCTACTTGGTTAACACTCACTCAGTTAACTATGACCGACCAATATATTTGTTACTGACCACCATTTCCAGCTTGGACACACTATTTCCATGTATTTTCACTTTACAACTTAAATCCTTTATTACCGATCAACCGACATAACTGACTTATGCATCATTCTAACACTTCATTAACTCATGTAAAATGATCAAATCAATATTACCTTATCATAGACTAATTCAACACTTGCCCATTTAAGCTCTCATACTTAGTTAATCACTTCTTTATTTCATCTTTTATTTTTACCAACAT
Source organism: Chamaecyparis obtusa (assembly GCA_027943335.1). Classification (NCBI taxonomy): domain Eukaryota; kingdom Viridiplantae; phylum Streptophyta; class Pinopsida; order Cupressales; family Cupressaceae; genus Chamaecyparis; species Chamaecyparis obtusa. The sequence continues at coordinate 678,065 of BSBK01003002.1, forward strand.
ATTTTAGATTGATATGGAAACTTAAAATTAGTAATCCAATAAACTTGACAACATAGCAACTGATCCAATCCTTCTACATAACTTTCATTTCTCGATTAACCTTGTTCATTCTCAGCATCACAATATCACTAGGGTAACAATCTTATTAGTTCGGTAATAATCTCCCCCTTTGACATTGATGGAAACACGTCTTATAAATCTCATGTATCTCACATCTAAAATATACCATCAATATCTGTAATGTTCATTCCTTACAATCTCCCCCTTTCTTCTTACATAGTCTACTCTCCTCAGGGTATGTGCAGGATCATTGTATGCCAAAATGTGGTGATGTGAAAAAGAAGTCCTGATTGATAGACTCTTTGAAAAACAACTTTAACTTTCAAACAATATAACATTTTTGAAATTTGAAATATACATCGCATTCTATGCTTCACCTAATACAATAATAATAAATAATTCTTTCAATTTTATGAAGTTTAGACTAAGTTAAGGTGGTGAAACACAAGATTTTTTATATACAGGAATATTTGTAGTAGAAAATCCATAATTAATTATTTACTTGGAAAAAAAAATACAAACAAATATACGTCACATCCAGACATGAGTCTACTACTTTTATCTAGAATCTTATAAAAAAATATTATCATTTGATTTCATTTAATGTGGTCAGACATACACCTACTTGTTATCTTTCTAGTCCTGATTGATAGACTTATTGAAAAGTAGCTATAACTTTCAAATTGTATAACATTTTTGAAATCCAAAAATGTGTCACATTCTATGATTTTCCTACTAAAAGAAAAATAAAAAAAGTTTTCAATTTGATAAAGTTTAGACTAAATTAATGTGGTCAGACATGAGATTTTTTTTATTCTGGAAGAGTTGTAGAAGAAAAATCTTAATTAATTATTTACTTGGAAAAAAATTACAAAAAAATATGTGTCACATCTAGACATGAGTCTACTACTTATATCTAGAATCTTGTAACAAAAATATATCATTTGATTGTGTTTAAGGTGGTCAGACATACACCTACTTCTTATTTTTTCATGAAATTTTCGTACTACTACATTGAAATTTGAAATTTTCAACATATAGAATAATTGTTTTTCAAAAAAGGCCTAGTATATTAGAAACTAAATTCAATTTTCTACAGATTCTCTTATTACATATTTTTGATATAATATTTATATCTTGTTCAATTTTTATGTCAACTTACCTAAACCTAATTTTCTGAATTTGCATTGCCACTTAGGGGCCTAGTTTGGCATACCATGATCCTGCACATACCCCTCAGTCAATATTTCTTCAGATTAATGATTCTCCATATATCTCTTAATTCATTCTCTCCCTCTATATTATTTTCTTGTTCATAGTCATATCTCACCCTTTTAAATCATTCTCTCCCCCTTTAACAACAATGCCAAAGGTACCTAGAAAACCTTAATCTTTGTAGTTGTACCTTGTACCTTGCTTGTACCAATTATTTTTGTTTCCTCATATCTTTCTTACAATGTTAGGTTTTTCCTAAAGAGTGAACATCTGCATCAAGTCACAAATAGATAATTTAAAAAAACATGAATTAATGCATCCTAAATCTTTCTCTAATGAACATTAGATAGGGGAATGATCCCTAGTTTACTTCTTAGGTACTCAAAAGTATCCTTAGGCAATGGCTTTGTGAATATGTCAGTAAGTTGTTCCTTAGATTTCACATATTCTAGGTTTACTTATTTATACTCTACTCCTTCTCTCAAATAGTGATACTTGACTGATATGTGCTTTTTCTTTGAGTGCATCACCAGATTCTTTGAAATGTTTATAGCACTAGTATTATCACAAGACCATCTATCTTCTCTTGTATCCCTTCAAGTAGTTATTTTATCCAATCAATATTAGAACAATTGATTGCAACAATATATTCTGCCTCAACAACCGATTGTGAAATGCATCTTTTCTTTTTACTTATCCATGTCACTAATATTTCTTCAAAGAAGAAAGCTCCTCCACTTGTGCTTTTCTTGTCATCCACATTACTTACCCAGTCAGCATTAGTATCTACTTTCAGTTCAAAATATCCATCATTTTTGTATCATTATCCATAGTCCTCGGTTCCTTTCAGATATCTAAATATTCTCTTCACAACAGTCATATGTGTTTCCTTAGGATTAGAATAAAATATTTTCACAATACCAACAACATGAGCAATATCAGGCCTACTATGAACAACATTGTAGCTTACCGTTTATGGATCTATACAAAGTTTTATTCACCTCGGTAGAGTCACCTTCTTTTGATAATTTGCATTCAGTAATTATCATTGTACCAACCGGTTTTGAGTTTTCCATCCTAAAAGTTTTTAGGATCTCCTTGATGTATTTTGACTGTGTTATATATATATGTCATTCTTGATCTATTTAATTTTCAATCAAATGAAAAATTTGATCTCTCCAATCATTGACATTTCAAATTCTTTTCTCGTTTCATTAAAAAATGATTTACACATTAACTCATTTCCTCTAAATATGATATCATCAACAAAATTTTTAGCAATTAATACCTTATCATCGAATTCACTTTTCAAGTACACATTACTGTTATCACTAGTTCTAATGAAACCTATTTTCATTAGTGTTGGTGTAATTAATTATTCCTAATTACACTTTACTTAATCTTACTTAGGATAATGCATTGCATAGTAGTTTGTGATTGAGACATCTAGGAGTGTGCACATCTATTAAGAACATGGTGTAGGAGAAATTCCACTTTTGGTGTGATAGTTGTCTTCACATACCTCATTGTGTGTGAGATCCACCTTTCGTGCTCTTATCACATTATCATCCTAATCCAATGCACATACTTTATTGCATATTGGAGGATGATCCACATTTGGTGGACATGTGTTTACACCTAGCATAGGTGATAGCTTATTAGCTCCTTATCATTCTCTCATATTGTATTTCCTATATAAGGAGGCCTATTATGTAATCATTTCATGAAGCATTCATCAATTCAATCAAGGTGAATTCATTGGATCTATTCAATCCATCCTTGCATTTATATTTTCTCTCTTGTGCTTTTCTTTAACCTCTAGATCCTTGGTTCAATATTTTCTATTTGCAAATTCTTACACGGTATCAGAGCCATTGGAGCATTTTAGATTAGCCGATTAGAAGAGATCTTGATGCAAACTTTGAAGGTCCAAATCTTAGATCTGAGAACCAGCATGTGATAGAGGTGTCTTGGAGCAGATCTGACCTCACCATTGCATTCGGGAGGCTGTTTCGGTTAAGATCGGCTATAAATTCACCTATATTTGGTGAAAGTCAAATCTGAGGCAAAAAAATTTTGCAAATCGAATTGTACGGCCCGATCTGCACCTCTACGGTATGATTTTATTAAAAAAATAATAAATTTTTTTATTCTGCAATTAATTCAAAAAAAAATTTGTGTGCAAAAAATCTGGTTTATTCGGGGTTGGTACGACCCCTTTTCTGTAAGAGAATATTTTGTTGTATTCCACAATCTACAAATTGTGATGTCATCCAATCAAGTCACAAACATCAACATAGACCGAACATGGCACAAGCCTCAAAGCAACCAGGAGGTGAGTGGAATAGCAAGCCCGACTTGCTTGTTTGTATGGTAATCAGGGGTTTGCATTGATAACAGGCTCAAAAGCCCTGCGCACATGCAATGTGGGATTAAAAATCCCATGCGCCACCTAAGTGCCCCTCCTCCAGCACCACATGGCTAGCCCTCTGCGGGATCAACCACCGCTTGAAAGACCCTCCATCGGCTGCTCATCGCGCTGCCCCGAGTTCCTCACTCCACTGCCGCACCGAGATCCACCGCTCCCTCCGAAGTGGCCACCACCACCACGCTAAAGACCGCTTCCTCATCCTGGAAGAGCGTTACCACCCCTCCATGTGGCAGCCTCCTCTTGTGCCATAGCAGAGCCCTATCACTCCAGCCACCGCCTAGTCACAGGGCCACCTCAGCGATCAGAGACCTCCACGTGGTGCCCAGTCATCGGGATAGACACGTCAGCCCCCCACATAAACTAACTACCCCGTCATCCACCACATGTACCATAAAAAATAGTATGATCGACCACTTCAGCAAATAGGTCAGCCAAGGGGCCCCTCTTTTTTGCTTGCGTCACCATTTTAGTACCCTAATTTTGATGGTCGTTTAGCCATCGCAGCAGGGTAAAATTGGGCTTTTTTTACGGCTGTATGACCATCAAATTTAACCCAGTATTTTTCTGACATCATCAGGGTTTGGAGATTTCTCAGCCTTCACCATTTGCATTTTTGGTTTGACAGTCCAGCTTTGAGAGGCCATAACTTGGTCATCCAAGCTCCAAATCGAGTGCAATTTTTTTGGAAATTGGGTAGAATTTCCTGAATTTTCTAGTGGTGGTGTTGATTTTGCATTTTGGTGGCCTCATTTGTCAGAAATTGCAGATCTTGTTGACTGTTCCTATCTGTTCCTAATTTTTGCAACTTCCAGGGCTTCATTTGGGCACATATGGTAACATTTTGATGTGAATTTTTTTTTTGAAAGTGCATGATTTTTTGTCTACTTTCCAGATCTACAATCAGATTTGAGTGATTTTGGGTAGACATATCACTTTCATCAATAGGTCATTTTGGGACTATAATTGCACTTGGTTAATCCTTAGATTTTAGTTTTCTAATTTGCATCAGTCATTTGAAGGAGTTATCAGTAGTTATCATTCATTATTTGGTTACAATATGGATAATTCAAAGGTTAAAATCCTCACTCCATATAACTACCATGAATGGAAAGTATCTTTAAGTGATCATTTGTTGAGTCTTGGATTTCTTAGAATGACTCTTGGGCGGGATCAAGAACCTCAAATAGGTGTTGTAGAAAGGAGAAAATGGTTTGATCGAAGGGATAAAGCACTTGGCTCTCTTAGATCATCCATCTCTCATGACTTGCACTTTCATATTGCATCTTGCACACATCCTCATGATGCTTGGGTCACATTGGAAGGACTCTATGGTAAACCTAACAGAATGAGGAAATTCAGATTAGAGAATGACCTCATAGGTCTTAATCCTAGTGATTTTGACAATATTCAAGAGTTTTTCTCTAAGTTCAATACTATTAGATTGGAGCTTTCTTCATGTGGCATTGTTAAAGGGGATGAACAATTGATCTTTTCTATTCTTTCCAAGCTTGGTCCTAATTATTCTATCTTTGTTTCTACATTCTATGCTACTATGGATGCTCTTGGTAGTGCATACAAATTGCCCTCTCTTAATGAATTTGCAGCGCAGCTCACAAGGGAACAAGCAAAGTTGGCACACATGGGTCAATTGAAGTCTTCCACACATCAAGCATTGATTGCAAGTGAGTCGACATCAAAGGATTCTAATGGCAAAGGAAAGAAACACAATAAGGATCCTAAGCCTCATGACAAAGGTAATGAATCTTCTTCACCAAAAAGTACTGAATCCAAGTCCTCTTCAAGAGAGGAATCATCTAGAAGAAAGAGAGATAAATGTGCATATTGTAAAAAGTTAGGACATGATGAGCATAAGTGTTTTCAAAAGAAGATTGATGAGCTAACTCACATTATTTAGAAACACAACCTTAAGTTGCCCTCATCTGTGTCTACTCCTTCTTCTACACATTTGGCAGCTTTTACATCTCCATCATCATCTAAAGATAAAGGTAAAGGACAAGCACTCATGGCTTCCACACATCCTGAGAAAGGTAAATGGCTTCTTGATTCAGGTGAATCACATCATATGGCATCTTCTATGGATATATTTTCTTCTATTGAGCCTTGTAATTCTCCTAATATTTTGATGGGTAACAACACATTCATGAGAGTTTGTGGGAAAGGTTCTATTCCTATGGGAGAGGGGACATTTAATGATGTTCTTTGTGTACCATCCTTGACCACTAATCTCCTTTCTATTTACCAAATTACACATGGGGCACAAGGTAAAATTGTTGAGTTCACTCTTGATTATGTCTACATTAGGGACATGGAGACTAGAGATGTCATAGCTATGGGAGTTGTTGATCATACATCCCGCTTGTATTCTTTTTCTACTTTTGTTGATAATGATGATGATATTCATGATGTACCCATCCCTTTGTCAAGGGACAATTATGGGGAGAATTTTGGGCACTTGAATCATTTTTTTGTTGAGACAAGTGTTTATCTTCCCACTCCTCCACCTCCTGCTTCTTCAGACATGGGCTCTACTATTCAGCAGGATGGTCATAGTGTTTCAGATCTTGAAGAGTATGATGACTACTTGGATGCATCTTCAACATTTGTTGATTCTCATGATGCAGATTTGGAAGACATACATGAGGGGGTTTCTCTTTCCCTTGATGATAGTTTCATCATAGATGTGGACACTTCTTCACCTTCTTTGGAGATTGGTGTACTTGATTCTTCTCCTTCTTCATTTGATTTGTTACATGAAGTGATAGATTCTTTGATCTTGGAGAGACCTATTCATTCTTCAAAGATTCCTACATGGAGACCTACATCTTCTTCCTCATTCCATTTGCACAAGGATTGGCTTCTTCATCATTTGATGTATCTATTTCTTCCTAAGGGGAGACATGTTTCTTGTAAGCATTGGCTTATATATTGTTTGCAGGTTCTCTTCATCAACATGGGAGCTTCTACATTATGGGGGGGATATCATGTCTCTAACTATCCTTCTTATGAGGGGATAATTCTTTGTATATACATGATGTACGTAGTTCTTGGGGGGTCTTGAGCACTCCATCCATCCATGCATCTTGTTTTCTTCTCTCTTTTTGGGGGAGGGTTTTTCCATGAGGTTTTCCCTCTTTCTCCACTTTATGAGAGTTATGCATTTCATGTAATTTGTACATGGGTACCTAACATGGTCTAGTTGCCAGGACCCATCTTGCATTGTGAGTTCAAGTGCATTCCCCTAAGTTGCACTTAAGGGGGGGTGTTGGTGTAATTAATTATTCCTAATTACACTTTACTTAATCTTACTTAGGATAATGCATTGCATAGTAGTTTGTGATTGAGACATCTAGGAGTGTGCACATCTATTAAGCACATGGTGTAGGAGAAATTCCACTTTTGGTGTGATAGTTGTCTTCACATACCTCATTGTGTGTGAGATCCACCTTTCGTGCTCTTATCACATTATCATCCTAATCCAATGCACATACTTTATTTCATATTGGAGGATGATCCACATTTGGTGGACATGTGATTACACCTAGCATAGGTGATAGCTTATTAGCTCCTTATCATTCTCTCATATCGCATTTCCTATATAAGGAGGCCTATTATGTAATCATTTCATGAAGCATTCATCAATTCAATCAAGGTTAATTCATTGGATCTATTCAATCCATCCTTGCATTTATATTTTCTCTCTTGTGCTTTTCTTTAACCTCTAGATCCTTGGTTCAATATTTGCTATTTGCAAATTCTTACAATTAGATATGAATGAAGTCTTTCATATCATGCTCTGGGTGCTTGTTTCAAACCATACAATGCTTTGTGAAGTTTATGTATACCATGTGTTTCTGACTTTTGTCAACAAATCCTTTTGGTTTCTTAATGTACACATCTTCTTCCAGTATTCCATTAAAAATATAGACTTTACATCCATTAAAATTCTTATGCTTAGGTCTCGGTACCAATGACCAAGTATTGTTATTTTCAATCTGATCAATATCTTCTTTCATTGCACTAACCCAATCTTCATTTTCAAGTGCATCATTGACTAATCTAGGCTCAAATTCAGAAATCAAACATGCATCTTCTCTCAACTTACTTATTTTCATGAATCCTGCATTCTCGCCTAGTTTTTGAGGCAATGGGAAAGAATCAAACTATTTTTTCATGGAATGCAATGATTCTAGAGTATGCAAGAGAGGGGATATGCAGGGATGCATTAGAACTATATTGTAGAATGAAAGGGGATGGGCTTACACCTAATAAGTTTATGTATCCTCAGGTGCTTAAGGTTTGTAGGAGAATAGGGGATCTAAAGGAGGGCAAGAAGGTCTATGATAATGTTGTGAAAATAGGTCTTAAATCTGATTTTTTTATTGTGAATGCAATCATAGACATGTATGAGAAATGTGGGTGTATTGAAATTCCTTGAGAGATTTTTGAGAAAATAGTTCACAAAGATCTCGTTTCATGGAATACCATAATTTAAGGTACATAGTTTATGTCAAATGTTGTAGTATAATCCATAGTAACTATTTGGGAACATATCTAAATGAGATCACATTCTTTGCATAATTTGATAGTTTATAGATTGCACAATAACTATATGAAAAAATGCCCATTTTAGTGTACAAAATGCAGGAGAATTGTTGGACAGACTCTTTTATCTAGTCCTAAATGTGGTAGTTGAGAGAATGCATGGTAATTAATTGAAAATTCAAATGATAAAAATGTTGAAGTATAGAAAATACATGATAAGTGTTTGATAAAATAGCTCATAAAAATCACATCTATTGCCTAATCTGATAGTTTATAGACTGCACATGAATTTTTGACAAACTGACTAAACAAGGTCTCATTTTTTTATAAGTGTGATGATTTAATGTTGTATATGAAACAAAATAGATTTATTAAATTTCATGTGAAGAAAATTTTGGAAAATTGCAGAGGGTTCTAATGTCATGCCATGTGTAATAATGAAGGTGATCCATGTTTTCTTTTTCATAGAGTTCTATGTACGAAAACCTCATCTTATAATGAATGTGGTAGTTTATAGCATAATATGAAAACTCTTCTAGAACCATGACCAACCCAGTCAATGATCTGATCTAAATGGGATAGTCATTTTTTTCCTGTATCAGTAACACAATTCTAGAGGTTTCTGGTTTTAAACTCTGAATGCTAGCATGTTTCCCCGGGTTGGTTTAATCACAAATAAGTTGTAGTTGTTTCATCCATTTTTTCAGTTTACTTTTATAATACTTGGTTTTGAGTTTTCTATCAAAATCTCATTTTTAGATTGTAGAATTGGATTTTGCTATGGTAACCAGACATTGGATTGATTATAGAAGTCATTCTTCAAAAAATATTTTGTCCATTCTCATTTTGTTAGGGCCTAATTACCTTTTTGTGACCTTCCCACCTACATTTTTGTAAGGGATTGGAGTTTCGGTAAAAGTGGTAAAATTATGAAAAATGGCATGCTACTCCCTACTAAACTTTTCTTTGATGAGTTCAGTATGAATCCAACAAAATTAGGCTCCTGGATCTTTCCTTTCCACAAGTTGAGTAGAGGCCAAAAAAGGAACCCAAAAATTTAGGCCCAAAATGTCTGAATCCAATGCAACAATGCAATTGAACACATAAGAACATTGTAATTATTTTGATGTTTGCATTTGAAGTTCTTTGAAAATATCCTGCATCGCTATAGTGTTTTTAATAGCAATTTAGCTTTTTTTGCAGAAAATTTCATGTACTAGCTTATGCTTGCAAACTGCTTTTTTATTATTTTTTCATACACTAGCTGCAACAAATTCTTCCCTTTTTTATCATCCACATTATTGACGCTATTTGTGCATTTTTTTTTTTAAATCAGTAAAAGCCGAGGCCAGTAGTATATATATTTATATGCTAAAAATATTTAAAATATACATAGAAAAGTAGTGTTTGAAACCAGTTAAAGATCTAAACAAGGGGAGCTAAAAATATGAAGCAACATAGCTCGGCCCCATATAACATCCAGATTCCACATAACCCACAACTGGATATAGTCTAAAGAGCCAAAAACCATTTATAAGAACCTAAATTCAAAAAGATGAAAAAACCTGGAACCCATCTCCCTAGACAGAGATGAAAGCGTCTCCAGCAATTTTCTGCCTTCTCCAAACCACCGTCAATACTTAGAAAGGGTAAATGTCTGAACCTCTCACAAAATCGAAGATCTTTGACCTTCAAAATCTGAGTGTAGTTAAGTAGACGTACTTTGCAAATATGTTTTGAAAAAAGAAAATCCCTGCAAAAAGGTGAATAGTGACAACTTAACTATTCAAATTGCTATCACTTCCAAATCCCACCAGAGATATACTATCCTCAATCAAATGAAACTGACAAAGTTGGTAGGAAAAAGTACACCACCATAGATCCAATGCATAAGACTTGCATATCATGGCTTGTTTCGAAAATACCCCAAAAGGTGATGAAGTGACCACCACCTTTGCGATGAAGAGCTGGGAAGCATAGACCAATCAAAAAATCAATTTTCCATTCTCGGGATTACTACTAATGCCAAAAAGATAACCGTTGCACTGGAAAATGAGCAATTCAACTTTGATTAAAATTGTGTCGTATTTCAAGAGAGATTGATCTGATGTGGATGTCTCCTGCCGCAGCATTTGCCAAGTCATCCGCTTTACCATTTCCCTCATGGTATATGTGATTAGCCGTAATAGATTCAAATTTGGAAATCAAATTTAAGATGATATCTAGGACAACTTGTAATTTCCAATTGGTAATAGACCTTGCTTTGATTGCATTTATCAAAATCATTGAATCTCCCTCTATTTTCACTTTATTCAATATTAATTCCTTGGCTAATAGTAAACCATGAAAAATAGCTTTAATTTCAGCTATTTGTGCATTTGTTAGGTAGGTTCTAAAGAATTTTACAAATTTGAGACTTAGAACATATATGAGAAGGCTTAATGATGATGATCTGATATTTTGCTGGAAGAGTATGAAATAGATGATGAGATTGGAAAGCTTCATTGTGGTCACGACTATCATGTAATGTTATGAATGAAAGTCATTGTTGCTAAGATATAATATTATGGTTGTTAATGTTCTCTAGTTTATTCTTAGCTACACAACAACAGACCATCAAACCACCTACCTTCTAATACACATCTACCAGGAGAGTTGTAACAACAATTGCAACATCTAATTAAATTGTCATAACCACTATGGTTCAAGGGATGTTCATATTTTTTTGGGAGCTCACATTTTGAGTTTGGCACAAAAGATGCTCCCATACTCTATTTCAAATATAAATTTTCATTGAAGCATCTCTTTTGTAGGAGAATATAACATAATTATAAATTATAACATTGAACTTGTTATTGCCCAATTCTCATATGTTTGGTGTGCCTTCTTCGTTTCCCTCATTGCATTCTTAGTGTCATTCTTCATGCGGTGCCTCACTACTACATTTCTCAATTCTCATGTCTTACTAATAACAAAAAAACATGAATTGCAAGTTTAGATTTCTTGTTGGAATTGCTCATTGATGCATGAACCTTTCCTCTCAATTGAACGTTTGGTTAAACCTATTATATTCCTTCTAATGTGTTCATGCTTGGAGTGAACTTTGTATTTCCTATGAACAGAAAAAGAATCTCATAATTGTGTAGTTTAAACTCAAATTGTCTGGCAAAACTTTAGTCAAACTACATGTTACTTTAGTTTTAATTTCTCGTTGTGTTCTTTCATTGATATATTGCATTGGTACCATGTATTAGGTCATTTCAGCTTTGATTTTTATGAGATTTTCATACCTTTTCTCATCAAAAAAATATATTGAAGTTGCACTCCAGAGTTTAAATCATTATGACATTTGGGAAACTCACATCAAATTGAATTGTCCTAATAAAATTTTAGTTTTAGGATTTCTGCTAACTAACCACTGGTGCAATATGCATTTTGATGTACTTTCTATAGAGAAATTTTTTAATCTAGTACTCTAGTTATAAGTAAGGTTAAGGTGATGAATTTAATGGTTTTAAGGGCTTTGTTATAATCTCCTCCTAATAAATTTATTGTTAGTCATGCATTGAATTAGTTCACAAAGATTATTCATACAAGATTTGTTTGATAATTTATTTAGCTGATAGGAAAAATTTATTGTTGGAAAGTTGTCAACCCTTCTCATTATTTTTTATCTTCTGATTATCAATTTTATCTTCCTCTATGTTTTTTTTTTAATTTTATCGATAAGGGGCCGAAGCCAAAGGATTTCTATTAAAAATAATATGTTTTCAAAGTTAACATGTTAAAGGTAGAAGAATCTGCAAATAAAGTATCAGAGGCACCCAAAATACTGAGCAACATTGCTCAGAACCTCCATGAACACCCAAGAACATCTGTAAATCAAACTTAAACTAAACTGTTAAAACTAAACTAAAAACTATAAGCTATAAATATTTTTAAAAAAAGAAAATTAGGGGAACATATCACCATTGCTAATCTAAGGCAGAGGTTGAGTCATTCTCCGAGCTAGTGGAGGAGGAGTCATGCATGTCCTCTTGCTCATTTTGAGAGCCATAGATGTTCTCTTGATCAGAAAATTATTAATCTGAAGGCTTTTGTTAAGCGTCATCCTCTTCCTCTTCATCAGTCGCATCCTCTTCCTCTTCATCAGTCACATCCTCTTCTTCCTCATCTGAATCCACTTCTTCATTCTCAACCTCTTCCATCTTGTCCTCATCCTCAGCAGCATTCGAAGAGTCTCCACTCCAATCATGTCCATTTTCTCATCATATCTATACTGGAATACCCAATCCAAATCTTTGTCCAGTCCATATCCATATGGGGAGTCCAATCCTCCTTCTATGCCCAAGAATTTGGTGAGAAATTTGAGCCCCTTCTTCATCATAGATAGCCTGAGTAGTAGATGTTCCCATTCCCATCCCCAAAGAATGAAGAAGCTCCTAGGTGGACCTGTATAAAAATTATGTTTGGTGTTAGTGCCCAGTCTAGGAAAGGGGGAGCTTGCAGTCATGACTATTGGGAGGTCTCATAGAAAAGAAGTGTTCAAATCTTCATCAATGTCCACAATGGAATTATGAAGGCCTAGGAGATACCTGCCATCAAAGAGGCACTCGCAAATTTCCTCTGCCAAGTTTTTGTGGGCACTAGCTACTAGGATGCTAGCCAAAAAACTAGCACATATATCTAAATTTACTTTGAATCTATGATTAGTGAAAAGAAAATTGGTCCCCAATATTTGCCTAACTGCGTATAATACCAATCTTTGGTGGAATCTACAAACTTCCTTCAGTTTATTGACATCAATAGTAGAATCAAAGGCTATCTGCTCCACATTTTCATTCAATTTAATGGGAGATTCCATCTTAGCAAAGAAAGAAGAGAACTTGTAGAGTGAAATTATAGCTTAACTGCAAAGAAATGAAACCCACATAACCCAATAGTTACTCCTCTACCGAGAAAAAAGATTGCCATCTTTTCTATACATTCAACAATGAAGAGCTCCAACCTTTCATCGAACATTGTGTTGAGTTTATCGTGTAACTCATTCAATGATAAGATGGTTAGAGGTCTCCACCAATATAGATAATAAAAATAATAACTTGCCAAAACTCTGATAGGATAAAATCTATAGTTTGAAGTGGAGGGATAGCTAAGGTGCCAAGTGCTAGAGATATGACAAGAAGTACAGTAATGGTCTGAACCAAGCAACCATCCCATCATTATGGTAGAAGAGTGAAGTACTCAAATTGCTCAAATCCGATGACAAAGGATGCTAGACGTCGGCTCCTAAAAGAGGATTTGCTACATCATAACTTTCAAAGTACACTGAATGCTCACAGTGGAATTTCAAATTGGATTTTCAAATATAAATGGAAAGTAGAGAAGATGTCATCTCTAAAGAACACCTCTGAAGGACAATAAGAAAAGATGACATGATTAAACAACACCAAAACTTGAAGTCGCTTATAGAGGAACGTTGGGATTTGAAACATATTTTGAAAGCTAAAGTCATGAGAGATTTGGTTGTGCCTCCTATGAGATGTCTTCATAAATACTCCACAAGCTTTAATGTTAGCCAATTCATGAGCCTTGGCGTTTCCTTCACAAAAAATATGATTGACTTTTATGGATTCGAATTTCCTTATCAAATTCAAAATGACTTCCAAAGAAGCTTGTAGATGCCAGTTTGGTGTTGCCCCTATTTTCACAACATTTATTGTAATCATGGAATCACCTCCAATCTCCATTTTTCCCAAGCCAAGATCATGTGCAAGACAAAGACCATACAATAAAGCTTTAAATTCTGCCATGATGTTGGTATCTATTTCTAAGGGTTTAGCCAATTTCTCTATTACCCTACCATTCGAAGAATGTATGATACAACCAACCCCTAAAGGACTTGGGTTTTCTTTAGAAGCCCCATAAAAATTGAGTTTAAACTGACCCAGAGATGAGGACACCCACACACACGTAGCTCTAAGAATTGAATTTACTTTGTAACCTCTGCCTAGAGTGATTGGGGTTTTAAGACCATACCACCTTTTGATCATTTGGTTATCCCAACTGGTATAAAAATTATGTTGACCTGAGTGCACTTGGATGCAAGAATTCATGACCTCTACTATAACTGCTTCAATTTTGTTAAGAATAGAGGCAATTTCCATAGATTTATCTTGAAAAAATATTATGTTTATTTCCTTCCATATTTCCCAAATCAGAATGGACAGGGAGATAATCCATAAATCGCCACATAGACTATCTTCATAAATCTTAGGCCAAGATATGAAAAGACATGAGATATTCTATGGGAAAGCTAGAAACCAACCTAATTTTGTACACAACCAATTCCAATAATCATTAGTATATGGGCATGTTAACAATAGGTGGTTGATATCCTCTTCACTTTTGTGACATAAAGAGCATCTGGAGGGTCCAAGATAACCCATCTTTAGAAACCGGTCTGCAGTTAAAATTCTTCCCTGAGAAGCTGCCCATGTGAATAAACCTATCTTGGGAAGATATACTTTGTTCCAACATAATTGTGTTAGAATTTCATTTGTCTTTATTTGAATAGGCCTTGATAGAATCTTATAACCATCATTAACATTATAGATTCCTAATTTAGCCCCATTCCAAATGATTTCATCCTGCCCCTGATTGACTAAAAAAAACCCATCTTTAAGAAGCATCATCAATCTAAGAAGCTCCAGTGAGTCAAGACTAAGTTCTAAAAAGTCTCTCTACTTCCAGGAACCATCTGCTAAGGACAAAGGAGTGGGGATAATGTATTCTTAGACCAAGGGACCCCAAGAAGCCAAACATACCTAACTCATTTGATTCGAGCCCATCAACTGATTGATACTAGGATGCTCACCCCAAGAATCCTCCCAAAATCAAACTTTATTGCCTTCCTTAATATTCCATGTGATGTTGTTATCCACAATGTCTCTTGACTTGGAAATGAAGTTCCAAATTTTGGACCCTCTAGGAAAGTTCTTTATTCGAGAGACCTCTAATTCAATGCTATTGCCAAGATACTCCCCCCTTAAAATTCTGACCCATTTGAGGTTCTAATCCTTCATAATTTTCCAGTAGAGTTTAGCTCCAAGAGATTGATTTTGCCACAAATAGTTTTTGATACCAATGCCCCCTGCATTTACTGGTTTGCAAATCTTGTCTCAAGCTATGAGAGTGAATTTTCTATGTGTTTTTCCCCTACCAAAATAATTTCATTATCTTCTTGACAATATCCATGTAGCAACCCATGGGTAGACAAATGTAAGACATTATATATATAGGAATTGTAGCCAAGGTGGCTTTGATCATCACAATTCTGCCTGCCCAAGATAACCATTTTGATCTCCAGGAATCCATTTCCCTACCCATTCTTTCATTGATAGATTTCCAAGTTGAGATGGTTCTCAAGGATTAGTCTATGGGGATCCCCAAGTAATAGCATGGAAGAGAATTTGTTTGAAGGCTACTTGACCAGAAGCTGCATCATAATTATCAAGTACTGATTTGATCTGAATAGCCTCCCGAATAATGCCTTTTCCAAAGAGAAGAATGTCATCTGCAAATTGTTGATGAGTAACAACTCTTACTCAAGAAGTGATTTCAATCCCCTTAATACTTTCTTGATCTTGGAGTCTGATTAAACTGTGACCCAAAGCTTCTACCATAATGATGAATAAAAAGGGAGAGAAGGGATCTCCTTGTCTAATTCCATTAGAACCTTAAAAGAATCTTTGAAGAGATCCATTTACTAGAATAGAGAATTTTGGAGTGGAAATACTTGATAGAATAATAGATTTATCCAAGCCTTAGAAAAGCCAAATTTTTCCATACATTTAGCTAAAAACCTCAAATCCACCTTGCCATAAGCCTTCTTAATGTCTAATTTGATAATCATGCTAGGTTGTTTGTTGCATTGGATGGAATGAATAGCTTCTTGAGAAATGATTATGTCATCCAGGATTGATCTTCCTGGCACAAATCCTGTTTGTTCTTCCCCAATAATCTTACTGAGAACAATTATTAGTCTATTTTCTAGAGACTTAGATAACACCTTGTAAATGGTATTACATAAAGCAATAGGTCTAAATTCATCTATACAATTAGCTTGTTATTTTTTGGGAATTAGAGCAATGAAAGTATTATTGATTTAAGATAAGAATCTACCTAAAGATCTGGTGGCCTCTAGAGCTGCTGTGAGATCTTTCCCCAAAACACTCCAGCAATGCAAGAAGAAACTAGGAGGGAAACCATTAGGACCAGGGGCTTTATCTAGAGCCATTTGTGGTAGTGTTTGCAAAATTTTACTTTTTGAGAACTCCTTTGTTAACATTTGATTATCAGTATTAGATATAATCTTGGGAATATTAATCAATAAATCCTTCTGGGCCTTGAGGGATGAACTGTGTGATAAGTTCAATAGTTTTGTGTAGAAGGTAATTATTTCCTTCTGAATATCTTTCTGATCTTGCAAAAGAACTCCCTACAAATTGACAATTTGAAGAATCTTGTCCACACTTCTACTTTTCTTGGTGCTAGAATGAAAGAACTTAGTGTTTTTATCTCCTACTTCCAGCCAATTTTCTCTAGATTTTTGTTTCCAAAAGATTTCTTCTTTAGTTAAAATATCTTCTAAATCCCTTAACAAGGCTTTCTCTACATCAAAAAGGTCTTGATTCATCCTTGATTGCATTGTGGTTTCGTTCAAGACTTGAAGCTTTTTCTCTATATTCTCTTTTGATGAAAAAGATGTTCTTGAAGTGCATTCTATCCCAAATGAGTAAATTTTGTTTGATGTATTTTAGTTTAGACACAAAGTAGAATAATTTAGAACCCTTACCTTTGACATCTGACCACGAATCAACTACCATATTAACAAAATTCTCCTCTTTGAGCCACATGTTTTCAAATTTGAATGGGAAACATGGGGGGTTGTCTTCCTCCAATATTTTCAGTTGAATAGGAAAGTGATCAGATCCTGAGGTAGGGGATATGGATGCTTTTAAATGAAATGGAAAATTTGTGAGGTCTCCTCTAAAAAGAAATCTGTCCAACTTTTTTGAAATGTTACTGAGCCCAAGTCTTCTATTTGACCAAGTGAAGGAATCATTTTTAGGCTCAATTTCCATTAAATTTTCCAGTTTTAGCCAATCCTTAAAATCTTTTTGGGATTGAGAAACTCGGAGGGAACCTCCCAATTTGTCAGATGTGTGAATAATGACATTGAAATCCCCCCCAATATGAAATTACCATCCAACCAGACTGAAAAGCATCTACTGATCTCCTCCTACACTTCTAATTTCTTCCTTCTAAGAGTAGGGCCATAAAAATTCACAATGTATAAATTAAGATTGGATAGAGTACTTAAGATTTTACCTCCTATCCAAGTAGTTCTACTCTCTAAGTGTACATAAGAGGAGTGTCTTGTGTTCCATAAAATAGCCATCCCACCTGAAGTCCCTATCGCCTCAACTCCTTTAGCTCTCCAATCCCCCAAAGCCATTGTGAAATTGGATAAATGGACCTTACTCATTTTTGTTTCTTATAGCAAAACAACCTCAGCTTTGGTTGATAAGATGTAGCATTTCACCACTTGCTAGTTGTTAGGGGCATTGAGACCCCTAACATTCCATGATTGGATTTTCATTGTAACTTGGGAAGGAACTTCCCCTTCCCTACATTTAAGTATGTTGTGATTTTAGTTTGATCATGATCTTCCCCATCTTCCGCTTTGAGATTAGCTGAAGATTTTTTCCTTTCCATTTTTTCTTTATCCCCCCATAATCTAGAGAGCTCTTATGTTCAGATTTCTGGATACCTAAGTTATCAATGATCTTGTTTTGTGTAGAGAGAGAGAGAAAAAATCCAATTGAACATTTTCCAGAGAGAGATCCAAAGGCATCTCTTTTCTATGACCACTAAAGCCTGTTAGATCTTCAATGTCGATCAATCTCTCATCCTCTTCTACACAATCTTCATCTAGAAGTCTTTCCACAAAGGAGGATGAATGAATTTTTTCAGTGGGATAAGCATTAGCTGCACAGCCAAAAAGATCATACATTGCCTGTAATCTAGGAGAAATAAGGGACTCTAGTTGAGAATGCTCTGGTGTATCTTTAGGGGAAATCTCCAAACTCCTAACCTGAGATTTGTGCTTTAAAGGTTTAGGAGAAATGACACCACCTTTTATTTTATTTGTTTGGGAGTGTTTCCCTTTATCAGGTGGAGAAAAATTCTTCAAGTCACTTTGTTTCTTATCGTGGAAGACTTTTTACAGCCCGAGTTGGTATTGGAGGGAGAAACCTTTGGAACTTGAGAGTTTTGAAGAGAATGTGAAGCGGTCAAGGAGCAGGAAGAGACTTTGGCCTTTGCCGAATCTCTCAAATCACATAGCCTTATTTTGAGAATGTCATCCTCCATTGTTGATGTTATGGTGGCATTTGGAATTTCCTCTTTTGAAGTGGCCAGAGTTGACCCAAAATTATTAGTACTAGTTATTGCATCTTCCCGAAGCACTTGATTTGCTATTTTTTCTAGCATTTCCATTTGGACTTCCATGAACCAATGAGATATTATTTGTTCCACTAACTTATAGTTGAATCTTAGAATGAATTGAATGGGAGCATTCTCTAAAGGGGAAGGATTAGACCTATATGCTTCCTAGTTTTTAGCTAATGCTATTTTGAAAGGTCTTGTGTGCATCTAAAAACAACCTGTTGTGGGGATTGAACTTTGCAAAAATCCTGCCTTAGATGGTTGCCGAGGGGTAACTGATTTATAAAGTGGCTCGTTAGATAGAGATTTTGATATCCTAACAGATCTTGATGTTAATATATATATATTGGATGCATATTGAGGACTCAAAGACCTTTTGGCATTCCAGTAAAAAATCCAAAGAAAAAGTTTCAGACTTTTTGTAAACATGTTTGGAACCAGAACTTTCTTACAACTATCCGTTGTTACCTAAGCTCCCACTTCTGGTTCTGATAATGGTAACTATTGGTTAAGATTTTGATCTGAAAATCCCTACGGATCTATATCCAAGACTGCCAAATCTGCAACTCCATAAATACCCTGCTCTGAAGGAGGATCCTGGAAGGGATCGTATGAAATGATCTAAACCCAACTTTTGAATTTTGATATGATTTTGATGGATTTGGGAAGTTCTTTCTCAAGATTCAGGAGTAAACAAATCATAGTTGAAGCCGAGGCCCTTTCAAAGTGATGATTGAGATAAATTCTCAGTTTGTTTGCAAAAAATTGTATAATATCATGATCTCGGTATTCCATTGGAAGATTTTGCAGAGCGATCCACATAGGAATAAACTTTATGAAATTCTTTGCACAATCAAAGTTTGGGCTCCAATGTTGCATGTGAAGGCTTGCATTTTTATAGAACCACCCTTTACGTTTAAAAATCCTATCTCTATTGAGTTTATCTTGAAATGTGACCAAAAATTACCCTAAATCATTATCTAGAGAATCAATCTGTGCAATTTTATGTCAGTTTGCCAATGCTCAAGTATTGAACTGGATGAAAGACAAATTAACATTCCAAAACTTGCAAATCACTGCATGCTACAGGAGAAAAAAGTTTCTTTGTTTTAAAGTTTCATCAGAAAAAGTGATAGAAGGTACATGTTCTTTTGCAAGAGAATCATCTTTATCTGTAGGAGTTTGGGTCAGGAGCTCTGGATATATATCTTGAATTGAAAGATCACTCTGTGTGACCTCTGGTTGTAAATTTGTAGAAGGAATTTGATTCTGGAGATTTCTCTGGATCGGTTTCCAATTTTTGTAAGATACTCTGGGCGCAACATTGACTCCCTTGGAATATCCTCGAATCCTGTTTGTTCTAAGAAGATCAGATTTTTTTTGTGAATCAGCCAGTGAATTCCTGTCCAGGCTTTTTTTGGGTAGAGGAGGCTTGAACGGTCTTCCCTGTGGAGTAATTGAAAATATTGAAATAAGATTTGAATGGATGGGTGAAATCCTTTGACTCCTCTTACTGAACCCAAACTTTTGCGGTTTAGAATGTGACCGTTTATTATGAATTTCTATGAGCCTCCCGTGGTTCCTTAATCTGTAGAAACTGACCCTGCCAGGATTTGTCTCTAGAAGGCTGTCTTGGAGACCATCTCTTAAAAAAACCCTTGTGGTCTCTCTGGCATTTCTGTTGACTATGTTGCATTCTTGTAGAAGACTCGCCATTTCTACCATTTTTAAATTCTTGAAACCCATCGCCTCATAGTCTAAAGTAGTCTTTCCTAGCCTGTCTGTATCTGTCATGATAGAAGTCTCTCAGAGGCCATGGATTTCGGGGAAGATTTCTCATGGCTACCAATTAGCTATTTATATTCTATGTTATTAATTTTCACCTCTATTTCTTTTTCTTTTTTGGGTTAGGTTCTAATTTGAGTTAAAAAATCATCTTCTTCTGATATGAATAAGATTTTTTTTCTACCTTTCTGATTGTTTATTCTGTAGGTGTAAATGCATTTGTTTTCTATGCATGTCTACCAGTTTTGTCCATGCATTTGTACTTTTGGAGAATTGTTGGTAATCATGTTCTCTATTTAAATAGAGAGGGAGGGAGATTGTATGAAAATTTAGATTGCATGGTTATGAATTGACAAACATTGTGAAGAAGACTCAAAATAGACTTATAGCTATGAAGTATGAGCTTTCTTTTTGTAGGCACAAGGTTTTAAATGAAAATCTTCAGAATAAATTTATAGCTATGAAGTGTGAGCTTATGAAGAAGACTAAGAATAGACTTAGCTTTCTTTCTGTAGACACAAGATGTCTTTGTAAGAGATTTCAAACATTTCTTGAAAACATAAGTTTGCTTCTTTCATGTTTCTTTTTTTATACATTTCCGTTTTCCCTTTTTTCCTATTACTGTGGTGTACAAATTATTGCACAGCTGCCATCAAGGTTTCATATGCCTAGGAAATGATATTATTTAGCCACGGATATTCATGTTAATAAAAGAAAACCAAAACCATGCATTTCATATTTAATGTTCAGGCTGTGTTTTAGATGTTACAGTAGTTGTATTTTTCACTAATTTACTTATGTTTTGTCTGTTCTATAAATATTTTTTATTATTTTTTAATTGCTTTGCAACAAAGACTATGGATTTCATTTTTAAACTAAAATTAGTTGTGTGGTTTCATTTTTTATATTTAATTGTACTATAGATTTCATTTTTAAGTTAAAATTAGTTGTGTGATTTAATTTCTCTATGCTTAACTAATTTAATTTTTTTAGTCTTGAATTATCTAATTGCTAAAAAAGTATATACATAAAGTTTAAACATTTAAAAATATAATTTTAATAATAAATTTTATTTTTAAAGATTTTTATGCTGGAATGTGAAATTTTTTAAAATATTTTTATAAAAGAATATGAAATTTTTAAAGAAAGTTAGGTTAGGTTAATTGAAAGATTTCAAAGTTAGGTTAATTGAATCCCATTTCATTATAACTATGGATATGGTTGTGCCTCTCGATTTTAAAAGTGGGATGATGTTTGAGTTTCAGTGTATTCTTTATTAAATATTAAATTTGATGAATATATAAGATAGTAAGTAATCCATAAAGTTAGTTGTTAGTAGTTGAACATTGGGCATATAATCTTAAATTGTATGGAAACACTATTTTCTATGGGTGTTTTTTGTTCCGTACAAAACTAAATGTTATTAAATGTTATGTGTTGTTCTATTTCTTCAATATAGTAACATGCAGGTTGAAGGATCTATTTGTAAATGTTTTCTGATTTAGACCATGTTCTTTTTGTTTCAATCAATGTTTCAAACCAGCTTTATTGCTTTTATATTTAGTGTCCATGTCAAATGAGAGTTTTAAAGTTCATAATTTTTTCATGACAGTAGGTGAAGTGCCTCACAAATTAGGTCAATTTGTTTATGATGTTGGAAGCAAGAGTAATTTCTAGATATGCTCATATCTTGGATTCTTCTAATTAGGTTTCATTGAATGGTTTGAAGCACTAGCTATTTTTAATGTTAAGGGAAAACTTTTCTAAGAATTTCTTTCTTGATAATTGTAAGCATAATTTTAAGAAGAAAATGTAAGCTCACCGTGCAAGCACAAAAGTGGACTCCTACTAGTTAACTTTCAATGATACTATTTAAGTCAATTAACAATGTCACACTTAATCTATTCTTTAAGATTTAAGAAGAATATTGATTGTCAAAAAAAATTAATTTACAAATAATTTATATTAATTTTTAAAAATTTAAATTTTTGTGAATAATACATATTAAATATAATAAATATTCTAAGATATTTCTAAAATAATAAATATATAATAAATAATATATAAATTTGTATACTAATACTAATATTATTGATATATTGATATACTATGTCAAATGTAATTTGAAATATTTTAAAATTTTATTAATTATCTAAATTTTATATAACATCCTATTCAATCTCTGCTACTTAATATGTTACTAGCTACAATCCAATATCTTTTCGCTCTGCTCTAACGAATTTGCATATTCAAACTTCTGGTTTGCTTGAACTCTATTCTTTACATTTCAAATTTGTGTGAATAATTTGGAAATTTGTATGTAGACGATTTAAATTGTATTATATATTTCGTTGTTTATATTTAGGATTAGTATGAATAGTAATTTCTGGCTTCTCATATACCAATATTAATGAATGACTTTGAGTGAGTTGTAATATAGATATAGGCATTTAAAACAAGAATAATGTATTCAGTTACATTTTGAAACAGAAGTTGAAATCTGTAGTAAATGCCTAAGAATTTTCAGTGCTACCATCTGAGGCTGAATAATACTCAATGTAAGTCTCTTCTTCCATTGTAATATCTGTTTGGTGGACATTATTTTGTGTTTCCTGATTAAAGCTTTGTACTTCTGATTCTGAATGTGCACTTTTCTTATTTGAAGGAGAAACAGAATTATCAATGTTAGTCACCAATGCATCAAGATTCCATTGAGCAATGTTGATTTGATTTTCCAGCTGTAACACATCGAACCTTAAATCTTTGTGTTTATTTTCTCCTCTGGAATGATATAGGGATGAAATCTTGATGATACAACAAGCCAAGAATATTTCGTTCAGAATTATGAAGAATTAATTTTGTATAAGTATAAACCCAATGAAAAAAATGCCAAATTGAATACCTTCAAATCTCTTCCCATAAATCCACTTCCATTCAACATCAATGCCTTCTGTGCAGCTTCCCTGGTAGAAAATTCAAGGTTTGCTCCTCTGCAAAATAATGAAGGCAATGCACTTTTATTCTACGATAAAAGATTATGATGAAGATAAAATCCATCTAGAAAGAGCAGCCATTAATAGCAAGAAAACAGTAAATATAATATAGCATTGAATACCCAGTTGGTACTCCAGTAGATATCTGGTTGAGCATTATAACAAGCAATATTTCTCCACATGCAGAGAAATGATTCTTGATGTCCTTCTCTGTTGCTCGTTGGTGAACCTGTAACAGTGACAGCAATAAATAGATAACTTATTCTGAAGCAATGATCAAAGTCGTGGATATGAATTTTATGAAATAAGGAAGTTTCTTACATTAGATACATGGATAGTCCTTGTTTGATGAGGGTCTTTCGTTGTTCTGATATCCTTCAAGCTATGAACTACTGAAAAAAATTTTAAAATACTTTTTTACAATTTAAGAATAGTCTCCATGATCAAATGCATCCAGAGGAAAAAAATATATAATTTAGCTACTGTATATTGAAAGAAAGAAGTATTAGAATTTGACCTATTTATTTTATGAGTAGTGATTCACTCGTTGTTCAGTGGGAATATGATTAGAGGGTTTTTGAGAAATGAGTAATTCAAGATTATAGGATTTTCTTTTCCTGTTAAATTTTCATGATCTATTAAATTGACTTTCTATTTAGGAAGCCCCAATTCTATAATTTCATCTTGTTTGTTATCTGTCTGTCTGGTTTGCTGTTGTGAACAGCTGTTTTCTATTTTAGGGTGGTTCTGCTCATAGAACCAGCTGTTCACAAAGGGTCAGACTCCTTCAAACTCTTTTATTATTATTAAAAATAATATATAAAATAATTTTTTTATACTAAGATTTTTTTTTAAAATCAATAGAAATCAATTTAATAAGTGCTATTTCTGAATTGGATTGTGTAAGATTTTTTCATCAATGTTTCTGATTGATCCATTATCATTTTTTCTTCCAGTTCTCTTATTGCCATGAAGCTGAATTGGAAAAGTTGACAATCACAAAATTGGATCTAAAAATAAAATTTAATGTCCCTAATCAATCCAATGTTGAATTATTGGTGATTAATAACATTCTAAGATCAAATATATAGAGATTACCTTTGTCGCTGTCATGATTATGACTTTGTATAGATTTCCTTGAAGCAGGGACACCAGAGGTGGAAAGGCCAGTTTTTCTCTGCAGTCCAATCAAACCCACATATACCATTTTAATACTAATTATGTTACCACTGCATTTAGAAATAAAATTGATAAACCAAAAATTTCAAGGTAAACTTTTCTGTTGAAACCTTTGAGGTTGCATTGTTGTGGGATCCAAAAGAAGCCTTTTTCACTGAAGGTGGTTGTGTAGGTGTGACACTTGTTCTGGAAGAGGAGAATTTCCTAGGGTTAGGGTTTGGCATAGATGATATTGACATTGAAGAAGTGGATATATTTGAAATGCTAGAATTTGATCTCGTTAAATTTCTGGAAGTGGGTCTACAAAGTAATTTAGAAGAACTGTAGGTTGCCATTGTAGCGTCAGATTTGGTGGAATTTTGAGAATTGGATCTAGATGGTACCAGAGGAGAACTGGATATAGTGGAATTCGTAGAATTTATTCTAAACAGTGTATTAGGAGTTCCAGAGTTGCTAAAATTGGATGCAAATTTTGGGTTAGACATTTTGGAAATGTTGTTGTTTTTGGTGAAACCTTTGTTCAGTGTTGCTTCAAAATTGGATGATATTAATAGTGAAGGCTTCTATTCATAAAAAAAATTGGATGATATTAAAACAATGGAAGTCTAGGTAGTAAGACTTAAAAAGGCTTGGAATGAAATGAAACAAGATGTAGAAGAGAAGTGTCGATTCATTTGGTCTGATTTGTAAGTATATTTACTTATATCGATACAATTAATGAGTTGATTAGTACATCTGTAAAGTGACGAAATTTGATGTTTGATGTTTACCGATTCAGTTGCTTAATTATTTGCATTTTCAAAACTACATCTTTTGATTATTGAAAGATATAATTTGATATTTTTTTTCTTTATGATTTATAATTCGTGTGATGGATATATATCATGTAGAATATTAACATAGATTAATTTAAATGTGCAAATATTATAATCTAATATTTTTTAAATATATGATTTTTTTCTTGTATGTTGTTTCTAGATTAGATTGTACCGTTGTTGAGGTAAAAACATTCACCTAATGAGATTATATTATATTATAGATTGTAGAAATCTACTCATTCTTATATGATATTTAATCTTAGAAAAAAAATTTTAAAAATATTTTTTTAAGTTTATTTTTAAAATTTTTTAAAAATAATTATAGTATTTTATTTATTTATTTATTTTCATAAAATGTATACTCATTTTATTGATTATTTAAAAAAGAAGTATGCATTGAACCTAGTTCAACAAAGAATGAGGTGAACCAAACTTCCGATTGTAACTCCTAATGCAAACCTAAGACCTAAAATGCTTATACAATAGTATGGCCAACAACTATATCCCAGTACAATTACAAATATTTTACCCAAACCAAAACCCAAGAGAGATACCCAAAATCGTATTCCAGAATTACATCATAGTACATAGAAGGAGGAGGAGGAGGAGGAGGAGGAGGAAGAGCAGGAGCAACAGGAGAAGGAGGAGGAGAGTCCTAAGGATTTGAAGGATGATCTTTAGGAGGATACTTTTGCAGATCATTAGGTGTAGGAGGAGTGTGTTGAGGTGAAACCACAACCCTTAATGGAGAAATAGGTAGAATGTCATCATCCACACACTGTTCACAATGGATCAAAATAGTTCAGATAGGGCTCCAGAAAGAAATCAAGTGCTAGAGATACCACATAAGAGTCAACTGAATTAATAAATTTTTTGAACTCTATAATGATGTCATTGATGTTGTCATCCTGCACAACATTCTTAACAACAAAAAACACATCTTGAAAATAATTGTTAGCCATAAATGAATGAAAGTCTATAATTCTAGTTATATTGTAAGGAAAGAAGAGATCGTAACACTTTTTACAGTATCAAATTCTTAGGGGAGAATAAACCAGGGACGACTATCAATTTTAATTATAGTCATTAAGATACACAAAAGTAAATAGAGTAAGCATAGAAGGATAAACAAGCATAAAACAGAACACGAGTATTTCCTTGGAAAAACCCTTATAGGTGAAAAACCCATACACCCAAAGCAACAGTCACTTATATTATCGTAAATTTGGTTACATATAAGTTACAAATTGTTTACTTTCAGATATACATTCTCAACCTCAATTCTACAATTGTGGTACTCAATCACCAAGTTTCACATAGATTGACCCTCTATAACTTATCAAGTATCTCAACAGCATTAATGCATCCCCTACTTGTTATCCTCTCACTGAACCACTATACCAATGAATCTTGCAGCAATTTATACACACCATAATTCATTATGAAACCTGGTACTTTAACCATTACTTTACAAATGGTTAACTAACTTATCCTTTCCATTCATCCAATCTAGCTGACGGTCATCATGGGCATCACTAGTATTGGCTTCAGCATACCGGCTTGTCATCGGGCAATCACTGTACGATCATGGCACTCACCATATGGGGCATGGAAGTCACCGTACAGTCAGGAGTTGAGTCCTATGTTGGGATCATGTCAGCCACACTTTTTCGCACATAATTCTTCATACACCTCACCGTATGAATGGACCACCCCGCACACTCCACATAATCTCCTTGCACGTGTATACCTCACCATGCAGTAAGAAGCCACTGTATGGTAGACTCACCCGTACGGTGAGCATCCACCGTATAGTGGACTCACCCATATGGTGAGCATCCATCGTATGGTGGACTCACCTGTACTGTGAGAAGCCACCGTATGATGGACTCATCCGTATGGTGACAAGCCACCATATGGTAGACTCGCCCATATGGTGAGAAGCCACCGTATGTACGAGGCATTCCTAACAATATCCCACTTGACAAGGTACGTACTGATGTCCACGAAGTTCATAAATAGGCTACTGAGAGTCAGGGGCTTCAAGTCCCATCAAGAATTTGTGCACCATTTGAACTTAATTGGCACCTTAATAACACTCAGAGGCTAATGAGAAAACACAAACATCATAATTCCCATTATACTAATACACCCTTTTCACATTAGCATGCACACCATAATGAACTAGATTTCACCATGTGCTCCATTGAGATATTTGCAACAAAAACATGAATAGTCTCATCTCATGCACGAATGTTCTCACCTCCTACTATGCCACTACCACTGGACACACATAGAAGCCATTCATAAAAAAATCCACACAACTGTTGCATATTAATCACAAACTTTGTCTTCAATTGATATCCCAAAACATAGACACTCTATCCATAGGTGATCAAATATATCAATTTAACTATCAACAACATAGTAGAAATAGCACCCACAACAAGTGCTTGCACATCTAACTATCCATACCTCTGAAGCATACCAACATGAATTCCAAATAGCTGTAACATATACACCCTGTTACACACTGTCTCAAGCCTCAAGTGCAATACCTCTCACATACACACCAGGAAGCTCCCACTCCAGAGGTAATATCAAAGTTGAAATGAATCCATTAACAACAATAGATAGAAGCGTATAAAACATGTAGTACCAAGAACATTCACAATACTGAGTAGTTGTAAACCAAGAACCTGTAAGCACAAATTTTATAACACTTATCCACAACCCCTTGTATCATTTCCTTCTACACACACCTCTAAATGCTAACTATGTCAAGAACATAGTAGATGAAAGCTTCTCAATTGAAACTATTACTCATTCCAACACATACATCTCTAGCCACAGGAGGACATTAGCATCATCTAAGTTTCCATGTATCTATGAGCACCTATAATTGATCAAACCATGCCAAACTCCAAATGCAAAACTACAATATCATGAAGTATCTAGCAAATGATCAATATACTCAAAATACCAAAAATTAAACCAAGATCAATGTCAAAGTTCCAACTGCAGAATCAGGAACATAAACATGACAACCATGACCTAAAACATCTCATTCAAAGAGATAACATGATCCCTATGAACATGTAACCATATCATGCCAAAACTCTAAATGCATCTCAAGAGTGTATCATGATATAATATTGAAAAATATCCTAATAACAAGGATAACATGTCAAAAGAAAACATAAACAAGATTGGTACCAAGGACCCCAATGAGTCCTCAAGATGATGATTCTACAACACTGCCAACAACTCCCACTGAAGGGTGGTACCAAGTCTCGCATGACAACATGAAAAATATCTTCTTCATGAAGATAGAACTAGACATCAACTGACTTATGACTTGCCAAAACAACACAGAAGGCATTTCCATCATCACTCTAAGAAGACACAGAAGAATGAAAATTTGAATAACTCTTCATTTTTTCCTTCTTCTTCTTCTCTTTGCAATCCTTTCGAATATGACCAATCTGCCCACAATTCCAGCACTTCACTTTGGACTCCTTTCCAAGAGACTTATATCTTTCCTATAACTTGGATTTTGACTTCTTGTCCTCCTGCTTGCCTTGAACAACAAAAGCCTCCTTGACCATCTCAAAAGATTTCCTTCGTGCTTCTTCTGATAGCAACAAAGGAACCACATCTTCCATCTTGAAAGTGGTTGTTGTAATCCCAATGGCCATCACCAAATGATGCCATGTGCCAGGAAAAGAACATAAAGGAAGCATACATCGATCCTCATCATCAATCTTGACTCCTACGGAAGTTAACTATGAAACAATCATGTTGAAAACATTCAGATGATCTGCTATAGATGTACCCTCATCCATATTCAAGGTATACAACTTCTTCCTCAAGAATAACTTGTTTACTAGAGACTTTCCCTGATAAATTTCACCAAGTTTCTTCCACAAAGAAGTTTTTGTCTTCTCCTCATGAAGATTTAACAAAACAGAGTCCGCCAAACAGATCCTGATCAACCCTTTGGCTTTTCTATTTGCAAGATCTTAGTTCTCTTGTTTCATGCCTCAAGGTTTAGCTCCAACCACTACAAACCAAACATCTCTATCTACCATCAGATCTTCCATCTTGATTTTCCACAACTGATAATTGCTACCATCAAACTTCACAACATCTACTCTTCCTAATGTGCTCATCATCTCAATTTGCAATATTGATTACTAGCACCCTTCAAATCATCCATTACAGAAATGACACAAACAACCTGCCCACAAGGATAACCCAACTAGTCTTTCTCTAATACCACTTGTTAGGAAAGAAGAGAATGGAACACTTTCCACAGTATCAAATTCTTAGGGGAGAATAAACTAGGGATGGCAATCAATTTTAATTACAGTCATTAAGATGCACAAAGGTAAATAGAGTAAGCATAGAAGGATAATCAAGCATAAAACCAAACACCATTATTTCCATGGGAAAAACCTTATAGGTAAAAAACCCACACACCCAAAGAAACAATCACTTATATTATCATAAATCTGGTTACATATAAGTTACAGATTGTTTACTTTCAGATATATATTCTCAACCTCAGTTCTACAATTGTTGTACTTGATAACATTAGTACATCCCCTACTTGCTATCCTCTCACTACACCACTATACCAAATAATCCTATAGCGATTTATACGCACCACAATTTGTTATGAAAATTGGTACTTTAACTATTACTTCACAGATGGTTAACGAACTCATCCTTTCCATTCATCCAATCCGATTGGCGGTCACCATAGGCATCACTGATACTAGCTTCAACATACTGTCTTGCCATCGGTAAATCACCATATGGTCATGACACTCACTGTACGGGTCATGGCATCCACCATATGGTCAGGAGTTGAGACCTACGATGGGTTCATGGAAGCCACACCTTTCCACACATAACTCTTTGTACACCTCATCACATGGTGAATGTACCACCCCACACACTCCACATGCTCTCCCCGCACATGTATATCTTACCACAATGTGAGCTCAACCACTGTACGGTGGACTTAGCTGTACGGTGAGCAGCCACCGTACGGTGGACTCACCTGTACAGTGAGAAGCCACTATACAGTGGACTCACCCGTATGATGAGAATCCATCATACGTATGCAGAATTCCTAACATATACTCCTCATCATTCTATCTTCATATTCTAGTTGAGGTAGCAATATTCTATACTTCATATTGGTGTAATCTATGTTGAAGATATCAGGACAAATCCAAAATAGAAAACTTCCAAAAAATAAGTAACACATCAACTAAAAGAGAAAGAGGTGGAGAGAAATGCCATGGAGACCATGATAAATAGTTTCTCCAATAAAAAGAAGTGAACTCCATGGTCAAAATCATGACTAGTACTTAGATTTACAAGTACTTCAAATCCTTGAACCGAACAACATTAATCATGTTTTTGAAAGCAACTGATGAGATACATCATGAAATCTGAGATAAATAATTTTTGGGGTCAAAACTAATGCACACAAAGGTGAAAAAATAAGACGTCGGAATTTTGAATAGATATACAAATACTTCATAATTCTTTAAACCAGAATAAAGATATTTATTTATTCCAAGAAACTTGCAGCCATTCCCATTTCTTAAATCCAAGAGAAGTACTTCAGTTATTAGACCAGACCTTAATCCTCCAAACACCTACTACCAAAACACATTCTAACTCATATGCCAATGAGACCCCTCGACCTGCTAAACACAGACTTACAAAAAAAGCATCAAATTTGACACTATTGTATTTGGCACCAACTTCCGATGAATGTTTGTTGAAATATTAAAACATTTTTTGGATTACCACCGAAATACCTTTACAAATTTCATCAGAAAAGAAATGAACCTAAATTCATCGAAACTCTGACAAATTATCATTGGACATTGGAATAATCATTGGCACTATTTTCATCGAAAAAATAATGAAAACTTCATCGAACATTTTGGTGGTTTGTCAAACTTGCAACAATGTGGAGCATGTCAGTACGAAAAAAATATCATTAGAAGTTTTAGTGATTTGTTGGTTTATTTTCATCAAAATTGCGATGAAACTATGCAATTGTTTTTTTTAAAATGTATGGTATTGCATACATTTGAGCGAATTTTATTATTGGTGTGGGCTAGTTTGTTGATTGGAGCCTTATGGCTAAAAAAAAGAAGCTTCGCATACTTCTTACCAAGTGATTTCAATAAGACAAACCCAACCAACACTCAAAGAGCATTCAACTTTATAAGAATCCACTTCATTTTTATTTGTAAAATAACTCATCGAAAAAGAAGTAAGAATTCACAATATAAAAATAATACAAAATATACTCAGCCAATGTATTTTACTTTTAAGTGAGCTTACTTGACTAATTCAGGAAATCATAGAATAGAAGCAATCACATTTTTACCATACAAGAAGATTATTACAATAATAGAAATTCTAAATAATTGATAAATAAGGTTGTGAACACTTTTTCATTAAAACTATTTACCAATAAATTGTATAAAAGTTAGTTGGATTAGCATTACTTTTTTTTTCAAAAATGATAAGGATGTACAATTCTTTTGAGGTTATATTTTTAACTTTAATATCTAGTGGATGCAATTGGTTTCATTCATTTTGGTTCAATATTTCATGCTTTATTAAATTCTAAAGTGAGAAAAGGTAACACAAATAGTATTTTCCTACATATTTTTCATAAAATATTTTTTGTAAAATACTATTTTTTTCGAAACATCGAAGAGACAGGTTGTTGAATGGCCAAACAACCTATGTTTAATTTAGGTTAATTTTGAAAGTGACAATGAACTCAATACATGTATTAAAATTATAGTTGTTAGAAAGCTTCCTAAAAGTAGCATCATCTGGCATTTTTTGATTTAGAATATCTTGTATTAAAAAATCTCAAGTTTGGGGTCTTCGTACGAAGACCCCCTTCGCACAAATTCATCTCATGGCTTCGTGCAAAGGGGCCTTCACATGAAGACCCCTTGGGAAAAGTCCAGTGGAACAAACCCCGCCAGACTTTTACCTGACCTAGTTCGTGCGAAGTAGGTCGACTAATTATGGTTTTTTTTGGTATGGTATAAAAGAAAATGTTTTTTTTTTCATTTTTAACACAATTGCAGACAACTTAAAATTCAAATTTTTACTATTGCTCTGATTTTTTGAAAGGTGTTTTTTTGGAGGAGAATTGCTATTGGTGTTTTTATCAAAGACAATTTTTTGGAGAGGAGAAATACTAGTAAGGTGATTTTTTAGATAAGATGTTTTTTTGAAGAGGAGAATTAATATTGCCAAATTTTTAGAAGACTTTTTTTGGAGAGAAGAAATGGGGAACAAGAAAAAGGTCACCTAGTACCGAACAAAGTAATTGTGAAGTTTCATTGACATATTATTATAAAACAAAAGAAGGTATGGACCTAGACCTCTAATTTTACATGCCTGAATTTTATGGACCTGTGCTCTATTTTTCACTAATTTGATTCATTTTTGTGCATGTAGCTCACAATCAACATGGTCAAGGAGAAGGAGAAGCTCAAGTAGGAAGGTCAAGCCAAGTTGAATACATGCATGTTGAAAAAGGGTCAGGGTCACTCCCTACAAAAGCTTTACAAAATGATCTTGGAGAAGGGTCAGGATCACGTGATCCTACTAGTATGGATGAACTTATAGATCTAGCTCAAATTGTAAATAGAAATATTAATTATGGAAACTTAGATCATTTACTTACAAGGGATGTGGAGAAATTGATATCATTTTCTAATGTTCAACCTTTAAGTCTTGCTAAGAAGAGGTCAATGAATAAGATATCAAGAGAAATATTGGCTAAATTTGATAATTTCGAAACACTTGAACAAGCCCAATTGCTTTCAGTTGTACTTATAAACAAAAATTTGGAAGAGGCAATAAAATTATTGGGTATAGACACAACATCAAAGAAGAGAAAAGTTGTTGACATGCAAAATTATATGATTGAAAATCTTAGGAGATGTTTGAACCAAGTAGGGAAGCAATATCGAACTAAAGATAAGACCATTATAAGAAGAGTTATGTTGACATCCATTGTAGGTAACACTATGCCCTGAAATGGACATATATCTTCAGTTTCATCTCGTTTTGGTTTTAGTAGGAAAAATAATTTCATGATATGTTAAGAGGAGAATGTTTTTGGATGATAGCACCTTGGAAGTTAATTGGGAAATCATGTGTAGAGTTCCTCGTTCTGATAGGATTGATGAGGGAATCAAGAATTTGGTCACATTATTTTGGAATGATAATAATCATCCTTCATCAAATATTAGAGATGTTATCAGACATAGAATTGTAGCTAATTAATATGAACATCATACAAAACATTGGTTGGTCACAACGCAACATGAAATATATGTGTCATTTTGTAGTTTAAATCCTAATATAAAGATTGGAAAATATTGTTTGAAAGATTGAAGCCATATTATGTAAGGAAAAAAAAAGTGTTTGAAACTTATTGTTGTCATTATCATATTGAATTTGATCTCCACTATTAGGTTTTTGGAAAGTTCATAGAAGACACTTATGGTTTTGAATATGCTCCTACTAGACGAATAAGTTCATATCATCCATTTTATGTGACAAGAGATGATGTAGTTGGTAAAATAAATTGCATTTAAAAGGACTATGTGAAACATGTGTTGATTTGGCTCTTTTTCCTTTTAAAAATGAAAACATTGATGCAACAAAGATGGTAAATTGCAAGAGTTAAAAATATGTAAAGAATGAAACAAAATTTTGGAAAGAATCCAAAAGGTTAGAATATGTTGAAGAGAAATTAACTGTTGGAGCATTTATGGACAAATTTAAAAAATTGATTCAACCCTACATTCA